>JAPVLO010000083.1:0-1200000 GCA_027257055.1 Cephalopachus bancanus | reverse complement strand
TGAGTTTACTCACCAATGGCCAATGATTTCATCAACCACGCAGACTTAACAGAGCCTCCATAAAAACCCCCAAGGCAATAGAGTTTGGAAAGCTTCCAGGTTGGAAGTGAACACAGTGAGGTGTCAAAGGGTGGCAGAGTCAGAGAGGACTTAAAGTTCTGTGCCAGCCCCTCTGCCTTCCTACCTTGCCCTGTACATCTTTCCATTTGGCTCTTCCTGAGTTGTATCCTTTATAATAAACCAGCAAACAAAAAATAAATAGACAAATAAAATATGAGTCTACATCTAGGCTAGGAAAACAAAATTACAAAATTTTACTGAATTTGATAAAGATTAAGAAGTACCTTTTGCTGGGTTTCTACTTAATAGCAAAAGACAAAATGCTTGTCATTTTGCTCAAAAATGCTAGGCCAGGTACAGTGGTTCACACCTGTAATCCTGGCACTTTGGGAGACTGAGGCAGGAGGATCATTTGCACCCAGGAGTTCGAGGCCACAGTGAGTCATGGTCACACCACTGCACTTCAGCCTAGGTGACAAAGGAAGACCTTGTCATAGACACACACACACACACACACACACACACACACACACACACACACACACACTTGTTCTTTCTGCCTTAAGAAACGTGGTCAAAAACACTCTGAAGTCTGTGTAGTGACCACAGCACGTGATGCAGTGTCTCCGCCCACATTCCTTCTGTGCATGTTATCCCTGCGCCATCCTACATCTTGCTACAACACGTGTTTCCCTACACCTGAGGGCTCTCTCTGGGTCCACAAATAAGTAGATCAGAAGTGCTTGGTTACTGATGTCTAGCAAATGACAAATGAGAACTGAATAACTTACTGTGTCCCAAGTGAAATAACTCCAAAAAATGCTGCACTGACTCCAGAGCTCCCCAGGGAAGGAGCTCCGGTTGCCCACAGCAGCTCAGAAGCCTGAGGCAGAAGGATCACCTGAGCCCAGCAGTTTGAGGCTGCAGTGGCTGTGAGCATGCCACTGCACTCCACCCTGTTTGACAGAGTGAGACTCTGACTCAAGAACAACAACAAAAATTAAAATGTATGAGATAGGTGAAGGAAGAGGAGGAGAAACAAAGTTGAATATTAGAAATATTAGAAAATTTGCTAAACAGCTGGATAAAACGTGTCTAACATGTTTCTGTTATTGATATTTGTGAGACTCTGTGTCAATAATAAAACACATGAAGAATAACTTTTTGTGAGCTGATAAAGTGAAATGTAATGGACGGTATATATTCTCATCAATATCTTTTAAAACACTGTATTAAAGAAATACTAAGTATCTAAATTAACTTAAAAAGAGGGGGAAAAAAGGAAAAGATTCTAAAATACAAAGACAAAGTTAGCCTATAGTGAAATTCATTACCCACGCCTCTCAAAGTGTTGGAATTACAGCTGTGCACTACCATGCCCAGCTGACTCATTCTTAAATATAAAAGTTATTTGCTATGAGATAATCAAATCTCTGAGTAATGAATAAGATTTTCATGGTGACTTTTTACCTCATTAAAAGGTGATTTTAAAAGATTGTAAAAGCCAAGTGTGACAGTGTGTGCCTGTAGTGCTGGCTCCTCTGGACGCTGAGGTGAGAGGACTGCTTGAGTCCAAGAGGTTGATACCGGGGTTAGGGTTAGGGTTAGGGTTAGGGAAACATAGTGAGACCTCATCCCTAATTAAAATAAAATTTAAATTAGCCAGTCATGGTGGTATGCACCTCTAGTCCTAGCTACTCTGGAGGCTGAGGCAGAAGGATCACCTGAGCTCAGGAGGTCAAGGCTGTGATGACTTGTGATCATGCTACTGCAGGCCTGCCTGGGCAACTGAGTGAGATGCTGGCTCAAAAATAGAATAAATAAAATAAAGTATAAAGATGAGTTACATATTTTCCTTTTACAAATATGTCCATAATTCACTTTCTTATTTTAAGATGAGAATAGATTGTTATTATCACACCACCTTGCAGTTTTTTACATTAATATATAGACTTAATTTGTCCTTTCTGAATAAAAGGAGAGTTTAACAATAAGTGAGAGAGCAACCGTTTTTCAAAAGAAATGTTTGTAGATAGTCTCTACAATAAATAAAAAAACATTAGCCAGGCATGATAGTACGTGCCTGTTGTTCCAGCTACTTGGAAGGCTGAGGCAGGATTCCCTCAGCCCAGCTGGTCGATGCTGGAGTATCTCCTGAGTGTGCCACTGTACTCCAGCCTGTGCCACAGAGTGAGACTCCAACTCAAAAAAAAAAAAAAAAAAATATATATATATATATATATATACATATATATATATGCAATATCTCTTAGTTCACAAGAACAACTGATTGAAACAAAGGAAAATGAATTTCAGAAAAAAGTTTGAATTGCTGGAAAATACTGAAAAATACAAATTGTGTTTTAGTTATAACCAACGATGTCCTTCTTTAACTTATTTTTGAGCTTTTCTGTGTTCAACCACTGCAGCAATCAAAAGCAAGTATCAAAATAAACTCAACTTTGAATCGTTGTATCAAAAAAATAATAAGCCATCGGACACGGTGGCTCACGCCTATAATCCCAGCACTTTGGGAGGCTGAGGTTAAAGGATTGCCTGAGCCCACGGGTTCAAGACCAGTGGCAAGACCTCATCTCTAGAATAAATCCAAAAAGCAGCTGGGTGTCATAGCACGTACTTCTAGTTTCAGCTACTTGGAAGGCTGAGGTGGAAGGATCACCTGAGCCCAGCAGGTCGAGGCTGAGCAACAGAGTGAGACTCCGACTCAAAAAAAAAATTAATAAGCCAAGTTTTCAGAAAATAATAATACATATTTAAGTACTTTGTAAAAATAGGTTAGCTGTTTTAATTCATTCTATTAATAAATGATATTTTGAATTAATTTAGTTTTTACTGTATTTCACCCTTTTAAAATTCCTATTTTGGGCCATTGCCTTACTAGACTCTGATGTGGCCATGTGCTCTTGGAGCTATGGCCATCACCATGTTTCCTGGCTTCGGCCCCCTTTCCTGCCTTGGGAAGGTGAATCTCCTCTTCTCTCTCTCTCTCTCTCCCCTCCCCTCTCTCCTTCCCCCCCTCCCTCTCTCTCTCCCCCTAATTTACTTTCTAAATAAACTTTATTTTCTAATCTAAAAAAAATTCCTATTTTTATCATATACAAAATCAATAAATACATATTGGGTATGCGTGCTCCAATATTCTTATGGATAGGGCACATGTATAGACAACAGAAGGCTGAATGCAAACCTTTTGGAGATTTGGGAGCTGGGAAATAGCACGATCAGATTGGTGTTTTAGAACGTATACGCTAGAAGCAGTGTAGATAGGCATGCAAGTTTCCTAGCAAATGAGTCAGGAAACTATTTTGACAGCCTAGCAGAGATAATTAGGCCTAAATCAACACAATAGTAATGGAGAAGAGATATGGACAGTGGCTAAACTGAATAGAACTTGGAAAATCAACTGTGAAAGACCAACGTGGCCAAGAGAAAACGCTAATATACCTGCTGAATCTGAGACACTGGTGAGAGATAAATATTGATGTCAGAAGGCTAGGCTTACAAATATCACGTTGAAAATCGTCAGCCTAGCCGGGCTGGGTGGCTCAGCCTGTAATCCCGCGCTTTGGAAGGCTGAGGTGAGTGGATTGCCTAAGCCCACGAGCTCGAGATCCACCGGGGAACTTGGCGAGACCTCATCTCTACAATAAATCAAAAAATCAACCGGGCGTGGTAGCGCACGCCTGTAGTTCCGGCTACTTGGAAGGCTGAGGCGGAAGGATCGCCGGAGCCCAGCAGGTCGAGGCTGCGGTGGCCCGGAGCGGCCACTGCACTCCAGTCTGGGTGATGGCGCGAGACTCCAACTCAAAAAAAAGAAAGTCGTCAGTTTATATAATGATACTTATTACTTTATGAATGCAGCCTAAATACAAATTATTGTTCTTTTAGGGGGGTGAGGGAAGTCAGTTATATAATTCTGTTAACTCATGCCGTGTTTAAAATTAACTAAACTCTTAAATCTTTTTCCACATGTGATATTGTTGAGGCATTTCTCTCTATACTGTGTTTTTGCCATTGAGTCTTTGAGCCTGAGGACAAGACTGCACCCTTTATGCCTCTCTCTATCCATCTTGCTCAGGTCAACCCATCATACAGTTTTTCAAGCTCTCCTTGGATGATGATTACCATCAAGCACATCAGCCATAGCTTCCAACTTTCTTTCCTTACTTTCAAGTTTCTGTTAACTGAAAAGTTGTGTCAATAGCAAAAACATGGAACCAACCATGTTGCCCATAGAAACTGGACAGGATTTTTAAAAGGTGGTTCATATACACAATTGAATAATATGCAGCCATAAAGAAGGACAAACATATGGACTTTGCAGCAACTTGGATGGATTTAGAGTCTATAATACTGAGTGATCTATCACAGAAACAAAGAACAGAGTACCATATGTTCTCACTTATAAGTGGACCTTGAACAATTATCATAATACTATAAGAAAGGGATTGGCAGTAGCAGGAAACTGCCAGGAGAGGGGCGGGTAGGACTGGTAGTTGAGGGAAACTGTCAGGGAAAGGAGGGGCACACCTCATCAACAAGGGTACCTGCATAATGAACACTTGTATACCTAACTCTGAACTGCATGCCACATCTTCAAAATAAAAAAATAGAATAAAGTTTGTGTCATTTCTTTTTGCCCTTCCTAGCTGTCAGGCACATGCTATTGAATTTACTGACTCATGGTACCCTAGCATCATCATTACCTGCATGTTTATATTGTGTTTTATTTTAACTTTGCTTTTTGTTGCAACTGTTGTTCCCCTTATATCACATTTCCAACCCCATTTTTCCCCTTCCCAACTTCTCCCACCATATTGGAGCTACATTTAAAAATAAATATATAATTGAGGGCTGTACAATGTTAACTTCCCCACCTATGAGATTGCCATATCTTTCCATTTGTTCATTCGATGAATATTTCTTCAGTGTTCCTACCATGTTTCAAACTCTTCTCTAAAAGTTTATCTGTATCTTTTTAATATTTTTCCATAAGTATTTTCTGCATTTCATTAAATCACTTTTTAGATACTTCAGGTTTTATTGATAAAATGAAAGCTGTCATATTTTCCATTATATTTTTAATTGGTTGGTGAAAATGTAGAACCCTGTTGTTGTTTTTGCTGTTGTTATTGTTGGATTATACCTAGCAACGTCACTGAATTCTTTCATTAATTTTAATAGTCTGTCATTTTTCTTGTTTTCTGTGAAAATAAAATATCAAATCTTCTGAGAAGAATGACAATTTCATCTTTTCTTTCCCAGTCCTTGTACTTTTTATAGCTTTTCTTGCCTTACTGGATCGGTGGATACAATTACATTTGCAAAGATTCACACACCACCTTGTCAATAATTGATAATGAGACCACGAACCTACAGTTTCAAATAAGCATCTCTTTTCTGGTTAGGAAAAAAAAATCTCAGGTTTTCTAGGACCTCTTATTCTCTTCAATATCTTTTTAAAATATGATCAGACCAAAATTTTTAGAACTTTCTAACTAAAATTATGTACACATTCCTTGAGGCAATTTGAAATGCTAAATGCCATATTTTGAGTTGTCTTACAGAGAGACTTGGGTTAGGCCTAGATGATACTAGAGAAGGGTAATCAATGAGATTTTATTTGAATCTCAAGACTCTAAGTAATTGCAGTTGTAAATATAGGTTACATATATTTATTTCATTGCTAATATAGACTTATTCCCATCACACTTAGCTATCATCTTCAGAGTTGACCTCTCAAATAATAATGAATGGAAAAGAATGAAATGCATCCCTAATGGTACAGGTACAACAATTTTAGTAAGACACCAAGTAAGGCCGGGCTTGGTGGCTCAGCCTGTAATCCCAGCACTTTGGGAGGCCAAGGCGAGTGGATTGCCTGAGCCTGCGGGTTCAAGACCCAGTGGGCAACTTGACGAGACCTCTTCCCTACAATAAATCAAAAATTAGCTGGGTGTGGTAGCACGTGCCTGTAGTTCCGGCTACTTGGAAGGCTGAGGCAAAAGGATCACTGGAGCCCAACAGGTAGAGGCTGCAGTGACAGGGAACAGCCACTGCACTCCAGTCTGGGTGACAGAGTGAGACTCCAACTCAAAAAAAAAAAAAAAAGACACCAATATTATATGAGGACGAAGATCCCTGAAGCATGGTTAGTTCAGACTACAATCAGGAGTTAGTGCCTGATTTGCACATGCTGCATTAAAAAAAAAGACATCTTAGCTTCAAAGTATAATCAGTTTATTATTTTTCAAAAGCACTTAATTCCTGTTCAATTGAAAACATCTCCAGAACAAACCTATGCGGTCATTTCATGGATACTACACATCTGTGTGTGAATCAATTATTGTAAATTGCTTGTATGTGCTTCTCTTAATGATGCTAATTTTGTGTATCATAACACATTTTACTTTGCTTGACTATATTCTACCGTCTAGTTAGCTAGTGCCATTGACATCAAAACAAAGATTTGGCACATGTTTGGAATGAACTACAACTCAGTTTGTCGTGAAACCAGGAAAACTACTGTAACATTATACACAAATATATATATTCAGCTAATACGTGTTAATGTTCATTGCTTGAATAAAGAAATCTACCAAGAAAATATATATCTAAGATATTTGAGCAGAATTGAAGGTAAGAATTACAAAAAAGCTGCCATATTAGTAGAACTCAATAAACTAGTTTATTTCTCTCTCTACTTTTTTTTAGAGAGACTATTGAGAGGAAAACTGACAGAAGTGGAGAAGGGGAGAAATATATACACTACCCTTAAAATGTATTCTCCAAGATCATATTTAATTTTAAGTGGTGATATTGTACTCTCTCTTTCACAAGTTTTACCACCTGTAATAAGGCATATTCATCATCATCGACTGCTACTTCCAAACTCACTCAATAATAATGTAACAAAATAGTAAATGATACTACTTATTTTACTGTGTTCAGCCTGAGATGTGAGAACGGTTAAAGTTTTTTTCAGCTGGATTAAATTGAATTAATAATTTGAAACATTACATAATTTTTCCATAAAAGCCACAATGTAACCATAAGGCTCAAAAGAATTCACATTAAGAAAAAAAAAAGGCCCATAGACATATAGTAACAAAGGTAGAGTTGATTAAAAGTACTAACAGCAGAAACGTGTATAGATTCCTCTTCTTCAAGTCTTTTCTAGAGCACCAGATTCAGTGTTATGCCTTCTGTTGCTTTCTTTCACTTTACAGATGCTGAAAACTTTCATTTCAAGTTTCTATCTCCTAGAAGCGGGGTAGGGGAGGAAAGCTGGTTATTATTCCTAAACCCATTGAAATTGCATTTGTGGCATCAAAATGGATTTTTTTTTTTAAGCAGGATGTTGGATTGACAGTAAAGCAGCTGCTCTGCAACAAACGAAAGCAAAAATTAATAAGAGACCTTAGCAAAAGAAACTCTATTGGTTGTGCACACCCAGAGCAAATTGGCTGGATTTAGAAGAGCACACTTTGATCTTTTCCAGACTAATTACTGCTCTGTGGTTTGACTGTTTTGTGCATTAGTTGCCCTTCATACAAAACTGAAACTGCAATGGTACACAGCTGTAATACAAATGAAAATTTGACATTCAGTAAACAAAGCATGGCAAGGGTCATTCTTTCAGCACAATCACTGCATAATACAATTTTAGAATGCCTTTTGTATACAAAAGAAATGACACATTTTAAGACAGTTTTGAACTCAGAGTAGGCAGTCAAGGCTGTTTGTAAAGCAGAGAGAAATTGCTCCTTACTCTAATCTATAAATATAGATTAAAACAGTTTATTTCAACATTGTAGAAATGCTGAGGAATTTACATATTTACAGAAATAAATGTGTTCACTTTTAGAAGATGGTTTTCCATTTGTCTATAAGGTTAATTGGAAACAAATTTCTTAAGTAGCTGTTTGCAGTAGCAATAATGGTGTTTATTCACCAATACGATTCTGGGTTTGCTCCTGGGAAAGAATTCAGATTATTTTATACATAGACTTTATATGAAAGTATTTAATGTTGTATTTACTTTTTAGAAAATATAATAAATTAAATAATATTTTCAACAACTACCAATTGAAGAATTATTTAGAGAATGCCATAATTATTAAAGTATAAATCCCTTTCTGCATAAGAAGTACATTTACCACATAACTAAGTTACCTTATCCATAGGAAGGGCATGATTTTAAATAGTTTGTATTTTTATCGTGCTTTTGACAGACACTCTAACAAGTTATACAATAAATTATCATCAAATAGCTGGGCTCGGTGGCTCAGCCTGTAATCCCGCGCCTTGGGAGGCTGAGGTGAGTGGATTGCCTGAGCCCGCGGGTTCGAGACCCGCCTGGGCAGCGAGACCTCATCTCTACAATAAATCAAAAAATCAGCCGGGCGTGGTAGCGCATGCCTGTAATTCCAGCTACTAGGAAGGCTGAGGCGGAAGGATCACCGGAGCCCAGCAGGTCGAGGCTGCGGTGGCCGGGAGCGGCCACGGCACTCCAGCCTGGGCGACAGAGTGAGACTCCAACTCAAAAAAAAAAAAAAAAAAAATTATCATCAAATAACTAAAAACTGGATCAAGTATATTGAAAAGTTTTTCTATTATAATACTTGACTTAGTATGTATTTAAACCAACTTACCTTTTGATCTACATAAACTTTGCCCAGTTTTTCCCAATATGCACATTTAAGCAACTTCAAATATACCTGCATGTACTTTAAAAAGTCAGAGGGCTTACAATCATCCCACTATTTAATGCTGAAATATTTCAAATGTGGAGAAATAGCTGATCAATGAAGAAATGTGTCAAAAACATTCCTAGCTAGGCTAGACAAGAAAACTATACCTTTACGCTTTATTTATAGCTCAAACTTTTGGAAAGAGGTGCTTTATAGACTATTGATGATATAGTTCATTTAATTAGCTGTTCATTAGAAACTGAAAAAAGATGTTTATCCAGGATTGATTGAGGCCAACAGCCATAACCAAGACACTACACCAATGGGTGTTAAAGATTGGAAATATTGAACTCTTCCATTCAGCCGTTTAAGAATAACCCACATTACATATTTGAGCACATTTTCTCTCAGTCATTATTTATTTGATTGCTATATGAATTATATAAATCTTCTGACCTTCAGTGCCTCCCCTTTTTGCTTTTTTTTTTTTTTTTTTTTTTTGAGTTGGAGTCTCACTCTGTCGCCCAGACTGGAGTGCAGTGACTGCTCCCGGCCACCGCAGCCTCGGTTCTGGCGATCCTTCTGCCTCAGCCTTCCAAGTAGCTGGAACTACAGGCGCACGCTACCACGCCCGGCTAATTTTTTGATTTATTTTAGAGATGAGGTCTCGCTGCCCAGGCGGGTCTCAAACCCGCGGGCTCAGGCAATCCACTCATCTCAGCCTCCCAAAGGCGCGGGATTACAGGCTGAGCCACGGAGCCCGGCTTCCCTTTTTGCTTTCAAAAAGCCAGATATATAGCCAGATATATCCTTCATATGCACACACAAAGCTGTTTTCTAAATGCCTCCTTTTGGTCTGGCTTACTTACCTTTACCTAACAGAACATCTCTCCTGAGGGGCGGGGAGAAAGAGTAGTTACCTATTCACAGCAGAGACTTGAGAGTTCAACACAATAGATTTTCACAATATGTTTAGGAGAGGCCCAGAGCTATGGTACTAAACATCATGTGGAAAGGTAGATAAATATATAAAGATAGAACCATAGACCTCAGCCAAGTGGATTGTAGAATAACAGAGAATCTATAATGCTTTCTACTTCAGCAGCAATCAAAGCCAACCTCTGCAAATTAATCAGCCTGCAAAACACCAAGAATGAAGAAAAGAGGATATTGATTCCTGGAGAAGTCACCTATATTTTGTTTTCCCATTAAAAATGATCACAGAATGCCATTCTAAAATACGAGCATGAAATATAAAACAGACCAGTTCCTTTTTGCTAACACTTCTAAGATTATCTCAGAATGACTCCATGAAATACTTTTGGTTTAACTTTCAGTTGGGGAGAGGATTGTTAAATAAATCTTTATTTAAGCATTATTTCCCATGCATTTTTTTTCTAAAGGGTGTTAGAGTCTTGGGGTCATAGTAGTTTACTGATGCCTCAGTTCTTTCCTATGACCCTTTATTATCTAATGGTCTTCTCCATGTGCTTTTGTTCTAAGTCCTGCCTTCAGATTTGCATACCCTCTGCAAAGCAACAAGGAATTAAAGAATACCTTTTTTAAAAATAAGTTTTCTAGTTAAGCGCCCTGTCCAATCTACTCAAATGTTAAAAAGAAATACATTCATTGAGGTAAAAGTTTTTACAGCAAACATTATAATTCTGGAAAACAGAAACTAAATTTTATTTAGCAGTAGAAGCTGTTTTCCATAATATTTTCTTAATGAGCCTGTAAAATAATAAAGAATTCTTTCATGTGCTGTACAATCAATTATGGTCTTGTGATTGAAAGGTTTTTTGAATTCCCACCCCCTCCCCAAAATGGTTAAAGTTCCAAGTTTGTACTTTGGGGGTTATTATAGTCACAGGTTCTGTTTTAAATTAAACACCTAATTAAAAGGAAGCCATTCATAAGTAGCAATGTACATAAATCAGAATGAAATAATAGGGCTCCACATATGTCCCCTTTTCCCACAAGGGTCTTAGAACATGTTTTGTGCCCAGGAAGAAACTGAAGTTTGTCAATTAGCTCAATTGCAACCAGACATCTTTGCTGAGTATACAAATTGGTCACCACTACCACTAGCATGTTTTGGTGTAAGCAAATGGCAACAATTGCCATCTGCCTCCTAGAAATACCCTCCTAACGCAAAATGTTCTCATAGGTCATTTTGAGACTATTACCAACATTACCTTTCTTCCTTCTGGCAAGAATCTAACTTTATCCTGACGGAGAAAAAATTTTCAACCTTTAGGTGAAATGTAAGTACTTTCAGGAAATCTCATTTTAAAAATTACTCAGCATATAATGGCACTTTCACTGCTCCCCAAACCATTTTTCATCTTCTTAAAGTTGGAAGCTACAAGGTAATTTTTAAAATGTATTTAACACATGCTGGTCCCTGAGAAGATTAAAGGCATAAACGGCCACGACTGGATGGCAAGGCTGCTCCCAAAGGCTTCACACCACCACTGTATTAATACCTTCTTTTCACTTCTCTGCATTCAAAAGCTTACAAAAGGATTTGAAATTTGCAGAATTTATCAAGAACCAGGGCAGAAGATTCAGAGCATCCCATCATAAAGCAAGAGTTGGTTACAGAACTGATTGCTCAGTGGTCTTCCCTGTTATTTCACATTTCTCTTCCCCATCTGTAAAGTGGGATAAAAGATGGCTTCATGAGATAAAGCTTGACATAGGTGAGTGAATGAAACTGTCTTTAAGTGGTTCGAAGTCAGGTATAATTTAACTACAAAAATAGTGTCTTTAACACATTGTGATCTTACATCAAAACAAAGGAAATGCAATCTGCTGTCTTTTCATTTGAACACATTCAGTAATAATCATGCTTATTAAATACTTGTACATAATTCTGTAATAAAAGTTATGCTGTCATCCAGGAGCTTATTATCTCATATGAGAGACTGTATGCTAAAGTGCATTGTAAAGTCTCAAGTATTACACTTGTAATAATAGTAGTAATAGGTATTAAGTGCTTATCCATACCAGGCTATGCAAAACAAGAGTTTCTACAAGGGTTTATTTAAACCGCCACACAACCTTGGGAGATAGGTGCTACTTTCCCCATTTTATAAATGACAAACCTGAGAATGAGAGACATTGAGTCATTTTACTGTGCTGCACAGCAAGGAAGGGAGAAACCAGGGAAGAAGCCAAGGTCTGTCTGACTTCCAAACTCATGCACATGACACACACTGTATTAAGGGGTTGTTATGGCGATAATGCTGCCTTTTTCCCCCACATTAGGCTATGGTGGTTTTATCATGACTAGCAATTTATATCTCTTCAAAATGCACATATTCTTAATTAGAAAGTTTAAACACAGCATGTTTTGTTCAACAAAGGCTTTTTCTAAATTACTTTTCTTATGCATTATTTACTTTTATAGGAAAGGAAGTAAA
This sequence comes from Cephalopachus bancanus, assembly GCA_027257055.1. NCBI lineage: Eukaryota > Metazoa > Chordata > Mammalia > Primates > Tarsiidae > Cephalopachus > Cephalopachus bancanus. Next base: position 1,187,801 of record JAPVLO010000083.1, on the reverse strand, counting down.
TATTGCACCCTAAAAGAAATTGATTTTATTTTTATTTTGTGTTCATATGAGTGCAATAAGTATTGTATACACCAACCAGTCACATCATTACTTGCTAACAGTTAGATTTTTTCATATTTAGGATTATTTAATTTTTGTAATATTTTGTAATATTAACATCTATGACACTAGAAAATAGTAACAGTGACATTATTTTTACACTCAAATAAATATATAACTGCCCATTCTACATATGAATTTTCTAACCTGGGAAATTTCCTGGTGTGAAAATAATAGATATTTAAATAAGACAGTATTTTGCTAAATAATTTTAGTTAATAACTTATGACTCATATTTTCCAAACATTCTTCCTAATTCTTTTGGTGATGCTAGCAATAAGCTCTATTCCCACTTTACAAAGAGAAAAACTGAGACCATTAATAGATGGCGAAATCAAGTGTTTCGATTTCTTCTAAAAGATAAGTAGATTTTTAAAACTGGCCCAACTATGTAAGGGTTCCTCTAACTTTAAAAATATTTTACAATTAAAAAAAAAAACCTATTCCAAACACTCTTTTGCCACAATTTATATTTTAGAGTATTGTGATTAATTTTAGAATATGGTATATGAAAGAAAAAGGACCAAAAATTCAACTATAGTAATATAAGTCTTGTAAGAATAATGAAATGGGCATTTTATTACGATGCTGGAGAAACATTTTCTGATATCAAAATATTTTCCTCATTCTACCATTAAAGTTACTTCTGTGAAAAGTTTAGAAAAAGATGAAGAGCTATGTTTTGATGAAACTTGGTATGAACTTTGCTAACAATGACCCAAATAAGTTTTTAGATTACTCTTCCAAGAAATTGCAGTATTTCATGCAAAATGGAATTCACTTTACCACTAAGGTAATTTTTTACTCACCACAAAATGAAAATCTATATTCTGCTCTTTCTTGCATGTCTCTTTAAAACCTCAAACCAGAGGAATGAGTCACATCTTGGGACCGTTTTCTTTTTTAATCTTCTTTACTCTTCTGTTTCTAAAGGGATACTTACTTTTAACTAGATTGCAATTTCATTTGAAAAGAATTGGACAGGTTTTCTAGAATGAGTTAAAGATTACCCATTGATAGTATTTTTGGCAGCTACCTTTAAAGATGCAAGGATCTGTATAAAGTGGTACATCTAGATTTAACGCAGATAATATTTGGTTCTCTCAGATAAAAACGATGTAATTGTGATATTGGCAGAAAAGATATGTAAGATGCGCTTTTCACTTTTCTCTTTGGATAAGCATAGTTTTCTTTGTAGAATTGTATTATATTAAGAATGCTAAATACATCAGTGAATTTCTTATACAATGACAACAGAAACAGCTGGATGTGTTTTTAATTCAAATGGTTATATATACTCAATACCATTTCGTGCTACTTACAATTAGAAGAAACTTGAGGCATGTGATAAAAATTACTAATTATCACACCATTTGTATGAAAAAAGAAAGGAGAAAGTATTAGGCTCCTAGTTATTATTTGGTTTTTGTTTTGTTTTGGTTTGGTTTGGTTTTTTGAGTTGGAGTCTCACTCTGTCGTCCAGACTGGAGTGCAGTGGCTGCTCCCGGCCACCGCAGCCTCAACCTGCTGGGCTCCGGAGATCCTTCCACCTCAGCCTTCACGAGTAGCCGGAATTACAGGCATGCGCTTCCATACCCGGTTGATTTTTTTTTTATTTATTGTAGAGATGAGGTCTCCCAAGTTGCCCAGGCGGGTCTCGAACCCGCGGGCTCAGGCAATCCACTCACCTCAGCCTCCCAAAGGCGTGGGACTACAGGCTGAGCCACAGAGCCCGGTTTGTTCTTATTTTTACTTTGGGCTGCTCTTGGCTTGCCTGAGTAAAAATAATAAATAATAACAAATACAAATAATAAATGACTAAATGTTTGCTATGTGCCAAGCACTGTGCTATTTCACAAAGGTTATTAAATTAATCCCTGATAGCAACCACATGAGGTAAGGATCCATTTTGCAAATGAGGGAAAAGAAGCTTTAAAAGGTTAGGTGCTTGTCCAAGGTCACAGACAGAATTCATGTCTACTAAAATCTTTAATATTGTAGTCTAGTAACTATTCCTCATTGTTCAACGCCGTGAAAATAAGGAAAAGCATAGCTTTCTCTTATACACTGTCTACAAATTATGGTAACAAAATACATATTGGGAGTATGGTTCAACATGGAGAAACTTAGAAATAAGGATTTCTGATATATGTCAAATATACATTAACCAGCAAATATTTATATTTACCTTCTATGAATTAGTCACTGGGCTAAGTATCTACAGTACAATGATGAAACAGAACATAGTCCTTGCTTTTCAAATTATCATAGTTTAAAAGAAGATAACTATTTAAGAGATCATTGCAATAAAACAAGTCTATAAAACAATGTTAATAGCTAGTTCTTTTTGAGCATTTACAGTGCGTCTGTCATTGCTAACGAGCACTTTATATATTTACTCAGCAATCGGTAAGATAGATACTAAAGAGATCTATGTAAGGGTCTTTTGGGACACAGAGAAGAAAGCCACTTCACTTTGCTTACAGAGATCACACATTTGAGCTGAGTCCTACAGGATAAATATGTCACAAGAGGGGAGTGATGGATCAGCCAGTATAACTTAAATTAGGCATCAGTAACCAACAACTCTCAAATCTTGGTGGCTTATGACTACAAACTGTAGTTTGCTCACAACACTTGTTAGGTTGGCCTGGGACCTCTTCTCCACATCGCCTCACTCTGAGGCCTAGGCGGGCAGAGCCTCCAGCATCTGGCACATCGCCAGTTGCTATACATAGCATGAAAAGGAGATATGGCAAATCACGTGCTGGCTCTTTAAATCTCTACCTATAAGACATGTGTCACTTCAGCTCCATTTTCATTTGCCAGAACAAGTCCCAGGGCCACGCATAGTTTTTAATGGGGAAAAGCAGTGCCTGCCTACAGCATACCCAGAAGGAAGAGAACAGGAACACTGGGGAATGGCTTGAATGCCCCCAAGGGGTGGAGAGAACGAGTAACCTAAAGCTCAAGGGCACACGCCAAGGCACGGAAGTGAAGCGGTGCTTGGCGCATGGGGGCTTCTGTTATGAAAGCAGAGGGTGAGCCGGTCTCGGTGGCTCAGCCTGTAATCCCGCGCCTTGGGAGGCTGAGGTGAGTGGATTGCCTGAGCCCGCGGGTTCGAGACCCGCCTGGGCAACTTGGCGAGACCTCATCTCTACAATAAACAAAAAATTAGCCGGGCGTGGTAGCGCTCACCTGTAGTTCCAGCTACTCGGAAGGCTGAGGCGGAAGGATCGCCGGAGCCCAGCAGGTCGAGGCTGCGGTGGCCGGGAGTGGCCACTGCACTCCAGCCTGGGTGACAGAATGAGACTCCAACTCAAAAAAAAAAAAGAAAAGAAAAGAAAGCAGAGGGTGCACATGGGAGAAAAGCGTGAAGAGAAGAGGAAAAGGCAAGTGAGTGCCAAATCATGAAGACTCAGCACACTCAGGAACTGTAGACGTCATCTTTTAGACCATAAGAACTTAATGGAGGATTTCAAGCAGAGGAGAAATACAATCAAAATTCTTTATTCAGAAAATTCACGTTAGCTGAAGTGAGAAAGAAAAATTAGAAGAATTAGATATAAAGGGCCTCTACTAGTTTTCTGTAGCTGGGGAACAAACTATTACAGACCCAGCAGCTTAAGACAACACACACTTATTACCTCACATTTTCTGTAGGCCAGAAGTCTGTGGCCAGGTGCAGTAGCTCATGCCTGTAATCCCAGCACTTTGGGAGGCTGAGGCTGGAGTATTGTTTGAGCCCAGGAGTTCAAGCCCAGCCTGGGCAACATAGCAAAACCTCATTTCTACAAAAAATAAAAATTAGCCAGGTGTGATGGCACATGCCTGTAGTCCCAGCTACTCAGGAGCCTGAGGTGGGGGGATTACTTGAGCCCAGGATGTCCAGGCTGCAGTGCACCGTGATCATGCCACTGCACTTTAGCCTAAGTGACAGAGCAAGACCCTGACTCAAAAAGGAAGGGAGGGAGGGAAAGTTAAGTAAGTCCAGGCACAACTTAGCTGAGTTCTCTACTTCCAGGCCTCACTAGATAGGTAATCCAGGTGTCAGATAGTCATCAAAGGTTCAACTGGGGAAAAAAATCTACTTCCAAGCTTCCCCGTGTTGTTGGCAGAATTTACTTTCTTGCAGCTATAGGACTGAGGGTTTTCGTTTCTTGCTGTAGGCCACTCTCAACTCCTAAAAAGTCACCACAGTTCTTTGCCACATGGTTTCTTCAATTTGGCAACTTACTTGATGAACTTATTTTTTCAAAATCAGCAAAGGAGTCTCTCATCTCAAGGAAAGCCCAGTCTCTCTTTTAAGGGCTTTCACCTGATCAAGTCAGGCTCACCCAGAATAACCTCTTAATTAATTCAAAGATTGACTTGGGATCTTAAGTAATCAGAAAAATTCCATCACCTTTGCCATGTTCTTTAAGGCTAGAAGTAAGTCCCACATCTGGCAAACATTCAAGGCCAAGAGAATATACAGAGCAGACCACCAGGAGGTGGAATAACTGAAGCCACCCTACAGCCCTATGGTCTGTCCACAACAGGATCCAATTGAAAGGATATTTTCAGAATCCTGGTGAAAAGTGATAGGATCTCAGACTAAGACAGATTCAAAAATGTTTAGGAAGTACACCTAAACCTTAAGTACAAATTGACTTTTATAAAACTTTAGGGAATTATCAGTTTGGCCTTTATTTTCTCATCTGTAGATCTAAACTCATAATTCTCAATTTTTTATGTTAACTTTTTTATGTTTTGACCTTTAAAATAAAAGTGCCATAAATATTTCAAATATCTGGCTCATTAGCAAAAGTAAATATCTGACTAATAGCAAAAGTAAAATACAAGATATGAATATCAGTACCAAACATTGACTCCTAAGCCACAACTCACATACAGAAACTAGTAATTACCTCACAGCAAAGCACATAGGGCATATATATGCAGCATTTTATGACTTAAAAAATGAAGTAAAGAATATAACTTGCTGGAAAAATTTGTCACATTTTTATAACTTCTTATCAAAATATATATACACACATGCTAGCTCGTTAAATATATTTGTACTGTTTCTAAAGGGTAAAATAAGTAAAACGCAAGATCTTTACTCATATCATCTGAACTCCAATTCTGGAAAAAAATGAAAACCAAACAAATGTAGAGATGTCAGTTGACCCAAGGCATTTCAGTCAAGTTAAAATGCAGAGATATTTAATAGCTATCTTGGTGAGTGGCAGATCAACTTACTCAATTGGCTCTAACTAGAACTATCAGCCATGTGTGCTCAGTAAGAGCCATAAAAGTCCATAATTGATTAAAGATAATGTCCACTGACTTCTATGTGTCCCTGTTTCACCTTTAGAGAACTCCTTAATGCCTATGTTCTTAAAATGCAATAAGAGTGACCAATAAAGCCAGGCACGACGGCTATGCCAAAGGGAGGATCACATAAGCTCAGGACTTTGAGTCCAGCCTGAGCAATGTAGGAAGACCTTGACTCTAGAAAATGAACACATAAAAAATGATCAGGCCGGGCTTGGTGACTCAGCCTGTAATTCCAGCACTTTGGAAAGCTAAGGTGAGTGGATTGCCTGAACCCAAGGGTTCAAGACCAGTCCAGGCAAATTGGCGAGACTTCGTCTCTACAATAAATAAAAAAATCAGCCAGGTGTGGTAGCACTGCCTGTAGTTCCAGCTATGTGGAAGGCTGAGGCAGTAGGATTGAGGAGCCCAGCAGGTGGACGCTGGGGTGGCCGTGAGTGTGCCATTGCACTCCAGCCTGGGCGATGGAGTGAGACCAACTCAAAAAAAAAAAAAACTGATCAGTACAATTATTCTAGATTCCATGTCAGCCACCACATAGGTTGAGCTAAAATTAGAGACAATCAGCAACTGAGAGACCAGATGGAAATGGATGCAGGACACATTGTAAAAGAGGTTGATTTCACTCCTTTAGGACTGAAAAGCCCTGGAAAGAAAGCAATCTTCAAGCGACGATTCAATCTCTGAACTAATCTTTTTTAACCCAAGGATAGAAAGCAAGGGGGGTGGGGGGAAACTTGTCTAAACTTTTAATATCCCTCAAAGACAAAGTTCATAAATAATTTCTGCTATCCAGAATTTCCAAGCCTCCCAAACACATACTCTTTCAGAGCATTATTTTGCATCCTGAGTTTTGAAAAAAATGCCATGTTATTTGCATCAAAGAAAAAAAAAACACCTAATGATTTCACAAGAAACAAACCTGCAGTTTCTTTCTTTTATGTATGTTTGAGAAACTTCGTGATAGTTCCAGGAACCCAGCCAACACAGATACTGCCTCAGTGTGCTTACTTTTTAGAATTCTGTGACATGCATACTCTCTGCTGAGGATCCGAAAGGATAGAAGTCAGAGGATAATGAGACAATTTCAGATGTCTACACATTCTGTCAAAAATGAGCATTGGAAAGTGCTTATCACTATTATTTTTACAACACTGAGAAAAAAAGATTTTGCAATTTGTTTTTGATCTAGAACACTTGGCTAATACTCCTTGGATAACAACCAAAAATCATTGCTCAGGAAAGCCGCAGTATCACTCAAAAGGGCTCACCGGAAAAAAAAGGTTAATGACCTTGACCATTTGTGCATCTGAAACTAACATTTTACTAACATCAAGCTAACAAATTAGCTCAAAAATATATTATGGGGATTTGTCACTCCTATCACAAACCATTGAACAACAGATATGACATCTTTTTTTTAAAAAAAACCTTTATGGAGATACAATTGATATATAATAAACTCATTACACATAAGTATACACTTTGGTAAATTTTGAAGTATTTATATAGCCATGTAATCACCAGCACAATCTTTCCTCATTCTCCTTTGTATTCTTTCCTCCTGTCTCTCCTCAGCCCTACCTTCTCCCATTCTAGGCAGCCATTGATCTGCATTGTGTCACCTTAGCTGGCATTTTCTCAAATTTTACCTGAGTGGTACAACTTGTGACACCTGTGATTTGCTTCTTTCACACAGCATAACTATTTTGAGATTAATATATGTTGTTACATGTATCATTCCTTTCTATTTCTGAGTAGTAGTCTACTGCATAGATAAAGCATATAGATATAACTTCATCCATTCACATGATGACGCCTATATGGGTTGCTTCTAGTTTTGGGCCATTACAAATAAAGTTGCTAAGAACATTCATATACAGGTCTATGTATACACATAAGCTTTATTTCCTCTTGAATAAATACCTAAGAACAAAATGACTGGACCACATTGTAAAAGCACTCAACATTTTCAGAAACTGCCAAACCATTTTCCAAAGTAATTGTTCCAGATTACATTCCCATTAGTTCTTAAATCCTCACCAAAATTTTTTTTTTTTTTTTTTCCTGAGTCAGGGTCTCACTGTTGCTCAGACTGGAGTGCAGTGGCACAATCACGACTCACAGTGGCAGCCTTCACCTCCTGGGCTCAACCGGCCCTTCCACCTCAGCCTCCCAAGTGGCTGGGACTACAGCACACATCATCATACTAGACCAATTTTTTTTTTTTTTAATTTTTGTAGAGATGAGCTCTTGCTACGTTGCCTAGACTGGTCTCAAACTCCTGGACTCAAACAATCCTCCTGCCTCAGCCTCCCTAAGTGCTGAGATTACAGGCATGAGCCACCATACCCAGCAACTCAACAATTCTTGATTTAGTCCATCTTTTTAATTTTTTTAGCTTTAAAGATGTGGGTTACAATTCAGGATTAGGTACATAAATTGTCATCATACAGGTAAAGTCTGGGCCTCCCTTTGGTCCCACTTTGCCTGGTTTGAAATCAGGTACTTTTATTGATGTTATGTGCCCTCCCGTCCCCTGGCAGTTTCTTTCTACTGCCAATCCCTTTCTTACAGTGTTATGATATATATTCAGAGCCCGCTTAAGAGTGAGAACATGTGGTACTCAGTTACTGGTTTCTGTGATAGATCACTGAATATGATAGACTCTAAATCCATCCAAGTTGCTGCGAAGTTCATAAGTTTGTCCTTCATTATGGCTGCATAACATTCCATTGTGTATATGTACCACATTATTTTTTAGGCCTTTGTCAGATATACAACTGGCAAATATTTTGTCTCATTCTGTGGGCCCATTTGATCGCATTATCTTGATGGCTTCTTTTGCTTTGCAGACGCTTTTCAGTGTGAGAAGGTCCCACTTGTCTATCTTATGGCATGGGCATTTAAGGTTTTGATCAGGAATTGTTTGCCTAATCCAATTTCCATAAAGGTTTCTTCTGCATTTTCTAATATTCTTAAAGTTTGAGGTCTTATGTTTAGGTCTTTGATTAATTTAAAGTTGTTTTTGTGTATGGTCATAGGTAGGGTTCCTGTTTAAATCTTCTGCATGTGGTCGGTTTTCCCAGCACCATTTACTAAAGAGGTTCTTCTCTCCCCAGTGGTTGGTGGTGGAGGTTTTGTCGAAGATGAGTTGGTTAAGAAATTGAGGTTTTGCTTCTGGAATTTCTATCCTGTTTCATTTGTCTATATACCTGTTCTTGTTCCAATACCAGGCTGTTTTGATTATTGTCACCTTAAAGTCTGGAAGTGTGATACCTCCTGCTTTTTTTCTTTTGCTAAAGATTGTTTTGACTATTCATGATCATTTATATTTCCATATGAATTTCTATATTGCTATTTCCAGGTCTGAGAAGAATGATGTTTGTAATTTAATGGATAATACATTGAATTTATAGATTGCCTTTGGTACATGAACATTTTAATAATGAACATGAGCGTGGAATATTTTTCGATTTGTTTGTGTCTTCTTGGATTTCTTTAAGCAGTGTTTTGTAGTTTTCATTGTAAAGTCGTCCACTTCTGTGGTTAGGAAGATGCCCAGGTATTTCTTTGTGTGTGTGTTGGGGGGGCTATTGTGAATGAGATTGTGCTTTTTATTTGGTTTTCTGCCTGTTTGTTGTTGGTGTATAAAAATGCAACTGTCTTTTGCACTTTTGTTTTGAAACTTTGCCAAAGTCCTTTATCAGTACAAGGAGGTTTTTGACAGATTCTCTTGGGTTTTCAAGGTTTGGGTTCATATTGTCAGCAAAGAGGGAAACTTAACTTCCTCTTTTCCTATTTGAATACCCTGATTTCCTTCTTATGCCTGATTGCTCTGGCAAGGACTTCCGACAGTATGTTGAACAGGATGGGTGAGAGTGGGCAGTCTTGTCTTGTTCCAGTTTTCAGGAGAAATGCTTCCAATTTCTATCTCTTTAGCAATATGTTGACTGTGAGTTTATCACAAATAGCTCTTACAATTTTGAGGTATGTTCCCTCTATGCCTAGGTGTTCAGGGTTTTTATTGAGAAGGGATGCTGGATTTTATTGAAAGCTTATTCTACGTCTAATGATTTAATTATGTGGTTCTTGTTTTAACATCTGTTGATCTATTTAATTACATTTATAGTCTCATGGATGTTAAGCCAGCCCTGCATCCTGAGGATGAAGCCTACTTGGTCATGGTGGCTGATTTTTGAGATGAGTTGTTGAATCTGATTTGCTGGAATCTTGTTGAGAATTTTTTCATCTATGTTCATCAGAGATATTAGCCTATAGTTCTTTCTTTGTTGGATCCTTACCCAGTTTGGGTATCTGTATGATTTTAGCTTAATAAAATAATTTGGGGAGAGTTCTGTCTTCCTCAATTGCCTGGAATACTTTCATTAGGATTGGTATCAGCACCTCCTTGTATGTCTTATATAGTTCTGCTGCAAAGCCATCTGGTCCAAGACTTTTTTTTTTTTTTTAAGATAGTTTTCTTATGGTGGAGTCAATTACCTGAGTTGTTATTGGTCTATTTAATGTTTCAATTTACTCTTGTTTCAATCTTGGAAGGTTGTGTGATGTCAGAAAGTCATTTATTTCATTTAAGTTTTCGAGTTTGTCTCCATACAGTGTGCATAGTAATCTCTAATAATCTTTTGTATTTCTTCAGGGTCAGTTATGACTTGATCTTTTGCGTTTCTGATTATGTTTATTTGGGCTTCTTTCTTTTTCTTGGTCATTCTGGCTATAAGTCCATCAATCTTGTTTATCCTTTCAAAGAACCAGCTTTTTGTTTCTTTGATTTTTTTCTATGATATTTTTATCTTCTATGTCCCGTATTTGGGCTTTTACTTTGGTGATCTGGATTCTCCCGCCGAAGTTAGAGTTTTGGTGATCTTGCCTTTCCAACTCTGTTAGGCAATTTGTTAGACTGTTAATTTGTGATCTTTCTATTTCCTTGATGTGTGTTTGTGGAGATATAAATTCTCCTCTTATTAATGTTTTCACGGCATCCCAGAGGTTTTTGTAAGATGTTTCTTTGTTTTCATTTGTTTCCAGGTATCTTTTAATTTCCGTTTTGATTTCTGTGTTGACCCAGGAGTTGTTCAACATCATGCTGTTTAGTGTTCAAGTCTTTGTGGGTTTTGGGGGAATTTTGTTGGTGGTGTTTTTTGTTTTGTTTTGTTTTGTTGAGTTGGAGTCTTACTCTGTCACTCAAGCTGGAGTGCAGTGGCATGCTCATGGCTACCCAGGCATCAACCTGCTGGTCTCAGGCAATACTTCCGCCTCAGCCTTCCAGGTAGCTGGAACTATAGGCACGTGCTACCATGACCAGCTAATTTTTTTTTAATGTATTGTAGAGATGAAGATGAGGTCTTGCCAAATTTCCCACGCAGTTCTTGAACCCATGGGTTCAGGCAATCCCCTCACCTCAGTCTCCCAAAGTGCTGGGATTACAGACTTGAGCCACCATGCGCAGCTGTTGATATTTATTTTTATTCCACTGTGGTCTGAGAAGGTGCATGGCAGTGTTTTGATCTTATGAAATTTGTTTATGCTTGATTTATTTCCAAGGATGTGGTTGATCTTGGGAGTACTTTCCATGTAGTGATGAGTAGACTGTATATTTCATGGTTGCTGAGTGGAGTGTTCTGTAGGTATCTGTTAAGTCTGTTTGGTCAAGTGTCAAGTTGTGGTTTTGGATATCTTTGTTAATTTTTTTGCCTTGATGATCTATCTAGGGCTGTTAGTGAGATATTTAAGACCCCAGCTATGATAGTGTTAGAGCTAATATCTTTTTGTAGTTTACTTAGTAGCTACTTTATAAATGCTGGTGCTCCTGTGTTGGGTGCATATATGTTTAGGATGGCTGTTTCTTGTTGATGGAATTAAACTTTTATCATTATGTAAGTTTCTTCCATATCTTTTTAAATTTTTGATAGTTTTGTCTGATATTAAGATTGTGACTCCTGCCTTCTTTTGTGATCTATTTGCCTAAAAATTAGTTTTCTCTCCTCCACCTTTGTCCTTTGTAGTTAGATGTGTTTCCTGGAGTCAGCATATTGTTGGGTGGGGTTTTTTAAATCGAGTTTGCCATTCTATGTCTTTTCAGTGGTGCATTTAGTCCATTCATGTTCAGGGAGATTATTGAACTATGAGAATTTATGCCTATCATGAGGCTTTTATAAAGTTTAGCTGTAGTTGTGTGTTTGCTTGTTTATTGGTTGGTTTTCTTTTGATTTAGGGTTAGATATATGTATGTGTTTTCAATTTTGCAGTCATGATGCATGCTGTGTTGATTCTCTGTTTTCCTGCATTCTTGGGAAGTATGTGGTCATTCCTTTTCTTTTCCATTTTTCTGTGCTTAATACCTTCTTAAGTATCTCTTGTAGAGCTGATCTGGAGGCAGCATAAACTCATAGGGGTTGAATGTCTGGGGAGGATTTTAATTCTCCATCATTGATATAGCTTAGCTTAGCTGGGCAGAAAATTCTTGGTTGGAATTGTTTGCCTCTGAGAACTTTGAAGATTGGACTCCAGTCTCTTCTAGCCTGTGGTGTTTCTGTAGATAAGTCTGCTGCTATTCTAATTGGTCTTCCTGATAGGTAATCTGACCTTTCTCTCTCCCTGCCTTTAGGATTTTTTTTTTCTTTTATACCTACTTTGTGTAAGTGAATTACTATGTGTCTAGGAGTTGGTCTCATTTGGTGCCTTGTAGGGCTTCTCTGAATCTCTTGTATTTGGATGGTCAAATCTCTAATGAGATGTGGAACATTTTCTTGGATGACCTTGTGGAATGCTTGCTCCAGAGTGCTCTCATTCTCCTTTTCTGCTTCAGGGATACAGAACAGGCATAAATTCAACCTCTTAATATAATCACACATCTCTTGAAGGGTTTGTTCTGAATTTTTAAGCTTACTCTCTATGTTTTTAACAGATTGAGGTCGGGCTCAGTGGTTCAGCCTGTAATCCCAGCACTTTGGGAGGCCAAGGCGAGTGGATTGTCTGAGCCCGTGGGTTCAAGACCCGCCCAGGCAACTTGGCGAGACCTCATCTCTACAATAAATCAAAAAAATTATCGTGGTAGCATGCACCTGTAGTTCCAGCTACTCAGAAAGCTGAGGCAGAAGGATCACCAGAGCCCAGCAAGTCGAGGTTGTGGTGGCCGGGAGTGTGCCACTGTCCTACAGTCTGGGAGACAGAGTGACACTCCAACTCAAAAACAAAACAAAACGATAACAAAAAAAATGGAGTGAGTTAGTTCCAAATTTTGTCTTCAAACCCTAAGATTCTTTCTTTTGCTCGGCCAAAAGCTTTTCATGCTTGTCAGTTTATTTATTTAGTTGACTGTATTATTTATGACCTGCATTTCTATAATTCATTCTTTCATGTTTTCATCTTGCCTTCCTTGATTTTTATTCATCTTTTCCAACCATTCCTTGATCTCTGCATTTATGGTCTGGGTGCTATTCATTGTTTGAGGTCCAAAGTCTGTATTCTTCAAGATTATCTTTCTAGGGGTTTCTGGATAGCCTGTGCTTTTTTGTTTGTTTTTGTTGATTTCTCTGCATTTGTGATGGATTTTTCTTTTCTCTTTAATTCTGTTGCTCATTGAGAGGAGGGATAGTTTTCACTTCTGTTTGCTCTACCCCCTAGTCTATCTTTGTTTGATTTTGAAGCCGGGGAGCTGTGCTGTCCTTTTGCAGCTTTGAGATTTGAATAAGGTATGTGGAGGGATGCTAAGATTCAAAAACTGTCTGCAGATCACAGTGTTCACTGACCAGAGTGTGGGGCCCCAGGGACTCACTTCCCACCACCTCACAGTATGTCCATGCAATGGGAACATATGCACATCCCCTGGGAACAAAATAACATAAGGGAAAGGAAAGGAACTGAGAAAGAGAGAAGGGAGAAGAAAGGACAATGAAAAGAACGGAGAAGGAAAAACAAGCAAACCAGCAGACAGACAGACAGACCAGTTAAAAAAAAGAAAAAATAAAAAACTAAAACCAACAGTATGAGGACATTTTCATACTACCCCTTTTGTGAAAAAAGAAGAAAAGAGAACAAAATGAAATACACAAGTACACAAAATACACAAATACACAAAAAAAGAAGGAAAAAAGAACAAAACGAAATACAGAAGCCTATCAAAATATATAGAGAACAGGGGGAAAAAATACCTTTTCTGATCCTTGCGCGCCCTCTTGTGGCAGTTCCTGAAAATTCAGATTCCTTGTCAGCATGACCCAACCACTGCTCTTGGCTTGCGAGTACGGGGAGGAGGGTGCGACCTCTAGATCTGTCCCCCTGCTCACCCTGTAGTTAGGGAGAGGCTACAAACTCCCCTCAACAAATGCGCCGGTGTTCAGCCTGCTCCACATGCACCACGTGCACCAGTCAGGATGTTCCCCACCTCGGTCTCATGCTTCGTGAATCACTGGGAGAAGGGAGCTGGGTCAGTTTAATGCTCACCCCCACTCATCCACTGTGGCCTGAGTTCTTCATCTCCAGTGGCAGCCATGGACCTGCACATGTTCCAGTTAGGGAAATGGGGTGGCTGGATCTCCTCATGGGCCTGTCCCTCTGGGGATACTGCACCTGGGACGTTCACTCTGGGTTGGCAGTGGTCAAACTGAATTCACCCCTCAGTCTCAGGGAGTAGCTCCGCCGTGCACGTGAGCAGGCTAGAACCCGTCTCTGACCAGGGGCAGGGCCAAGGTAATGGATGCCGTTTCCGCATCTTGTCCTCCACTGGCACTCAGCAATGAGTTCCTCTGGCGTCTTGTCTCTGTAGTGTCCACGGCCCGCGTCCAACCTGGTGCTGGAGGCTGTGGTGGAGGGCCGCGCCCTCAGCGGCTGTTGTTCACGGCTTTCCTCCGGGTTGGGTCCCAGAAACAGGACCGGCCCCGGGGCCGTGGAACACGCTGGGATCCGCGCAGCTGGGCGAGGCAGCCGTCTCGGCAGCAGAGCTCAGGCCGCCTGTCCCCATGCAGACACTCAGCGCCCACTTGCCGACGCCCTGGCCTGCAGGTTCGTCGGGTGCCCGCTCGTGTATGCAGGGACGCGCCCACCCCAGCTGACTCCGTGGCCGTCTTGTCATCCTTCTCAGTCTTTTTAATTTTAATAATTCTAAACTGCGTCGGGTCGTGTCTCACTGTGCATTTAATTTACATTTCTTTAATGATTAACAATATCGAGTATCTTTTCATGTGTTTCTTTTCTTTTTCTTTCTTTTTTTTTTTTCTTTGAGTTGGAGTCTCACTCCGTCGCCCAGACTGGAGTGCAGTGGTCGCCCCGGGTCACTGCAGCCTCGACCCCCTGCGCGCCGGCGATCCTTCCGCCTTAGCCGGAATTACAGGCACGCGCTACCATGCTCGGCTGATTTTTTGATTTATTGTAGGGATGAGGGCTCGCCAAGTTGGCCAGGCGGGTCTCGAACCCGCGGCCTCAGGCAATCCACTCACCTCAGCCTCCCAAAGCCCAGGATTACAGACTGAGCCACCAAGCCCGGCTAAGTTTTTCTTTTATAGATTGTGCTTTTGTGATGTCTAATAAATATTTGCCTAGCCCATGGTCACAAAGATTTTTCTCATATGTTTTTCCTAGCAGTTTTATTAATTATAAGTTTTTCATTGGGTCTCTGATCCATCTTTAGTTAATTTTTATATATGATACAAAGTATTGATCAAAGTTCATTTTTTGCATATAGATACCCAATTATTCCAGAACTATTTCTTGAAAAGACTTTTTATTCACAGATTTTTATAAAAAATCAGTTGTCTGTATAAGTGTGGGGATATTTCTGGACTCTATTCTGTTCCATTAATCTATTTATCTATCTTTACCCCAAAGTCATATTGTCTTGATTACTTAGCTTTATAATAAATCTTGAACAAAGTTCATATGAACTTTCATTTTTTTTCCAAGATTGTCTTGGCTATTCTATATCCTTTCCACTTCCATATGAACTTTAAGATCAATCTATTAATTTCTATAAAAAGTTGTGCTGGTATTTTTATTGAGATGGTATTGACTGTATAATCAATATGGGGAGACTTGATATCTTAACAATATGAACCTTCCTCCTTCTCAAAAGAAGATGTACGGGCAGCCAACAGACACATGAAAAAGTGCTCAGCCTCACTCATCATCAGAGAAATGCAAATCAAAACCACACTGAGATACCATGTAACCCCAGTAATAATGGCCGTCATTAATAAAACAAACAACAACAGATGCTGGCGAGGATGCAGAGAAAAAGGAACGCTTCTGCACTGCTGGTGGAAATGCAAACTAGTGCAACCTCTTTGGAAGACAGTGTGGCGATTTCTGAAAGAACTAAAATTGACCTTCCATATGACCCAGCAATTCCCCTATTGGGAATATACCTGGAGGACCTCAAATCATTCTACAAAAAGATACCGGCACACGTATGTTTGTTGCAGCTCTATTCACAATAGCAAAAACATGGAACCAACCATGTTGCCCATCGAAGCTGGACTGGATTAAAAAAATGTGGTACATATACACAATGGAATATTATGCAGCCATTAAGAAGGACAAACATATGGACTTTGCAGCAACTTGGACGGATTTGGAGTCAATCATACTCAGTGATTTATCACAGAAACAAAGAACAGAGTTCCATATGTTCTCACTCATAAACGGACCTTGAACAATTATAATGCTATAAGAAAGGGATTGGCATTAGTGGGAAACTGTCAGGGGAGTGGGGGGTGGGACTGGCAGTTGAGGGAAACTGCTAGGGGAGGAAGGGGCATACCTCATCAACAAGGGTACCTGCATGATCAATGTTTGTATACCTAACCCTGAAATGTACCCCACATCTTTATAATAAAAATTTTTTTTAATTAAAAGAAAGACAATACGAGTCTTCCTAATCATAACAGGGTACATCTCTTCATTTATTTAGGTATTTAATTTCTCTTAGCAGTATTTTGTAATGTTCAACATATGAGTCTTTTGTCAAATTTATTCCTATTTCATATTTTAATGCTATATAAGTAGAATTATTTCTTTCCATTTCTAATTGCTCATTTCTAATTATTATCATACAATTGATTATATTATAATCATATGTTATATAATAAGCAATGCAGTTGACCCTCAAACAATGCAAGGGTTAAGGGACATCAACCCAGTTGAAATTTTACATAAAACTTTTAACTCCCCTAAAACCTAACTACTAATAGACTGCTGTTGACTGGAAGCTTTACTGAGAACACAAATTGTCAATTAACCCATATTTTGTATGTGATATGTATTAAATACTGTATGCTTACAATGATGTAAGCTAGAAATAAGAAGATGTTATTTTTTTTAAAAGGGCAGAATTAATATTTTATTCTCATTTTATAATCAGATGGCAGTTGGTTATATAGTCTCCATACTTCATACATTTTGTAAATTTAAAAAAAAAAACTCCAAGTTTTAAATAGCCAACGGCTGGTTATGTTTTCAGAAAACATAATCGGAGTAATTCATTAATGGTGGCTTCAAGCTTTTCCTTATTAGCTCCAGAAAATTCACCCACCTTTTGTCCCTTTTTAAAAACTGGAAGATTGGCATACATTTGACTTCACACTCTGAAGCAACATCCTGACAGTCATCCACATCCGCTCCAAGGAACACCACACTGGAATACTTTTCAGAGAGGGAATGAAAGAAAGGCTTGATCATTTTGCAAGGCCCACACCATGTGGCTGAGAAGTCAACTACAACAAGTTTATCACCTGCAGCTTCCAAGGCATCCTGAAAAGAGGCCTTGCTATTGGTCTGTTTCACCATTTTGGCTGTTGGGGTCTGGGGAGCAGCTGTAAGAACCGATGGAAAGGGATCCTCAGCGCCAGACTGAGCTCCAGAAAATGTTATTAAGAAAATTATAAGAAAAGGAAGTGTATTTGCTATTCATTAAGTGGAAGTGGATCATCATACAAGTCCTCATCTTCACCGTCATTATATCAACTGAAGAGGAGGAGGAAGAGGAAAGGTTGGTCTTGCTATATCAGCGTTGGCAGAGGTGGAAGAAAAATCTATGTATAAGTGGATCTGTACAGTTCAAATCCATGCAGTTTAAGGGTCAACTGCATGATGTATAAAATATGTAATACATTATATTGTAATAAAGCTGAATATCTTACATTCTGCAACCTTGGTAAATTCACATTTAGTGCCATTTTTGTAGAATCCTTCAGATTTTCTACAGTGGACAACCATGTCATCTGCTAACAAGACAGTTTTAGTTCTCCCATTCTAATCTGGATGGCTTTTACTTCTTTCCCTTACGTGATTATGCTAGCTGGTACAATACAATGTTGACTAGCAATGGTGAAAACAGACATCCTTGCCTTGTCTCTTACGTTAGGGAAAATGCATCAAGTCTTTGCTCATCAAGTATGATATTAGCTCTAGAATTTTCTTTTTTTTTTCCTTTTCTTTTTTTTTTTTTTGAGTCAGAGTTTCACTCTGTCACCCGACTGGAGTGCAGTGGCATGCTGCTCACGGCCACCACAGCCTCAACCTGCTGGGCTCAGGTGATCCTTCCACCTCAGCCTTCCAAGTAGCTGCCACCACAGGCATGTACCACCACACACAGCCAACTTTTGGATCTACTGTAGAGATAAGGTCTCACCAAGTTGCCCAGGCTGGTCTCAATCCCATGGGTTCCAGCAGTCCTCTCACCTCAGCCTCGCAAAGTGCTGGGATTATAGGCGTGAGCCACCACACCAGCCTAGATTTTTCACAGATGCTCTTTATCAGGTTATGAAAGTTCTTTTCTATTCTTAGCTTGCTGAGGGTTTTTACCATGAATAGATGTTGAGTTTTGTCCAATGCTGTTTATGCATCTAATTAGATAAACATATGATTTTCCTTTTTTAGCTTGTTAATATGCTGACATTCACTGATTTGTTTTCAAATGTTAAACCAATCTTACACCCCTGAGATAAGCTCTATTGGTCAAAATATATCCTTTTTAATATACTGTTGATTTGATTTGCTAATATTTTGTTTAACATTTTAACAAATACATTAATGAGGGCTATGAATCTGAAGTTTTCTTCTCTTTATATGATTTTGGTATGAAAATTTTGGTATGATCTCATGATATTAATTGAGAAGTATTCTTTTCAATTTTCTGCAAGCATAATGTAGTATTGGTATTATTTCTTCCTTAAATGTTTGGCAGAATTCACCATGAAACCACCTGAGTCTAAAATTTTCCTTGTGGAATTGTTTTTAACTTCTTTGAATACACATTCAATGTTTTAAATAGACATAGGACTATTTCCAGATAATCTATTTCTCTTGAAAGAGTTTTACTAATTTACAGCTTTCACAGAATTTACCTATTTTGTCTAAGTTGTCGGATGTATTGGCTTAAAGTTGTTCATAATATTCTTTTATTATTCTTTCAGTAGCTGTAAGACCTATTGTGGTGTTTTTTCTCATATCTTATTTTACTAATTTGTATCTTCTCTCTTTCTTTCTTGGTCACTCTGGCTAGAGGTCTTTCACCTCAACTGATCTCTTCAAAGAATAATAATTTTGTTTCACTGGTTTTTCTCTACTGTTTTGTTTTTTCTTCTGTTTACTTTAGCTATCATTTGCCCTTTTTTTTCCAGTTTCCTAAGGTAGAAAAAGAGATCTTTCTTTTTTTCTAATAGTGGCATTTAGCACTATAAATTTCCCACTAAGTATTGCTTAGTACAGTAGCAATATTTTACAAGTTTTGATGTAGTATGTTCTCCTTTTAATTCAGTTCAAATATTTTCTAGGATTTGGGGGATATGACTCAATGGTGGAAAAGACCTTTTGCTGGGTGTAAAGTTCCTGAAACTGCCTCGGAAGCCAGAGTCAGACAACTTACTCCTCCATATTCGCCCACCCTCTGTTCTCAACTCATGCAAATAAGTATTAAAACAATCAGAAGTAACATGAACCATCCAAAGAGCTAGATTTTTTCTCTTTGTTAACTGAGTTATGTTTCTTCTTATCTGTTTTTATTGAATAGTAAGAGTTGAGGAAAAACTGAAGGTCAACATGTTCTCTATTGAAACTATAATATTTAAACCAGAAAGACCCCCCTCCCCCGAAAAAAAGAATAAAGATGCATCATTTTCTTCTCATGTCGTTAAGAGGAAGCCCTGAGAACTTTCACTTCCAGGAAAATAAAATTGATGATGTAATTTTTCCTATTCCCTTCACTAACTGCAACTGAAAACCCTGTACATTATATATAAAATAAGTATAAGATGACTCTGAACGTTAGAAAAAGAAGAAAGACCAGCTTCTTGGGATCTGAAGAACAATGGAATATAAAAGTAAATGGGGTACTGTTTTGTAATTCATTCTGCCAACCTCTATCTTTTATTGGTGAATCCCCTGGGTTTACCTTTTGGCCTCATCATCACCAATGAGTGCGAATAAGAAATGCCCCCAATAAAATCTTGTTTTCTCTTGCCAAAGGACCAAGAAAAAAGGCAGCCTTTCAAGACAGACAACTTTTAAACAATAACCACTCTACTCTAACCAAACACCACAGAAAAGGCTGTAACCACACTCCTTCCTGTTCTAGTAAAGGTTGACTGGGGAATCTATCCTCAAAAAAAATTGACAAAGCACCTCAATATTTCCACAAAGAGGGAGTGACAAAAGCCTAGTGGAGAGCCGGGTCTCTCACCATCACCCAGCAGTAATGAGGCCATTTCTATTAGGGTGCAGTGCACACTATGTAAGAAGCCAGAACACCCACCCCTGCCCAGAAGTAACAAGGAGCCTCCCCACACATAAGTGACAACAAATGCTGGGTAGGAAACCTGGACTTCTACCTCCACCTGGCAGTAATGAGTCAGTGTCCACCAATTTCCCTGCCAGAACAATGTTGGGGGGGCAGCTAAAATAAGAGGCTTTAATAAGATCCAGAGTGTCACAACATAATGTGAAAATGTCCAAGTTTCAATAGAAAATCATTCATCATACCAATAAAAACTTAGACTGAATTAAAAAATGATCTGAGCCGGGCTCAGTGACTCAGCCTGTAATCTCGCACTTTGGGAGGCTGAGGTGAGTGAATTGCCTGAGCCCGCGGGTTTGAGACCCACCTGGGCAACTTGGCGAGACCTCATCTCTACAATAAATCAAAAAAATTACCTGGGTGTGGTCAGCGCGCACCTGTAGTTCCAGCTGAGGCGGAAGGCTGATGCGGAAGGATTGCCGGAGCTCAGCAGGTTGAGGCTGCGGTGGCTGAGAGCAGCCACTGCACTCCAGTCTGGGCGACAGAGTGAGACTCCAACTCAAAAAAAGAAAAAGAAAAAAAGAAAAAGATGATCAATAGCTCCCAACACTGAGATGACAGAGATGTTAGAATTATCTGACAAAGATTAATGCAGTCATGATAAAAATGTTTCAGTTAGCAATTATAAACAAGTTTGAAGCAAATTAGAAAACAGACAACCTCAGCAAAGAAATTGATATAAAGAAGAGCCAAATAGAAATTTTAGGGAGGAGGTCAGGAAGATGGCGGTCAAGCCAGTCAGACTATGTGAGTCCAGGTATGAGTGAATGAGTGTTTGGAAAATTTTGTGTAAATGCAGGTGAGCAAGTGGGTGCATGAGTGACTGACTGAGTGAAGGCTAGGGAGCTAGTGGCTAGTGCTCTCCTGGAACAGTGGCTGGTGCTGCAGCTGGGGGGCTTGAACCCTAGAGATTCCAGGGACACAGAAGCCAAACACCTTCTTCTTTTTAAATCATCAAAACCCTTCCTGGGAAGAAAGTGTTGGGAGAGACTAAGTGGGGGCTCATGAACAAGTGGCCAGGGCCCTGGTGCAACAGCTGGTGCAGCTTCTCTGCTTGGTCCCTGACTCTTCCCAGGTCACAGAAGCTGAGCACCATTTTTTTTAATGAACAGAAGTTTTCCTGTGAAGAAGCTGCAGGAAGAGACTACCACCCCAGTCTCTGCCTCAGACTGCAGCAGGAAAGACTGCTGGCTCCAGGCTTTGCATCACCACTTCAGCACCTGGCAGGGTACTGGCAGCAGGGGCTGCAGGGGGAATCCAGAGGCAGAGTCCCACAGAAGAGGACAAGAGGGAACCCCACCACCATCTTGAAGGCAGGGCAGGAAACTGCTCCGAATTGCTCACCACAGAGCAACAGACCCAATCTCTGTGTCTGGTGGATCAACTACTCAGGGATGGATCATGTCCCAGAAGGAATATCCTGAGAGCACAAACTTCGGAGGGACGTGACAGTGCTGAGTCCCAGGCACCCTACCCTCTACCCTGATCCAGCCTCAGGACAAAGGGTGTGGCCAGAAAAGGAAGAGGAAGGACTCCAAAGAGATCAGTGGTGAGTCCAGGGCTGACCCCAGCCCCCTCCTCCCTAGCAATCCTCTGAATGTCAGACCCACACAGCAGGGCCATGACTGAGAGGGAAAAACCCAGGGGGAGTCTAGATGTCAGTCGCATTCCAGGATAGGCCTAGCTGGGGCAACCCCGGTGAGAGTACATACCTGGCAAACAGATAATCCCATACCTCCCACCGGAGGAGATCTCCCTGACCGTACGAGAGTGGGAGGGAAGGACTGCAGACCCACACACCTCCACTGCCCCTCCTCCTTGCCTAATTTGGACCCTGAGGAGAGAGTGAAAGAGGTGACTCTGCAGGAGAGACCTGATTAGAGGAACAATTACAGAGACTGCCACAAGATGGCAGGGTGTTGTTTTTTTTCAATTATTTTTTAATTTTTAAATTTTTTTTGACTGTTTGTTAGTTCATCTATTTTTTTTTTTTTTTGAGTTGCAGTCTCACTCTGTCACCCAGACTAGAGTGCAGTGGCCGCTCCCGGCCACTACAGCCTCGACCTGCTGGGCTCTGGAGACCCTTCCGCCTCAGCCTTCCAAGTAACTGGAACTACAGGCATGCGCTACCATGCCCAGCTAATTTTTTACTTATTGTAGAGATGAGGTCTCACCAAGTTGCCCAGGCAGGTCTCGAACCTGTGGGCTCAGGCAATCCACTCACCTCAGCCTCCCAAAGCGCTGGGATTACAAGCTGAGCCACTGAGACCGGCTAGTTCATCTATTTTGGAAATATTTTTTCCTTGTGTATGAATGTGTATGTGAGGATGATCTGCATCCCCCCCAAATTTTTTCTTTTCTTTTTCTGTTTCTTTCTTCTTTTATTTGTCATTTTCTGTTTATGTGTGTATGTGAATGATTGAGTGTTCATCTTTCAATTTTTGTTGTTGTTGTTTGCTCTTTTGTTCTTCTGGGTTTTTTAAT
Organism: Cephalopachus bancanus; assembly: GCA_027257055.1. Classification (NCBI taxonomy): domain Eukaryota; kingdom Metazoa; phylum Chordata; class Mammalia; order Primates; family Tarsiidae; genus Cephalopachus; species Cephalopachus bancanus. The sequence continues at coordinate 1,165,090 of JAPVLO010000083.1, read as the reverse complement.
TTTCATTTTTTATAGTTTAAGGTGTGTGTCAATATACATGTGAGGGTATGATCTGAATTTTCTTTTTTTTTCCTGGTTTTTCTGTTTTTCTTCTCCATTCACTTTGTGCTAGTGTGTGTGTGTTCAGTTTTCTTGGTTTATTGTAGTTGTTGTTTGTTTTGTTTCACTTTTTTATTTCAGTTTGTTTGGGGGGTGAGAATGTATGTTGTGTGTGTGTATGTTCAATTGTTTTTTGCATTGGTTTCTGCTTTGCATTATCATATAGAGCAATAGTGGGGAGGGGGTCTCAGGGAACACATACCACAATAAGTGAATATTGTAATTTACAAGTAGTTTCTGAATCCTAGCACACCATCCCCTAATTTATTCAACTTTCAAAAACTACAAGAGACAGCAAAGCTTCCCATCCACCATTCTATTTCAAAATAGAACAAATTCAGAGCATGGATCTGGGAAGAATAGAGGGCTGAGCAAACATCAGAAGGGATAGCCTCTCCCACTGACATAATAACAGAGCTAAAGTGAAAAACAAGAGATCTGTCACAAATGAGGAAAACCCAAGGGAAAACCACAGGCAATTTCAAGTGTAACAAAGAGAAAACTCCTGAAAAATCAGACCTCGGTGCCCAAACAATGGAAGTCACCGAGACTGGCCCCAGAATACAACAGGGATTAGGGAATGGATGGAAGGAATGAATAAGACTCAAGAAAGACAAGATGCAACACTGAAAGAATGTATAACAGAGATTTTGGCAATAAAAATTTAATTTCATCCAGGAAATAAATAGCAAGATGACAAGCATGAAAAGCAGAATTAATCTAGCTGAAGAAGAATCTCAGAACTTGAAGACCAGAACATGGAATTAACCTGATCTGTAAAAAAAAGTTTGCTGTTTATGTGTGTATGTAAAGAAAGAAGACTCAGAAAGAAAGAACACAGTCTACAAGAGATGTGCAATTACATAGAGGCAAAACCAATACCTGATTGGTATCCCAGAAGAAAAAAGGGAAATGGAAAACAACTTGGAGCAAGTATTCCAGGAGGTAATCCAAGAAAACTTTCCCCATCTCACCAGAGACATGACCAGCCAAGCATAAGAGACACAGGGAACCCCCACAAGACATCAAATGAGAAGCCCAACCCCTAGACACATAGTAATTCACCTACACAAAGAAAACACAAAAGAAAAAATCTTAAAGGCTGCAAGAGAGAAAGGTCAGACTACCTACTGGGGAAAACCAATCAAAATAGCAGTAGACCTATCAACAGAAACACTACAAGCAAGAAGGAACTGGAGTCCCATATTCAGAGTTCTCAAAGATAAACAATTTCAACCAAGAATTTCCTATCCAGCCAAGCTTAGCTTCATCAGTAATGGAGAATTAAAATCCTTCCCAGACATCTAATCGCTAACAAAAAAATGAAGCTTTATATTAACACAAAAACCTGTACATGAAAATGTATAGCAGCTTTATTCACAGTAACCAATGAGAGAATGGTTTTTCAAAAACTGTGGTACAGCTATACCATCAAATACTATACAGCAATAAAAATAAAGAAACAAGCTCTTAAAATAGCAATCTGAATAAATGTCCAGAGAATTATGCTGAGTAAAAAAATGCAATCTCAAAGTGGTATACACTATATAATTCCATTCACCCATTATTGAAATAACAAAAATTATAGAAACAGATAACAACAGATAACAGACTAGTGGTTTCCAGAGGGTCAGGAGGAGATGGGTCTTAAAAAAAAAAAAAGGATATGGCGATAAGAAAAGCAACCTGAAGGAGATGGAAATATTAATATTCTGGTAGTGATACTATATTACAGCTTTCTAAGATGTTATAATTGAGAAAACTATATAAAGGATACACAGGATCTCTCTGTATTATTTCTCATAACAGCATGTGAATCTCAAAATAAGGTTTAATTTTTTAAAACACAGTACTAAATCACATTAAGGACCAACCAACCTGAGTTCTAGAATTAGGATCCGTGGGTGCAATTCCTTTAGTGCAACTCCTCAAATATAGTTCTTCTAGAACTTGTCTAGAGAGACAAGTTAATTGCCATGCACACACCTAACACACAATTGTGGTACAGGCATATCAAAGTGACATAGACACATCTATTCCAAAGAAAGAGAGAGAGAAGAGAGGAGGAGAAGAGGGGAGAGAAGAGGGCAGGGGAGAGGAGAGGAGAGAGGGGAGGGGAGGGGAGGGAGAGGAGGAGAGGAGAGAAGGAAATGGAAGTAATTGGTCCTTACCAACTCAAATGTTGGAAATTCCTTCATGAGTATTCAGTTTTACTCCTGCCTAGAAAGAGCTTTCAACTCTTGGTTCCACTTGCTGGGATCTTGGTTCTACCTTCTGATACATCCTTCCTTTTCCATAATGACATTCCTGTTTGCAGTTTTTTCAGATTGCTTTTTGTCACAGAAGTAGGGTTCAAAGGTTTCTTTTCCTTTTATACTGTCTCTATCCTTTTCAGTACATACTAGTGGTGTTCCTGCCAATAAAATTACCTTAAAATATCTGTGGGTCTCCTATAAGCCTTAGTGGGATTCATTTCATTAGACAAAAGACATCTGCAAAGCCCTGAAGATAAGTTCTCTCTACTTTTGGCTTCTGCTGAGGTTACTGAAGTACCAAATCTTTAAGTTCCTTGGAAGAGTTATTCAAGGCACTTCTTTGGATCTTTCTAAGGTTTTTCTCAACAAAGGACTTTACACTCATACCCATGGCATTATCTGTAGTGACAGATTTGTTCTTTGCTCAGAAGCCATTTATTTATTTTTTTCTCCTCACTCTTTAGATACTAGAGAGTCAGAGCCCATTTCTTAATTTTAGTGCCACTTGGTTTGAAAGGCTGGAGTTTTACAAACATCAATTCCTGTCTCCTTATATCTAATATTCCTTCATTTAGCTTATGTATTTTCTCTCACATCTTATCATAAACAAAAAGAAGCCAGAAGTACCTTCAACATGGCCTAGAAATTTCCTTAATTAGATTACCCTGTTAATTAGACAAATTTTCTACTCTATATGTTACCACAACAGAGTCACTCAATTTTCTGCTACTATATATTAAGAATCTCCTTTTCTCCAATTTTTAATAAGATTTTTTTCCCACTTTTCCTTAATTCTGCACCCTTAGCTTTTTCAAAGGTCATCAGAAAAATACTAAAAAACTTTTCAAGACTCTAGGTTTTCACTACAACTTTCCTTCCAGCTTATACCCACTGCCTAGTTCAAAAACCACTCTCACATTTTAGGCTTTTGGTATAGCAGCACCCCATTTCCTGGTACCAAAATCAGTACTAGTAATCTATCACTGTGTAAAAAATCACTCCAAAATTTACCTTCTTAAAACATAACAGGCACTTATTTCCTCACGCACTTATTGTGAGTCAGGAATTCTAGAAGAGTCTAGCTAATTATTATGATGTAAGGCCTCTCATGGGATTGCAGTCAAGATGTGAACTAGGCTGCAGCCATCTGAAGACTTGACTGGGGCTGGAAGATCCACTTCTAAGATGACTTCTTCACGAGGTTAGCAAGTTGACCTATTGGCAGAAGACCTCAGTTCCTCATAATGTGAACATTTCACAAAACATTATACTAGCTAGTTTCACTGATGGCATCTTGTTAATCAGCCTGGGGGTAGAAGGTGGGAGCATTAAACGACAAGTACTCTAAACGCTCTGGTAAGACACAAGTGCATCAGGAAAAAGAATGACTGTGCAATAACTCAAGGACCTTCCCCTTCAGTGAAATGTTCAGGGGTCCTATGTCCTAGGATGGGGAGATACATCCTATCCTATCCAAGGGCAAGAACAATTAGCTGCACCTTGCACATCCTGCTGCTGAGAAAGAAGGATGGTGAATGGTAACCCACATCAGAGTTTTGGAGATAAGTGTTCACATTTGGGAATCCAACCCATCTGATCCCAAAAAGTGCCAATTTTGAACAGCATTCAGAACAAGAGAGAGACCTGTGGCAGATTTAGGCTTTGATCCAAGCAGCCCTGCCGCACAGGTTATGAACCAGCAATATCTGTGGTAGTACAGGTATCTGTGGTGGATAAGGGATGCTATGCAGACTCTGAAAAGTTGGTCAGTGTTCTAGAACAAGAGCAGAGAATTATACATCCTTTGAAAAGCAACCTCTAACTTGCTATTGGCTCTCAGTCAAGGCTGAGCGCCTGACCCCAGGCCGTCAAGGGACTATGTGGCCAGAGCTATTCATCAGGAATTGCATACAGTAGTACATAAGTTAGGAGTGCAAAGCTGCACATGTTTGTGCAAGCCTAATATCCATCTAGAATTAATCTTTAAAAATCCTCTTATTGTAAAACAAAATATGAAGACAGAAAAATTATATAAAACAAATATATAACTCAAGAAATTCTTATAACACAAACACCACCCCAGTCAAGAGGTAGGATCCTATCATCAGCCCCAGAAGCTGCCTCTATGTGTCCCATCCCATTCACAACCCTTCCCCTTCCCACATGAGTAATCACCATCTAGCATTTATAATAATCACTTCTTTACTCTTTAAAAATAGTTTTTTCGGGGAAGGGGAGACACACCTCATCGACAAGGGTACCTGCACAGTGAATATTTGTATACCTAACCCTGAATTGTACCCCACAATTTTAAAATAAAAAATTTAAACGTGAAAAAAATAGTTTTGTCACCCAAATGTGCATCCCTACACACAGTCTTGCCGGGTTTTGTTTTTGTTTTTATGTATATTTTAAATGTCTCTTGTTCTATAAGATCTTCTTTTCTTATACTTTTCATTTTCTTATACTTTTTCAGTTGAAGAATCTGGGCTATTTGGCCCATAGAGTTTTCTACATTCTGAATTTTGCTGATTGTATATTCTTCAAAGAACCCAAGGTGTCCATCTGTCCTCTGATTTCTGAAAACTGACAACTGGATCCAGAGACTCAGTCAGACACAGGTTCAATACTTTGAGGCATACAATTTCTAATGATTTCTTTTTTTTTATTATCTCAGCAGCTATTGATGTTTAATGCCTATAGTTATTAACTAGAGATTGCCAAATGTCGATATTCGAATTCTATCATTTTATTTTCATGTATTTGTTAGATTATCTTTCTAATAAGACATGTACCATCATCTACTTTTTTGTTACCAAGTAGGGCAGTTCATATAAGAACAGCAGGATGAGTGCTGGATGCTTCCCTTTATTCACCAGTTTTCAAGATAATGAATTGTTTCTTTATCATTCTATTAAGGATACATACAGACACATACACACACACACCTATCACACACACTCACATACAGTCATTATGAACTTTTCAACTTAAACATTTTGATGGGTCTCAATCTATTGTAATTATTATCATTATTGAAGCTCAAATTGTCCCATCTTTGGCCATTAGGAACCCTTGAAATCTGGCCCCTGAATCCTTATGACATGACCCTGGTAGTATTTGATGTGGCCCTAGTAGTTTTCTTTCTGGTTATACAAAATGTCTCAGGCTTGTTTTGTTCATTTCTTGCCCACATCCTATAATCAGCCATTTCTCTAAGAAGCCCTGGTTTCTTTTGAGAAATTGTAATGAGAGCTATAGATTGTACCACAACCCATGCACAAAGTATCTTCATTACTACTGGGTTGATCATTATTTTTAGACCTGTACAGAAGGCAGAACTAGAAAACATATACAAAATACCTGATGCATCCACATTGATAATTCCAATTTCAACTCAAGCTTTTATGTAACCTCTTTTGTATTATACACTTGCCTCCTTTCTTCCATATAAGAATTCTGGTCTCAAGGAGGCAGAGGCTGATGAAATTAGTATTCCATAGTTATTCACTTATATTATCTCATACTACACATACAAGAGTCTCAGAAGAATAGTACAAGGTCTGACAATTAAGTTTGCGAACTTACCACTGTGTAGTTTCATTGGCAGCACTGTACAAACAACTCAGTAAGGTTTTATAACCTTGGTATATTATTATCTCACAGATGTTGTGTCTGTGTTGACATGTGGCAGTGTCTTACTGAGTGGCATTCATTATTGTTATTGCATATTTGTGTGTATCATTGAGAATGTTAGAGCTTGAATTACAGCAATGAACAACATTCAATTTTTCATTAAACTTGGAAAGGGTGGAAATGAAATCATGGACATGTTAATCCAAGTTTATGGGGATAATACCATGAAGATAATGGCAGTGTACAAATGGATTAAACATTTTTCTGAGGGAAGAGAACGTGTCACTAATGAAGAGAGGTCAGGACAGGCAGTAATGAGCAGAACTGACGAAGACATTGCAAAAATTCATCAAAACTGTCAGCCAACTGTGAAAAGCATAACAGACTGAATAATGGCCTGTTTCTCTAATGATAGAGAAATAGGAAAATCAATAGGGAAACAGGAAAATCTTGGCATGAGAAAGGTGGGTGCAAAAATGGTCCCAAAGGAGCTCTTGCATAACAACAATGCACCAGCTCACACAGCACTATCTGTGAGATAGTTTTTAGCCTGTAAACAAATAACTGTATTGGACCACCCTCCCTACTGACCTTATCTGGCCCCCATTCACTTTTTTCTTTTTTGAAGATAAAGGAAATATTGAAAGGAAGACATTTTGATGATATTCAGGACATCAAGGGTAATACCACAGCTTTTATGGCCATTCCAGAAAAAGAGTTCTAAAATTGCTTTGATGGGTGAACCAGGTGCTGGCATCGGTGCACAGCTTCCCAAGGGGAATACTTCGAAGGTGACTGTAGTGATATTCAGCAATGAGGTATGTAGCACTTTTTCTAGGGCAAGTTCATGAACTGAATTGTTAGACCTTGTACTAATACTACCACCAATATGATTACTGAAAATGTGTTTTTAATCCATATACTCTCCTTGTTCATAAAATAGTCATACTATTTTGAGGACTCGGATTCAGGGTGACTGGCTACAGACATCAGACACTCACCCTCTCCAGAAAGAAGAACCAAAATTACAAATAGATAACTCACTTTGACTATCTAGGATGAACAATAGAGTACAATAGAGAAGTCATGGGAAGCACTTGAGGCACAGAAGAAGGGAGTGGCCTGCTCAGGCAACATTGGCTGGAAGATCAGAGGTGCTTGCTACTGAGGGGAAAGGGTAAGTGAGAGGACATGAGCAGTCCATGCCCTCACCAACAGACTGCTGCAACCCAACCATGGAAGAGCTCCTCTACCCACACAATCCCTAAAGCTAGTGGGTGGTGACCTGGAGACCCCACAAGGGCATTGCACCAGACAGGGCTCTAGTGCTGGTACCTCACACCTTGGCCTAAATGGCTGCAGCAAGGTACCACTGGGAGATCATAACTGTCATAAGACTGCATCCTGCCCTAAGAGCCACAGCCCCCATATCTCCGCATTCCAGCTGCCCCCACAGACATCCTCCAATGTCCACTCAGAAGGCTACAGCAGCACAGTACTGGCTGGACCCAAAGGTGCTGCAGGGTCCCCAGTACCATAGCCCACAGAGAGTACTACTCCCCTGGGAAAAGACAGTGCAATACCCTGAAAAAGGCAGTCCCTGGGACAAAAGGGAACTAAAGTATGTGCTTTCAAAGCCTAAGAACATCCTGTCTAGGGGCTGTGAGATTCAGCACCACCTCCAGCAGTGGCACAAACTCTGGACTTGAGCTTGTGACCATGGAGTGAGATCCTCTCGCCCCTTCTTGCAGTCCTGCAGTGGTTGCTGTTTCAGGCAGGTGAGACTGAAAACTGACTGTCTGGGGATAGGACAGTGACCCTGTTCCACATAGTGGCCTCTGTACTCAGGTTCCTGTATATAAAGCAGGACTCCTTCTCCCCCTCTACATATCACTGCAGCTGCAGTCACTGCTGCTGTCACCAGGGCCTAAGGTGGGTGAGCCAGAGGGTTGCCTGTCTGGGGCTGAGTAGCAGCTGCATTTCCACCGGTAACAAGGCCTTCAAGTTTGGGCTCATGTCTATGGCATTGCAATGCTGCTTCCACCAAGAACTGGTGAGACTCAGAGCCGCATCTGTGGGGTTATAGGGGCAACTCAACATCACAACCACAGTCAATACCAGTGTGCACCACCTAGGACCCAGCTACTGCTATCACCCACAACACACCAGCTTCTCAGGGACCCAAGAACTTGCTCACCTGCCAGATCCATTTCAGCCACTAGCAGCATCAGAGGAAGTAACCTGGAGTCCCAGAAATCAATCTGCCTGGTTCCACTACCACCAGTGCCAGTGTACTTCAACATGAGGCACAAGAACAGGCATGCTCAGTCCAACTCTGCCACCACAGGCACCTGAAGAATGACCATCTGGCATCACCATCCCCAGCCAAACTCCATCATAGCCTCTACTAATAGCTGCACTGAGAACATCTCAGATATCATTGATGCCATTTACAGTCAAAAAAAAATCATACAGAGAATACACTACTATATGCACCCAGAATCATAGACAAAGGGCCCTACCCAACCAACATCATAGGTAAATCTTTAGAAAGAAGTATCCCCCTATGAAAGCAAATTCAAAAAAAATTGGAAGAAGTGTCTATTACACCAAATACAGAGACATTGATGTAAGGACACAGGAAACGTGAGAGAGCAAGAAAATCTGACACCTTCAAAGAAACACATTAATTTCCTAATGACAGGTCAATCAAAAAGAAACTCAGAAAATCCTGGAAAAAAGAATTCAAAATTATTATACTAAAGATGCTCCATGAGATACAAGAGAATTCTGAAAAACAACACAAAGAAATCAGAAAAGCAATACAGGATATAAATAAGAAATTTACCAACGGGATAGATATTATTAAAAAGAACCAAACAGAAATTCTGAAATTGAACAATTTCTTGAATAAAATATAAAACACACTCAAAAGCTTCAATAGCAGCTAGATCAAGCAGAAGAAAGAATATCAGAACTTGAAGACAGGCCTTTTGAACTAACCCAGTCAGACAAAAATTTTTTAAAAGAATAAAGAATGAACAAAGCCTTCATGATATATGAGACACCATAAAGCAACCAAGTAAATGAATTATTGGTATCCCTGAAGGTGAAGAGAGAACAAAAGAGTTTGAAATCCTATTTAACAAAATAAGAGATTAGAAACTTCCCAAGTCTAGCAAGTGATTTAGATATCCAGATACAAAAGCTTAGTGATCCTCAGGTAGAAATAATGCAAAGAGGTCTTTTCTATGGCACATTACAGTCGAATGTCTATGAGGCCAGCATTACCAAAACCAGACAAGGACATAAGAAAAAAAGAAAACTACAGGCCAATATCCCAGATGAACATAGATGCAAACGTCTTCAACAAAATACTAGCAGACTGAATCAACAGCACATCAGAAAGATAATACACCATGATCAGGTGGGATTTATTGTTCAATACATGCAAATTAATAAACATGATATATCACATCAACAGTATGAAGGACAAAGCAAAAGCAAGTATTTTATAAGATTCAACATCAGCTGAGAGCAGTGCATACCTGTAATAGCACTTTGGGAGGCAGAGGCAAGAGGACTGCCTGAGCCCAGGGATTCGACATTAGCCTGGGCAACCTGGCAAGACCTCGTCTGTACAATAAATTTTTTTAAAAAATTAGCTGGGTGTGGTGGTGCATGCCTATAGTTCCAGCTACTCAGAAGGCTAAGGTGGAAGGGTCATCTGAGCCCAGCAGGTTGAGGCTGTGGTGGCCATGAGCATGCCACTGCACTCCAGCCTGGGTGACAGTGAGACTCTGACTCAAAAAAAAGAGAGTTAAACAACCCTTCATGATAAAGACCCTCAACAAACTAGGCCTAGAAGGAACATAACTCAGTATAATAAAGGCCATAAATGACAAATTCACAGTTAGCAGCAAACAGAATGAGGAAAATTTGAAGACATTTTCTCTAAGAACAGGAGCAAGACAAAGATGCCCACTTTTGTCACTAAAATTCAGCAGTACTGCAAATCCTAGCCAGAGCAATCCGGCAATGAAAGAAATTAAAAGCACACAAGTAGAAAAAGGGGAAGTCAAATTGTCCCTCTTTGCTGAAAATATGATCTTTTATCTAGAAAACCCTTGAGATTTCTCAAAAAAAACTCTTAGATAAGTGAATAAAGTTTCAGGATACAAAATCAACATACAAAAATTAGTAGCATTTCTATAGAACAATATTGATCTAGCCAAGAATGAAATCAAGAAAATAAGGAGGCAATCCCATTTACAATAGCTATCCCAAAATTAAATTACTTAGAAATGAATTTAACCAAGGAGGTGAAAGATACCTACAAGGAAAAACAATGATTAAAGAAATTGAAGGCGGGCAGGGTGGCTCATGTCTGTAATCCCAGCACTTTGGGAGGCAGAGGTGAGAGAATTGCCTGAGCCTACGGGTTCGAGACCAGCCTGCGCAACATGGCAAGACTCATCTCTACAATAAATCAAAACAATTAGCCAGGCTTGGTGGGTGGTATATGTCTGTTGTTACAGCTACTTGGAAAGCTGAGGGGGAAGGATCACGTGAGCCCAGCAGGTCGAGGCTGCGGTGGCCGTGAGCGTGCCACTGCACTCCAGCCTTGAGTGACAGAGTAAGACTCTGATTCAAAAAAAAAAAGAAAGAAATTTAAGAGAACACAGACTAACAACACATAAAAATGATAAACACTCAAGGTGATGAATCTCCTAAATGCCATGACATAATCGTTGCACATTCTATGCATGTAACCAAAACTCACATGTACCCTATAAATATGTAAAATATTATATATTAATAAAAAATAAAAATAGTTGCTCTACTATATTTCCTTTTTTCAGAGCCATTACACACTATACACTCTTTCCCTTTTAACCAATGGTGTCCCTGAGTCAATTCATACAAGCTTAGGAAAACCAATTGCTAAATTTTCAGAAACTTTGCAAGCCAGTTGATAAGCACATTCATTATTAAAATTATGTTATGTATTATATTACTATATAATGGTGTAGTAATGGACATCCCTCTCATTTCCACATTCGGTGGCACCATATTGGTGTCCTAAAATCAGTTATGGAAGAAATATTTACACCACAGAAATCAGCAAATTCTTCAAATCCAGACAATGTATTGTTTTTCATGATTGTCTTGACTTCAAAAAGTGATGAAGAAAATATTAATAACGCAGATTAAACTTAAAAGTAAATGGTGTCTATAGCCATTACACTTTGAATAGCACCCAAAAATGAGTAAATATTTGAAAACTACTATCCAGTTAATCAAAGGAATCCCTTGTGTCATGGGCAAATGAATGAACTTCTGATAAACATCTCCATTGTTTCACATCTTGCTCATTAACACAGCATCAATCAACATGTCAAAAGGCATCTCATTCATCAGGGATATGAGTGACTGCTGAATTGGAAAATAGTCATGCATTTATTCATAGTCTGATTTTTGTGACACTATTGTTGAAGAGATAATTTAAAAACTGATAGTGTATTGCAGATTTGGGGGAAATAAGTAGCATCTCAAACTAAAGTTTCAGGTATAGGCTGGAAAACAAGGTATTTTAATTTAAAATGTATGTCATTTCTAAAATAATAGTGTTGCTCTTATTCATCTTAGTTATACACTTACCAATATATTTAATGCTTCCCAAAGTGCTGGGATTACAGGCATGAGATACCATGACTGGCCACAGTTCTTAAATATCTTTAGTTGCTTTGATAAAGTAAATTATAGTTTTGATGTTTTGTGGACATGTCTTTCTGGCATAAACATGTTATACTACTTTTTAGTCTCTTGCCTATAATAACTTTGTGTGAAATCTGACCTTGATCATTTTTAACTGCCTATTTTTATGTGAAAATGGTTTTCACAAACATTTAGATTAAACGGGGTACAAGAAGCCTTCTCTATCATCACAGAATTCCGTCTCTGTTTTTGGTTGGTGTTCAATAATATGATGAATTGATTCTGCAGCTTTCTTGGTTCCATTTTTATATTCTACTTCAGTATGAACCATCTCTTTTCCTTCATCTCGATTGTTTTCAACCTCTCAATTTTTATTCCCGTCCCAGTGTCCCCAAAAGGTCCATTTTTAGAGCTCCTCAGAGATAGACTTCTCCGGCTCCTTCAGTCCTTCTTGCTACAGAATTCTTGTGCTCACTTGGTATCAGAAAAGGCAAACCTCCTCCAAATTTCAGCTGCTCTTCTCAGACTGACCCACCTTGCTTCCCAGTGAATACCTGTTGGCTGCTTTAGGGTTCTGCTCTTCCCTGTTCTTCCTTCTTCTTCCTCCTGAACCGATGATGCTTGTGTTTTACAACTGGTGGTTTGGCCCCACCCATTTGTAGTTTGGAGTTTGTGTCGAAATAGTCCATTTAGTTTTGTTGTAAATAGAGTCCATGAGTTTTTCATTTTGCTACCCAGCATCTCCCACTGTTTTTATGTGGGGAATAAGAAAGACTGAAAAACTATCTTACATTATATGGAGAAATATAAATACTGACACTATGTTGCTGCCATCATCATCTTCCCAGAATTATCCTATCTGAAATTAATATTTGTGTAAAGGTAGAGGCCTGTCTTACTTTGCTTTGCATTGCTATAAAGGAATATCCGAGACTGGGTAATTTATCAAGAAAAGAGGTTGATTGGGCACATCATTCTGCAGACTGTACAAAACGCGATAGCACTAGCATCTCTTCCGACAAGGGTTTCAGGAAGCGTCTGCTTATGGCAGAAGGCAAAGGGGAGCAGGCATCACATGGCGAGGGAGGAGGAAAGAGATAGGAGGAGGCGCCAGACACGTTTGAAAAATCAGTTCTTCAGGGAACTGATAGAGCAAGAACTCACTCATTACTGCAAGGACGGTACCAAGCTGTTCACAAAGGATCTGCCCCCATGATCTAACTAAACACCTCTCACCAGCCCCACCCCCAACACTGGGGATCAAATTTCAACATGAGTTTTGAAGGGAACAAATATCCAAACTATATTAAGATACAATTTCCAAGTTTTCCCATATAAATGACTATTTTTCCAAAATCATTTATTTAAAACTCCACTTTTTGCCATTGCTCTGTAATCCTTCCTGTTGTATACCAAGTGAATATTTATTAAAATTCTAGTATCGCCAGGCTCGGTGGCTCAGCCTGTAATCCCGCGCCTTTGGGAGGCTGAGGTGAGTGGATTGCCTGAGTCCGCGGGTTCGAGACCCGCCTGGGCAACTTGGCGAGCCCTCATCTCTACAATAAATCAAAAAATCAGCCGGGCGTGGTAGCGCGTGCCTGTAATTCCGGCTACTTGGAAGGCTGAGGCGGAGGGATCGCTGGAGCCCAGCAGGTCGAGGCTGCGGTGGCCGGGAGCGGTCACTGCACTCCAGTCTGGGCGACAGAGTGAGACTCCAACTCAAAAAAATAATAATAATAAAATAAATTCTAGTATCTGGTAAGGAGATATGTCCTTACTTTGTTCTTTGGAAGTATTTTGGCCTTTTGTTCTTCCATATATGTTTCCAAATCAAGTTTGTCAAATTCCTTGGAAAACCCTGTTAAAATTTTTGTTTGAACTGCATCAAAACTATTCACTAGTTTGAGCTGCAATTTATATTACAACATTGAGTCTTCCTATGCATAATATAGTATAGAAGATTCATTTGTTTTCTTGAATTTTTAAATAACATATAAAATTCATTATATAAGGTGAACAAGTTTTGGGGATAGATGTTAATTAACCTGATTGCAATAATCATTATACCATGTATATGCAGATCAAATCGTCATGCTGTATACCTTGAATATATTCAACCTTCATTTGGCAATTAAGTATTTTAAAAGAAAATAAGCAAAATGTATTAAATAAATTTACTGTTTGGTAAATCCTTTACTATCTTGCCAGCTTTTCAATATTTTTGCGAAGATTTTTAAAAATATTTTTACAGCATTTTTAACTGTTTGCAAAAAGAAGATAAACTCAAATACCTAACCACCAAAATTATTGGAACTAGTCTTTTCAGCTAGAGTTCAAAAATCTTGCTTAGTACTTTACCTCTTGGCAGTCAATTGGTATGACATAAGGAGGTAAATATGACTGACTTCAATCTCTGAACAAAATTGTCCCATTGTAGCAAACCCTGAGACAAAGGTTTGAATGCAAGTAACTTACTTGGAAAGTGAAGGTAGAGAATTAGGAAAGTAAGACAAGAATGTGAACCAATATGGATCTCTTATACATTGCTAACATGAGTATAAATGGGAACAATCAACTTGTAAAACAATTTGGCATTATCCTGTAAAATTAAGCATTTGTATACCCATCATATATAGAAATTTCACTCCTAGCTATATGTCCAAATGGAACAAGAGTTATTTATTGTAGAGATGAGTTCCACTTGGACATATTGCTAGGAGTGAAATATATATATCAGGAGACATGTGCTAGCACTGATCTTAATAGCAAAAACTGGAAACAACCTAAATGTTCACAGACAAAGGAATAAATAAATAGATTATAGGGCAACCCCTTCGGGTCCCCTCCCACTGTCTTATCAATAAATCCTGCTTTCTCGCTGAAAAAAAAAATAGATTATAGTACTTATAGCAGTAAAACAGAATGAACTATAGCTACATGCAACAACAAAATTAATCTTAGCTATGAAGTAAAAAAAAAAAAAAAAGCACTGGGCACAGTGACGTCTGTAATCCCAGCACTTGGGGAGGCAGAGGCCAGCCTGAGCAACATGGTGAGACCTCATCTCTACAATAAATAAATTTTTAAAAAAAGAAATTAGCCAGGCATAGTGGCACATGCCTGTGGTTCCAGCTACTTGGAAGACTGAGGCGGAAGGAGCTTCTGAGCCCAGGGGGCCGAGGTTGTGGTGGCCATGAGCATGCCACTGCACTCCAGCCTGGGTGACAGAGTGAGACTCCCATTCAAGAAAAAAAAAAAAAGCAAGCCTCAGAAGTCTATAAGATTTTACTTTTTGAAAACTTCAAAGACAATTTTTAAGAAGTTAAATATATACATAGATATATGTACATATAAATAAATGCATATATGTATACATACATAGACATATGGATATAATGTATATGTCAATACAAATGTGTGTATGTGTGTACAATGGGTGTGTATGTGCTTACATGCTTTTTATAAAAAAGAGAATCTTTAAAAGCTTAAATAATAATAATAATAAACAAAATAGGTTGAATGGTTACTTCCTGGAAGAAGGCAGAGGGATAGAATGGCAAAGAAAATAAAAGTATAATTTGTCATAAGATTAGAATTAAATTTTTAAAAATTTAATTTAAAAATTTTAAAAAGTAGATATAAAGTAATGGTCATTTTCTGGTTCTTGAATTGTCTGAGTTTCCTTTAAATTTGTTATATTATGAGTAAATAAAATTAAAAGGATCATTGCATATGGCAATTGCAATGATAGCACATTCTGAATCAAATATTTTAATCAGTCCAACTTTATGCTGTTGAGTGTCACCTTTAAAAAAAAAAAGAGGCAAAAATAAAGTTTCAACAATGTGACGTCCCAGACACAAATGAAACTTATGATCAGGCAAGCACATATGAACACTAAAATATTTTTAATTTTGTTTTTATACTTTAAATTTACTTTCTGTATTTAATTTATGTTTGAAAATCACATATGTCTTTATCATACATTATAAGTGTTAATACTGTTTCAAGAGACTTTCGTTTTAGATGCGTGTATATGAGGTGTGTGTGCACACACATGTATTATTAAAATATTGCAAAAATATTGCCCAAGTCATCCAGAAGGCTACTTTGGCACCAATGAGTTCTCCTCTTCAGCTTTTGCTTTTTCATTTGGTGTTGACTTCTTATTGACTAAATCAGGCCATTTTAAAACCACAGGCTTCTATTTCTGGGTTCTGTTCAGATCTCTAGGGGAGAACTAGTGACAGTAGTGATGGATTTGAAAGGGACTGGGGAAAAAAATCCAGGGAATTTCCAGCATCCCTCAGATTTGACCACACAGGATCATTTCTCAGACTTATTCATGGTGACAGCTGGGACCTGCTACTGGTTGTTTTAGATGAACTTACGCCTTCCCAGACAGCACAGTTGTTAGTAAATTAAAAAGGAAATCATGAAGAGTTGAGAAATGTTAGAAATATCCTTTACTCTTAGGAAAACAGTTTGAAGACAAATAGTCTAGACTCTTGGGCCACCAACATCATGGAATTTAACATATAAAAACCTCAAAGTGCCCTCTGCTGGCAGCCTGTGTTAATCACCACCAGCCTGTCATCAGTAAATAATACAGATTTCATTGGTACCCATTAAATTTTAAGCTGACAATTATGCATAGGAAGTTATAATTAACAAGTTCTCGGACAAAATGGAAATGACGCCCCTAAGTTAAAATAACTGTAAGTTACACATAATCTATAGTTAAAACACATTTTTACTGTAAATTTTCAAGTGCTGTTACAGCAACTGCAGCAACACACCGGGAACAGGAATGACTGCACTCAGAGACTGAGAGGAGAATCGAAGGTGTTTATTCCGGAAGTCTCAGGTGGAGTAGCCTCCCAAAACCTGAGCTCCAGCCCTCAGTTTCAAGCTGCTTTTTTAGAATTTTTGGTTTCAGCATTACATGGGTTTGCCATTGGTGGGTTTACAATTTTAAATTTAGGACCAGGAACAGTATTTCTACTTCTACAACATGTGCTGAAGCAGACATTTTTATGGACATTTCCATTTGAGGTGTAATAAAGTGTGTTTACAGAAACAGAGACTGCAGTTAAGGAAAATAGCATGTAGCTGCTTACTTACAGCATATTTACAGAAGCAGAGATGGCAAGCATTTGCTTACTTAAAATAAATCCCTCAAGGTCAGCTTTCCTGCTTATTCCTGGGGTTTTTTCTATCTCAGTATTACAAACAAAATAAATTTGTAACTATTTGATTATGAATTGAACTAGTACTGTATAATTATTAAGAATAATTGTTATATTAAAATAACTTTTAGAAATGTATTATAAACAGGTGCATGTCATATGTCTATGTTTCTAACTTTACATTTTTCTCTGGTCAAAAAAAAAAACTGGCTGGGTGCAGTGATTCACACCTGTAATTCCAGCACTTTGGGAGGCTGAAGCTGGAGAATTGCTTAAGCCCAGTCATTTGAGACCAGCCTGGACAACATAGCAAGACCACATTTCTACAAAAAAATTTAAAAACTAGCCAAGTGTGGTGACACACAGCTGTAGTTCCAGCTACTTGTGGGAGGCTGAGGCTGAAGGATCGCTTGAGCCTAGGAGTTGGAGGCTACAGTGAGCCATGATCATCCCACCATACTCCAGCCTGGGTGACAGAGTGAGACCCCGACTAAAAAAAAAAAAAGAAGAAAAGAAAAGAAAATCTATGACTGTTCTCTTTCCGTTGTTATGCAAAATTTCTAACTGCCTATGAAGGACAACTATAAAAAAGAATAGAAATAAATTTGTGGAATTATTAAAATTACATTTGCATTGGCTGTGATTAATAAAGTAGTTTATTACTATTGAATGAACTTGGGTTTAAAATAGAGTTAAGTAAGATTAAGTGGAGAGACAAAATAACATCTTGAAAATTCAGATCATTCAGATGAATAATTTCTTTTCTTTTTTTTGAGTTGGAGTCTCACTCTGTCACCCAGGCTGGAATGCAGTGGCACGCTCACGGTCACTGCAGCCTTGACCGGCTGGATTTAGATGATCCTTCCACCTTAACCTTCCTGGAACTACAGGCACGTGCTACCATGCCCAGCTAATAGATGAATAATCTCTAAACCACATATTTGTTTCTGTGTCAGCATAGGAAAATATCTAAAATATCAGCATCATTTATCTCTCTCGATGAAACTAACTACTTTAATGTTTATTTACACACTAATACATATAACTCCACTTAATGTTTATCTAGAAAGATTATAGAAATCTCATGTCTTCTAATTTTCAGAACTCTCACACCTATATATTGAGTTCACTAAAAATTCACTATAACTTTGGCCATAACTTAATAGATAATGACAATGTTTATTCTCCTAAGAAACTATGAAACACTCTAGTTCTAGATCTTTATATAAAAGATCAACAGTGCAATTTGTTTTCCAATATGAATTAATATTTATTAATTTGCTATTTGTAAATTTTCCATATTAATTGAGTTAAGCCATTTCTGATTTATAACATCCTAAGATCACATTGGCTATATGTAGATGATTAAGTAAAAACACAACCATATAAAACTTTAAGGATAAAATTGGGAAGGGCGAAGCAAAAGCTTACAACAAACATACTCATTAATTTAATAGACAAATATACATTGGGTACAGTTGGCCCTCTGGCGAGTTTACATGAGCTGGGTTCAACTGCAGATCAAAAATATTCAGAAAAAAATTAATGGATGGTTCTTTCTATATTGAATACATACAGACTTTTTTCCTTGTCATTATTTCCTAAACAATACAGTGTAGCAACTACTTACGTAGCATTGTTTTAAGAACTTCAAGAAATTTAGAGTTGAATTAAAGAGGATGGTCATAGGTTATGTGCACATATTACAACATGTTATCTAAGGGACTTGAGCAGTGGATTTTGGTATGCAAGTGTCTTGAAATCAATCCCACAATAATACCAAAGAATGACTATATTTATGGCCACATCCCTTCAGAACACTTTGATATGTATTAAAAGTTCTAATGTTTCCACTTTGTTTCTATAGTAACTCTAAAGTATATAATCAGTTGCAATGTCCCTAAGCCTCTTGCACGGTGAAATCTTTTCAATTAATAAATAACAAAAATATAATTCTTGTTTAGAACTTTATCTTCTTCTTGAATATCTCTTGATTAGTATGCAATAGGATTAAATACAACTGCAGACTCACTATACTGTTTTGAATAATTAGAAGGAAAAATACAAATTCAAACATAACATCTACGTCTTGTAGGAATTTACTGCCATCTTCAGGCTTTAATCAAAATGCACTGGGACTATAGCCCTTACATTTTCAGGAAAGAGTCTCTGACTAATGTAATATAAATATTATTTGCTGGTTTTAAATCAAAGTACTACCTAATTTAGATTGCAGCCCAAATGTCTTTCAGGAAATGTCCTCTCACCTATTCTTTTTGTCTTTTGTGATTCTTTTGATAATGTGTAATTGAAAACTAAAGCCTAAGTATGTTTTATTGGTCATTATAATTATAAGCTGGAGACTCCCAAACAGTGTCTAGAATATGCCTAAGTATAGTTAAGTTACATCTAGCAAAAACTCTTAGCACAAAACTTTTGTTTTTTTTTTTTTTTGAGTTGGAATCTCACTCTATCACCCAGGCTGGAGTGCAGCAACCACAGCTTCAACCTGTTGGGCTCGGATGATCTTTCCACCTCAGACACCCAAGTAGCTAAGACTACAGGTACGCGCCACTACTCCTGGCTAATTTTTTTATTTATTGTAGAGACAGTTCTCGCCATGTTGCCCAGATTAGTCTCGAACTCTCAACTTGGCCCCCAAAGTGCTGGGACTACAGGGGTGAGCCACCATACCTGACTGCAAAACTATTTTAAACGTTCCATGTGCCAATGCCCTCCAGCCAAAGTCTACCAGGAACACATTTGTAGTTGAACAAACTGAGTTTCTTGCGCATTACAACGAGGGAGAAAGCACACCTTGGGGGACTGTGGGTGTAAAAGTAAAAGAGTGTCAGAAAGGACTTACAGGACTTAGGCTTGTATTAGATTTTTGATAAGGTTCAAGCAAGGGGGCTTTCTCTGGATAAAATGCTGTCAGGAAGTAGAGGCTATACTGTCATTCAGTATCTTAATAAATTGTATTTATAAAGCGGGGGAACGAAGCGAGGCTAACGTACAATTGGTAAAGAAGCAGAAGTCCTTCACATTAGCCAGAGTAGGGGAATGTTCGTATTCATGGTTTGCAGAATAACCTTGTTTTTGTCTATACTTAGACAAGATGGGGGTGGTGGAGAGGGTCTTTTTTTTCTTTTTTCTTGTCACACTTCCTCTGGGTCACAGAGCGACCTTGTTTGATGCTGGTATTCCATGCGATTGTGTTCAACAGAACACCAAGGCCTAGCTGTAAGTGCCAGGCAGTTCCTATTTGTCAGAGACTGCTTTTCTCTTTCTCATGCACACATTTTTAATCCATGGACACCTTTATATTTTATTCCTTGAATTTGTGGTGAAACTGTAACCATTTACTGTGATTTTCAAGATGGAAATCAACAGAATCTGAAGCCCTAAGTGTTCATCATAAACACTGCAAGATTGTGAAACCTAAATCAAAATATTTTAGAAAAGTGGGAATTTATTAGAAGACCCATGAAACATGAGGAAGACTGGAGTGCAGATGGACTATAAGTCAGCCGATATCAGGAAATTAAATGCCAAGAAACTATGAGTCCATCTCGAATCTCTTCAGCTCTCTCCACAGGGCCAGAAACTTGATTGCCTATAATTCCCAAAATGCATTGTCCCAGTTTCAACATCAGAGGGAGACTGACACTTTTTTTACAGTTACAGTTTTAAAGATCCCAGGGAAAGGTCTTAGTTGGGGCAGCCTGAGTTACATGCCCACCGAGTATAATCAACCAGGACCAAGAATGGTGAAGCACTGAACAAAGGGATGTCCTCTGATCCACATGATCAGATCAGGGAAGAAGTATTTCCTGCAAAAAGTAGAACTGGAATTCTGGGTAAACAAAAAAATTAAAGTTCAACTGAGCATTTGAAAAAAAAAAAAATCAGTTCTGGGTTTTAGAAATACAGCGTTTGTGGCCGGGCTCGGTGGTTCAACCTGCAATCCCAGAACTTTGGGAGGCCGAGGCAAGTGGATTGCCTGAGCCCGCAGGTTCAAGACCAGCCCGGGAAACTTGGCGAGCCCTCATCTCGACAATAAAATAAAAAATAGCCGGGTGTGGTAGCGTGTGTCTGTAGCTCTGAAGGTTACTCTGAAGGCTGAGGCGGAAGGATCCCTGGAGTCCAGAAGGCCAACACTGGGGTGGCCATGAGCCTGCGTGCCACTGCACTCCAGCCTGGGTGAAGGAGTGAGACGCCACCTCAGAGACAGAGAGAAGGGGGGAAGCGGGGAAGGTGGAGGGGCAAAGGGAGGGGGAAAGCGTTTGCTATAAAGAGAAAAGGCAAGAAACAAGGGAACCACTCCAGTAAAATATACCAGAGACTTGACCTAGGGCAGCATCATGGATAGAGAAAAGAGGGTGATTTCAGAGTTAGAAATGTTTTAGTTAGAGTCTATAGGACAAGATAATTACACATATGTGAGGAATGAGTAGTCAAAATACATAAATAGCCCGTACATAAGATGTACCATGTAATAAGCCCTGATATATGAACACATGACATACGTTTATTAAATTCTCCCCACAACCCTATGAAGTGTTAAGTATTATTATTTCTGTTTTCAGATGGAGAAATTGAGGCCAACAGAAGTTACCCAAAGTCATACAGCTGATAAGTGGCAGAGTTCCCACTCAGTCTGGCTCCAAATTCCTTGAGCTTTAGCCACCTGCCATAACCTCTCCAGGTCTGAATTTGGGTGGGTGAGAGTGTGAATCAAGGGTGAGAACACAAATGGAGTACATTTTGGGCTGAAGGAGGAATATGAAGAGGAGATAATATTTGGTTTTGTGTCTACTAAGTTTAAAATGTGTGAAGAGCATAATAGCTGGACATGCCCAATAAACAATTTGAGTATATAGATGGGTTGAGGGCAGAAATCGACACTTGGGATTTGTTAGGACACAGTTGGTAGCTGAAGCCAGTGAAGTGAGTGAAACCTTCTAAATTGAGGGCCTACAATGCAGCCTGCAGGAAAATAAACAAAGAGAAGGTAGAAGGATGATATTGAATAATGACCTCGAAAATAAACTAACCCAGTGTTTCTGATGATTAGGGGAAGTGGGTATCTTCATGTACTATTAGCATGAGTACAAGTTGGTACAGGAAATCTGGTAATATCTAATACAATTTTTTTTAATTCCCTCCTCCTGCATAATGAACATTTGTATACCTAACCCTGAATTGTACACCACATCTTTAAAATTAAAAACATTTTTTAAAAATTCCCATACCATATGACCCAGCAAGTTTGCTTGAAATTTATGCTGCATTATTCACAATAACAAAAACATGGAACCAACCATGCTGCCCATGGAAAGAGGACTAGATAAAAAAAATGTAGCACATATACACAATGGAATATTACGCAGCCAGAAAAAGGACAAAATTATGAACTCTGCAGCAACTTGGATGGAGTTAGAGTCTATAATACTGAGTGATCTATCACAGAAACAAAGAACCGAGTATATGTTCTCACATATGATAGAAAGGGACTGGTGGTAGTGGGAAACTGCCAGGGGGCACACCTCATCAACAAGGGTACCTGCATAATGAACATTTGTATACCTAACCCTGAATGGTACCCCACATCTTTAAAATTAAAAATAATTTTTTTAATTCCTGTACCATTTGACCTAGCAAGCCTGCTTGAAATTTATGCTATATTATTCACAATAATAAAAACATGGAACCAACCATGCTGCCCATCGAAAGAGGACTAGACAAAAAAAAGGGAGGGCACATATACACAATGGAACATAATGCAGCCATAAAGAAGGACCAATTATGAAATTTGCAACCACTTGGACAGACTTAGAGTCTATAATACTGAGTGATCTATCACAGAAACAAAGAACTGAGTATCATGTTCTCACCCATAAAAAGACCTTGAACAACTATCATAATACTATAAGAAAGGGGTTGGCAGTAGTGGGAAACTGCAGGGGGGGGCCTGCATAATGAACATTTGTGTACCTAACCCTGAATTGTACCCCACATATTTAAATTTTTTGTTTTAATTTTAAAGAAATTTATGCTACAAATTCCTCTTTCCTAGGGTCAAAGACATTTGTATAAAAGCATTCACTTCAGTCTTGCTTGATAAAAAGGAAGAAAGGGCAGGAAGAAAAAAAGGAGGAGGAAAAGGACAAACAATATGTTCATCAATATTGACCTGGTATTCCATACCATAGGATTCCATGTGCTTATTCCATAAAAAATGAATACCTTGTGGTCATTAAAAAGAACAAGGTTGATTTCTGGGGACTGATATGGAAAGATCACCAACATATATTATGTTTGAAAAAAAAGAGAAAAGTACAAAAGAGTACATACAATATTCCTTTAGTGTAAATAATAGGCCTGCAGCTGTATGTAGTGGCTACACCTGTAATCCCAGAACTTTAGGAGGTCAAGGTGAATTACTTGAGGCAAGGAGTTTGAGAACAGCCTGGATAACATAGTGAGACTCCCGTCTCTAAAAAAAAAAAATTAGCTGGGTGTGGTGGCACACACCTGTGGTCCCTACCTACTCAGGAGGCTGAGGAGGGAGGATTACTTGAACCCAGTAGTTTGAGGTTTCAGTGAGCTATTTTTGTGCCACTCACTGTAGTGTGGGTAACAGAGCAAGACCCCATCTCTAAAAATGTGATGATGATGACGACGATGATGATGATGATTGCCTTGCTCTACCCTTTTCTGTTTAACTGGCAGAAAAACAACCAATATAAGACATAAAATCTTAACAATCTTTTGAAATCTCAGAGTGGAGGTAGAAAAAGAGAAAATCCAGAGAACCAGAAGAGGTCACAGGAGGCACCTTGCAGGCAAATGGCCAGAGCCACAGCCTTGCCTCCCAAGTCTCCTCCTCACTTGGCAGTCTTGCACAGAGTGGGCATGAGCTATGACCTGCACCGAGAATTCTCCTGGGCAGATGCACAGGGAAGGAGGGAGAGGAGAGCTCTAAGGAAGGGACAGTGGACACACCCTCGAGCTCCCCTTTCTATGAGAAGCCCAAGGTGCCCAACAGAGAGTGTGTGTGCAAGTGTGTGCAACAAAGACCCAAACCAAGTTGGCCCTTGTATAATGGATAACCTGTTATTATGTGCACATATGTAAATATATTTACAAACTATAAGTTAACCCCACAGAGTGTAAAGTTCTAATCAAAAAAACTGCTAGTCACTGAATAGCTTAAACAGTGCCTGGAATCTTTTCAAAAAATATTATCTTCCTTAATAAGTGCAATTACCCATAGATGTACTTAAACATAATATACTGAAATCATACATTTATCTTCAAACGAGTGCAAGCACTTTACTATCTCTGCTATTAACAATGCCATTTTCAAATTCTTCCAATAATAAATGAAATATGATATTTCTTTCAATATCCCTCTAACAGCAGATGTCATTTCCTCTGCTTAAGGATCTGGTTTTCTCAGCAATTTAACATCATTTGTAACCTTTACTAGCCAAGATAAAATTCTACCATGTGGTCTGCTTCTGAACTAGAATTACAGCACTTCTCTCCTCAAGAGAATCCAACAGTCTCCTGGCAAGGTCACCTACCTCAAACCTGTATTAGATAAGGAAAAATAGAAAAAGAAAGGGAAAAATATGGACTCTAAAGACTATCACTACATAACTTCTCTTGGCCTTCCTTTGATAAAATGTTTCTTGAAAGAGAACACATTAGCTTCAAGTTTAGGAGCAAAGGAGTTTTAGTTTTCTACAACTAAACAGACATATTTTCAGAAAGATTAGCAACATGAGATAATCAACCGTTTTTGAACATTCAAAATGTAAGTTCTAGCCAGGTGCAGGATGGCTCACATCTGTAATCCCAGCACTTTAAGAGCAGAGGCGAGAGGATTGCCTGAGCCCAAGGTTTCAAGAACAGCCTGGGCAACTTGGTGAGACCTTGTCTCTAGAATATAATTTTTAAAATTAGTCGGGCATGGTGGCACATGCCTGTAGTTCTGGCTGTTTGGAAGGCTGAGGTGGAAGAATCGCCTGAGCCCAGTAAGTCAAGGCTGCAGAAACCATGACTGTGCCACTGCACTTCAGCCTGGACAACAAAGTGAGACTCCAACTAAAAAAAAAAAAAAAATTTCCTTCCTTTTAAAAAAAGAAAGTTCTGCGCAGGATTTTGCCACTCATACCTTGAGGAAAATATCATGGCCAGAAATTCTCAATCTATGTCAAATACATAGAATAAACAAATCAGAGTTTAGATTCCTGTTCATTTTGTTTTGAGCATGAAAAATATTAAACACTGACTTTCAGCTTATACTTTAAACATAGTTCCTAAGCCGGGCTCGGTGGCTCAGCCTGTAATCCCAGCACTTTGGGAGGCTGAAGTGAGAGGATTGCCTGAACCCGCGGGTTCGAGACCCACCTGGGCAACTTGGCAAGCCCTCATCTCTACAATAAGTCAAAAATTAGCCGGGTGTGGTAGCGCGCGCCTGTAGTTCCAGCTACTTGGAAGGCTGAGGCAGAAAGATCGCCGGAGCCCAGCAGGTCGAGGCTGCGGTGGCTGGGAGCGGCCACTGCACTCCAGTCTGGGTGACACAGTGAAACTCCAACTCAAAAAAAACACAAAAAAACATAGTTCCTGGTACATGGTAAGCACTCAAATTATAAATGGTATCATCACTGGCAGCCCATGAATTAGGGGCCACATGGTCCAGTAAACTAGCCAGAGAGCAGACACAGTGGCTCATACCTGTAATCCCAGCACTCTGGGAGGCCAAGGGGGGAGGTTTGCTTGAGTCCGGGAATTCTGAGACCAGCCTGGGCAACACAGCCAGACATCATCTCTACAAAACCTCAAAAATATAGCCAGGTGTGGTGGGGGATGCCTGTGGACCCAGCTGCCTGGGAAACTGAGGCAGAGGGATTGCCAGAGTCCAAAAGACTGAGTGTGCAGTGAGTTATGATCATGACACTACATTCCAGCCTGGAAGACGAGAATGAGACCCTGACGATAAACTGGCCAGAGTGGGAAGGTGCATGGTCTAGAAAAAAACTTAAATGAGGGATGTGGGCAAGGCCTGCACAACACGTTAACAGAGTAACCCTAGTCAGCAGAGCAACAAGAAAAAAGAAAATCAAAAGATTTTAGCAGCATACCCAGCACCATATCAGGAAGGGGGTACCCTCACCAGAGGACTGTTGTAAGCCTGAAGTGTCACCAAAACAAAGAAATCTTCTGATTGCAATTTTGCTTCCACATAGATTTTTCTGGAAGGAGTGTGCTAACTCGTCGACTTGAGGAGTCAGCTCCCCTCCTCAGTTATACTTTCCAGTGTAAATTATTAAATTGACACTTGGCTACACACTTTAATCCACTGCAAGCTGGTCAGTCTAACTTCGCCTGAGCTCTCACTTTGAGCCATGTATTAGTTTGTTTGGACTGCCATAACAAAATAACAGACTGGGGGACTTAAACAACAGAAACTTATTTTCTTACAGTTCCAGAAGTTAGAAGTCCAAGATCAAGGTGTCAGTGGATTTGGCTTCTTCTGAGGTGTCTCTCTGGATTTCAGATGGCTGCCTTCTCACTGTGTCCTCACGTGGCCTTTTCTCTGTGCACACACTGATGTCATTGTGTCCAAATTTCCTCTTCTTACAAGGACACCAGATTGGATCAAGACCCACTCTCATTTTAACTTAATCACTTCTTTCAAGACCCTATCTCCAAAACAGTCACATGATAAGGTCCTGGGATTTAGGGCTTCTATATATGCATTTGAGGGGGACAATTTAGTCCACAACAGGGCATACAGATCAAGTTCATTTCTAAACCTATATAGCAGAGGCCAAGACTCTGACCCACAATGACCAACAGGGAACTGTTCCTATTAAGTCCTATCTGATGCACTAGCCACAACTTATGAATTTCATCCATAAAGACAATATAAGGTACATTCATTTTCTCTAATCCCATTCTGAGCTTTCTGGTTTTTTTTTTTAATATTTTATATTTCTTCATCTTTAGCAACTAAAATAATTTGCATTCCAATTTAGCAAGACACTACATAAATCCTAATTAAAGTATTTGTTCATCCTACATCCATTTTCTCGTAAGAGATACTCATTTTAGTTTGACTTTGCTGTACTGGATTTAGTGGTCCCAGAAACAAATTCTTAAAAATAACAGCCAACTTCCCTGTTTTTCTTTTTAAGTAATTACAGTGAGGTGTACCTCATTCTATAAGTGGAGTTCTGAGTAACAATATGCACATCAGAACAACTTTTACATGAAGGCTGCCATGAAAAATATTCAGTGCCCAGTCTACCAGTATGAATGGTGAAAAGGGGGCAGAATGAGGATTATCTCTTTAATGTTTGATAATAATTGTTAGCTGATTAATTGGATTAGTAATCAATGGATACTGGATTTTTTTTTTAATGGGAAAATGGCAGGAAGGGGTGGATTGAACATGAAAGACTGGGAACTGTGACAAAAAAGGCCCAGAAATCGATCCTAAGACAGGCTGATCATAAACATGGTAGCAGCAGAAGCTGCTACGTCATATTTGAGTTTCTAACAATTCCCCTAAATTAAACCTTAGGACCAGAAATCTAATGGCAAACTGCCAACAAAAAAAAAAATACATATTTTATGGCATCTGAATCATGGACAAGCATATGAGGTCTGACAATTAAGTTCACACACTTGGCACCATTCACTTACACTGGCAGCACTGTACAAACAACTTGGTAAGGTTTACATAACCTTGATATATCAGTGTCTCACAGCTGTGTTTGCATTGATGTGTGGTGGTATTTTGCTGAGTGATGTTCATTATTGTTGTTGCATGTTTTTGTGTGATGTCACAAGAACATCAGAGCTTGAATTAGAGCAACGTACAAATATTAAACTTCTTGCTAATCTTGCCAAGAGTGAAAGGGAAAGCAGGGACATGTTAGTCCAAGTTTATGGGGATAAGGGCCATGAAGAAAATGGCAGTCTACAATGGATTAAACATTTTTCTGAAGGGAGGAAGGATGTCACTGATGAAGAGAGGTCAGGACAGCAAGTAATGAGCAGAACTGACAAAAAAATTGCAAAAATTTGTCAAATTGTGTGTAAAAATCTGTAAGAAATATAGTAGACCAAATAAACACTGATAAACAGGAAAATCTTAACTGAAAATCTTGGCATGAGAAAGGTGTGTGCAAAAATGGTACTGAAGGAGCTCTTACATCACAACAATGCACACAGCACTGTCTGTGAGGGAGTTTTCAGTCAGTAAACAAATAACTGTATGAAAATACCCTCCCTACTCACCTGATCTGGCCCCCAATGACTTTTTCCTTTACTCAAAGATAAAGGAAATATTGAAAGGAAGACATTTTAATAACATTCATGGTATCTAGAATAATACAACCACAGCTCTGATGGATTTGTATTTTTTAATTTAGTCTGTAATAAAAACAGCTCTGATTGAAACTCCAGAAAAAGAGTTCCAAACTGCTTTGACAGGTAGACTAGGCACTAGTGTCAGCGCACAGCTTCCCAAGGGAAGTACTTCGTTGATCATAGTGATATTCAGCAATAAGGTATGTAGCACTTTTTCTAGGATGAGTACAGTGAACTTAATTGTCAGACCGCGTATGCTTACCTGCATCTGAAAATTATGGTGGAATAGTATATATGATATATATATTATATACATATATATATGTGTGTGTGTGTGTTAAAGTTTTGAAAGTAAATATACTAAATTAGTTAGTTATTAGAAAATAAAGATTTTCTGTTTAGAATATCAGAATCTGTCCAGTATATTTTTATTAAGATACAACATATATCCATATGTATTTTTTAATTAAGTATAACTTAGCTTAAACATCTAAATATACCCCCAATAGAGATTAAACTGTGGTTTCAAGAAATAGAAACATTTGTGCAGCACTTCATGATTATTAATGTAAATTGACTCAAATCCTCATAAGTGAATAGGTTATAAAAAGAACTAAACACACAAGTAATTCAAGACACTACAAATGACACTCAAACACATCTTTTTATTACAGACTAAATTTAAAAATACAAATCTTATTAAAAATGCTTATCAAACATTGTATACATAAGTACTGTCAAATACTATTGGGTTATGACATTATGTACATTTGCTAAAGTCAATTAGAAACAGAACAAAGTATCATAACTTTGCTGATACTGAATTTCAGAAGTCAAATGTTTTAAAATTTGGCAACTGTGAAGTAGTGATCCACACAGGAAGATGTTTACAGAGGTAAAATAGTAGGAAAACAAACGGAATCATGCAGCTATTCCTGCCCTAAGTGTTAACAAGTAGATTTCTTCCTCATCCGCTTAAGTCTTATTGTAACAGAAATTAAAGTGCACAAGACCACCAGGAATACTTGATTTGGTTGTACCCTAAATATATACTACAGCCAATTTTGCTGCAATAGTGAGGGTTTCAGTTCTTTGTACTGTTCCTGTGGCTTTGGAAGTAAATTTTGAATGTGGATAAGGGAAAGGAGGCCAACACTTTCTAAATTGCACCAAATGGCCTTAAAGTATAGAAATACCAAAGATAAAAAATATTAATTTGGGAACAGATTTAAGGATATGATCCTTGTCCATTTTGCCCTAGGAATAAAATTAGAATAAGGACATAGTTTTACCTCTGGAAAACGCTTACTAAAAATCTGTTTCAAAAGATCAGACATGTACAGCAAGCACCACAATACTGTCAGTTACTGTTCATCACTTATATACTGCATCATAAATACCAGGTATAAATACCTGCCCTCCAAAGGGTCACAAGAAATACAGATAGAAACATGTTACCACTTGACACTAATTTTACTAATTAACATTAAGTATAATTTGTAAAAATAGGTCACCACCATACAATCAAGAAAGAGGAAAAGGAAAGTTGCTATTCTACAAAAGTGCTCCTTTTAGCTTTCAAACCCAGTAGCTTAATTTTGGGTAAGACAAGATTGTTAGGTAAGGCCATCAGTTCTAAATAAGCTGATGATGCCATATATACATACTCATATATATATGTTTAAATTTCAGTTCTGATTTAACATGAATGTACTAGTACAAACCATTTATAGGAAACATTTCATCAGTCTTATTTACAAACACATGATAACAAATATGGAAAATTTTAAAAATTGCAGCTAAATGTAGCCATGGTTCACTAAAAACAAATTTGCATAATTCTTTTAAAAAACCAAAGACAAACGTTTAGAAAGAAATTCTTACCATATACAGTATACCATTGGTCATCAGACCTAAGAGGCAAATAAATGCAATGATCATGATTAAATTTTGATTCTCGTTTTTTTTTAGTAAACTATCAGTAAAGGTCTAGTACTACCTATAGATATACATTCTCTCACGAGTCAATGAGAATATTAAGTTACTGAATACATTTTTGACTCTCATGGCACGTCACATTTGGTAACACTAATAAGGTAGATTTAGATAACACTTAAATCATGATTACGAATGTTTAATTGAATATTTTCCTTTCTGTAGCTGTGAAATGTAAAGCTTAGATTTGCTTCCATCAGGCCTCTTAAACCAAACTTCATCATGGTTAATTGTTGTAATTACGGCACTAAAAAGGGGGGAAAAAGAATGAATGAATGAATTACAATATGCCTCCTCAATCATTTTAGATTATTAGCTATAAAACCAAAATAATCTGGACTACAACAGTAGATTCGGACATATAATTGTCATTTACTAGAATGCTACACTATCAGCAGGGCATGCTGTCAAAAGTATCACATTTAGCAACACTTAATAGATGGTCTTTCTTTTCCTAAAAGAGCTGGTAAAAAAAAATTTTTTTTTTTCAAGAGGTCTTACTCTGTCACTCAGGTTGAAGTGCAGTGGCACAATCTTGACCCACTGAAGCCTCCACCCTCTGAGTTCAAACAATCCTGCCTCAGCTTCTTGAGTAGTTGGGACTACAGGTGTGTGTTACCATACCCAGCTATTTTTTTTTTTTCTTTGTAGACACATAGCCCATGCTAGTCTCAAACTTCTGTGCTCAAATGATCATCCTGCCTCAGCCTCCCAAAGCACTGGGATTACAGGTGTGGGCCACTGCACCCAGCCAGTTTATTTTCTATTACAACTATTAAATGCACATAGTTCCTATTGTGCCCTCACTCCCTAGAAAGACAAAATAAAGCTAAAAGTACAACTTACACTATATTTTACTCCCCAACTCATATTTGCTTTGGCTAAAAGAAACCTTTCAAACACTAAACCCTAAATCTCAGTGTCAAACCATCTACAGTACTCACATAAAAATTCTTTTGACACCACTAATCTTTACATCAATTGTCTAAAAAATAGATTTTGTTTTACCCTTTCATGCTCTTTATGCTCTTTCATCTCTTTTTTATAACTGCTTTTCTGCTTAGCAGTAGTAAAATGTTTCAAAAACAATAACATAAAGAATCTAGGAGTATTATATATAAGCTAGTAATTAGTTCAGTGAGTTTATGAGAAAAGTTACTATACATAATGTTTCTGGAATACTAAAAATGTAAAGATGAAATTATAATTCAACAAAAACCATTTTATTTGGAAATGGTTTATTCTAGACTAAACTAAAATGTTTTATTTACCACTAATACATAAAAAATAATTTTTTTTTCTTTTTTGATATGAGGTCTCCCTCTATTGCCCAGGTTGGAGTGCAGTGCACAATCATAGCTTACTGTTACCTCTAATTCCCGGGCTCAAGTGAGCCTCAGCCTCCCATGTAGTTGGGACTGCAGGTAGATACCACCATGCCTGGAAAATTTTTTTTTTTGGGGGGGAAAGGTTTCATTATATTGCCCAGGCTGGTCTTAAACACCTAGACTCAAGTAATCCTCCCACCTCAGCCTACCAAAGTGCTGAGATTATACACATGAGCCAACTGCACCTGGCTAAAAGATATTTTTTCACTGTAGAAGACTACTCTGAGAATTAAATTCTAAACTACTGAAGAATAAAAACTGATTAACATTAATATTTGCAAAAGGCCACAATCAGATAAAACTTAGGCTATATAATTTTATAAACTTTATTTAAGCCTAGAAAGATTATTGAGACTTTTAAAAGGCAATTTTTAGTCTCCAAGTTACACCTTAATTACTTATACTCTTAAGGTTTTCATTAAATTTCCATTTCTTTTCTACTCTTATACAAATTCCTTTTATTCAAAATACTGTAGCATGCCTAAAAAAGTTAAGAATGACGAGGGCCACCAAAAATTCATAACAATCTGGTTTAAAATTTATATTAGGATCATAACAACTTACTATAAACAGAAACAAATCAGATCAGTTACCTGGCAAAATAATTTCAATATTTCTACTCATGTTAGAGCATGTGTTCAAGAGCCTAATGTGAAGTCTGTTGTATAAACAGTTAACACTGCTGTACATATGTGTAATCAAGTTCTATGTCAAATGAAAAAAAGGATCCACAGGCATGTGCCTGTGCTATGATGTGCTATGCACGCACTATAGAGGCAGTAAATATGTAATCGACAACAATGCTGTAAACTATAATACTGAGTAACACTGAAATAATACAGGCTTTACCTTGTAGGACATTCATCTTTTTTATCAATACATATTGTTTGCCCACGTATATACCATTCTCCATCATAATACAGTCTTCCCTCTTCAGATCTAGCACTGTGCAGATGTTTCTCCAGTTTCACAGGTGCTAAAGGGATCAGTTCAAAAACTGTTATATTAACAAGACATTGTCAGAAGAACAAAAGGGTCAGAATATTCAGAATTAACACCAATCCATGCATATATAAAAAAAACACTAAAAATATTTCTTAAATAACAAACCTAAACTCTAATAAAAATAAGATAATTTGGTTTCTTACATATGCTTATATAATTCACTACGTTTTTAAAATAACTACTAAACAAAGCTAGACTATAAACAATAAATCATCAATTAGTGAGTCAAGTGCCAGAAGAGGAAGCAAGCAGGTACATTATCAAATACTAGTGTTAACTTTAAGTAGTATTTAAAATAACAACTGCCATATTTCCACTAAAAATTATACTTTTCATATTCTCTTCTGCAGGCATCTGACACTTCCAAAGAAGCAGAGTTTAGTATATATTCCAAGAGTTCCCCAGGACTCTAATTCCAAAAAGGAAATGTTCTAAGTGGAACTTCCATTCTTAAATCCCAAAAATGGTTTCACGTTAGTCAGATAAACTCATGCAGGGAAAAAATGTTCTTTATGGAAATACAATATTAAAGTATACCATGAAGTAGGCACCTTTTCATCATTCAGACGTTACCTCCTGAGAAAATGCTTCCAGAACCACTCTATACTCCTCAGTTAATTGTCATCACAACTGCATAGTTACTTTGTAGTAATTATTATAATCTGTAACTATCTTATTATTTATTTACATATATATGATTTCATCTCCCCCAAGGAGGCTCCAGGAAGCGCATCTCTTTCATCATTATCTCCCCAGAGCCTAAAATATTGCCTGCTATGAAGAAGGCAACAAATATTCATTCATTCAATAAACACTGTCTGAGCACTTCCTATATACAAGGAGCTATGCTAGGTGTTGGGGAAAAAAATCATGACTAAAAGAGATATGGTTCTAGCCTTTGTGGAGTTTCAATCCAATCAGAAGACAGACAAACAAGTCAATAATAAGTTTAAAAGTACAAAATGAGGTAAGTGCTATGAATAAAACTAATAAGCTACAATGCTAAAGAAAACAGGGAGAACCACTTAAATAGCAGTGAGATTCTCAAAGAAATTCATGACCCAAAAATGTTAAAAGCCACTGCTGTAGAGATTTAGACAGTTGCCTTGGCAGTTAATTCCCAAGGACAGTAATTTAGTATAATATTGTTGCAATTTCCTGACATGGTATAAAGTTAAAAGGAACTCTTGGGTTAAAGGTAAAACCGAAATTAGTCTCTTATAGATTACATTATCTGTTAGAATGTAACTAGAAATTCCTTTCCTAAGTGTTTAAAACATGGTATTTTTTTTCAATCTAGCTTCATTGTCCTTAGAAGAATTAAAAAATCTCATTTATAGTGAAACAAAGTAGAAACAGAGAAAATTATCCTAGACACTAATGTTTACAACTCTGGCAGTGATTTTAGACTTTCAAAAAAAAAAAAAATCAAGGAAGTGTAATTTGATATGAATTTTACTAAGGCATATGAGAATGTTAGTGGTGAGTAAATTTTTGACAGTGGAATCTTTGACAGATTCCACTGTCAGCATTCTAATCCTCTCCTCAGAAAATGCATACACATAAGAAATTTTGAATACATTTTCATAGACTCCCTGAAGCCAATCCACAAATTGCAAACACCCCTTCCCCACAGAATTACTGGATCCATAAAAAACACTGAATAAACACTTTTTGAATTACTGATCCATTAAGAGTAATATAGCTGGACACTAAAAAAATCATACTGCGGCTGGGTGCAGTGGCTCATGCCTATAATCCCAGCACTTTGGGAGGCTGAAGTGAGACTTAGGCAACTTGGTGAGACCTCATCTCTACAATAAATCAAAAAATTAGCCAGGCGTGGTGGTACGTGCCTGTAGCTCCAGCTACTTGGAAGGCTGAGGCAGGAGGATCAGCTGAGCCCAGCAAGTTGAAGCTATGGTGGCTGGGAGAGTGCCACTGCCCTCTAGCCTGGGTGACAGAGTGAGACTCCCACTCAAAAAAAAAGAATCATACTGCATTCAGAAACTTTGAAACTTTTACATGAAGCAATGACTCCAGAAGAATTTCTCAGGAATTCAGGTAAAATGTTCATTGAAGAAATAAAACTACTGATGGGGGAGCTCTTCATGATGTAGATGATTTAACAACCCTGATTCTACCCTGATTCAAGTCTCCACAGAGAATATTTCTCAACTCAGACTAAATGACTTACGTTCTGTTTTCACTCTGTGTGGACCCAGTGTAGCCATTGCCTTGATAAAAATTTAAAAAAAAAAAAGAAAGAAAGAAAGCTGAGTTCAGACTGAAAATATATTTTGATATCTATTTGATATATAACACTAATGATTAGCACAATAACAAATGCAGTAAAATATAACCATTAGCTGTTCTAATTCATTTTTAATGTTTAAGACCACAAAGAATACACATTAAGGATAACAATTTGACAATTTTTTCTAGAAGTGTTTTCAATATCTTAAATAATCTCTAATTCCCAACTAAGAAGTTCATAAAAATGGAAAATTACATTCGAAAGACATCTCCAATTTCAAACACACAGAAAAGACTATAATTCTTGAATATTTAATGATAGAAAGCAAGACATATATAAGGGTTCAAATGCTCATTTTTGTTCACTCAACAAATACTTATTGAGTGTCATCTGTAAGCCATGACCAGGCAAAGGACTAGACACAGACAATGATATTATTATTTGGGGGGAAACTAAATAAATGCTTTTCTGTAATTTTGCATAAATTATGAATTACATTATTACAGAAAATACAATCAAGCTATGGACAAGTCTCTAATTCCTAAAATATTTTTTCAGTCCACTATTATCTGCAATAGTATTAATTGCTTTAAAAAAAAAAGTTGGAGCCGGGCTCGGTGGCTCAGCCTGTAATCCCGCGCCTTTGGGAGGCTGAGATGAGTGGATTGCCTGAGCCCGTGGGTTCAAGACCCGCCTGGGCAGCAAGACCTCATCTCTACAATAAATCAAAAAAAATCAGCCGGGCGTGGTAACACATGCCTGTAATTCCGGCTACTTGGAAGGCTGAGGCAGAAGGATCGCCAGAGCCCAGCAGGTCGAGGCTGCAGTGGCCGGAAGCGGCCACTGCACTCCAGTCTGGGCGACAGAGTGAGACTCCAACTCAAAAAAAAAAAAAAAAAGTTGGAAAAGCAAAGCATATTTACAGTAGTCATATTTTGACGTATAAGTGAAAAACCATAGAATCTTAAAAAACAGACTATAAAAACATGCTTGTGTTCCATAGTTCTTTAATCATACCTTCCTAATTGTTGTCCAGTCTTCAAGAATATCAAGATCTTGCAGCATATAAACTATATATGGACGTTGAAAAGTAAAGGTCAATTTATTTGTAAGAATACCACAAACTTTGGCCAGGAGTGGTTGCTCACGCCCATAATCCCAGCACTTGGGGAGGCTGAGGTGAAAGGATTGCCTGAGCCCACAGGTTCAAGATCAGCCTGGGCAACTTGAGGAGACATCTCTACAATAAATCAAAAAAATTAGTCAGGCATGGTGACATGTGCCGGTAGTTCCAGCTATTTGAAAGGACTGAGACAGAAGGATCTCCTGAGTCCAGCAGGTCAGGGCTGCAGTGGCTATGAGCGTGCCCTGCACTCCAACCTGGGTGACAGAGTGAGACTCCAACTCAAAAAAAAAAAAAAAGCATACCATACTTTGAATTATATTTCCAAAGTTCTATGTTTCAGAGAACAGAACAATGATTTATGGACATAATCCTTCAACATCTTGAATTCTGACTTCAAATTACTTTTCAAAATACTTAGAGCCAGGCTCGGTGGCTAAGCCTGTAATCCCAGCGCTTTGGGAGGCTGAGGTGAGTGGACTGCCTGAGCCCGTGGGTTCGAGACCTGCCTGGGCAACTTGATGAGACTTCATCTCTACAATAAGTCAAAAAAAAAAAATTAGCCGGGCATGGTAGTACGCATCTGTAGTTCCAGCTACTTGGAAGGCTGAGGCGGAAGGATAACAGGAGCCCAGCAGGTCGAGGCTGCAGTGGCCAGGAGCGGCCACGGCACTCCAGTCTGGGTGATGGAGTGAGACTCCAACTCAAAAAAAATACTTAGTACCAGGATAAATACATTCTACTGCTTCTGAGGCCATAACCACATTCCCTTAACTCTATGATATTGATTGTAAGATATACCACCAACCTAATCACTGTTTTTAACATGGAAGAGAAGAAAGATGGGGGCAGGGGGATGGTACCACAGGGAATGCCAAGATTGAAAACACGTATTAGTTCATACTCCAATTTCAGAGACATACAAAAATGTATTTTAAAAATACACATGAGCTAGGCACAGTGGCACATGCCTATAATCCCAGCACTTTGGGAGGTCGAGGTGGAAGGAATGCTTGAGCCTGGGAGTTCAAGACCAGCCTGGGCAACATAGCGAAATCTCGTCTCTACAAAAAAATAAAAAAGTTAGCCAGACATGGTGGCATGTGCCGTAGTCCCAGCTACTTGAGATGCTGAGTTGGAAGGATTACCTGAGTCCAGGAGGTCAAGACTGCTGTGAGTTGTGATAGTCCTGATCATGCCACTGTACCCAAACCTTGGGCATCAGAGTGAGACACAGACTCAACAAAAAAAAAAAAGTATACATGAGAATTAAACAATCATGCTGTATACTTAACAGCTGTTTCACATCAAAGCCCTTGGTGAACTATAAAGCCATCTTAACTTCCAAAGCTGAGATCATGACAAAATCTCTTCTCTTCTCCCTCTCCTCTTAATCTAAACTATATCCTTTGTCTTCAGTTGGTTTTATAAATCATCTTTTGCTCACTACAGGATCATGCAAATAAGTCAATGTGTACAAATAAAAGTTATAAAGGTAAACACGATGAAAAAGTGTACATCAAGGGAAAAAAACCCAGAAAATTTGGAAAAGGATATCTGAAACAACAACTGGCTTCTTTTTGTCAGGACTGAAAGGATCCTTCCTCTTTTTTCTTGACTGAAGCTCATCGTTCCACAGCTCTGTCAGGTAGATAAAAATTAAGTGTTAGCTGATTTCTAGTGACCAAAAGAGAAAAAAAGACTATCATTTATGGTGACTACTTACGTATAAAACTGTACAAAATTCATTCATACACAGCTATAATACTTATAAGTTTTCCTCTGACTTTATTAAAGCAGAAATCAGCTTGGCACTTAATGACTAAGAATTGATGAGCATATGTCAAGCACTTTGTAAAATATAATGCAGAGGATGCCAAAAATATGTATACACATTTCAAGAAAGGAAAAAACTGCACTAAAATTGTAATACTCAATATATACCAATAACAAAAGAGTAATGCAAGTCACATTTGACTTCTGCAATTACAAGAGGTGCTCCAAGTGGTGATCATCATTGTCAGACACTTCCAATTATGGCGAACTACTGCGGGACTTGCTGTGCGAGGCCTCCTGGATCTTCCTTTGTGCACATCACACACAGTACCATGCATCTCAAACTTATCACGAATATGTATAATTGCTAGGCGTTTTAGAGGTTCTGTCGCATATGCATGCCTTCACTG
The DNA here is from genome assembly GCA_027257055.1 of Cephalopachus bancanus. NCBI lineage: Eukaryota > Metazoa > Chordata > Mammalia > Primates > Tarsiidae > Cephalopachus > Cephalopachus bancanus. The sequence continues at coordinate 1,126,848 of JAPVLO010000083.1, read as the reverse complement.
TCATTGTACTTCCACAACGTTCTCAAATTTCAAATACCACTTCAAAGTGGTCTTTGGCTCCTCGAATGACAACTGTGTTTCTGCCATTTTCTTTGACTGTCCTTTCTGTTGCATGATGATGCCAGCATTCATTTTATCAATACCATCTTTTGAGCAAACATCATACTGCACATTGCTACGGTAATTCAATTCAACTTTGAACAGTAATACATAGATAACATCTCTTAAAACGTGTATACAATTTTTTGGCACCCCCAGTATATTACATGCATTGTCTCACCTAATCCTCATAGTTACTGCTGAGATAGGTATGCTTATTACTACCCTTTTAGAGACAAGGAGACTGATTTAGAAAAGCTAAGTAATTGCCCATGGCCACCCAACTCGTAGGTGAGGGAGCACTGATGCTAGGACTCAGCTTATCTGACTCCACTAAGCCTACTATATATCAGAGAAATAAAATTTATAACAGATAAAATAATACATGTTCAAGAACAATAGGATAACCATTAAACCTTCCACCCAGTGTTGAAAACCATTCCATGATACCCCTGAAAAAGCCAATTTCACATTGGACTAATCTAATTATTAGTAAGTTTTTCCTTTTTCTGAGACAAAGATCTACCTCCTGTAACTTCTATCAGTTTGCCCTAGCTTGTCTAATGCCAAAGAGAAAAGGTTTTTATTCCTTCTTCCACATGACAGTCTTTCAAGACTTAGAGGGAAGAACGCATATGGTAGCTGTCTTCCAATGCACTTGTTATAGTAGCTTTCTGTCTCACTTCTATTTTGTCCCTTTCAATGTGCTCCATTTTTTATGTCTTTCTAAATTGAGAGTTCAAATTAAAGTAACAATCACAATCATATCAAACTCTTTAGAAGCCTCCCCCTTTTCCCTCTTATTGGGACATTTCATTTACCTTGCATTAATATTTGAAGATTAAGATAACATGAGACACTTCAGTAAACCAAAGTTTGGTGCCACAGAAACATCACAATCACATCCTTCCCCTACCTGAGGTAATATCAATACTGTGTCTATCCTCTTCAAGTCGTCTTATCTTCTCCTCTAGTTCACTCTGGACTGTATCATACAACAAAAGCTTTTCACTCTACGGGGAAAAAAAGATTATACTTAGAAAGTAGAAAGAAAAAATTGGTCTATCTTAACCAAGAGTACCAAATAACTTGAAGTATTTTAATTTAGAGGCATTTGTTTGTTTATAGGCATTTGCTTAAGTTCAACTTAAAAATTTTAAAGAAGACTCAAATACATGAAAGTAAACTAGATAATATAGAATCTAAATGTAGATCTAACTACATGCAATTTCATTCTATAACAGCATCTAAATTTGTGCATGACAATGAGGTAAATATTTACTTTATAAAAAATTCATAGCAAGTGCCCATGAAGCTTAAATATAATCAGGTCCTACCTGTCACCATAATAGAAAACTTGTCCTGTAAAATATATCTTTATAAGATGGATCATATTTTTTCACAAGAATGATAATTGGGTCATTATTCCTCACTAATATCTCAGTATCATATTAAAATAGACTAATATGTCACCGAAAGATTCAAATACAAATTTTATAATTATTTTAAATAATTCAATTATAATCTAAATTATAAAACTACAGACCAATTATATCCATTATATCCAAACCTCTCCACAAACTACAGATGGATTGAAATGCTAAAGTACACAGACTGGCAGATCAGACTGGAACCCAAGTCTACTGGTTCTAGTTCACTGTTTTTAATTATATAACATTGTAGCACTATTTTTAAAAGCCATAATATATACATAGCATAATATATAAAGACTGTCTATATGAGAAGACTACGACCACATGCTTAGCCCTAGTAAAAATATTACTCTATCAGGATATAGCTAGAAATGACTGTCTTGTAGAAGCTATTGGGATATAGTTAGATAGGACTTCTTGTGGAAGGCATAGGTCACACCCATGGAGGCAGCATTCCCAGTGTCAATCATGAAGCACTCTCTTTTGAGTTTCAAATTAAAATTTACACATGTTTGAAGAGTCTCCTGAGTGGCAGGGAAAAGATGAATTGTCAATTAGAGGCAAGCCAGGAGCTAAGGAGAAAAAAGCTAAAGAAGACTAAAACAAGATCTTATATGAAAAACTGTCACGTTGCATTCTGCTCTGCGTGCTTACTTTCTTTTGCTTGTTCCCTTGTCTTTGGTAAAGTCTTATGAAATATTCCAGCTCTCTTTATCTACATTGTGCTACAAGAATTGGAAGATGTTATATATCAGAGAAAAGGGGAAAGCAGGTGTCACCAGTCAAGACAGCGCTGCAGCTATAAACATCCAATTTCCCCAACCAAAGATGACTCTAAATGTAGAGCTGGAGTGGTAAGGTTTTGGCTTTTAAGAATGTGAACATTTGGCCAGGCACGGTGGCTCATGTCTATAATCCAGCACTTTGGGAGGCCGAGGTAAGAGGATTGCCTGAGCTCATGGGTTCGAGACCAGCCTGGGCAACTTGGCGAGACCTCATCTCCACAATAAATCAAAAAATTAGCCAGGTATGGTAGTGCACACCTGTAGTTCCAGCTACTTGGAAGGCTGAGGCGGAAGGATCATCTGAGCCTAACAGGTCGAGACCGCAGTGGCCGTGAGCGTGCCACTGCCCTCTAGCCTGGGTGACAGAGTGAGACTCCAACTCAAAAAAAAAAAAAAAAAAGAACATTTAATTAGTGTATTCTCTTTCCTTCCCATTTATTGATAATCTTCCCTAGGCCAAGCAGAAATTCTAAAATAAGTCCAAATAATCATTCTTTATCATTTAAAAAAGCCACAATGAGTCTAAAATGTTTGAAGCTTTGAAGGCATCTCTAAAGCTATCAGAGGTGTATACTTCAAAGTACACAGATAGAAGTACCTTGAATCTATTCTCATTCTTATTTCTCTCCCCCTTTTTTTGTAAGTTCTTTCCCATTTCTCCAACCTTGAAAGATCTAAAAGGCTTCCCTGAAGAGAAAAAAAAGTCATCACAAAAAAAAGAGAAAAAAAGTCATGCAGCTAGAAGATACTTGGAAAAGAAAGGGGAAAACTCCCTTACTTTGGTACCTGTAACAGTTTCTGTGTTCATTAGGTATTTTCGTTTTGTTTTTTCTTTCTTTTGTAGTTTTCATTTCTTTTTTGTTTTATTTTAAAGTTGTGGGGTACAAGTCAGGATTGGATACATAAATGGTTTAGGTACAGGTGAAGTTTTGGGCCTATCGCTGGACCTCACTTCGCCTGGATGAGGATCAGGCACCCATACTGGTGTTATGTGCACCCCCTAGTTTTTAAAAAACACTACTTATAAGCACATATTTGGCTTCAAGATCCCATATCCCTCCAATCTCCACATCTAAACGTATTGGATCTGCTCACGAAGCCTCTTCCCAGGCTGACACCTATCTGTTTCTCATCATGGGAGCTTTAAGAAGCCAAGGAAAGTGGCCCCAAGGTTCCATTTCTGTACAGACCTCACACTGACCTGTATTCAGAACCAAGTCCCCTTTGGCAGTTCCCTGACTTAGGTACCTCACAGTTTACAACCGTCCATCAGAATGGAGCCCCGGAAGATTTTTAAGAGCTGACATTATCAGAGACTGATACATTAAAAAGTTACAATAGTTTTTGGTTTTGTTTTTAAGTATACTGCACTGGAACAAAAAATATGCAGAACAGAATTTTAAAACCCAGAAAAAACCCTGCTTATGGGAAAATTGTAAAGGTGACTTTTCATAACATCTGGAAATCTGATGACAATAAATGACAACAGCAAAATGAGTTTAACTACATCCTGAGTTTTTTTTTTTTGCTTTACAACATACATAAAAATAAATGGACAAAAAGTTAAATTTATAAAATAAAACTTAAAAAAAGCTATTAAAAAACAACATAAGAAATTCCCCAGAACTGAAGATGAGTTTCCTGATTAAAAGGTTCATCTGAGTATCTAGCACAATAAATGATAAAAGACCCACAACAAGGTACATCATCTTATTATTCCACAACATTATGGATAAAGAGAATAGCTAAAGGTATTCAGGAGGAAAACAGGTCACCTACAAAGGATCAGGAATCAAAATGATAAGAGACTTCACCAAAGCAACACTGGAAGCTAGAAGACAATGGGACAATGCCTTCAAAATTCTGAGGAAACACGATTACTATCTAGAATGCCATTCTTAGGTGTGAGAATAAAGATATTTTGGGTCAGGAAGGACATGGTGGTTTTAAAACATGTCAAATAATTCTCTGATACGCCTAACTTCAAAAAATAGAGACTAATTCCTCTCTCTCTGAATATGGGTAGGACTTAGTGACTCTCATCTAATGAACAGAATGTAGCAGAAATGTAGGTCATAAAAAACACTGTCACTCCTGTCCTGTTCTAGGAGAACTTAGCCATCAGGTTATAAGGACATTCACTCAGCCTGTAGAGATGACCACAAGAGGAGAACTAAAATCTCCAACCAAAACCCAGCAACAACTTGCCAGCCTTGTGAGAAGTCACCTTGGAAGTGGGTTCTCCAGCCTCCAATCAAGGCTTCAGATAACTGCATCCCTGATTAAAACATTGTGCTACACTAATATCTTCACTGAAACTTCATATTCCCTGAACCAGAACTACTCAGCTAAGTTGCTCTCAAATTCCTGGCCACTGAGACTACAAAAAAAAACAAATGTTTATTATTGTGCTAAGCCAGTTTTGGAGTAATTTATTATAAAGCAGTAGACAAACAATACAAGAAGTCTAAAAAAAACTAACATATAAACTCCCCTTTCAGGATGTTACTGTAAGATAGTTCTACTAAACTGAAAGGGAAAATGAGATCTAGCAGTAAAGAGGTGAAAGGAATGTTCAGGTTGATAAGAGATGCTCCATGAAGACAGAGATGTGGTTGGCCTAGAAAGCATCTGAAGGATGGAACAAGACAGGGGATTGATGGGAGAGAGGGGCTGCTTCCAGAAGGAAGTACTTCAGAAGAAAATGGGGCTGAGGGATTGATTATCTGATGCCTTTGATCACATAGAATAGCATTAGAACTTCCATAAAAGCATCTTAATGTAATGCTGGTTTTGTTTGTTTTTTTAATGAATTAAGAAAGGTAAATTTATTAAAGGGACAATATGTTGTGAAGGGCACAATGGACAGGACAACAGCAAGAGTATCTGCTGTCAGCTGATGGTTTTCTTTTTTTAAATTAAGCCAAGCATGTACAGCTTTACTCATTTTTCACAAAGCCTGAGTATTCAGCAAAATGAAAAGCATGTTATGAACTCAAGAAAAGTCAACACAAGCACGGAAGCTGTAGTAAGCTTTCAACTGTATGGAGATTTAAATTCATATCCAGTAAAGGTAAAAACACTTTCTCATTCTAAAGTTAGTTGTAAACAGTATCTTCTTGTGACTTCTAGAATGACCTAGAAAAGGCTCCACATTTGCTTTTGTCAGATATTGAAGTTCTAATACTACTTTCTATGTGATCAAATTACAAAGTTTAAAAAGGTATTAGAAACGTGTTTTAAATATAGTCTAACTCTTGGCTCAGCAAACAACATTTATAATTTTTAAAAATCATAACATAACAATATTAGAAGAACAGGATGGGGAACTCCTCAGCTTCCATAATAGGAAACCAATAGATAATGTTTAAAACTGCTATGATTTAGAAATATGAGGGCAAATTCCAGAAGCAGTAGGTAAAAGAGTTACACAGATAATTACTACTGGAATACAGAGAATTTAGAAGTAGGACATGGAACTGCTGTTTTTCACTATAAGCCTGTGCCTTCAAATGTACCCAATATGTACCCATGGCCAGCTCACACCTGTAATTCCAGTGCTTTGGGAGGCCAAGGTAGGAGGATCGCTTGAAGCAAGGAGTTCAAGACCAGCCTCAGCAACATAGTAAGACCCTGTATCTAATGAAAGAGAAACAAATTAGCCAGGTATGGTGGTGCACACCTGTAGTACCAACTAATCAGGAAGATGAGGCAGGAGGATCACTTGAGCCCAGGAGTTCTACGTTACAGTGAGCTATGATGGCAGAACTGCACTCCAGTCTGGGCAACAGAGCAAGATCCTATCTCTAAAAAAATAAATAGGTACACATGCTAACTGCTAAAAATGAAACTTTAAAAAGAGTATTTAGAATCATAGCACACTCACAAAATGTTACCTGAAAATAAGTTAGGATATAAAATAGTTTATTCAAATGTTTATCAGGCGTTTTTAAAAATGTACAACATATGCACACATTAACAGTGGTTACCTCTGCTTGGTAAATTATGGTTGATTGTACTTCTTTCTTTAGACTTATTTCTCAAGTTTTCTCAATAGACACTTATCAATGTTATAATCAGAAAAAAATTAATTTACTAGACCACCAAACAATCATAGCCCTGAATAGCTCTCACCAATTATCTCAAGAATTGGAATCCTAACCCAAATACTGAAGGCCTCTTACTGAGACCTTACTACCACCTGCTGTCAGATCTTAAAGCTCATCTCAAGCCCTGTGGTGAGGCTTAAAAGAGATAACCTAAATAAAGCATCTTCACCTGTCTTAGTGTCTGACACCTTGCAGTACCCATGTGATTTCTTCTTTTTTTTTTGAGTTGGAGTCTCACTCTGTCACCCAGACTGGAGTGCAGTGGCCGCTCCCGCCACCACAGCCTCGACCCGCTGGGCTCCGGCGATCCTTCGCCTCAGCCTTCCCAGTAGCCAGAATTACAGGCATGTGCTACCACACCCGGCTGATTTTTTGATTTATTGTAGAGATGAGGTCTCGCCTGCCCAGGCGGGTCTCGAACCCGCGGGCTCAGGCAATCCACTCACCTCAGCCTCCCAAGTGATTTCTTCTTTAATTTGACACAAACCTTCAGCTATTGCCTCTGTGGGTTTGGGGTATACTTTCTGCATGCAAGCCAGTGTGAACATGTCTAGTCTCTGGTTCTGGTTCCTCCTCTCTAACTGCTTCTCTAACTGCTCCTAAACAAACTTTTATTTTGACAGTTGGCAAGATGTCTTCCTTCTTTCCACTGCTTTTGGCTCTGAGTTATTTCAATGATGGCAGCACTGCACTCCAATGTAAGTCAAATGTAAGAACTAAAGAATATGCAGAAAAAAAGGCTCTGAAAAATCAAGTTCGGATTTAGTGGTAAACTGCATGAATGACTAGAAATATTAAAGAGTTTCAATCCCAGTTCTGTTACTCATTAGTTGAGTGACCCTGAGAAAATTATTCAGCTTCTTTTAGCCTTAGTTAACCCATTTATTAAAATTAAGGTAATTCCTATTCCACAATGTCATTGAAAGGATTAAAATGACAGATGATATTTATAAACATAACATTCTTGGGCCAGGCATGGTGGCTCACAGCATTTTGGGAGGCCAAGGTGGCAGGATCACTTGAAGCCAGGAGTTCAAAACAGGCCTGGGCAACAAAGCAAAACCTCATCTCTACAAAAAATTTAAAAAATTAGCCAGGTATGGTGATGTGTGCTTGTAGTCCCAGTTACTCAGGAGGCTGAGACAGGGCGATCACTTGAGCCCAGGAATTTGAGGTTGCACTGAGCCATGATCATGCCACTGTACTTCAGCCTAGGTGACAGAGTAAAATCTTGTCTCAAAATAAATAAACATTGAAAAAATAAAATGGGCTGGGCTGAGGCTCAGCCTGTAATCCCAGCACTTGGAGGCCAAAGCAAGTGGATTGCCTGAGCCCATGGGTTCAAGACAAGCCCGGGCAATTGGCAAGATCTCATCTCTACAATAAATAAAAAAATTAGTCAGGCGTGGTAGTGTGTGCCTGTAGTTCCAGCTACTTGGAAGGCTGAGGCAGAAGGATTGCCAGAACCCAGCAGGTAGATGCTGGGGTGGCTGTGAGCGTGCCACTGTACCCCAGCCTGGGTGACAGAGTGAGACTCCAACTCAAAAAAAAAAAAAGAAAAGAAAAAACATAAAAATCTAAATACATGTTCCCTTTCACCCTCCTTATTTCCTATCTAGAATGGCTCTGAACTAACAGTATCTTCAGAATAATTACATAAATAAGTTATTTATAACATTAATTGTATGTTAAACATCAAAATGCCAAGCCACAGCCAGGCTCGGTGACTCAACCTGTAATCCTGCGCCTTGGGAGGCTGAGGTGAATGGATTGCCTGAGCCCGCGGGTTCGAGATCCACCTGGGCAACTTGGCGAGACCTCATCTCTACAATAAATCAAAAATTAGCCGGGCGTGGTAGCGCACGCCTGTAGTTCCAGCTACTCAAAAGGCTGAGGTGGAAGGATCGCCGGAGCCCAGCAGGTCGAGGTTATGGTGGCCGGGAGCGGCCACTGAACTCCAGTCTGGGCGACAGTGAGACTACAACTCAAAAAAAAAAATTAAAAATTAAAAAAAAAAAAAAAAAAAAGTCAAGTCACAACTAAACTAGAAGACATTTAAGTTAATATTTAGAAATTCTATGGAGGAAAGAGGACTTCAAAGCGAAAAAAATGATGGAAGAGAAAAAAGATCAATATATATATGTGTAACCAAAAAACACTATATATTGATATTTGTTTCTTACAATACAGTGGACTAAATAACCTAAACAAACAAACAGCTCCCAACACACCTGGACAGATATCCTGGATAAAATACCACAAACATCTTTTTAAAGGTATAGCTAACTTCTTAAGAAAATGTGGGATGGCCAAGTATGATGGCATGCCTGTAATTCCAGAGCTTTGGGAGGCCATGGCAGAAGGATCACTTAAGGCCAGGAGTTCGAGACCAGCCTGGACAACATAGTGACACACCTATCTCAACAACAACAACAACAACAACAAAAAGGGATAGCCCACAGACTAAAAATAAACAAGGAACCAGAATGTTAACTTCATGTTGAAGCTGTGGCTACCTTGAGGGAATGTGTTGGTATCAATAACCTAGAGGTGTGTTTTTCAGTGGCTACTTGGTAAAAAGAGAAAGGTCTTGGGCCTAAGCAGAAAGGATAACTGGAACTGGGATTTCTACCTAGAGCCCTGAAGGCTACACCTTCAACATAAAGTTAGACTAAAAAGATTCACATAAGAGAAATAGATCTGTCTAAGCCCATGCAATAAGTGGAGACAAAAGAAGCATTCCCTAAAAGCATGTCATCTCAGGCCTAACCTCTACATATTTGAGACTGAAACACAGACCACCTGCATCTTCCGCAAATCCAAACACAAAAATTAAAGTAGCATTGGCTGATGTCACATCAGGATGTCTATCTGAAAAAAACTAGCAGATAAAAAAGTAGATACTACCTGAAGAGCTACATCATCTGTCCAATACACACAAAATTCCTACCAATAAAGTCTGCCACAGTTCAGAACCATGAAATAAGGAAATATACTGTGAAATATGGAAGAAACCAAAAAAAGCAGACTTACACGCCACAGAACTTCAGATAATGATTAAATAAATAAGACAGGCACATAGATCAACAATACAGAATAGAGAGCTCAGAAATCACCCTAAATACTGTCAGTGAGGGTGCCAAGAATACACAATGGGGAAAGTACTGTCTTGTCAAAAATGATGCTGGAAAAACTGGATATCCATATGCAAAAGAATGAAGTTGGACATCTATTGTACATTATACATAAAAATAAATTAAAAGAGATTAAAGATTTAATTGTAATAACTGAAACTGTAAAGTTCCTAGAAGAAAACAGGGGATAAGCTTCATGACACTGGTCTTGGCAGTGATTTGATATGACTTCAGGCAACAAATACAAAAACAGACAAGTGGGACTACCAAAACTAAAAAGTTTCTGCACAGCAAAGAGAAGAATCAATAGAGCGAAAAGGCAACCTATGAAATGGGAGAATATATTGCAAACCATATATCTGATAAGGTAGTAATATCCAAAATACATAGGACTCTTCAACTCAATAGCATAAAAGCCAGGTTTTAAAATGGGCAAAAGTTTTTTGGGTTTTTTTTTTGGTTTTTTTGAGTTGGAGTCTCTCTGTCGCCCAGACTGGAGTGCAGTAGCAGCTCCCGGCCACCGCAGCCTCGACCTGCTGGGCTCTGGCGATCCTTCCACCTCAGCCTTCCTTCCGCCTCAGCCTTCCAAGTAGCCGGAACTACAGGCGCGCGCTACCACGCCCGGCTGATTTTTTAATTTATTGTAGAGATGAGGTCTCGCTGCCCAGGCGGGTCTCGAACCCGCGGGCTCAGGCAATCCACTCACCTCAGCCTCCCAAAGGCGGGGATTACAGGCTGAGCCACCGAGCCCAGCTGGGCAAAAGTTTTGAATAGATTTTTCTTCAAAGACACACAAATAGACAACAGGTATATGAAAGAATGTTCAACATCAGTAATCATAAGAAAAACATGAATCAAGCCACAGTGATTTATCACCTCACATCTGTTAGAATGGCTATTACCAAAAGACAAAGAAAAACAAGTGTTGGCAAGGATGTGGAAAAAAAGAACTCATTGTTTGGAATATTATTCAGCCTTAAAACAGAAGGGCTGGGTGCAGTGGCTCATACCTATAATCCCAGGACTTTAGGAGACCAAGGCAAGAGGACTAATTGAGCCCAGGAGTTCGAGACCAGCCTGGACAACATAACAAGATCTCATCTATACAAAATAAAAAAATAGACCAGGAGCAGTGGCTCATGCCTATAAACTCAGCACTTTGGAAGACCAAGGCAGGAGGACTAATTGTGCCCAGGAGTTCAAGATCAGCCAGGACAACATAGCAAGATCTCATCTTCACAAAATAAAAAAGTAGCCAGGTATGGTGTCATGCACCTGTAGTTCCAGCGACTCAGGAGGCTGAGGCAGGAGGATCACCTGAGCCCAGAAGTCAAGACTTCCTGGTGAGCCGTGATTGCCACTGTACACTCCAACCTGGATGACAGCATAAGACCCCAACTCAAAAAAACACAAGAAAATCCTGTCATTTTTGACAACATAGATGAATTTAGGGGATGTTATGCTAAGCAAAATAAGCTAGGCACAGAAAGAAACTTACTGTATGATCTCCCTTATACATAGAATCTAAAAAAAAAAAAAATCAAATTCATAGAAGCAAAGAGTAGAATAGTGGTCACCAGGGGCTGTGGGAGTGGGTGGTGGGCAGTGGAGTGGGGAATGGGAGATGTTAGACAAAGAGTACAAAGTTTCAGTTAGACAGGAGGAATAAGTTCTGGAGATCTATTGTACAGCACAACTATAGTTAATAATAATGCCAGGCACAGTGACACACACTGGAGTCCCAGTTACCAGAGAGGCTGAGGCAGCAGGATCACTTGAAGTCAAGAATTTAAGGCCAGCCTGAGCAACATAGCAAGACTCCATCTCTAAAATTAAAAAAATTTATTTTTTGCCAGGCACAGTGGTTCATGCCTAAAATCCCAGCACTTTGGGAGGCAGAGATAAGAGGACTGCCTGAGCTCAGGGGCTCAAGACCAGACTGGGCAACTTGGTGAGACCTTGTCTTCACAATAAATAATAAAAAAAAAATTAACCAGGCATGGTGGTTCCAAGTACTCCAGCCTGGGCAACAGAGTGAGACTCTAACTCATAAATAAGTAAATAAATAAATAAACAAAAATATTTAAAATAATATATGATATACTTGAAAATTGTTAAGACTTTGAATGTTCTTTCTCACCACAGAAAACAAGTATGTGAGGTAATAGATATGTTAAATTAGTTTAATTATTCCACAGTGTGTGCATATATCAATACATAATGTTGTATATCATAAATCCATACAATTATTTTCATTTGTCAATTTAATACCTTTTTTTTTTTAAGTTGGAGTCTCACTCCGTGGCCCAGGCTGGAGTGCAGGCATGCTCACAGCCACCCCAGTGTCGACCTGCTGGGCTCCAGCAATCCTTCCACCTCAGCCTTCCAAGTAGCCAGAACAACAGGTGCATGCCACCATATCCAGATAATTTTTTACTTATTGTAGAGACGAGGTCTTGCCAAGTTGCACAGGTTGGTCTCGAACCTCCTGGCTCAGGCAATTCACTCACCTTGGCCTCCCAAAGTGCTGGGATTACAGACTGAGCCACTAAGCCTGGCCTCTCATTTGTCAATTTAAAGAATTAAAAATTAGGCCAGGTACAGTGGCATGCCTGCAATCCCAGCACTTTGGGAGGCCAAGGCAAGAGGACCACTTGAGCCCAAGAGATCAAGACCAATTTGGACAATATAATAAGACCCCATCTTTACCATTTTTTAAAAATTAGCTAGGCATGATGCTGTGCACCTGTAGTCCTAGCTACTTGGGAAGCTGAGGCAGAACAATCACTTGAGCCCAGGAATCTGAGATTTCAGTAACCTATGATCACACTACTGCACTTCGGCATGAATGACAGAGTGAAAACTTGTCTCAAAAAAGAAAGAGAAAATTAATTAATTAATTTAAAAAAGAAAACAGTACAGAGCTTCCTCAAAAGAAAAGGCATATTATCCAACAATCTCACTTTTGGGTATTTATCAGAAAGAACTGAACTCAGGATCTAGAAGAGATATTTGCACTCCCATATTCATTGCAGCACTGTTCACAAAAGCCAAGATGAAGAAACAGCCTAAATGTCCACAGACAGATGAATGAGTCAAGAAAATGTGGTGTATACATACGTTGGAATACTATTTAGCCTTAGAAAAGAAGCCAGTCTTGCCATTTTTGACAATATGGATAAACCTTTATATCATTATGCTATGTGAAATAAACAACTCACAAAGGATAAATACTGCATACCACTTATATGAAGAGATGTGCTGCACAATATTGTACACCACCATACCTATAGCTAACACTGTATTGCACACTTAAAAACTGTATTAGAGGGTAGATCTCATGTGAAATGTCCTCACCACAACTTAATAAAAAATAAATAAAAAGAAATTCCAAGAGAGATAAGTTTTATCAGGGAGCTCTAAAATCAAAAGTGTTCAGCACCATCCTTTTTGAGAAAAGGAATCTGAGACTGTGGACGTGCATTAAGGGACATCTCATCACTAGTACCTCTAGCCTCCAGATCTCAAATGGTGAATGACTTTACCAGTTTGAAGAAAATGGTAAATGGATTGTTTTTTACAAAATAGAGACGAGCCAGGCTCGGTGGCTCAGCCTGTAATCCCGTGCCTTTGGGAGGCTGAGGTGAGTGAATTGCCTGAGCCCGCGGGTTCGAGACCCACCTGGGCAGCGAGACCTCATCTCTACAATAAATCAAAAAAATCCGTCGGGCATGGTAGCGCATGCCTGTAATTCCAGCTACTTGGAAGGCTGAGGCAGAAGAATCGCCAGAGCCCAGCAGGTCGAGCCTGCGGTGGCCGGGAGAAGCCACTGCACTCCAGTCTGGGTGACAGAATGAGACTCCAACTCAAAAAAAAAAAAAAAAATAGAGGCGAAAACTAACAAAAAAATACAAGGAGATATTAACAAATCCACCATCACAGAGAGAAATTTTGACATTTTTCTCAGTAACTAAAAGATGCCTCCAAAGATGTGACACAGAGGAAAAAATAAAATTAAACAAAAAAAGATGAAGCAGATAAAAAAATGAATAGGAAAACAAGGAGTCAATATTTATATAAATAAATTAATTAATTGAAAGGGTTATGAGGAATCAAGTATTTACATAGTTTTGAAGTACTTCTCAAAATATTTATTTATCACAATGGGAAAAAAATAATTCTACTTGGAGATACCACTTAAGTGAGGTGCATCACCAATAATGGTACAATATTAAAATTATGCACTGCCTGACAGAATTCAATGAGAAGAAAACAGCTGGGATAGAATTCAATGAGAAGAACACTGCTGGGATTTTTCTGCCAAAGATGTGAAACCTGACTTTAATCATGAAAGAATAGCAGATCAACTCAAAAGTAAGGAACATTCTACAAAATCACAGGCCTGAAATTTTCAAAAGTGTAAATAAAGATCATGAAAGTAAGAAAAGATTGAGGAATTGCTCCACAATGAAGGAGACTAAAAAGACACAATACTAAATGCAATGACATAGATAACATCTGAACTGGATCTCTTTGCTATAAGAGGTGCTATTGCGACAACAGCTAAAACTTGAATGAAGTCTCAGATGGTACCAACATAGCAATGTATAATTCCTGATTTTGATGATCATACTGTGGTTATGTAAGAGAATGTTCTTCTTTGTTTTAAATATACATTAAAGGATTCAGGGATGGCAGTGCATCATGTTGTCAATTCATTCTCAAATGATTCACCAAGAAGAATTCTACAAACTTTCTTGCCACTTTTCTGTGAGTAGGAGACATTAAAAATACAGGCTGCATGCAGTGGCTCACGCCTATAATCCCAGCACTTCAGGAGGCCAAGGCAGAAGAATCACTTGAACTCACAAGTTCAAGACCAGCCTAGGCAACATTGTGAGAACTTGTCTCCACAAAAAAAAAATTTTTTTAATTAGCCAGGTATGGAGGCACATGCCTGTAATCCCAGCTACTCAGGAGGCTGAGTCAGGACAGCCTGAGTCCAAAAGGTCAAAGCTGCGGTGAGCCATGATCACACCACTGCATTCCAACCTGGGCAGCAGAATGAGACCATATGTATATGTATATGTATGTATGTATATGACAGCTGGGAGCAGTGGCATTGTTCCAGGTATTCAGGAGGCATGGTCCCAGGACGATGCTTGAGACCTGGAGTTTGGGGCTGCAGTGTGCTATGACCACATCAGTGAATAGCCACTGTCTCCAGCCTGGGCAACATAGCGAGATCCAAACACTAAAAATAAGAAAATAAAATATGGATATATAGATATAGATACAGATAGATATAGATATATAGATATGCATATGTGTGTGTGTATGTCTACATGTATATCATAAAGACAAGATGTACTGAACATTCATGTAACTGACTATTGCGACCTTAAATATATACTTCTAAGCCGGGATCGGTGTCTCAGCCTGTAATCCCGCGCCTTTGGGAGGCTGAGGTGAGTGGACTGCATGAGCCTGCGGGTTCGAGACCCGCCTGGGCAGAGAGACCTCATCTCTACAATAAATCAAAAAATCAGCTGGGTGTGGTAGCATGCGTCTGTAATTCCGGCTACTTGGAAGGTTGAAGCGGAAGGATCACCGGAGCCCAGCAGGTCGAGGCTGCGGTGGCCGGAGGCGGCCACCGCACTCCAGTCTGGGTGACAGAGTGAGACTCCAACTCAAAAAAAAAAAAAAATATATATATATATATATACATATACACTTCTATGGAAGAGAAAATACAAAATATTCCTAACTCATTTTATGAATTTTGAAATCAAATCAAAGACAGTATAAGAACTGAAAACTTAAATCTCACTTATAAACATAAATATGAAACTTCTAAACAAAATATTAACAAAATGACTCTGGCAATGCAGAAGAAAAAAAACCACTCCAGGAACTCAAGGATGGCTTAACACTAGGAAATACATCAATAACAGTACATTCATACATCAAGAACAAAAAACCATGGCTAATTCAATAGATCCAGACAAAACATTTAATAAAATTTAATAATGATTCATGGTTAAAAATTCTTAGGAAACAAGAAACAAAAGGAAAATTTCCTTAACTTGATAAAGAATATTTACTAAAACCCAAAAGAAAATACCATACTTATTGGAAAACTGTTAGAAGCATTCCCTTAAGATCAAGAACATGACAATAATGTCTGCTTTCACTGCTTCTAAACCATGCTGTATTCAGGTCCTATCAATGCATTAAGACAAGTAAAACAAGTAAGAGGAAGATCAGAATAAAAGAAACAAAATGCCATTATTCACAAATAACACTATTATCTACATGGAAAATCTAAGAGAATCTGCACTCAAATTATTAGAATTAAGAAAAGAGGTAAGATTGTTGGATAAAATATCAAACACAAAAAATTACTTTGCTAAAAAGTAACAAAAGGTAATTTTTTCTTTTTCTTTTTCTTTCAAGACAAGGTCTTGCTATGTTGTCCAGATTGGTCTTGAACCCCTGAACCCAAGCAATCCTCTTACCTCAATCTTCCCAGTATTTGGAACTATAGGTGCACACAATTACACAAAAGTAAATTTTTTAAAGTTGTTTTCTAACAAACAAAAAAAAATCAAACACTAACACAATTGAGATGAAAAAGAGCAAGGTAAGAGTATCAAGTTATTGAGTTACCAAGACTTGCTAGACTAAAAACTATAGAAAAAGGTATTGTAATACTGGTGCAGAAATAGGCCAAACAGACCAATGGGACAAAAGAAAGAAGCTAAAAGCAAGTCAGCACATATAAAACACTGAACATACAAAAGAGATAGATTTGTTGATTTGTGGAAAAACAATGGCATATGTAATAAAGTGTTGACATTACCTATCCATACACAAAAAAATAAATTAGAACCATACTTCAAGCCATACATGAAAATTAATTAAAGGTAGATTAGCAATCTAAATGTTGAAAGGAAAATACATATTTTTATCTCAAAATGCAGAAGATACAAAAAGTACATCCTGATAGGAAGGAAAGATGATAAATTAAACTACATTAAAATGTAAAACTTCTGTGCTTCAAGTCATCAAAAAAGAATGAAAAGATCTCACCACCTGAATAAAAATATCTGCAAAGTATATAACCAGCAAAGCATTTGTATCCAGAATATATAAAGAACTTCTACAGTCAATAAGAAAAAGACTAAGAGCCCAACACAAAGGAAAAAATACAGACAGGCACTTCTTTAGTGAAATCCAAGCAGCTAGTAAACAGCAAAAGATATTCAATCTCAGTTTTAAAGAAAATGAAACAAGCTCCATCATTTTCATCCCTAACTACTCTTAGTATATGGTGTATTAAAATGACATAAGAAACATTACAGAATTCATCCTCTTATTTCCACCAGAATATTTATGATCTTGCTTCAGTTTGATAAACAGTTGTCTGCAAAATTAGCACTATGTTTTTTAAGTGCTATTCAAAATAAACAGAACATAAAGAAAAATACTTCTATTTTTTTTCCTGTAGAGAATTCCGCCCTAAGATGCAAAAATAAGTCTAGAAAGAAACTAATTTTATAGCCCAACACTTAACTGCACCATTGGGTATATATTTTTCTGAATCTAAACTTCTACATCGAATTTTTTACATATTTTCAGTAATGCCAGGTGGCATAACATTACAAAGTCTATTTAAAATATGTTGCAAGACCTTCTAAAAGTATCTCAGTGTTTTCCTACGGTCTTTTCTTTGTGTCCTATTGCCAAGACAGCTTTCCAGTGCAACTGTTTTTTTTTTTAATCACACACAAGCAATGAGCTAAAGTATGGTTTAATTTTGTTTTATTTATTTGATTTGCTTTACTACACTCAGAAAAGGCTTGAAGAGATGAAATTAGCTTAAAGTTATGCAAAATGACAGTACCTCACAATGCTGGCGAGAAGCTTGAATTTCACATTCATATTTGTTCTTTACAGATTCTAAGCAGAGCTCTCTATAGATTCCTGCAACCAAACACAATTACTCTGATTATGTTAGCAATAAGGAGTTCCATTTTCACCTCCCTACAGGAACTCTGTCCTCACTATATTTTATAAGATGAATCAAGAAGAAATTGACAAGTGATTCTAACTTGATCTTCAAAAAATAAAAATAAAAAAGGCTTATTTAAAATATACATCAAAAAAGACTAGAAACTAAGAGTTTAGGAGATAGAAAAGAAACTACGCTGTTAATTTTTGTTCTTACCCCTAAAGAATATTCCTAAATGTTTGATAGAGAATTCTCAAAATGACAATAACACTTTTTCCTATGAAAAATAATCTCTCAGTTTTCTCAGAATCGAAACAGAAACAACAAATCCTGGTTTCATCAATCATACATATGCAAAGTAAAAATGGATACTATATCCCATCAAAGCCACTATTTCTTTAACTATTGTTTATTTTCAGAGTCCAAAGCTTCCATAAAGATTAAATGCACAAACTGATATAACAAAATCCATAATGTCTGGAGTACTCTTGATGGGGCTTTACCTAGAGGACCCAAGATAGCTTAAGTTACAGGTGTCAAGTCAATAGTATAAATTAGGTGATAAGGTCATGCCAATATGCCACTAAAAGAATGGCAAGCAAACAGCTCTAGATGTGTATTCTAAATGTGTATATTATAGGAAAGAATAACACATTCACACACACTACTCCTTGCAAAATCCAAAAGTATAAGAGGACACAGAATAGAAAAGGAAATAATGGACTCCACTAATATTTCCTAATAATGTAGTTAGCATGAAAGAATATCAAAGAAAATGAGGGACATTTTCACTTTTAAAGATATGCGAAGTCAATATGCAAAGGCAGCAGTTAAGTATCATATCATTTACATGATATTACACACTCAAGAATAAAATTTGATTTAAGGAAAGTTTTGTACAAAAAGAATTTATTATCAACAATGCCTTAGGTATGATTTAATGGATACACGAGAGGCAACGACAGTTCCATAAAAGAAATACAATCAGTACCTCCACTAACTAAAGCTCAGTTTTTACTTTGACTATGCATATTCCTGGACTATAAGTGCTAGGACACAATACTGAGGCTTCATCCTGGTTACAGACCAAAGATTGAAAAGTTTACCTGTATAAAGATTTATTCATTTATTTATAGCCACAAATGAGAAATCAAACTTATCAAAATAAAAAAGAATCATCAAATTATCTGGCTAAAGATTAATTGCCTTTCTATAATATCCTGATCAAACATTTGAAAAAGTTAAAAAGTTAAAAATATCCTATTACTCTTACAGATGAAAAATACCAAGAGTACTTAAATTAAACTTTATCTAATAGGGAATTAAACCATGATAGTAACAGTATCACTTAATGAAAGTATGATTTCTCATTGTTTCACAACATGTGGAAGCATCTTCTCAAACAACATGGTAAACAACTTGAGGGCTTTTTGTTGTTGTTCTTAATCCCTCACAGCAGCAGAGAAAAACAAGAGGCATTTTATAAATAACTGTGGTCTGACTGATAGTAAAATATTCTGGTCAATGTAAATATATGTACAATCCCATCAATCACAAACACTTACTGGACAAATACCTTTTAAAACTATTAAAGAGTTTTCATTCTACTATTTGGAGAAGATGTTTCACTTTCCTACCTGCTACCTTTGTACGAATTTGCATATTTTCCTGTAAAGTTGCCAGTGGTTCCAAATATTCTGGTGCTTTTCCAGCTATGACTTCTTGTAGTTTTGCATCCACTTGACTTAATCGTTCTTTATAAAGTCTTAACAAAGCAGAAATTAAGATGTTAATTTAAACATTCCAACAAAGGCTAACCATTTGGCATTTCTATACATTATTTCTTCCTAATATTCATATTCCAGTAACTTATCAAATGTTTGCCTTGACTTCAAATGAAGAGCTCAATTACATTACTTGACTTTATGTACATAATCACAAAATAGGTATGTCCATCATCTTTATTACTATCGCTCTCTAATGCTTAACTCACAATGCAAAGAAAATTGAAATAACTACTTTTTGGCACTCTCAACTTTTGCTTTTGTTTTAATTGCAGAATAAATGAATTCTAACAGAAAAGGTCATTGAAACACAAAGCTGAAAAGCAACAAAAATCTTTTTGAATAGATATAGACATTACTAGTTGTCAACATAAATATTTCCCTGGCTTCTCTCTACCTTTTCCAAAAAGGAGTCAATATTACCATACTCAGCCTGCTTAATTTTTTAAAAAGAACAAAGAGAAAAGAAGAGTGATGAAGGTAAAACCATCAGCTTTGTGATCTGGAATACCCATTATATTTCACTTGCAAATGAGGAAGCTATAACAAAGTTAGTTGCTCAATGGACAAGGAATAAAAGATGGGAGAGGGTCCCTGTTGCCCTAGTTATGAGTTCACCTACAAATAGTCTAATTTGCCAGCTGTCACACTTTAGTTTGATTATCAAAGACAGAGTATGAGATAACTCCGAGTTTATTTTTGGCAATAATCCTGCAGAACAGAACTAACTTTGAACAGAAAAGTCTTTACATAGGTTGAGTATCTCTTACCTGAAATGCTTAGGACCAGAAGTATTTTGGATTTCAGTTTTTTCCCGATTTTGGAATATTCACATTATATTTACCCACTGAGCATCCCTAATCTGAAAATCTGAAATGCGAAATGCTCCAATGACCATTTTTCTTGGAACATCATGTTGGTGCTCAAAAAGTTCAGATTTTAGAGCATTTTGGATTTCAAATTTTTAGATTTGGGATGATCAACCTCTTTTGGCAAGCTTTATTACAGGCACTTCTAATCTTAGTTTTATGTCATTTTAAGGATGCCCTAAAAAGTTCAAAGCAGAATTAACAAATTAAGATCGTTTTGTAAAATTTTTTTTGGTCATTTATTACTTTTATCATAGGCAAAGAAACTGTCATATGTCAAAAGGATGGTATGTAGTAAATTCCAAGAAAAACCCCTGATTATGCTTATAGGTGTTAGTATAACTAGTCAGCTTTTGAAAGCATTATGGTACCTGGCCCTTATATAAACACTTACAACACACACACAAAAATACAGTGAGTAATACATTTAGCTCTTGGCCCCATGTGGGGCATTGTGAAAAATCTACTGTTGGTGTGTCTGGCTATTTTGTTACCTTTTGTGGACATGCTTGTGTAGGAACATCTGGGCATGTACAGAAAATATATTTATAGGTGAAGGGGACTGGGAGGGTTTTCCCCTCTTGGGAACACTGAATAAACTATGTGTTGGCATTTTGAGTGTGACCCATTACATGAATTTTCCGCTTGTGCCATCATATTGGCTCTCAAAAGGTTTCAGATTTTGGAGAATTTTGGATTTTCACATTGGGACTGCTCAACAGGTAAAAGTACAGAGTCACTACAATCCATTCTTTGAAAATTTCCATCACCCCAAAATATTTCTTTGAGTCCATTTATAGTCGATTGCCATTCTCATTGCTAGCCTGCTTTCTATCCTAAACAAATGTATCTTTAGGATGTTTTATATAAATGAAATCATCCAATTTATAGTAATCTGCATCTATCTTCTTTCGCTTAGCATAATTTTTCAGTTCATCCATATTATAGCGTATATCAATATTCCTTTTGTTACATAGTATTCTATTGTATAAATGTACCATTTTTGTTTATGTTCTCACCAATTAATGGACATTTGTGTTGTTTCTAGTTTAATATAACTTGTTTGCTAGTTCTGTTTGTTTTATTATGGATTTCTTTGGATTTCCTACTGTAGAATTACATCATCTGCCAGTTAT
This sequence comes from Cephalopachus bancanus, assembly GCA_027257055.1. Lineage (NCBI taxonomy): Eukaryota > Metazoa > Chordata > Mammalia > Primates > Tarsiidae > Cephalopachus > Cephalopachus bancanus. The sequence continues at coordinate 1,105,485 of JAPVLO010000083.1, read as the reverse complement.
TTTATCATTTCTAATGATAGGACAGTTATTTTATCATTTCTAATCTGGGACTTTAATTTCTCATTTCTTTTTTGCTTCTTGTACTTCTAGTATAGTGTTAAGTAAAAGTAGCAAGAGCAGACATCCTTGCATTATTCCTGATTTTAGGGAGAAAGCAATCAATCTTTCATCATTATATATGATTTTAAGTCTAGTTTTTTTGTAGATGCCGGTTATCAAATTGAGAAAATTCTCTTCTATTACTAGTTCGTTGAAAGTGTTTAATGATGAATGCGCGTTGTATTTTGTTAAATGCTTTTTCTACATCTATTGATACAGTCATTGTCAGTGTCATTAGTGGTTTTGTCACTTACACTATTAATATCATGTATTTCACTAATTAATTTTCAAAAGTTAAACTGGTCTTCCATTCCTCAAGTAAATCCCACGTGGTTACTGTTTTAGTACTTATATATTGCTAAGGATTCAGATTGCCTTTATATTTATGAGGAATATTGCTCTGTAGAGTTTTGTTGTTGTTACGTCTGTCTCTGACTTTAATATCCAGATAAGCAGAGCCTCATAGATAAGTTAGGAAGGGGTCCCTCCTCCTTTATTCTCTGAAAGAGGTTTGGAATGAATGGTAATTTTTTTTTTTTTTAATATTTGAGAAGATCCAAAAGTGAAATCCTTTATACCTGGACTCTGTAATATTTATAATCGTTATTTCCTTTTTTAGTTGTTATAGGTTTATTTAGAGTTTATATTTCTCTTTGAATCTGTTTTGCATCTATCCCATGTTCTCTCAACTCACAGGGATCCATTCTTGTCCAAGAGTTCTAGCATTATAAAGAGGGGAAAAACTCAGTATCTAAAAGGCACCCACCACAGGCTGGACAAATAGCTAAAAATTTTGCATAATGCTCACCCTATCCTCATAGTAGATAATAAAGAAACTATTATCCCCTTCTAATCAATTAAGAAAGTCTGGAATCAGAGAATACACTCTTTCTTTTCCACCACATTTCCTCCAAAATAATGTGCCTTAGTGGAAGTAGCACAGAAGTACTTGGAGGAAGAAAGCCTGTTTTAGTTTATCAATTTTGATGAACTATGGGCAAATCAATTAGCTTCTGTGAGAACTAATTTTCTCACAAGTAAAATGAAGATAAGACTATTTCTCTTCCAACCTTACAGAGTAGCTGCAAGAAGCAATCTAAATAATGCATATGAAAATATGTAATGTACACACTACCCAGTGTAAGACAAACAATTACCTTGCCAGATATAGAATCTTTGGGAAATATTCTACTTTATTCTCAAATTTTAATAATGCTATCTTAATCCAATTATTTAGCAAAGGAATGAGTGAAGCAGATTAGGATACAGCAACCCAGGAAAATATTTTAACACCAAGATCCAAATCGAAATTTTTTACTTTTATTTTTTTGAGTCGGTGTCTCACTCTGTCACCCAGGCTGGAATGCAGTGGCACGCTTATGGCCACTGCAGCCTCAACCTACTGGGCTCAGGTGATCCTTTCACCTCAGCCTTCCAAGTAGCTGGAACTACAGCCTTCCAAGTAGCTGGAATTACACCACGCCTGGCTATTTTTTTGATTTATTGTAGAGATGAGGTCTCGCCAAGTTGCCCAGGCTGGTCTCGAACCAGTGAGCTCAGGCAATCCTCTCACCTCAGTCTCCCAAAGTGCTGGGATTATAGGAATGAGCCACCGAGCCAAATCCCAATTAGAAATATTATACCTACTCTCCCCACCCCAAAAAATCCTGCCTCTAAACCATCAATTTAGTTAATAAGGTTTTCATCAGACAACCAATAGTTGAAGCCTCTTTCAGATCAGTCACAAAAGGGAAAACAGTTGACACTGAATGTAATTGATCTTTTGGTAGTATACATGTGACAAAGGTGAGATTCAGTGAAGATGACTTTCCAAAGTCACTACTTACTGATCTTTGAGATCGGTAAACTGTTTTTCAAGATTAGACATTTCATCTAAACATTCCATTCTTCTTCTTTCACAGTCTTCATCATCCATTTCTGTTAATAAAAATGCAAATACAAAAAATATAATTAACTTTATATTTTAAATATATCTGAATGTTAATTCAAATAGAAAAAAACTGTAATATGAAGGCAAGACCTGCATTAAGCCTTAAGAGAAAATAAGCAACATTTATCCAAAATAATTTTCACTATACAATTAGCCTAAGCCAGGCTCGGTGGCTCAGCCTGTAATCCCGCGCCTTTGGGAGGCTGAGGTGAGTGGATTGCCTGAACCCGCGGGTTCGAGACCCGCCTGGGCAGCGAGACCTCATCTCTACAATAAATCAAAAAATCAGCCGGGCATGGTAGCGCATGCCTGTAATTCCAGCTACTTGGAAGGCTGAGGTGGAAGGATCGCCGGAGCCCAGCAGGCGAGGCTGCGGTGGCCGGGAGCGGCCACTGCACTCCAGTCTGGGCAACAGGGTGAGACTCCAACTCAAAAAATATAGATGAGTTAAAACTACAGTATTCTCTAGACTCTCCTATTTTTATTTATTTTGAAATCATTATAAAGGACTGACTACAAGCTATGACTATAAGTAATTCACTTTTGGTTTGTTTTCCACCAACTCACCAGAATTTAGCACCAAAATGATTGTGTTCTTTAAAGGCTAACATGGCTCAGAAACACTTTGGGAATTATTTCAGAAACGCTCACTTTGCTAATTTGCCAGTCACATAAAAAAGAAAACTAATCTCATTATATTTATCACAGATATCTTGGTCTGCCACTGTCATGCTTCTATTGTTCCCTCTCCCCAAATTACTACTGTCAGCCAATGAGAAAGAAGCAAATGAGGAGGAAAAAAGCAAACTTTTTAAAGAAAGCAACTATTAATTACCAGGTCTGTCCTATATTCACATCTTCTATTTTGATACCACATATATTCAATGCATCAAAATAACTGAAGCACAAATGATCTGCATCTTGTTCTTCGTCAAATAAAGGTCAAACTATGAGAGTTAAATTATGTTCCATTATAGCAAAGAAGAATATGATTCATTTTTTTAACTTTTCTAAAACAAATTAAAAATATGTCTGGTCCTCGAGAGCTTACTCTTTGACTATTTAAAACTTGAATCATTTCCCAAGTTCTCTGGATCGTAGAGGTTTTTCTGTAGCCTTGGATCTGCTCAGTACCAAGGTTTGACATGCAAGACATATGGTAGAATAGAGATGCTTTTACAAGATACAAAACTGCAAATTGTATTTAAACAATTTCTTTGCACTTAAAAAATATGCCTTGTAGTTCAAATTACTATCACATTCTTCACAAATTAAGTTGTCCATTATATCCTGGGATGGAATAATAAGTTAAAAATCACAACAGTCAACAACAAAACTATAGGGGTTGAATTTTAACAAATGGATATAATTTTGTGAGATCCTGGCCCCCATCATAAAAGCAAGAACATTTGAAGACAAAATGCTTTACAGATCTAGGAAACACATTCACATACAATCTAGATGTTGTTCTTTCTCTACAGTTCCCATGTTTGAAATCTCACCTACTTTCATGGATAAGCAGATGACTTCCAAATTACTGTTTCCATTCCATCCAGTGCCACATTTCCATCTGTCAGCTGAGCATTCTCACTTAAATAAACCACTGGCACCTCGAAAGCAGTATGTCTAAAACAAACAGCTAACTTTTCTATTTTAGTTGATGCTACCACCATTCTCCTTGTATCTGGGTTTTTCTATTACCTTCATTCCTAAACTTGCATTCATCAATCCTGTTTTGTGCTTTCTTTGAAATATTTCACACCTTTACCTTCCTTTTCCTTTCCTAGCTCAAGTCCTTCTCCCAACGAAACTGGTTTTCTCACTCTTTTGAACAAGCCATAAACTCTGGACCTTGCAACTTTTCTTACCTTCCTCCCCCTACAGGAACATCCACCACCCCAATCCAAATTCTATTCATTCTTCAAGATAATTAAGGTAATCCCAATCTTCAGCTAGCCTTTGCTAACCACCCACCTCTGAAAAGATTTCCTCTGAATTTCTACAGCATTGTTTAGCTAAGCACTCATTGACAATTTAATCAAGTTTTGACTTATGACACCTCTTTGATTGAGACAAGATCATAACTATGTATTTACCTCACATTGAGTAGTACCCAGTGCTGCACAAAGAAGACACTCATAAATATTTTGGGGTGGCTGATTTGTTGATTGAAATTATATCCTTTCAAGGAGATTTGCTTTGAAAGGGAAACATTAAGAGAGGGCGTCCGGGTAGATACTAGGCAGTCATCAATGTTTCCTTTACACGATCAAATCAGGCCAAGAAAAGAAGTCAGTCTCATCCCCAATAAACGGCCAGAAAGAATATAATCCAGGTAACCACAAATTCCATTTCATTTTGGAATAATCTTTCCAAAAAGTTCGCAAAATGTATTTGCGACGTTCATCTGCCCTCTCTCCGCCACACCCCCCAAAGAGAATTTAAGCCCAACGTTCTCAGATTGAAGAGAAGACCTGGAAAATTTCAACACTGCCCACAACCAGCCAATTTATAAGCATATGGAGATTCGAAATCAGCCCTAATGTCGGTCTCCTCTCCGTCTCGAAAACTTCAGGGAGCTACTGTGAACGGGACAGCTCCCAAGTCAGCCCCGAAAGAGCACCGGTGGAAAGCGCTGACTGAGAAGCTGAGGCTAATTAGTTTTACGCAGACCCAGGACCGATACAAATTCACCCTCGGCCACGGCAACCCACCCACGCCGAGCAACAAGGGTTGCAAAGGTGAAAAGCCAGAGTAAGAAGTCGGTGGTCTGGGAAGAGGAGGCATTTCCCCAATCTCCCAGACACGCTGCGGGGCGTTCCCGCCGGGTGCGTAGCCCCAGGCATCGCCGGGCGGTCCCCAGGGCGGGCGCCACCCGGGCCGCACCGCGCCGCGTCCCGGGGCTGGGCGAGCCCAGGCCCCGCCTGCCCCGCCCGCCGACCGGGACCCGTCGGGAGCCAGGCAGCGCCCCGCCGCCGGTCCCGGGGCAGCCGAGGGCCGGGAGCCAGTCTCCGCCCCTTCCCTCTTTCCCCGCCCCGCTCTCCCGGCAGGACGCAGCCGCCTGGCGTGCGGAGAGCGGCCTGTCGCGCGCCGGGCGCGGGGACTCGGGTCCCGGCCGCGCTGGGTCGCGCACCTGAGCTGTCTCCATCCTCGGAGACCGACGAGCTCTCCGTGTCCTCGTCCTCGGAGCTGCTCCCGTCGTTTTCGGCGTAGTCCACCTCCATCTCATCGTGATGGTTGGTCTCCTTCTTGTCCCCTCGGGAGTGGACCGGCATTTTCCAGCCCCGCCGTCGCTTCCCACTCCCGGCGCCCAGCCCGGCCACCGCCGCTTCAATGAAGGGCGCGCTGAACGCCCCGACCCACCCAGCGGCCGAGCTCGCTCTCCCCCTTGGCTCCTCCCCGCCCCCGGCCCGGGCCTCACAACCTAACCCGGAGGCTCTGCGCTGGGAGCGCTGCCATTGGCTGAGGGCGGCCACCGGGCGGGGGGCGGGGCTTGCCCAGCTGCGGCGCGGTTGGTCGCCCGTCATCATGGCGCGGCCTGCCGGGGTGTGCCGGGAGTTGTAGTCCTTGGGGCTCAGACCTGCGGGGGCTGCGGGCTTCCAGGCCTCCGCAGCCCGGAGCGCTTCTTCCTCCTGGACTTCAAGTCCCACAAGGCACGGAAGCTGACACGCTGGAACCCCAGTTGATAAACTAAACAGAAACAGATCGGGCGAATTTGGTCTGTATTTATCTTTTTCCCGCCAAGTGATTGTTTAACCTCCCTGGCTATCTAAGATGTGACTGTCAGATGTGAAAATGTTTTTTGCCTTAAAGATCTCTCTTTGCCTGCTGTTTGACCCTGTGGAACTGGAGAGCCATCTCTTTTACCTAAGTATCTTTTATAACCACTAATAAACTGTTATACTGAGTTGTTAGCTGTACACTATACCTTGCACTATGTTGCACAAAATCTTTATATTTTTCTTGAAACGTTTACAAGTCTAGATGTTGTAATAATAGGGGAGGGAAGGAAGCTTTTATCTTTTACATTTTACAGAAGGAAATTTCATTAGCAGACAAATCTTAAAACTATATGTTACCCATTATCAAGACAGGGCTTCTTGAAGTGGCAGTTTGCCGTTGAAAGATAGTTCAGGCCAGGCACGGTGGCTCACACCTATAATTCCAGCACTTTGGGAGGCTGAAGCGAGAGGATTGCCTGACCCCATGGGTTCGAGACCTCATCTCTACAATAAATCAAAAAATTAGCCCGGCGCGGTAGCGCACTCTTGAAGTTCTGGCTACTTGGAAGGCTGAGGCGAAAGGATTGCCTGAGCCCAGCAGGTCGAGGCTACGGTGGCCGCAAGCGCGTTACTGCACTCCAACCTGAAGTGAGACTCCAACTCAAAAAAAAAAAAAAAGGATCATAGAATATTGTGGATTGTACAGCATTGCTTTCTCAAACACAAGGTCTAAAGACATGTGACAGAGGATGGTAAGGGTATTCGGGCATAACTACATTAAAGTCAGAATTGTAATTTAATGACAGAAACATTTTAAAATCTATCCATCTCCTACAGAGTAAAATCCAAATTAAGGAACTTTTATTATTTAGCGTCTGCTTATGTCTCCCCTTCTCACTATGCAGTATTCTCCAAAACTGTACTCTTTATTGTTGGTAAACACACCAGCTGTTTCCCATTTCAATGTCTTTGCACATTCTATTGTCTTTGCAACCCTCTTCCTCTCCTTTTGTTTTTCTTTTTTTTTTTTAATTCTTACATGTTTAAACTTCGGTCACCTGGCTGGGTGGGGTGGGTCACACCTATAATCCCAGCACTTTGGGAGGCCGAGGTGAGAGGATTACCTGAGCCCACGGGTTCAAGACCAGCCCGGGCAAGGTGAGACCTCATCTCCACAATAAATCAAAAAAATTAGCCAGGCGTGGTGGCACAGGCCTGTAGTTCCAGCTACTTGGAAGGCTGAGGCAGAAGGATCACCTGAGCCCAGCAGGTCGAAGCTGTGGTGGCCATGAGCATGCCACTGCACTGCAGTCTGGGCGACAGAGTGAGACTCCAACTCAATCAATCAATCAATAAACAAACAAACTTCGGTCACATTCAAAGTACTCCATCTGATATGATACCCCTTTTGTTTTTCTTTTCTCTTTTTTTTTTTGGAGTTGGAGTCTCACTCTGTCACCCACAAAGTCGCTTTCTTGACATACACCATCAACACCTCCTTTTAGGACACTAGCATTCCTTCAGGCCACAACTGTACTTGTACTTTGCAACTTTGTATATGTTCCTATTACAATGTACCATAAATTGTTTAGCAATGTTCCTCTCTTGTTGGATTGTGAATTCCTTGAGAGCTGGGATTGTCTTCGTCTGGAATGCAAATTCAAAGGCATGCAGTAGTCAGGCAGGTAAAGCTAAAAGATGGAAACTTAGGTACAATGTGCACAGATGGGAGTGGTAGGTACACTTAAAGCCCCAGACTTCTTTGCCACTATACAATGCAACCATATAACCAAAAACTATTTGTAACCCCTAAAGCTATTGAAGTTTTTTAAAAAGTAAAAAAAATTAAAAGATGGAAACTATATAAACAGCTGCTTTAGGCTCCAGCCAATTGTTACTACCTGAGAATTCTGGCCTAAGGAGGTCAGACCTGACTTTCAAAAGAAACTGGAAAGTTGGATCTCTGTGAAATATCCAGATTTGTAAACACTATGTCATGTTTTGTCTGTGTTTCTTAAACTTCAGATCAAACAAAAATAGATGTGAGTAAAATCCCTGGCCTCCGGGGGTGGTGGCTCATGCCTGTAATCCCAGCACTTTGGGAGGCTAAGGTGAAAGGATTGCCTGAGCTCACAGGTTTGAGACCAGCCTGGGCAACTTGGTGAGACCTCATCTCTACAATAAATCAAAATATTATCCAGGCATGGTGGTGCAAGCCTGATTTCTAGCTACTTGGAGGGCTGAGGTAGAGAGATCCCCTGAGCCCAGCAGGTGGAGGCTGCGGTGGCCGTGAGCGTGCCACTGCATTCCAGCCTGGGCAACAGAGTGAGACTCCAACTCAAAAAAAAAAAATCCCTGGCCTCTGTTAATCTTTGTTACAGTATATCAGCAGCTAGTAGAGTGTGTGCAAAATAGTAACAATAGCTTAGATTTCTGGTCATTATGTATCAAGCATTGTTACGTGCTTTAATACATTAATTCATTTAATCTTATAATGTTCCTATGAGGTAGATACTATTATGCCTTCCATTCTAGAGGTTAAAAAAACTGAGACACAGAACAGTTAGATTACTAGGTCTAGGTCACATGGTTAATAAGTAGCAGATCTAAGATCTGAACTTGGTTAATCTGACATCAGAGCTTATACACAACCACTATGTCCACAGTGATCCTCTTTCTTTCTGTTTCTAATATTCCAAGAAAAGCAGAAGGAAGGTCAAAAGGAGGAGGCATAGGTTCTAGCCCTGGTTTTCCTAGTAACTAACTGATAAAATTTGGCAAACCACATAATCTCTGGTCAGGTATAAAATGAAAAGTTTGCATTATGTTAACTTAGGTTCTCTTCCAGCTCTAAAATTTCTGCCATCTTTAAATTTGTGTTTAAGGCAGACAGAATAATAGGACATTATACAATTAGAGTTGCATGATATTTTGCCTATGGAACAAGTTTCTTTTGCCTTCTCCAACAGATTTTAGAAAAGATATGTAGGGAATGTGAGAGGAATTGTAAGGGGAAACGTTAATAAGGCTAGCAAAGAATTTTGTCAATTTGGAAAATACTGGTGTTATGGTCCCAATAATGCTTGGCTGCTCCTCTTGATACCAATAAATCAAAAGGGCAGGGAACTGGTAGAATACTGAGTTTGAATCCAGACTCGAGGTCTTTCTAAAATGGTTCTGCTCACCCTCCAGGCATTTACAGTTCACTGTTATAAGTCCAGAGTTGCTAGTACCTATACATTAGCCATGTGACCAGCAGAGCATTGTTTAGAACTTGAGTTTCAGCCACATTTATTCATAGTGACATTTTTTTGGTCCAGACTTCCTGGTGCCAGGTATCAGAGGTATCTCATAGCTTTATATCAGTAGGACCCAGCAGAAGCTTGCCATAGAGTAAAGGGAGTTTACAAGGTCTAAGATAGCATGCATTATGCAAAATTTATACAAATCACAAAACTTATGATTACATTGACACAAAAGTTATACAAATTCCAAGGCTTACAATTACATTGATACTGTATTATTCACACTTATAACCGCTCAGAAAAAGAGATGTGCATCTTTCAGTTGATTGGGCATAGACTACATGGAAGTCAAGGATTCCCTGAAGCTACTTATTGGGAGTGCATAAGAGATAAGAAGAAGCGCACCTTTTATTAGATCCCAGGAATATTTTTCAGGAATGTACCGAAGTGCTTGAGCCCTTGCCATGCCCTGCTCTAGGGGCTGTGACAATATGAACAGACACTAGCAGATCTCTGTATCACTGCCGCCCCCCAAAAAAATGTTATCTGGCTGAGCTCACACCTATAATCCCAGCATTTTGGGAAGTGGAGGTGAGAGAATTGCCTGAGCCCAGGAGTTCGAGACAGCCTGGGCAACATAGTGAGTCCTCATCTCTATAATAAATCAAAAAAATTAGCCGGGCGTGGTGGCATGCACCTGTAGTTCCAGCTACTTGGAAGGCTGAGGTGGAAGGATCACCTGAGCTCAGCAGGTTGAGGCTGTGGTAGTCGTGAGCATGCCACTGCACTCCAGCCTGGGCAACAGAGAGAAACTCCAACTCAAAAACAGTGAGAGAGAGAGAGAGAGGTTATCAATGTATAACTTTTCAAAGTTGAATTGAATTACAATAGTGATATGTAGTATGTTTGCTCAAAAGACAGCATTAATCACATGAATGCTAGCGTCACCATGTGATAGGAAGGACTGTATTACAAATTTAATAAGTATGTACTTTTTTTTGGCACCCTCCGTATAAAATAATATAAAGAAAATCATGAAAGCAGAATGAAGTTTCTTCAACCAAGGCAGTTAAAGAGATAGCAGTGATGCTTTACATTTATGCAACACTTTACATTTACATGGGGCTTATAGAAACATTAGATATATTTTAAGTCTCACTTTTTATTAATCCATTCATATCCCCAAATGTATTGCGAGTCCTCTGGAACTCATGGTCAGTCATCAGCAAAAGCTCCTACATCTTTATTCTCTGCTCTGAACTGTCTCTTCAGCTTTCTTGGTTCTAAAGGAAATGTGGCTCTTCCTTAGGACCCTGCTTTCTTTGTATCTCTCCTCCCACTGAGCCTTATCATAGAGTAGGTGTGCTCCTTGTCTGCCTTGTTCCTTCCAGATCATCCTCCCTCCTTCTCCCTAAAAACCAAGCTTGTCATCGTGTATACCAGAATCAGTTAGTCTTCAAATAGGGAATTAATATAAGAATAGATGCTGTACCATTGAACAGGCTATTTCAAGCACTGTTACATTGTTTTACTTTTTTTTTTCCTTCCCTAAAAACCCAGTTTGTCATCTACACATCCCCAGGGTCACTCCCCTTCATTTTTTTAATATTTTAACTTCTAGCTCAGTGTCAGTCTCTCCAATGATATGCCTATCCTAATGCTCGGTAGATAATCCTCTACCACTCCATTGCCTACTGGATTTTCTCTGGTACAAAGTAGACATAAAATACTTGTAGCATTTTCCTTCTAATTTTCCTCCCACATCTTCTTTGGTGTATAATTTTTCCCTAATCTGTGTAATATCTTAATATTACATAAAAATTTAAACACAAAGAAAGATATTCAGAATATTATATACATAAAACTGTAACTACCTCTAAGCTTTGTCAAATCTTAGCATTTTACCACATTTGCTTCAGATCTTGGTCAATCCCAAGTTCTTCCTTCCCTTTCCAGAGTAACCATCAATCTGACTTCAGTGCTTTTGATTACCATACATGTGTATATATTATTTTTGTATATGTATGCATCTATAAACAGTATATAGTATTGTTGAGCAGGTGTAAAGTGTTTTTAAATGATCTCATACGCTACATGTCATGCTGGGACTTAACTCTTTCCTCAGTGATGTTTTGAGTTACTCATAGTGATACAGGTGGCTCTAGTCTTTTTTTTTTAACCTGCTGAAACACATTTCATTTAGTAAGTATATCCCTTTGAATGAATATCACAAATTACCCATTCACCTGTTAATGGATGCAGGTTGCTTTCAATTTTTTCACTATTAAAAATAGTTGCCTCAGTGAACATCGTTGTATGTATCTTTTCTTCAGGCACATGTGTGAGAATTTCTCTATGTCAAATGTCTCCAAAGTGGGACATGTGTATTCAGGGACAGTATCTGGGGACAGCAAGGAAATATTAAAACTTCTATTTATAAAGTTTTCAATGCCACATTTGTTTGAAATAAAGTAGGTGTAAAGGAGCAGCTAGAATTCCATTTTTCATTCTGACTTACCCTCATTATATCTCTTGTACTTATTTTTAATCGGCAGATCCAGTCTCTGAAGTGAAGCAGACTTAACCTTAAGCTCTGCCACATAGTGGGGCTAAGACATCAGCAACATAATTGACAAACATTGCCACTACTGCTGGCACAGACTGGGCACTGGTAGCTGGAAAAACAAAGGCAGGAGACCAGAGGCTGTTACTAATATCTAGTACTCAGATTTTTGTCATCCAACCTAAAGGGGCTTTGGGGATCTACACTGACAACTAGATGAGACTGATTTATAATTATACCAATTATATAAGAATATGATTTCAATTGCTTAAAAAAAAAAAAAAAACCTGGCCAGGTGTGGTGGCTCACACCTGTAACCACAGCACTTTGGGAGGCTGAGGTGGGAGGATCATTTGAGCCCAGGAGTTCAAGAGTAGCCTAAGCACCCTAGCAAGGCCCGGTCTGTACAAAAAGTTAAAAAAGGAGTCACATGTAGTGGTGTGTCTCTAGTCCCAGCTACTCAAGAGCTATGACTGCGCCACTGCACTCCAGCCTGGATGACAAAGTAAGACCCTGTCTCAAAAAAAAAAAAGAAAAGAAAAGAAAACAACAGTGCTGAAATAGTCTGCTCAGTGGCACAGCATTCATCCTTATATTAATTCCCTGTTTGAAGACAAACTCATTCTGGCATTCATTCAACTATAAATTTGAAAACATTTCTATTAGCATATTTATTATATTGTTATTATTATTCCATTATCTCATGGTTCAAATTATGTGCTCTTCTGGAATCAACATCTATTTTTTTTAGTAAATTTTCTTTTTCTTTGATTTTTCTCAAGAGCAAATATTTTCATGCAGTTTTTTCAAATCTGTATTTCCTCTTTTCAAATAATTGTTCTGTATAGTTAGTAGATAATTTTTGTTTCCACCTTCCCTGTATTCATCCCTTGTTTGAGGTCATGCTCCCCAACTTTCCTTTCAAGAACGACTCCTGCCCTATTCAGCCCATGTGGTTCGAGTCATCAGTCAGAATATTATATTCTCCTGGTTCAGAGATGGACATGTGAAGCAACCTAGGCCATGATGGGCATTGCCAGAACTTCTATTGGAGCCATCAGGAAGGATTTCTCTTGGGCCATTTCTCCTTCCACGTGTGATGAGGGAGGAGGGTTGATGGGAGCAACCCAGAAGAGTTAAAGCTAAAATAATGAGAGAGAAAAATTCCAGATTACATCACTTAAGCACCAGGATCCATGTGTTCAGTGTTAATCCTTATACTTTCAGTTACATGAACCAATAAATTCCTCCTTATTGAAGCTGAAAGAGTCCTAAGGTAGCTAGGATTTTTTTTTTAAGGTGTATGTTGTTTGAATGAAAACAATAAAATATTTAAGGTATCCTATTATAATTTCTTATCTATTCTTGTTAAAATTATCCTCTCATGTCCATTCATATAATACTATTTATTTTTTTTTTTTATTTTTAGAGATGAGTTCTCGCACTGTTGCTCAGACTGGAGTGCACTGGTACAATTATAGCTCACTGCAGTCTCAAACTCCTGAGCTCAAGCAGTCCTCCTGTCTCAGTTTCCTTAGTAGCTGGTATCGTGGTATCTATTGAATATTTATTACATGTTAATATAAAAGGACAAAACTACAACAAATTTATCTATTTATGTTTCTTGTAGGGACAGGTCTTGCTGGGTTGCCCAAGCTGATCTTGAACTCTGGGCCTCAAGTAATTCTTCTGCATCCCAATATAAACTCCATGAAGTTCAAGACACTTCTGTAAGCAATCACACCAGCCATTTAGTCCATCCCTAAAGATCTGAAGTTCCTGGGAATTTAACCATGTTAATGCAATCTTTTTTTACATTAGTAACTGAAGAAAAATGGGTGCCCTTTAAAGACTTTTTTACGATTAGGAAACAAAAATAAGTCAAAAGGAGCCAAATCAGGACTATAAGGTGGATGCTTAATGATTTCTCATAGGAACTTTTAGAAAATTGCTCTTGTTTGATGAGAGGAATGAGTAAGAGCATTGTCATGGTGGAGGACTCTGAAAGCTTTCCCAGGTGACTTCTGCTAAAGCTTTGGCTAACTTTTTCAGAAGACTCCCATAATAAGCAGATATTGTCATTCTTTGATCCTCTGGAAAGTCAACAGGTAATATTCTTTGAGCATTCCCAAAACCCACTGCCATAAAATTTACTCTTTTTTTTGAGTTGGAGTCTCACTATGTCACCCAGACTGAAGTGCAGTGGCTGCTCTGGGCCACTGCAGCCTCCACCTGCTGGGCTCTGGCGACCCTTCCGCCTCAGCCTTCCAAGTAGCTGGAACTACAGGCGCACGCTACCACACCCGGCTAATTTTTGTGATTTATTGTAGAGATGAGGGCTCACCAAGTTGCCCAGGTGGGTCTCGAACCCGCAGGCTAAGGCAATTCACTCACCTCAGCCTCCCAAAGCACTGGGATTACAGGCTGAGCCACTGAGCCTGGCTGATATTTGTTCTTAACTAGTTGGCTTTTGCTTTACCTGGACTATTTCCAGCACTTGGTAGCCATTGTTTTGAGTGTGCTTTGTACTAGTAAAGCCATGTTCCATCTCTTATCAGAATTCTTTGAAGAAATGCTTCAAAATCTTGTTCTCACTTGTTTAAAATTTCCACTGAAAGCTCTGCTTGTCTGCAGCCCATTGGGTTCAACATTAGGGCACCCATGGAGTGAAAAGTTTTCTCACCTTTAATTTGTCAGTCATAATTTTAAGCTGAACTACTTAAGAATCCTATGATGTTGGTTATTGCTTGTGCTTTTATCATCGATCCTCTTCAGTCAAGACACAAACAAGATTAATTTTTTCCCTCTCAAATTGTTGTGGATAGTCTGCTGCTGTTGGCTTTATTTTCAATATTATCTTGTCCCTTCTTGAAACAAGTTACCCATTTGTAAATTGCTGATTTATTTGGGCCATTATTCCCATAAACTTTTCATAAATCATCAATAATTTCATTGTTCTTCTACCCAAACTTCACCATAAATTTGGTATTTGCTCCTGCTTCAATTTTAGCAGGTCATGTTGCTCTGAAAGAGCCTTATTTCATATTTATGTCTTATTCTTCTTAGTGCCTCAAACTACATCCTACTTAGACACATTATAACAAGTTAGTATGAGCTTATTTTATTGCAAAAGAAATTTGAAATCCATGCATAGTTTTAAAATAATACTCATTTTTTCCTAAGCTTTTTTGAAAACCCTCATATCTCTCTTCTGATTTCTTGGAAGTTAAGATAACAACTCAGTTTAGGTTTGATGATGTGAAATTTTGGCATGAGTGACACAATTTTGATTTTTAATTTGGTCTGTTGGGGCCTAGTGTAGGAACTTAGTCCAAAACAATGGCCTCTATAATTTTTATTTAGCATTAAGTATGGTGCTGGTTTTGAGAGATTCGTTGGTAAACAAAAGAGATGGCCTATGACTTCATAGAGCTTAGAAAAAAGTAGAGAGGGAAATATTAAACAACCTTACAAACCAAGATATGCTCTGTATGCCCTCAGATGGTGTTATGAAAGTATAATACAGAGACATGATTGAGATTGGGAGTATCAGCTAAGGACTCTCTAAAGTAATCATATTTCAGCTAAGATCTGAGAGATGGGTAGCTGTTAGCCCTGCTAGGAGCATGAGAAGAAACATTATAAGTTGAGAGAATAGCACATGTGAAGGCCCTGAAGTAAAAAAGAACTTGATGTACTCTTGTATGAGAACACTGTGTTTGGTTATTGATGTCTAAGCATGAAAGGGGCACAAGGTGAGATTGGTGAGATAGACACGGGTCTGATAGACTATGGTGAGGAAATTCAATATATATGTATTTTTTTGTTGTTTGTGTTTTTTTTTTTTTTTTGGAGTTGGAGTCTCATTCTGTCGCCCAGAATGGAGTGCAGTGGCCGCTCCCGGCCACCGCAGCCTCGACCTGCTGGGCTCCGGTGATCCTGCCGCCACAGCCTTCCGAGTAGCTGGAATTACAGGCGCGCGCTACCACGCCCAGCTAATTTTTTGATTTTATTGTAGAGATGAGGTCTTGCCTGTCCAGGCGGATCTCGAACCCACGGGCTCAGGCAATCCACTCACTTCAGCCTCCCAAAGCCTGAGCCACCGAGCCCGGCTTATATGTATATTTTTTGAGTCAGAGTCTCACTCTGTCACCCAGGCTGGAGTGCAGTGGCACAATCATAGCCACCACAGACTCAACCTGCTAGGTTCAGGCAATCCTTCCTTCTCAGCCTTCCAAGGAGCTATAGATGTGCACCACCACGCCCAGCTAATTTTTTGATTTATTGTAGAGATGAGTTCTCACCATGTTGTCCAGGCTGGTCTCTGCAGGGGTCCCGCCCAGCAAGGGTCGTGAGATTTTCTGAAGGAGAGACGGATAGGCGAAAGACGAAAACATTATACTCGGACACCTGCTTTTTGAACAGATGACAATTTAATGTTAGCTAAGGGAAAGCTTTTATACCATTTGTAAAGGGGCAAGACAAAGAAAATTTTTTCACGTACATATCCTCTACAAGTTATCACCATCTAGTGGTCTTAGTAATAAACAAGCCAAGAACCCTGTAAACATTAAGATAATGAGTTTTATTTATAAGGCCAAAGATGATAGTTTTAGTCTAAAGTCCCAAATTACAGTCCTTGAACTGTCTCTAGAAAGTTTAGCAGTAGTCTTTTTTGGGGGGCTTTATGGTATTTAGAGTTTTGTAATTGTCTTTTTTGTCTAGGTGTCTTTGTTACTTTTCTCTTATCCTGCAGTGTTTGTTTTAAAGAAAACTCAAAAGAAACTTTTAGTAATGTTTTCCAGGCCCCCAAGGTTGTTTTTTGTCTTTAGTTAAGTTATCATAAAAGTGTCTGATTAGTATATTATGAGTTTAGTGAAAACCCACTCTATAAATGTTAACTTAGAGTTTTAACTATTAAGTAAAAACCTTAATGATTAATCTTTATCCTAAGTCAGTGAAAACAGTGTTATAAATTACCCACATAACTCCTACATAAGTGTTAGAACTTATAATGAATTCATAATGAATTTATTATAAACTTGTGCTTCTAAAAAACCTTATGTCTAAACACTAAACTACATAATTTTAAATCAAATAAGGAGTGAGTATACCTATACCATTTATTACTTAAGCAATATCTAGTAACTTATAACCAAGTGAAAGAAAGCATTCTTGATGTGCTTCAGAGTTTAACCCTTGCATATGTTAGAAAAGGCCAAGCGGCATAGTGGGAAAATGGAAAAATGAACCATGACATTCTCAGGTTAGCTGTGAGTACTTCGCATAAACATGCCATTTTCTTCTTCCACGACTGCACAGAATTTCTTCAGCCGTACCAACAGCAAGGATGGAAGATAGAAGGGCCTCAGCTGCCTGGACTTGCTTTGCGGCCAGGGGTCCTCAGCGCACCTGGACTTTGTCAATCAGGTGGTCCTCCAAGGCTGGCTCCCAACAGGTCTCGAACCCCTGGGCTCAGGCAATCCTCTCGCCTCCACCTCCCCAAAGTGATGGGATTACAGCATGAGCCACTGTACCCAGTTGAATAAATTAATTTTTTTACAATCCTGAATGTAATGGTTTGCTTTTGGGAAGTTTGTAAGAGGGGATGATAAGATTAGTTACAAAAATTACACCGATTTCAGATTAGATCTTGTAAAAAGATCACTGGTTTCTTTAGAGGAAAAGGGATTGGATAGGAACAAGAGAAAAGAGAAAATCAATCTGATACTGACATAAAATATGTTAATAGCTTGGACAAGGTCAAGGCTGTGTGGTGAAAAGAAATAGACAAATTTGAGATATTTGAGAGGTAAAATTGACATGATTTGATAATGGATTAACTTTGGGGCATGAGAAAGAAGATATACAATATAACTTACTTGTCTTTGTATTTGACTCATTTCCTTATGCTATTAAATAATGTTAGACTTCAACAAATCTTAACATATTTTGCATTGTGTATGATTTTCAGCTCTCCCTGTTTCTAGTAAATCATACTATTTCATGAAATGCTTCTTGACTTGTGTATGAATGTTACCTGCTTTCTCTAAAAATTAGATATCAAAAGAAAAGTGAGCACAAAATCATGACCGAATATATTACAACACATATTGACATTGGAACTGACGTGCAAAAGCAATGATGGGTTAAATGGTTGGTCTCTTAGCATGAAGGTAGTGGTACCAAACTACTAAAATGTTAATGTTCAATGTATTCTTCACTGCCACACACAGTGAAAAGAAAAGTCAGTTTCACTTAAGAATGGCCTTGATTAAGCAATCATCCTTTATGAAAATCCAAGCATTAAGGACACATCTTTTTAGTATTTTCTCTGACAAATTAAGAAGTAGCATAAAGCAGCTACTAATGCTGCATATGGTAAAATGGTGGTCTTAATTAAAAAAAAAACACTTGTGCAATTGAGTTCTGAGTTGACCTAGCAGCTTTATCCAGAAAAATGTCATTTTTACATGAAAGAACTGACAAATTATAATTATTCAGACATGGATATGTGGCATATATTTTGGCAAAAATAAACAAAGTAGCGAGACCTCATCTCTACAATAAATCAAAAAATTAGCTGGGCGTGGTAGCGTGCGCCTGTAGTTCCAGCTACTCGGAAGGCTGAGGCGGAAGGATTGCCGGAGCCCAGCAGGTCGAGGCTGCGGTGGCCGGGAGCGGCCACTGCACTCCAGTCTGGGCGACAGAGTGAGACTCCGACTCAAAAAAATAAAAAATAAAGAAATAAATAAACGAAGTAAACCTGTCACTTTTAGAACAATTGACAGTGTTTGTTATCAAAGATAAAATTAGAATTTTGAAAAACTTTTATTCACCAAGGCGAGTATGTCAACATTCTAATACTTAAAGGCTTTTTTTTTTTTTCCTCAGCAGGGTCTTACTCTGTCATCCAGACTGGAGTGCAGGGAAAGGATCATGGCTCACTGCAGCCTAGGCTCAGGCAATTCTTCTGCCTCAGTCTCTCAATAGCTGGGACTACAGATGCACACCACCACAGCTGACTACTTTTTTGATTTTTTTGTAATTGCCAGGTCTCCCTATGTTGTGTAGGCTGGTCTTGAACTGCTGGGCTCCCAAAGTGTTGGGATTATAGGCATGAGACACTGCACGCAGCCAAGACATTTCCGATGCATGTGATTTTTTGATGTTGTTTAATGAAATGTGTTAAC
Organism: Cephalopachus bancanus; assembly: GCA_027257055.1. Lineage (NCBI taxonomy): Eukaryota > Metazoa > Chordata > Mammalia > Primates > Tarsiidae > Cephalopachus > Cephalopachus bancanus. The sequence continues at coordinate 1,086,712 of JAPVLO010000083.1, read as the reverse complement.
ATTGGAAAGATCTGTATAACTCAGTGAACAATTATTTTGACCAACCCATAATGTAAGAATTATGTGTGGGTAAAAGATCTATGCAAAAGTGCAAGATTTTAATTATAAAGAGTACAAAAAAGTTTACTGATAGGCTTTCATATTGCACACTGCAACTAATCTTTAAAAAACTGCCACTGCCGGGCTCAGTGGCTCAGCCTGTAATCCCGTGCCTTTGGGAGGCTGAGGTGAGTGAATTGCCTGAGCCCGCGGGTTCGAGACCCGCCTGGGCAGCGAGACCTCATCTCTACAATAAATCAAAAAATCAGCTGGGCGTGGTGGTGCATGCCTGTAATTCCGGCTACTCGGAAGGCTGAGGCGGAAGGATCGCCAGAGCCCAGCAGGCTGAGGCTGCAGTGGCCGGGAGCGGCCACTGCACTCCAGTCTGGGCGACAGAGTGAGACTCCAACTCAAAAAAAAAAAAAGAAAAGAAAACAAAACAAAACAAAACAAAAAGCTGCCATTTGTTGACTTTTAATATAGTGTCCACAATTATCTGAAAAAGCTATTAAAATACTCCTCTTTTCCAAGTACATATATAAAGCTGAATTTTCTTCATATACTTCAACCAGAAGTGTATTTCACAAGCATCCAGCTGTCTTTATTAAGCCAAACTTCAAAGAAATTTACCAAAAAAAGTAAAATGATGACAATTCTCACTAAATATTTTTTGTTTTTCAAAATAGATATTGTACGCCGGGCGCAGTGACTCACGCCTATAATCCCAGCACTTTAGGAGGCCAAGGTGAGAGGATTGCTTGAGCCCACAGGTTCAAGACCAGCCTGGACAACTTGGCGAGATCTCATCTCTACAATAAAAACAAAAAAAATTTGCTGCGCGTGGTGTCATGAGCCTGTAGTTCCAGCTACTTGTAAGATTGAAGCAGAAGGATCGCCTGAGCCCAGCAGGTCGAGGCTGCAGTGGCCGTGAGCATGCTACTGTACTCCAACCTGGGCGACAGAGCGAGACTCTGATTCAAACAAACAAACAAACAGAAAATAGATATTTTAAATATTTTTAGGAAATGTTATTATGCAATGGCTTATCACTGTTATTTTTAAGTGAACTAAAAATAGTTTTTAGACCAGGCACAGTGGCTTATGCCTATAATCCCAGCACTTTGGGAGGCGGAGGTGAGAGGATTGCCTGGGTCCACAGGTTCGAGACCAGCCTGGAAAATTTGGCAAGACTTTGTCTCTATAATAAATCAAAAAAATTAGCCAGGCGTGGTGGTGCATGCCTGTAGTTCCAGCTACTTGGAAAGTTGAGGAGGAAGGATCGCTTGAACCTAGCAGGTCGAGGCTGCAGTGGTCATGAGCATGCCACTGCACTCCAGCCTGTGTGACAGAGAGACTAAAAAAAAAAAAATTAAATTAAAACAAAATAGGTTTTAAATGTATCTGACTTTATTTTTAGAACAGTTTTATATTTACAGAAAAAAATGGAGCCAGTGGTAGAAAAAGTGCCCATTTGCCCTACACCCAGTTTCCCTTAGTTACAATTGGTATGTATATATTTTTTGTTATAATCAATGAACCAGTAAGGATATGTTAGTATTAACTAAACTACACAGTTTATCAAACTTCCTTTGTTTCCTTTTTCCATTCTGGGATCTCATTTAGAATATCTTATTACATCAGTCATCATTTCTCTTTGGGCTCCTCCTTGCCGTGTGACAGTTTCTAACTTTCCTTGATTTTGATAACCTTGACAGTTTTCAGGAGCACTGGCCAAGTGGGATTTGTCTAATGTTTTTCTCATAATGAGACTAGGGTTATAGGTTTTTAGGGAAAGAATACAGAGATGAAGTACCATATTCATCTTATTTCAAGGGTACACACTATCAGTGTGACTTATTACTGTTGATGTTGACCTTGATCACAGGGCTGAGACAGTGTTTATTCAGCTTTTCCACTGTACAGTTATTCTCCCACCCACCTTCCACACTGTACTCTTTGGAAGGCAACATTATGCACAGACCACACCTAAGAGATAGGAAATCATTCTTCATCCCCTTGTAGGTAGGGTGCCTTCACAGTTTTTTTTGAAATTCTTTTGCATGGGAGATTTGTTTCTTCTTCCCCATTTTTATTTATCAGTCATTTATTTATATCAGTATATATTCATGAATGTTTATTTTATACTTTGGTTTATAATCGAATATTACTTAATTTTGTTATTCATATTGTTCAGTTTTTTTCATTGGGAGCTCTTCTAGTTGACGTGTGTGTATAATACTTTCTTATCTTAGGTACTACAAAATGCTCCAGGTGCATCTTGCATATTCTTGCCCCAGTTCTAGCATCTCATCATTCCAAAGAACCTTGGCAGGGCTGGTGCAGAGGCTCACAACCGCAATCCCAGCACTATGGGAGGCCGAGGTGGGAAACACTTGAGACCAACCTGGGCAATATAGCATGACCTCGTCTCTACAAAAAAATCCAAAAATTGGCCAGGCTTGGTGCCTCAGCCTGTAATCCCAGCATTTTGGGAGGCCAAGGCGAGTGGATTTCCTGAGCCTGAGGGCTCGAGACCAGTCTGGGCAACTTGGTGAGACCTCACTTCTACAATAAATCAAAAATTAGCCAGGCGTGGTAGCGCATGCTTGTAGTTCCAGCTACTTGGAAGTCTGAGGTGGAAGGATTGAAGGAGCCCAGCAGGTTGACGCTGGAGTGGCTGTGAGTATGCCACTGCACTCCAGCCTGGATGGCAGAGTGAGACTCCAACTCAAAAAAAAATCCAAAAATTATCTGTGTGTGTTGGTGCTTGCCTGTAGTCCCAGCTACTTGAGAGGCCAAGATGAGATGATCACTTGAATCCAGGAAGTTGAGGCTGTGGTGAGCTGTGATTGTGCCATTGCATTCCAGCCGGGGAAACAGAGTGAAACTCTGTCTTTTTTTTTTTTTTGGAGTTGGAGTCTCACTGTCGCCCAGACTGGAGTGCAGTGGCTGCTCCCGGCCACTGCAACCTCGACCTGCTGGGTTCCAGCGATCCTTCTGCCTCAGCCTTCCGAGTAGCCGGAATTACAGGCACGCGCTACCACGCCCGGCTAATTTTTTGATTTATTGTAGAGATGAGGTCTCACCTGCCCAGGTGGGTCTCGAACCCACGGGCTCAGGCAGTCCACCTCAGCCTCCCAAAGGCGCGGGATTACAGGCTGAGCCACCGAGCCCGGCTGAAACTCTGTCTTAAAAAAACAAAAACAGCCGGGCTCGGTTGCTCAGCCTATAATCCTGCACCTTGGGAGGCTGAGGTGAGTGGATTGCCTGAGCCCGCGGGTTCGAGACCCACCTGGGCAACTTGGCGAGACCTCATCTCTACAATACAGCAAAAATCCAGTCTGGGCGACAGAGACTCCAACTCAAAACAAACAAACAAACAAAAAAGACCTTTGGTTTCTTTTATTGGAAAATGGTATTTAAAAACTGGCTGGACACAATGGCTCATGCCCGTAATCTCAGCACTTTGGAAGGCTGAGGGAAGAGGATCGTTTGAGCCTAAGACTTCCAGAGCAGCCTGGGCAACATAGCAAGATCACGTCTACAAAACCCCCCAAATTAGCCATGTGTGTTGGTGTTTACTTGTAGTCCCAGCTACTTGGGTGGGTGAGATGGGAGGATCATCTAAGTCCAGTAAGTCGAGGCTGCAGTAAGTTATGACTGTACCACTGCACTTCAGCCTGGGTGACAGAGCAAGATTCTGTCTCTAAAAATAAAATTAAAAACTAACATCTTGATGCTAGTACTTGCTGTTACCAGGGTATCATTGCTTGTAAGCCTCTCACCTAACTGCAAGGAAATACAGTTGTCCCTTCGTTTCATGGGGGATTGCTTACAGGATCCCTGCAGATACCAAAATCCATGATGCTCAACTTCCTTATATAAAATGGTGTAGTATTTGCAAATAACCTATGTACATCTGCCTGTTTATGTCAAATAATCTCTAGATTACTTATAATGCCTAAGACAATGTAAATGCTATTAAATAGTTGTTATTCCATATTGTTGAGATAACATTGACAAGAAACAAAAGTCTGTACATGTTCAGTACAAACACAGCCTTCCTTTTTTCCCCCTACCAATTCATGGTTGATCAAATCCACTGATGTGCAACCCATGGATACGGAGGGTCAACCGTACCTATGTGTTTACTAACACATTTATATATACATATCTATAAATATTTCTATTTGTAACTATCTGTAGCTATATTAAACTACACATGTGCTCATACCTATGTGATGTCTCAACTCTGACCCATTAACAGATAGATAATTCTACCCTTCACTTATTTGCAAGTTCCTACTCTGACAATAAGAAGCTTGCTTCCTGCCATATACCATACATTTACTTAATTAATTAAATTCTAGTATACACGAATAGCTAGCTGTATTAGAATTGTTGACCCATACTGTCAAGAGAAACAACTCAATTAACTAGAGTACAGTGTTTATGTATAATTTCTTTTGCCTTTAGTTTTACAGATTCCATTCATTCCCAAATGAGTACCTTTTTCTCCACCTTCTTCAGTGAGGTTGTTGCATATATTATAATAGAGTTAGATTATCTTGTTATATTTTTTGTGTTTCACCTTGGGATCTTCTGACCACCTAAATGGTTTCTTTAAATTTGTATACATTAAAGATCAACATTCCACCTCAGTCTTCAAAGTAGCCGGAACTACAGGCACACACTACCACGCCCAGCTAAATTTTGATTTATTGTAGAGACGAGGTCTCACCAAGTTGCCCAGTCTGGTCTCAAACCCGCAGGCTCAGATAATCCACTTGCCTTGGTCTTCCAAAGTGCTGGGATTACAGGCTGAGCCACTGAGCCCGGCCAGCCACTAATGTTTTTACCATCACTATAAGATTCCCTTTTCCAGAATGTCATATAATTAGAATCATACAGTATATAGCATTTTCAGACTGGTTTCTTTCATTTAGCAATATGTATTTAAGAATCAATCATCTATTTTTCTGGTGTGACTTGAGAGCGCAATTCTTTTTATTGCTGAACAATATTCCATTGTATAAATTTACCACAGTTTATTCATTCATTTATTGTTAGTAACTTCCAGTTTTTGAAGACATGAATAAAACTAGTATAAAACATCTGTGTGGAGAATTTTGTGAAAACATGTTTTGAAATTAGTTGTATATATACCTAGGAATGCAAATGCTGAATTGTTTGGTACGACTTTTTCTGTATATTTAAAATGGTTGTAAAAAAATGTCTATTAATTTTTTTAAGTTTCAGATTTAAGTAAATCTGACTTTTTTTTTTTTTTAAGTTGGAGTCTCACTCTTGTTGCCCAGGCTGGAGTGCAGTGGCATGCCCATCACCACCGCAGCTTCAACTTGGTGGGCTTAGGTGATCCTTCCTCCTCAGTCTTCCAAGTAGCTGAAACAACAGATGCATGCCACTATGTCCGGCTAGTTTTTATTGTAGTTTAGATTTATTGTAGAGACCAGGTCTCACCAAGTTGCCCAGGCTGGTCTCAAACCCCTAGGCTTAGGCAATCCTCTCGCCTCGGCCTCCCAAAGTGTTGGGATTACAGGCTGAGCCACTGTGCATGGCCTAAACCTGACTTTATAAAAAATAGTTATGTAACCTGCTCACATTTGGGAGATTGATAGTGACGTATTTTGGGGGGAGGTTCATGATTTCAAACATAAATTTAAATTCTTGTTCTTACAAGCAATATCTCAAAGATGATTTTTGTTTTCACAATACATATGTCTCCAGTGTGGAGGGCTTATACTTTCAAAGAATTTTAGTATTTAAATCAATGAGAATGAGCTGGGCATGGTGACTCATGCCTGTAATTCCAGCACTTTGGTAGATGGGAGGATCACTAAAGGCCGGAAGTCTGAGACCTGCCAGCATAACACCTGTCTCTAACTAAACAGAAACAAATTAGAGGGTCATGATGGTGCCCTCCTGTAGTTGCAGTTACTCAAGAGGCTGAGGTGGAAGAGTTCCTTGAACTAAGGAGTTTGAGGCTTCAGTGAGCTAAGATCATACCACTGTACTCCAGCCTGGGCAGCAGAACAAGACTCAGTCTCTTAAAACAAAACAAAACAAAACAAAACAATAACAATGGAAAGATAAAACCAGGCAGTGGGCTGGGTGTGCCATATCTAAATTACATAATGCTAGTTTGTTTTGAGATGGTGTTTCCATCTTTTCTCACTTAGGCCAGCCATATGATTATTAGGAATATGTCACATTTTTACTTTCTAAAACTATTTCACTCATTCAGCAAACATTTACTGAGTGCTTGTGCAAGAGAAAGGAAGGAAAATTGACACTCATTCTTTTATTCAACAAATATTTATTGAGAGTATTTTGCAAGAAGATTGGGATACAATACTAAACAAAATCTATATGGTCTCTATTCTCAGGGAGTTTACTGTCTCATGGGAGAGCAAATTTTTGAAGTTACACAAATTACTCTATTTAAAGTCTATGAAAGAAAGGAATGTTATAAAATGTGTAAATCTTTATAGAAGTAACTTTCAATAACTTTTCTCACCTAATTATAACAATCATGCATGAGACTAAGAGAGAATGAACATAGTACCAGAGCAAGTAAAGTTCTGAAAAAGAATGTCTAATTTAGATCTATGTAATTCTAAAGATTATGCTTGACAACATTGTAATATCTCCTGAATTTCATGAAACCATGAGAGATAAGCTTACCCTGACTTTACTAATACAAGAACTCATGCTGAGAGGAACTAGAACTCAAATCTTATGAGTAATTCACTTATTTTCCTATTATATCATAATGCTTCCTCAAAACAAGCTCTATAACTTTGATGATAGATACTTACAAACTGTACATGTAGGAATTGAATATATATGTATATATATACACATATATGTATATATATAAATAAAACTATATATGTGTATATATATATATATATATATATATATATACACACACATATATTTTTTTTTGAGTCAGACTCTCACCCTTTTGCTCAGGTTGGAGTGCAGTGGCCTTCACAGTCACTGCAGCCTTGACCTGCTGGGCTCAGGCAATCCTTCCGCCTTAGCCTTCCAAGTAGCTGGAACTACAGGCACGCACCACCACACCTGGCTAATTGTTTGATTTATTGTAGAGACAGGGTCTCGCCAAGTTGCCCAGGCTGGTCTCAAACCCATGGGCTCAGGCAATCCTTTCCCCTCAGCCTCCCAAAGTGCTGGGATTACAGGTATGAACCACTGTGCTTGGCTTACTGTTTTATATTAAAAATAATAAATTATAAGACTGTTGTTGAAGCGAGTTACCATTATTCTTTTTTTTTTTTTTTTGAGTTGGAATCTCACTCTGTTGTGCAGACTGGAGTGCAGTGGTACGCTCCCGGCCACCGCAGCCTCAACCTGCTGGGCTCCGGTGATCCTTCCGCCTCAGCCTTCCAAGTAGCTGGAACTACAGGCGTGCGCTACCACGCTAGTTTTTTGATTTATTGTAGAGATGAGGTCTTTCCAAGTTGCCCAGGCGGGTCTCGAACCCATGGGCTCAGGCAATCTACTCACCTCGGCCTCCCAAAGCACTGGGAATACAGGCTGAACCACCGAGCCCGGCCCATTATTCATTTTAAAATAATTTTGGCAAATGTCTTACATTGCTCTTCCTTGCTGATTCTGTTATTTTCCATGCCTTTCCTTTCTTTCCCCTTCCTTCCTTCCTCCCTCCATCCCTTCCTTCCTTCTTTCTTCCCTCTTTCCTTTTTATGGTCTTGCTCTATCCTATAGGCTGGAGAACAGTAGCATGTTAATGGCTCACTGTAAGCCTTGATCTCCTAGGCTCAAGCAACCCTCCCACTTCAGCCTCCCAGTAGCTAGGACCGTCGGTGTGTACCACCACGCCCAGTTGATTAAAAAAATTTTTTTTTGTAGAGACGTCATCTTGCTTTGTTGCCCAGGTTGGTATCAAACTCCTGGGTTCAAGCAATCCTCCCACCTCTGCCCCTAATGTGCTTGGATTACAGACGTGAGCCACTGTGCCTGGCCTTGATTTTGTTATTTTTCTAGGCTTATCAAATATTTCATTGGACAAATCTATTGCTATGAGAGAGAATATAGGAAGAAACAGTTCTTCAAAGAAGCAGGCTCACTCTTAAACCAATTATTTTGTGAAAGTTTATAAGAACAATTTCAATTTATATCATTTAGAATTTCACCGATTTTTTTTTCCACTATGGTAGTTTCTTCTGATGACTCCATCAATGTAATAGGATATCTTAACTTTTTCTTTTCTTTCTTTCTTTCTTTTTTTTTTAAGCCAGGTCTCACTCTGATGCCAGGTCTGGAGTGCAGTGGCCCCTTCACACTTCATCACAGCCTCCAATTCCTGGGCTCAAGTGATCCTCCTGCCTCATCCTCCCAAAGACTAGCTGAGTCTACAGGTGCGTGCCATCACACCCGGCTAATTCTTTTATGTTTTTGTAGAGACGTCATCTTGCTATATCATCCAGATTGGTTTCCAACTCCTGGGCCCAAGGGATCCTCCCGACTTGGCCTCTCAAAATACTGGGATTACAGGCATGAACCATGGCACCTGGCCTGAATGTTTTCTTCGCAGAGGAAAAACAGACAACAAATTCATCTTTATGTGGGGTGCAATAGGAGAAAAGGATTTAACAAAAGAACACAAGTAGCAGAAAAGCAAGATTATATTTATGAAAAGCCTATTTAGCTCTGCTTAAAAGTCTGTTCCTTGTCAATTTGTTTGCAGCAAGAGACAGAAATATAATATAATACAGAAGAAAATATACTATTATAATATAGGAGAAGGCCGGGCTCGGTGGCTCAGCCTGTAATCCCGCGCTTTGGGAGGCCGAAGTGAGTGAATTGCCTGAGCCTGCGGGTTCGAGACCCGCCTGGGCAACTTGGCGAGACCTCATCTCTACAATAAATCAAAAATTAGCCGGGCGTGGTAGTGCGCGCCTGTAGTTCCAGCTACTTGGAAGGCTGAGGCGGAAGGATCGCCGGAGCCCAGCGGGTAGAGGCTGCGGTGGCCGGGAGCGGCCACTGCACTCACTCCGGTCTGGGCGACAGAGTGAGACTCCAACTCAAAAAAAAAAAAAAATTTATATATATATATAAATTTATAATATATATATAAATCTCTCTCTATATATATATATAGAGAGAGAGAGAGAGAGAGAGAGAGAAGAAAATAATATAAAAGAAAATGTGAAAGAAAACACATAGCGTGTGAAATATTCTTAGAATGGACTTAGGACAGAATAAATTGTCCAAATGTAGCTTCAAGTTTCTGCTTCTCTCTGGTGACTACAACGATTTTGCACATTTTCAAGGATAAATCATGGAATGTTTAATAAAGATTACTTCCCTTTGCTTATTACCATCAGCAGCTTACAACGGCTCTCACAGTGACAACCTTCCTCGACTTCCTGGGGCTTCTCCTCCGGCCGCTTCCACAGGAGACCAAGGAGGGCAGGGCCGCGGGTGAGCTCACGCCGGCATGACGTCACGAGCCCTTGACGTCAGAAGGCGGTTGCCACGGAGACCGTTCGCCACCGACGGCAGAGTCGTGAAACCTCATCCCCGCCACACTCTCCGGCTCCGTTTCGGCCTCTGCAGGGTCGAGGCTGCTAAAGAAGCTCCTACCTTAAGGGGGCCTCAGGGAGAGAGGAGTTGTGCTGCCGCCGCCAAGAGCTCCACCTCCGTGGCTCCGGGTCCGGGGCCCCGGCCTGGGGCGGCGAGCGGCGGCAGCTGGAGGCGGCCGGCGGCGGCAGCGGCCGGCGGCCCGCCCGGGTCTCCCTCGCTGGGTGCAGGGCCCGGAGAGCGGATCCGCCATATTGGAGCCGGAGCCGAAGGTGCCTTGGAGCCGCGGCGCGAGGCTGGGGGAGGGGACGGCCGTGGCCTGGGTCGGAGAGCAGTCGGCTCGGCCGGGGCCCGCGAGCCTGGGCGGCGAATGAGCTGCTCGGACTAGTCTCCTCCCCGCCCACTCCCTCCACTTTCTGTCGCCCGGACTCGGCCGGCAGCCGGCCGCGGCGGCGGCAGAATGTTCTCCAAGAAGCCGCACGGGGACGTGAAGAAGTCCACCCAGAAGGTGCTGGACACCAAGAAGGACGCGCTGACCCGCCTCAAGCACCTGCGCATCGTCATCGGTGAGCGGCGAGGGGTGGCGGCTTCGAGGCCTGGGTTGCCCGGCCTTCCCGAACCGCCCCCGCCCCGGGAGTCCCTGGGGACTCTCCCTCGGGACCTGGCGCGGTGCAGGAGTAGAGCGCAGAGGGTTGCCTGTGCGGAGACGCGGGAGGGCGGACAATCTGGGGAAGGGAAAACTTGGCAGTTGGCAACATTGATTATCGTCACACAGGGTTGTCTGATTTGGAGTGGATAGTCCTAAAAAAACAGTATTTTTGAAAAATAGTATTTCTCTAGAAACTTAGCTCTTTTAAGAGTTTGGGGAGACCTGGTGTTGTGGGTAATGGTGTTTCCAGAATATGTTTGCCAGATGACTACTGCCATCCCCACCCAAGTGGAAAAAAAACCAGAATCCTCTCTCAGACAATATAAACCTTAATCTTTCAAGTTTCTTGGCAGATGAGGGCAAGAAGGAAGCAGTTACACCTCTTTGGGAAGTGGGTGGTTCCCAAAATGCTTGTGGGGAAGAGCCTCGCCCTTTTGCTAATGCACCTTGTTCATCATTACTGTCATTTAGAGGAAGGACTATTAATTATAGAAAAGAAGGTAGTTTATCGCATCCTTTGCTTCTCAAGAATTGTACAGAATTCATTTTTGCTTAATTATTTTTTTAATTTTAAAAATAATTATTTATTTATTATTTTTAGCCACCTGCTGCCCTCAAGTTCTGTTCTGCTGGCAGACCAAACAGTGCTTGAGTTTTGAATATAATGCTAAATGAATTTTCTGGATACTTGGTCATTTAGTAGGTTGATAAGGGCTGTGATAATACTTAAGGAACGTCTCGTCTAGTATTTGGATTTTTAAGTCGAAGAAATTTATGATAAAAAGGAAAGTTTGCCTGTGTTGATGCATAAAGTTAATGGCAGAACTGGGGTTAAAACCCAGATACCTGAAGTTTGTTATCTTAAGCTGTCTTCCTATGAGTATTTGTTTTGGAAAGTGATGTTTATTTAGTAATAAAACTAAACTCTTATTTAAGGTGCATGTTTCTCTATTATATTGTTCACTTATACCACAAGGATGCCACCAGTAATGCCCACAGTTATATTGTGCTTTACTGTTTACAAAGTGATTTACTTAAAGTATCAGAATTAATCCTTGATAATAACCCTAGAGATAAATATTGTTATCTTCTATTTTTCACAAATAAGAAAGCTGAAATTTGGGAACATAAAGTAGTCAGCCAACTATTGGGAGGCTGAGTCAGAACTGGAGCCCAGATTTCATGTCTGCAGTTGTTTTTTACTCCTCTTCATTTATGACAGCTAATCTTTATTACAAATAAAGAGTAGTAGAAAAGTAAGAGTAATTAATCCAGCTTAGCAATATAAAAAGCTCAGTTTTTAAGAAAATATAAATCTATTGTAGAGATTTTCATCTTTTTATTTTCATGCTTCTTGCGACTTATCATTGAAGACAAGATTTGACTGAGAGATTGGGACATGGAAAGTGTGTGAATGTAGGAATTGTATCACAGATCATGGCAGTTTGAAATTGAACACTTCATGGAACTTGACACCTACTTGGGACAAGCTGTAGGCTGGGTAGTGCAGAGCTATAAAGTTGAGTTCCAGTACAGTATTGAACTTTCCTAAATTAACTACCATAGTTCTTTAGTTATAGAATGGCTAAGGAATGATTTATATATACTTCTTTGGCATAGAAAATTTTTTTTCCATATGGGGGGTCATGGAAATTTAAAACGTAAATTAAGAGGTCACACATGTAAGTCATTAGGACTCAGCTTTCTCAGTTTGAAAACAAAATTTTAAAAACAAAAACCTTTTGCTTTTTAGTAATTTATGGGCTTTTATTATTTATTTATTTTTATTTATTTGAGTCGGAGTCTCACTTTGTTGCCCAGGCTGGAATGTAGTGGCATGATCGTGGTTCACCATAGCCTCGACCTCCTGGGCTCAGGCATCCTTCCGCTTCAGCCTCCCAAATAGCTGGGACTGCAGGCGTGTGCTGCCATGCCTGGCTAATTTAAAACAGTTTTTTTTTATTGGTAGAGATGAGGTCTCGCGCTATTGCCCAAGCTGGTCTTGAACTCCTTGCCTCAAGGGATCCTTCTGCCTCCTCCTCCCGTAGTGCTGGGTTATAGTGAGTCACCGTGCCCTTCCCAATTATATACTTCACATATGTGCAATTTGTGAAAGAGTTTCAAGACATTGCCAATTGTCTCCTATGGGGCAAAATATGTCCCTGGTTGAGAAATACTGTTTTACAGCTATGAAAGTGTAATCTTTTTGTTTGGACCTCCTCCACTCACAGGACTGGGTGTCTGAAAGTAGAATGTTCACCATTTGCAGGTTCTTCAGGCTGTTTTAAATGTTTATACACACATATCCCAGTAGTGGCATTTTTTTCCAAGTCCATAATATATATAACAATAATTTTGACATATGTATATCTTGTGAAACCATCATAACAATCAAGATTAAAATATCCAACCGAGATAACAAACATAGTGATACCTATAACCTCCCGAAGTTTTCTCATATCTCTTTGTAATCCCTTCCTCCTACTCCTGCTTGCACCTTCTTGCCCTTCCCTGAGCAACCACTGATCCGCTGTCATTCTAGATTAGTTTGTATTATCTAATAAATGTAATTACACAGTGTATAAATGGAGTTATACAGTACTGTCTTTTTATGTTTGCTTTCTTTTACTCAGGATCATTGTTTTGAAATTAATCTGTATTAATCTTTATTGTCAATAATTCATTACTTTTTATTGCCAAGTAGTATTCCATTTTATGACTATACCACAAATTGTTTATCCCATTCACCTGTTGATGGATGTGTGGGTTGTTTTGGACTTTTATAAAGACCTGCGTAAAGGACCTATGCTTTCTTTTCTCTTGAATAAATACTAGGAGTGGAATGACTGGATCATATGGCACTTGTATGTTCAACTTCTTAAGAAACTGCCAAATTATTTTTCACTATTTTACTTTCACACCAGCAGTTATGAGAGTTCCAGTTTCTCCACGTATGCAACAATACTGCTCGGTGTGGTCAGTCCTCTTAATATTAGCCACGATAGTAAGTGTGTATTGGTTATAATTAGTATTTCCCTGATATCTAATAACATTGAATATCTTTTATCTTTTTCATTGTGCTTGGTTGCCATTATGTAACATCTTTGATGAAATTCAGAACTTTTACCTATTTTTTGAGTTTTTTGCTCTCTTACTAAGTTTTGAGAGTTCTTTATATGTTCTGGACACAAATACTTTATCAGATACATGATTTGCAAAGATTTTATTTTTCTCATAGTCTTTGGGTCATCTTTTCATTCTCTTAACATCTTTTTTGAGGCTGGGCGTGGTGGTTCAAGCCTGTAATCCCAGCACTTTGGGAGGCCGAGACGAGGGGATTGCCTGAAATTATGGGTTTGAGACCAGCCTAGGCAACTTGGTGAGACCTCATCTCTACAATCAATCAAAAAAATAAGCCGAGCGTGGTAGTGCACGCCTGTAGTTCCAGCTACTTGGAAGGCTGAGGCATAAGGATCTCCTGAGCCCAGCAATTTGAGGCTGCAGTGGCCATGAGCGTGTAACTGCACTCCAACCTGGACAACAGAGTTAGACTCCATACAACTCAAAAAAAAATTTTTTTCTTTGAAGGAGTAGAAATGCTTAATTTTGATTAAGTCTGTATATCAGCTTTTCCTTTTATGGTTTGTGTGTTTTGGCGTTGTATCTAAAATCTTTGCCTAACACAAAGTGCTTTCTTCTAGAAGTTTTATAGTTTTAAGATCTATTTTGGTCTGTGATCTGTCTTGAGTTGTAAATGTGGTATTAGGTGGGTTCAAGTTTATGTTTTTGAATATAGATGTCCAGTTGTTCCAGCACCATTTATTGAAAAAAGACTGCTTTCTTTACAGAATTGCCTTTGTACTTTTGCTAAAACTTAGTTGTCCAAATATGTGTGGGCCTGTTTTTGGCCTCTCTGTTTTGTTTCAACGATCTATCTGTGTTGGTGCCAATACCACAAAATTTTGATTACTGTAACTTTATAATAAATCTTGACATCAAGTAGTGTTATTCCCTGCAACTTTATTCTTCCTTTTGAAAGTCCTCCCACCCCATGCTAGCTTCTTTACATTTCTATGTAAGTTGGTCAGTTTCTTAAAAAAACAAACAACAGGCTGGGTGTGGTGGCTCAAGCCAGACCAGCCTGGGCAACATGGTGAGACCTTATCTCTACAATAAAATTTAAAAAAATTAGTTGTGGCTACTTGGAAGGCTGAGGTGGAAGAATCGCCAGAGCCCAACAGGTCGATGCTGGGGTGACCATGAGCGTGCCACTGCACTCCAGTCTAGGCTACAGAATGAGACTCCAACTCAAAACAAACAAACAAACAAACACAAAAACAAACAACTAAAAAACAAAACCTTTTGGGAGTTTGATTGGAGTTGTGTTGAGTCTATATATAGATCAACTTGGGAAAAACTAACAGTAGTGAATACTCTGACTCATGGACAATATATGTTTCTCCTTATTTAGGACTTTTAAAATTTCTCTCAGCAGTGTTTTGTAGTTTCAATATGTGGGTCTTACACATCTTTTGTCAGATTTATCCCTAAATATTTTCTACTTTGCTCTTGTAAATAGTATCTTTGTATCTGATTTTGATTGTAACTAGTGTAGGTTTTTGCATATTGAAGTTATTTCTTTCCAACTTGCTAAACTCATTAGTTCTGGTAGTTTTTTGAAGATTCTTTTGAATTTTTTTTCCTTAGAGAATCATGTCTGCAAAGAAAGACAATTTTGTTTCTTCCCAAAATAGATGCCTTTTATTACCTTTTCTTGCCTTATTGAACTGACTAGAACCTCTAAATAGCATAGTAGTAGTGAGAGTGGACATCCTTGTCTTGTGCTTGATTTTAAGGGTAAAGGAATCGCCATATAGTATGATGTTAACTGTAGGTTTTTCATGGACACTCTTTCTCAGGTTGAGAAGTTTCATTCTCTTCCTAGTTACTAAGAGTTTTCATCAGGAATGGATATTGGATTTGTCAAATATTCTTTCTGCTGCTTTTGAGATGAACAGATGGTTTTTCTCTTATTTATTCATGTGATAAATTATGTTCATTAATTTTCAGATATTAAAACAACTCTGCATTCTTGGGATTAAGCCAGAGTTGGTCATGTTGCATTGTCATGTTCTTTTTATATCTTGCTGGATTTGAATTGCTAAAATTTTTTTACACTTTATGTTCATGAAGGTTATTGTTACGTAGTTTTCTTTTCTTGTAATTTTTTGATTTTCATACCAGGTAATATTGGCCTCATAATATTAATTGAGAAGCATTCCAGACTGTTTCAGTTTTCTGGATGTGTTCGTGTAGAATCGTTACTGGTTTTTCCTTAAATATTTGTTATAATTTCACCAATGAAGCCATCTGGACCAGGAATTTTCATTGAAAGAAGGTTTTAAACTACAGTTTTCATTTAATAGAGGCCTATTCAAGTTATTTATTTCTTCTTCTAGTGAGCATTCGTAGTTTATTTCTTTCAAGGACTTTTCCCATTTTATCTAAATTGCCAAATTTATAGGTGTTAATTATACTCCTTTACAATCCTTTTTTTTTTTTTGAGTCAGGATCTTACTGTGTCACCCAGGAGAGAGTGCAGTGGCAGAGTCATTGCTCACTGCAACTTGGAACTCTTGGACTCAGGTGATCCTCCCACCTCAACCTTCTAAGTAGCTGGGACTACAGGCATGCACTAGCATGCCTAGATAATTTTTGAAATTTTTTTGTAGTGACAGAGTCTCACTTTGTTGCCGAGACAGGTTTTGAACTCCTGGCCTCAAGTGATCCTCTTCTCTTGGTCTCCCAGTGTTGAAATTACAGGTGTGAGCCACCGGGTCCAGCTTCTTATTATCCTCTTAGTATCTATAGAATCCATGGTAATGTTATCCCTCTCCTTCCTGATATGCTGATTTGTCTTTCTGATCAGTCTGACTCAAAGCTTATCACTTTTATTGATATTCTGTAAGGACCATCTTTTTGTTTTATTGATTTTTCTCTCTTTTTGCTTTTTAATTGTTTTCCGCTTTGGCCTTTATTGCTTTCTTCTGCTTAGTTTAATTTGTTCTTCTTTTTTGTAGTTTCTTAAAGTGTAAACTGAGGTTACTGATTTGAAACCTTTGTTTTTTCTAATGTAGGCATTTGGTGATACAAATTTTCCTCTAAGTAGCATCCCATGAATTATGATATTCTGTATTTTTATTTCCAATTTTCAGTTCCAAAATACTTTCTAACTTTCCTTTTCATCATTTCTTTGATCCATGGGTTACTTACAAGCGTATTCTTTAGCTTCAAATATTTGTGGATTATCCACATATCTTTCTATTATTGATTTCTACTGTAATTCCATTGTAGTGTACAAACATACTTTTTATGATGTTAGTTTTTTAAAAAGTTATTGAAATTTGTTTGGCTCAGAGTGTGTTTTAACTTGATACATTTTCTATATGTATTTGAAAGGAATATACTGCTGTTGGTAGGTTAAGTATTCTAAAAATGTCAGGACAGATTGATGGTGATGTTCAAGACTTTTATAACCTTACTGAATTTCTGTCTACTTGTTTCATTAATTATTCAGAGAAGAGGTTTGTCTGTTTTCTTTTGCAGTTCTATTAGTATTTGTTTTATATATTTTGAAGCTTTGTCATTAGATGCCTAAACATTAAGATTATTTCTTTTTGATAGACGGACTCCTTTATCATTATCAAGTGATCTTTATTTCTGATAGTAGTTTTTGCTTTGGATTCTACTTTGATGTTAATAATATAGTCATGTCTGTTTTGATTTGATTAGTGTTAGCAGAATATATATTTTCACCTCTTTTAAATCTATTTGTATCTTTATATTTAGAGTATGTTAATTGTTGACAGCATATGATTGAGTCTTACTTTTAAATCTAATCTAATAATTTATGCCTTTTTTTTTTTTTTGAGTTGGGTTCTCTTTCTGCTCACCCAGACTGGAGTGCAAGTGACATGATCATGACAATCATGGCTTACAGTAGCCTCGACCTCCTGGGCTTAGGTGATCCTTCCACCTCAGCATCCTGAGTAGCTAAGACTGTAGGCATGTGCCACCACACCTGGCTGATTTTTGGATTTTTTGTAGAGACGTGGTTTTGCTATGGTGTCAAGACTGGTCTCAAACTCCTGGGCCCAAGCAGTCTACCTGCCTTGGTCTCCCAAAGTGCTGTGATTACAGGCGTGAGCCACCACACCCAGCATGATAGTCTATGCCTTTTAATTGAGATGTTTGAATGACTACATTTAACATGATTATTTCTATGGTTAGGCTTGAGTTTGTCATCTTGCTATTTTGTATGTGGCCTATCTGTTCTTAATTCCTTTTTTTTGAGTCAGGGTCTCACTTTGTTGCCCAGGTTGGAGTGCAGTAGCATGATATTGGCTCACCACAGACTTGACCTTCTGCCTCAGCCTCTTGAGTAGCTGGAACCACAGGAGTGTGCCACTACACCTGGCTAATTTTTAAATTGTACAGAAGAGGTCTCACTATATTGCCCAGGCTGATCTTGAACTCTTGGGCTCAAGCAGTCTTCCCACCCTGGCCTCCCAAAGTGCTGGGATTACAGCCATGAGCCACTGCTCCTGGCTCCTCCTTTTGGATTAATTGAATAAATTTTATGATTCTTTTATCTCCTTTATTGGCTTATTAGCGCTAATCTTTTGATTTATTGTTTTGGCGATTACTTTATGATTTACCTTTAAGCGATATTATGTCACTTCTCATGTAATGTAAGAGAACCTTACGGGAGTTTACTTCTATTTCTCTCCCTAGCCTTTATGCTTTTGTTGTCATACATTCTACTTACTGTTTTATTAACCCTACAGTATATTATTTTGTTTAAACAGCAGTGATTTTTAAATATTTTTAAATAATAAAGTCATACATATTTACCCATGCAGTACCTTTTCCAGTGCTCATTTTTTTGTGTAGATACCTATTTCTCTGTTCAGTACAGTTTTGTTTCTGCCTGAAGGACTGTGTTTACTTTTTTTCTTTAATAATGGTTGGCTGGTGATAGATTCTTGTAGAAATTTTTGGGGGGATGCTTAGTAATTATACATATTTTGGGGGTACATGTGATATTTTGCATATGCACGCAATATATAATGATCAAATTAGGTTATTGAGGATATCCATCACCTTGAGCACTTCTGTGTGCTGGGAATATTTCAGATCTTCTAACTGTTTTGAAATAAAGTATTGTTAACTATAGTCACCCTACTAGAACTTTTCCTTTTTTGTGTGTGTGTGTGTTGGAGTCTCACTCTGTCGCCCAGACTGGAGTGCAGTGGCACGCTCCTGGCCACCGCAGCCTCGACCTGCTGGGCTCCGGCGATTCTTCTGCCTCAGCTTTCCAAGTAGCCAGAACTACAGGCTTGTGCTACCATGCCCGGCTAATTTTTTTTTTTGATTTATTGTAGAGATGAGGTCTTGCCAAGTTGCCCAGGTAGGTCTCGAACCCACGGGCTCAGGCAGTCCACTCACCTCAGCCTCCCAAACTGTGGAATTACAGGCTGAGCCACTGAGCCCCGCTTAGAACTTTTCCTTTTATCTAAGTGTATGTTTGTACTCATTAACCAACCTCTCTTCCTTCTCTCCATGTGATGGATTCCTCATGCTTTTGTTTGTCTGAAGATGTCTTTGCCTTCTTTTTTGAAAGATATTTTTGTTCTGTTCAGGTTGATAACTTTTTTCTTTGTTCTTTAAACATTTTACTTCACCATCTTCATGCTTGTCTTTTTTCTGATAAGAAGTCTACTATTATCTGTATCTTACTCTATGTAACATGTCATTTTTTCCTCTAGCTTCTTTTAAGATTTTATTTTTATTGTTGGTTTTGAACAATTTGATCATGATATGCATTGGTTAGAGGTTCATTGAGCTTCTTGGATTTGTAGGTGTATAAAGCTTTCATCAAGTTTGGAAACATTTTGGCCATTTTTTAAAAACTTATTTTCCCCTCCTTTTCTTTTTTTTTTAAATATTTTTTATTATGGTTTTGTGGGGTACAGTTAAGGGTTAGGTGTACAATTACATTTCATTTAGGCACCCTGTTGATAAGAGGTGTTTCCCCATCCCCAGACAGATATTTACTACTGTTAATCCCACCCCCCCATAGTTTCCCAGTACCATCAATCATTTTCTTATAGTATTACATTGGATGTTCAAGGTCCATTATATGAGTAAGAACATGTGATACTCAGATCGTTGTTTCTGTGAGAGGTCACTCAGTATTATAGACTCTAGTTCCATCCAGGTTACTGCAAAATTCATGATTTTGTTCTCCCCCCCCTTTTCTTTTGAAACTTCATATATTAGCATATTAGAGCATATTAATATTAGGTTAGTGTACTAAGAAGTAGTAGTAATATACTGGAAAGTATCATAGCTCACTGATTTTTTTTTTCTTTTTTTCCCTCACTTCTTGGATTTTTTCTCTGTTTTACTTTGGATTGTTTCTATTACTATGTCTTTAAGTTCACTAGTTTTCTGTAACATGTAATCTGCCATTAATCCCACTAGTTTATTTTTCATCTTGAGAAATTACAGTTTTTATGTAGTTCATTTTTGTTCTTTTTTTTACATTATATGTTTTCTTAACTTTTGAACATATGACTTATAGTTAAAATAATACACTTCTTTGTTAATTCTGATGTCTCTTTCACTTCTTGGTTAGTTTCCATTTATTATTTTTTGCATTGTGGGTTGTTTTCCTGCTTCTTTGTGTGTCTGGCAATCTTTGAATATCTGTTATTCTGAATTTTACTTTATGTTGTAAGTATTTTTGTATTCCTGTAAATTCTTGAGCTTTTTTTCCAGGATATAGTTAAATTACTTGAAAATAGCTTGATTATTTTGGGTCTTGCTTTTATGATTTGTTGGACCAGTCCATTTGGAGTTAATTCTTGTCTACTATGAGGCAATCCCTTCCTGAATATTCTACTCAGTGCCCCACAAATTATGAGGTTTTTTGTAATTCAACTCTTGGGAACGAGCATTGTTTCTGACCCTGTGTGAGCCCTTGAAGGTACTGTTCCCTCTAATTCTTTAGCATGGTTCTTTCTTGTGTCTGGAGTAGTTTCCCTATAAGTACACTATGATCATACTTGAAGGGAACCCTCTCCAGTCTCTTGGGTTCTCACTGCGTGCAGCTCTCTTCTGTTTGGTGCTCTGTTCTGCGACCTTTAGTTGCCTTGGTCTCCCTGGATGCCCAGCTTCATTTTCTCAATTCATGGAGTTGACTGGCTCCACCTGGATTTCCTTTCCTCTAACCAGAACTTGGAGCTCTCTTAAGGCAGTAAGCTGGTGCAGTCATAGTGATCACTCTCCTCACCTAATATACATACCTGTTAGAAACAATTGGAAAAAAAAAAAAAAAGAAACATAAGTTGGCAGGGCTCGGTAGCTCATGCCTGTGATCCTAGCTCTTTGGGAGGCTGAAGTGGGAGGATTGCTTGAGCCCAGGAGTTTGAGGTTACAGTGAGCTGTGATCTTGCCACTGTACCCCAGCCTAGGCAACAGAGTGAGACCCTATCTCCACTGAAAATAAATAAATACATAAAGAAACATCACTTAGACACTGAACATCAGATGTTGATAGTAAGGAGTTCTGTTAAATGAGGCAAAATTGGCAACTTGGTCCTTGTTTTTCACTGTTTTATATTTAGAGAAGGAGTTTGTTGTCGTAAATTGATCTAAATATCTAATTGTCCTCAATCATGTGTTTACAAAGAAATTACATTTAGAATATCTTTAGTCAGAAAAATAAGAAAAAACTAGTGTTCAGTGGGTATAAATAGTACTGTATAGAGAGAAACAAATACTATGTGTTTATTAAGTCAATAATTTAAAAATACTACAGTCTAACTTGGAATTGATTTGACTGAAAGATCTGGGAATGTGTGAACTGTAACCTGCCTATAAAAAAAAAGCCAATTTGATATGTTTGATATGCAATGTTAAGTAATCCTGTATACGTGACATTTATTGTTATTGTTCTGACTATTAAGTATGTGAACTCATTCTAGACAACGTACTACATACCTTATTGCTGACTATCAGTATGTTTACCTTCAAAGTACTCCCCTTGGGAAGCTATGCACCACGCCAGTGCCTAGTCCACTTGTCAAAGCAGTTCTGGAATGACTATCAGAGGTGTTGAAGTTGAATAAGAGCAGCAAACAAACATTACATTTCTTGTTAAGTTTGGCAAATGTGGCAGTGAAATCAAGGACGTGTTAGTCCAAGTTTATGAGAATAATGCCATGAAGAAAATGACAGTGTACAAATGGATTAAATATTTTTCTGAGGGGATATAAAGCATCACTGATGAAGAGAGGTCAGGATGGGCAGTCATGAGCAGAAATGACTAAAACATTGCAGAAGTTCAAGTTAAGCATCAAAATTGTCAGCTGACTGTGAGAAGCATAGCAGACCAAATAAACACTGATAGAGGAACAGTTAGAAAAATCTTAATTGAAAATCTTGACATGAGAAAGGTCTGTACAAAAATGTTCCCAAAGGAGCTCTTGCATCATGACAGTGCACCAGCTCACACAGCACTGTGTGGGAGGAGGTTTTTAGCCAGTAAAAAAAAAAATGTACTCACCTGATGTGGCCCCCAATAACTTTTTTCTGTACATGAAGATAAAGGAAGTATTGAAAGGAAGACATTTTGATGACATTCAGTACATCAAGGGTAATGCGATGACAACTCTGATAGCCATTCCAGAAAGAGTTCCAAAATCGCTTTGATGGATGTACTAGGTGCTGATTTCAACGCGTAGCCTCCCAAGGGTAGTACTTCAAAGGTGACCATAGTGATATTCAGCAGTTAGGTATGTGGCACTTTTTCTTATTTTTTATTTTTATTTTTTGAGTTAGAGTCTCACTCTGTCGCCCAGACTGGAGTGCAGTGGCCGCTGCCAGCCACCGCAGCCTTGACCTGCTGGGCTCCGGCGATCCTTCTGCCTCAGCCTTCCGAGTAGCTGGAACTACAGACGTGTGCTACCACGCACGGCTGATTTTTGATTTATTGTAGACACGAGGTCTTGCCAAGTTGCCCAGGCGGGTCTCAAACCCACGGGCTCAGGCAGTCCACTCACCTCGGCCTCCCAAAGTGCTGGGATTACAGAGTGAGCCACTGAGCCCGGCCAGTGGCACTTTTTCTAGGATGAGTTCTCAAACTTAATTGTCAGACCTCATATACTCTTCTTCTTTCATTTGAATCCTCCTGCTTTGAAAAATTAATTTGACCTTATTGAATCATTTTATCTTTGTGTTTTATGAAGAAGTGATTTTCTGTGCAGAGATTATTGACATAAACAAAAACCTAGACCTCCTGGGCTCCGGCTATCCTGCCTCAGCCTCCCTAGTAGCTGGGACTACAGGCACACACCACCACTCCTGGCTAATTTTTTTTTTCATAGAGACAAGGTCTCACTGTTGTCTAGGCTGGTCTCAAATTCCTGGGCTCAAGCAGTCCTTCTGCTTTATCGTTCTGAAGTACTGGGATTACTGGTGTGAGCCACTGCACCCTGCCAAAACTGTCCCTTTAATGTTGGTATTTTCTAGTGTTCTGTCCTCAAACTGTCTTTTCTTCTAACTCTATGTATTATTCTTGTGTAAACTGTCTTTGGCTTCAACTGCTTATATGTTTACTGATAATTCCCTCCCATAATTTTTAGCTCTGATCTGCCTCCTAAGCTCTAGACCAGCATTTTAACTTGAATCCTTCTGACACCTTAAACTCTTAAGCGTCCTAACATAAATTCTACCACATCTTTCCTACCACATTGTCTTCTTCTTTAGCCCCCTATTACTCCTCTCTGACACTTAATACTTCAGCAGTATTGAACCAGAAATCCCTTTCTGTGATGTGGTGTCTTAGCTAGTGATATTTACATATCAGACTGCCTTCCCACCACACCCTTAACATTTGAAAGCCTTCTACTCCTCTTTCAAATCTCAGGGCAGAATCTGTAGATAGCTTTGATGAAGTTTTC
This sequence comes from Cephalopachus bancanus, assembly GCA_027257055.1. Classification (NCBI taxonomy): domain Eukaryota; kingdom Metazoa; phylum Chordata; class Mammalia; order Primates; family Tarsiidae; genus Cephalopachus; species Cephalopachus bancanus. Next base: position 1,063,408 of record JAPVLO010000083.1, on the reverse strand, counting down.
CCTGTTAGGTAGGTATAGGAACTTTTTGCCTACTGTGCATATTTACCTCTATTAATTTGGTTCTTTTATTACAACATAATTATTTATTTGCATGCCTGTATCCTAACATCATTCTTGAGGGAAGATACGTGTTTTTTGATATTTCTATTCCTAGACTTAGCATAGGGCCTGGCATGTAATAGGAGCTCAGTCAGTATTGTTCAGTTCATGAATGAATATACAAGGTATGAGGAGAGCAAAATTGCGGTTTTGTGAGCAATTTGTGAGCAGCCAGTTGATAATGGTAGAAAAACATAAAGTTAACATTTCTTGAGTTTGAAGTACTTGTGCAAAAAATGCACTCAAAAACTAAGATCTGTGTTATTGAAAAATGTGTATGGCATTATGGCAGAGATTTTCAGATAACCTCCCCTGTTAAAATAAAAACTTTAGACATATTAAATTTAGCAGAATTTTATTGAGCAAAGGATGATTCACGAATCAGGCAGCCCTGATTCTGATAGGTTCTAAGAGACTCTGGTACTGCCCTGTGGTCAAAGAGGATTTATGGTACAGAAAAAGAAAAGAAAACAAGTGAGACAGAAATTGCTGGATTGGTTACAGCTTGACATTTGCCTCGTTTGAACACTGAAAAATTGGCCGTCTGAAGTATGACTTCTGTGATTGGCAAAGACTAGGGCTACTTGGTACAAGAGTAGTTTATGGTCTCTTTATCTAGTTAAGTTATAGTTCACTATGTACAGAAAAACGTACATTTATTTATTGATTGATTTATTGATTTGCCAGAAAAACCTTTAAATGAAATTTACTAGGAGGTAGCTTTAGGCTAAACTTAACACCCCTGTTGTTGAAAGAAATTTTCATTAACCTTATATAACATAAGTTGTTGAAAACTTGTAATGAGCCCAACAGCATGTTAGCTTTAAAGTATACTTTCTTCCCTCCCCTATCACCATTAAAAAGAATGAACCTATCAGTAGATAGAAGGCAATATGAAGACAGAGCCGAAACGGATTTGAAGATTCTGGACACTAGACAAGTAATGCCAACAGTACCAGAAGTTGGAAGAGGGGAAGAATGTATTCTCCCCTTGAGAGAATACCAGAAGAGCTTCAGCTTTGTCCACATCTTGATTTTGGCCCAGTGATAATGATTTCAGACTGGTCTTCTCATATGTGAGAGAATAAGTTTTTGATGTTTTAAACCACAAGTTTGTAGCTATAATTTGTTGACAGCAACCACAGGAAACTAATGCAAGTCTATCGGCTGTTTTAGCCTTTTGCATTTCCATATGAATTTAAGAATCAGCTTGTTAAATTCTATGAGTAATATCATTACTTTGAATCCACAGATTTAATTTAGAGGAGATTGACTTGGGATATCTAGTCTTCCTATTTCAAGAAAGTCTTCATTTATTTATTTAGGCTTTAATGTATGTATGTAAAATTTTTATATTTTTCTTTAAGAAACGTCTTGCACACCTTTTTTTTTATGTAGTCGAGAACCATTATGCTAAAAAATGATATTAAATTTTATTTTATTTTATTTTGAATAGGAGTCTCACTCTGTCGCCCAGGCTGGAGTACAGTGGCATGCTCGCAGCCACTGCAGCCTCAGCCTGATGGACTTAGATGATCCTTCCACCTCAGCCTTCCAAGTAGCTGGAACTACAGGCATGTGTGCCACCATGCCTGGCTAATTTTTTGATTTATTGTAGAGATGAGGTCTTGCCAAGTTGCCCAGACTGGTCTGAACTCCTGGACTTAAACATTCCTCGCGCTTACCAGAGTGCTAGGATTACAGGTGTGAGCCACCATGCTCGACTAAATGGTATTAAATTTTAAAAAGATGACTTTCTGTGTGCTACAAAAGGAGCTCATGTGACCAATACATGAAATGTTATTTAGATACAGATCAAGAAGAAAGAGTGCCCATCTTGATAAAAATATGTAGATTACTACTTTATATTTTATAACAGAATAAATTCTAAGTAGTTCAAATTCTTCATATATATTGGTAGTGATAGTTAATATTTTTGATCACTCATATGTGGGAGGCCCTGGGCCAAGCATTTTATATTTTTACATGTGTTACTTTATATGGTAGATAGTAATTAGTCCTCAAGGAGACTTGAATATTAAATAGTAGGAAATAGAAGGATACATGGAAAGAGTCAGGTGATCTCAGTTCTGATCTCATTTATATTATTTACTTAACACTTCTGGTCTTAAGTTTACCTGTCTATAAAATTAAGATAATAACACCTTATGGAGGAGAGAGGATAACCTGAGCTCAGGGGTTTGAGACCAGCCTGAGCAGCATGGCAAGACCTCATCTCTACAGTAAATAAAAAAATTAGCCAGGTGTAGTGGCACATGCCTATGGTTCCAGCTACTTGGAAGGCTGAGGCTGAAGGATCACCTGATCCCAGCAGGTCGAGGCTGCATTGGCCGTGAGTGTGCCACTTCACTCCAGCATGGGTGACAGAGTGAGATTCCGACTCAAAAAAAAATGTAATAACACTTGAAATATTGTTTGAAAGCCGGGCTTGGTGGCTCAGCCTGTAATCCTGCACTTTGGGAGACTGAGGTGAGTGGATTGCCTGAGCCCACGGGTTCGAGACCTGCTTGGGCAACTTGGTGAGACCTCATCTCTACAATAAAATCAAAAATTTAGCTGGGTGTGGTGGCGCGCGCCTGTAGTTCCCGCTACTTGGAAGGCTGAAGTGGAAGGATTACCAGAGCCCAGCAGGTCACAGCTGCGGTGGCTGGGAGCGTGCCGCTGCACTCCAGTCTGGGCGACAGAGTGAGACTCCAACTCCAAAAAATAAAATAAAATAAATATTGTTTGAAGAGTACATGAAAAAATGAATTTAAACCACAGAGTTTATGGAAGAATATAAAACATTCTTTGAATTTTTTTTTTTTTTTTTGAGTTGAAGTCTCACTCTGTTGCCCAGGCTGAAGTGCAGTGGCACACTCATGGCCACCCTGGCGTCGACCTGCTGGGCTCCCGACAATCCTTCCACCTCAGCCTTCCAAGTGGCCAGAACTGTAGGTGCGTGCTACAACGCCCAGATAGTTTTTTCTTTATTTTGGAGACAAAGTCTCACTAAGTTGCTCAAGCTTGTCTCGAACCCGCAGGCTCAGGCAATCCACTTGCCTCGGCCTCCCGAAGTGTTGAGATTACAGGCTGAGCCACCGAGCCTGGCTATTTGAACTTTAATTGGAACCTCATCAGTGATAAAATTCAATCAGAGATGATGTAACCTACTCAGAGTCAAGTGATAGAATTTATTCTTTAAAAAATAAATAAGAAATCCCTGAATGATCTTGATGATCTAGATAATGTACTTTAGTCTTAGTCTCTAGTCTAATAAAAAGGGTAAATTAGAAAATTATTTAAAAATTACATGTTAGAAAACAAAGGAAAATTGAATTAAAGAAAACTAAATTCCTTGTTGGTATTTTATTTCAAATGAATGCAAAGAAGTCACTTAGCAACTATTACTTTTTCTTTCTCCACCCAAGCCTCAAATAGAATTGCTTAGGGTAAGAGGTGTGTTTGGATTACCAAAAATTTGTAGTCTTTGAAGGAATTCTTTATAGTTGGTAGCTTCAGTGTTCCCAGTCATCTTCCCTTTTCCATCAATTGATCTTAGGCCCTTCTAGAGGCAAGAAGGTTGTTACTATAAACCAGTTCATGTCAACATACCATTTCCTATAAAATGTGTTCAGGAAAAGTAATTATCCATCAGGACTACTACTCCCAAGAGAAAGCTTCATAGGCAGGGGCATTTGAACTGTGTCTTGGAAGATGATTAAAAATTTAATAGAAGTGAAGGAATAGCAATTTGGTTGAAGAGCACAGACATGAATGCAGGAAAGTAGAGGCAGTGGTCCTCCAAGCTTTTAAAAAAGTAAGCGTATAAGGCTTCAACTTTGAAATTTTGATTTATAGCAAGATAAGTAGAAAGAAATGAGTATTGTTGAAATTACTGTGGAGAGATATTTTATGGGATTGTTGACCAGATTTTATTTTATTTATTTATTTTAAAGATGTGGGATACAATTCAGGGTTAGGTATACAAATGTTCATTATGCAGGTACCTTTGTTGGTGAGGTGTGCCCCTCCCTCCCCTGTCAGTTTTCCTCAATTGCCAAACGCACCCCCCCTCTCCTGGCAGTTTCCCACTACTGCCAATCCCTTTCTCATAGTATTATGATAATTGTTCAAGGTCCACTTATGAGTGAGAATATATGGTACTCTGTTCTTTGTTTCTGTGATAGGTCACTGAGTATGATCAACTCTAAATCCATCCAGGTTGCTGCAGAGTCTCTATGCTTGTCCTTTTTTTTGAGTCGGAGTCTTACTCTGTCGCCCAGACTGGAGTACAATGGCCGCTCCCGGCCACCGCAGCCTCGAGCTGCTGGGCTCCAGCGATCCTGATACAATAAATCAATAAGTTTTTGATTTATTGTAGAGATGAGGTCTCACCAAGTTGCACAGGCGGGTCTCAAACCCTCAGGCTCTGGCAATTCACTCACCTCGGCCTCCCAAGTCGCAGGATTGCAGGCTGAGCCACTGAGCCTGGCTGTTTGTCCTTTTTTATAGCTGTGCAATATCCCATTGTGTATATATACCACATTTATTTTATCCAGTCCAGCTTCGATGGGCAGCATGGTTGGTTCCATATTTTTGCTATTGTGAATAGAGCTGCCAACAAACATGCGTGTGCAGGTATCTTTTTTGTAGAATGATTTGAGTTCCTCTGGGTATATTCCTAATGGGGGATTGCTGGATCATATGGAAGGCCAAGTTCTAGTTCTTTCAGAAATCGCCACACTGTCTTCCAAAACAGTTGCACTAGTTTGCATTTCCACCAGCAATGTAAAATGTTCCTTTTTCTTCCTATCCTTGCCAGCACCAGTTGTTTGTTTTGTTAATGATGACCATTCTTACTGGGGTTAGGTGGTATCTCAATGTGGTTTTGATTTGCATTTCTCTGATGATGAGTGAGACTGAGCACTTTTTCATGTGTCTGTTGGCTGCCTGTATATCTTCTTTTGAGAAGTGACTATTCATGTCTTTGGCCCACTTTTTAATGGGCTGTTTGTTTTTTTCCTTTCGACACATTTGAGTTCCTTGTAGATCCTAGATGTTATGCCTTTGTCAGATATACAGTTGGCAAATATTTTTTTCCCGTTCTGTGAGCTGTCTCCTTGCTCTCTTGATGGTTACTTTTGCTTTGCAGAAGCTCGTCAGTTTGATGAGGTCCCACTTGTCTATCTTATGTCTTATGGTATGGGCACCTAGGGTTCTGATCAGGAATTTGTTTGTCAGTTCCAGTTTCCATAAGGGTGTCTCCTGCATTTTCTAAGATTCTTATAGTTTGAAGTTTTACATTTAGGTCTTTGATCCATTTAGAGTTAATTTTTGTGTATGGTGATAGGTAGGGGTCCTGTTTCAATCTTCTGCATGTGTTCAGTAAGTTTTCCCACACCATTTACTGAATAGGTTCTCCTCTCCCCAGTGGTTGTTGTTGGAGGCTTTGTCAAAGATGAGTTCGTTGAGGAATTGAGACTTTGCTTCCGAATCTCTATCCTGTTCCATTGGTCTGTGTGCCTGTTCTTGTACCAATACCGGGCTGTTTTGATTACTGTAGCCTTTACAGTAAAGTTTGAAGTCTGGAAGTGTAATACCTCCTGCTTTGTTTCTTTTGCTAAGGATTGTTTTGGCTATTCGTGGTCATTTATGTTTCATATGAATTTCTGTATTGTCAATTTCAGATCTGAGAAGAATGATGTTGGTAATTTAATAGGTATTGTGTTGAATCTATAGATTGCCTAGGGTGGACATCTTAACAGTGTTGATTCTTCCTATCCATGAGCATGGAATATTTTTCCATTTCTTTGTATCTTCTTGGATTTCTTTGAGCAGTGTTTTGTAGTTCTTGTTGTAAAAGTCTTTCACTTCTCTGGTTTGGAATATGCCGAGGTACTTCATTTTTGTGTGTGTGTGGCTGTTGTGAATGGGATTGTGCTTTTAATTTGGTTCTCTGCCTGTTGTTGGTGTATAAGAATGTTGATCAGATTTTGATAAGGACTTAGGAAGTGGAAATTATGCCACTTCTCTGACTGTATTGTTCTACTTCTTGAAATCCTGGTTTTATTGGTGAATTCATACTTACTTCTTACTGTTATCAAGGCTACTTAGCCTACACACTGAAACTCTGCATCATTCTTTTCCATAGTCGGTACTACTACTTCAACTGTAGTCCACAGACTGGTGCTAGTTTACTGACTGTTTATTACACATCTGCACGAAGTTGAGTACAGATTTTTTTTTTTTTTGCATTGGAGTCTCACTCTGTCGCCCAGACTGGAGTGCAGTGGCTGCTCCCGGCCACCGCAGCCTCGACCTGCTGGGCTCCGGCGATCCTTCAGCCTCAGCCTTCCAAGTAGCTGGAACTACAGGTGCGCGCTACCACACCCGGCTAATTTTTTGATTTATTGTAGAGATGAGGTCTCGCCAAGTTGCCCAGGCGGGTCTCGAACCCATGGGCTCAGGCAATCCACTCACCTCAGCCTCCCAAAGGCGCGGGATTACAGGCTGAGCCACCGAGCCCGGCTCTGAATACAGATTTTGAGGATGTTGGGAAGCTTATCTCAGTTGACAGTGTGGTGACTCTAAGCAGCTGATTAATGGGATTATAGATCATTCCAGGTGCTTTACATTGTATTTTCAAGTAATCCATTTACCAGAATTTTTTTTTTCTTATTTCGATAGCTTTAGAGGATACAAATAGTTTTTGGTTACATGTTTGCACTGTCTAGTGGCAAAGACGTCTAAATATTGTTGCATCCCCCACTCCCACCTGTGTATATTGTACCTGATAGGTGATTTTTATGATCTTCTAGCCCTTTCCCCTAACCCCCGTCTGAGTATCCAATGTCAAAATACCATTTTCTGTGCCTTTGCAAACTGGAATGTTTCAAAGTAAACTTTCTTTTTCAATGTAACAGTTTTTTTCTTACTCAGTGTAATGCATTTCCCAGTACATAAAAAATCTTATTTACTTGTTTACTTTTACTTTCTTTTTCAATGTAACAGTTTTTTTCTTACTCAATGTAATGCATTTCCCAGTACATAAAAAATCTTATTTACTTGTTTACTTTAAATTAAGTATTTGCATGTGTAAAAACTTAATGCTTGCAAGATAAAGTGTTTATTCTTTTCATTCTATTTTAAGTGGAATTCTTTGCTTGGTTGCACTTTTGATTGTTCATTGCCAGTGTGTAGAAATACAGTTGACTCTGTATATTGGTCTTGTATTCTGTAGCCTAGTTGAACTTGTTTATTGGCACTAACAGAATTTTTAAAATGGATTCCTTAAGAGTTTTTGCAGGGGGCGGGATTGGCAGAAGTGGGAAATTGCCGGGGGAGGGGGGCACACCTCATCAACATGGGTACCTGCATAATGAACATTTGTATACCTAACCCTGAATTGTACTCCACTTCTTTAAAATAAAAAATATTTTTTTTTGAGTTGGAGTCTCACTCTGTCACCCAGGCTGGAGTGCAGTGGCACGCTTGCGGCCACTGCAGCCTCGACTTGCTGGACTCAAGATATCCTTCTACCTCAGCCTTCCAAGTAGCTGGAACTACAGGTGCATACTACCATGCCCAGCTAATTTTTTTATTTATTGTCAATACAAGGTCTTGCCAAGTTGCCCAGGCTGGTCTCGAACCCCTGAGCTCAAGCAATCCTCTCGCCTCCATCTCCCAAAGTGCTAGGCTTGAGCCCCCCACCTGGCTAAAATTTTTAAAAAAAGTTTTTATATACAAGTTCATGTCACTTGTGATTAGAGACAGGAATGCTCTGTACTGTACAGTCTATATGGTTTTTATTTCTTTTTTCATGTATAATTGCCTTGACTAGAATTTATAGTACAGTGTTGAATAAAAATGACAAAAGAGGATATCTTTATCCTATTCATATTTTTAGGAGTAAAGCTTTCAGTTTTTTTTTTTTTTTTGAGTTGGCGTCTGACTCTGTCGCCCAGGCTGGAGTGCAGTGACATGCTCACAGCCACCACAGCCCCGACCTGCTGGGCTCAGGTGATCCTTCCGTCTTAGCTTTCCAAGTAGCTGGAACTGTAGGCATGCACTACCATGCTTGGCTTATTTATTTATTTATTATTATTATTTATTTGTTTATTTTTTGAGTTGGAGTCTCACTCAGTTGCCCAGACTGGAGTGCAGTGGCCGCTCCCGGCCACCACAGCCTCGACCTGCTGGACTCCGGCGATCCTTCCGCTCAGCCTTCTGAGTAGCTGGAACTACAGGCGCGCACTACCATGCCCGGCTAATTTTTTTGATTTATTGTAGAGATGAGGTCTCACCAAGTTGCCCAGGCAGGTCTCGAACCCACGGGGTCAGGCAGTTCACTCACCTCTGCCTCCCAAAGCTCGGGATTACAGGCTGAGCCACCGATCCTGGCCTATTTTAAATTTTTATTGTAGAGATGAGGTCTCACCAAGTTGCCCATGCTGGTCTTGAATCCATTCCTCCTCTTACATCTTCCAAGCTTTCAGTTTTTTATCACTAAGTATGATGTTAGTTGTGGGGTTTTCATAGATTCCCTTTATCAGGTTAGTCTTTTTTCCTTTCTGTTTCTAGCTTTTTGAGTGTGTTTATCATGAAATGATGTTGGATTTTGTCAAATGCTTTTTCTGTGTCTATTGAAACTATTGTTTGGGTTTGGACCTTTATGTTAGTATGTTTCGTTGATTGATTTTTGTATATTGAACCCACTTTGCATTCTGGGATGAATTCTACTTGGCCTTGGGTATATAATCCTTTATATAGGTATAGTTGCATTTGGTTTGCTGGTGTTTTGTTGATAATTTTTGCATCCATATTCATAAGGATATTTGTCTGTAATTTTTTTGTGATGTTTTTCTCTGATTTTAGTGTGAGGATGTTAGCCTCATAGAATGAGTTGGGAAGTGTCTTATTTTTAGGCAGCATTGGTAGGATTCACCAATGAAACCATTTTGGTCTGAGCTTTTTTTTGAAGTCAGTTTTTTTCCCTCAAATTAAATTTTGTAATTCATTATAGTTCTTTTCAGATTTTTATTTCTTCTCTAGTATATTTTGGTGGTTTGTGTCTTTCTAGGAATTGTTCATTTCATATTGACTATCTAATTTGTTAGCATACAGTTGATCATAGTATTCCCTTATATTTTTTATTTCTGTAAGGTTGGTGATAATGTATTCTATTCCAGTATGAATTAGTCATTTGAATCTTATCTCTTTCGTTTTGGACAGTCTTACTAAAGGTTTGTCAACTTTCTTGATCTTTTCAAACAACTAATTTTGGTTTCTTTTTTTATGTTTTTGGTCTGTTTTATTTATCTACTCTGCATGCTTTAGGGTTTGTTTGCTCTTTATTTTCTTATTTATTCTAAATTTATTTATTTATTTATTTTGGAGAGATGAGGACTCACTGTATTGCGCAAGCTGGTCTCGAATTCCTGAGCTCAAGCAATTCGCCCATCTCAGCCTTCCAAAGTGCTAGGATTACAGGCAAGAGTCATCTCACCTGGCCAATCTTAATTTTTTCTCACCTTTTTTCTGAAAAGACTAGTCTGTTTATTGATTTAAAAAAAAACTGCTAAGTAGCATACTAATAACAATCTATTATCTTAAAGGTGGTATGCAAATTTTGAGCATATTTGTAAAATAAAAATATATAACTCATCTTTTTTTTTTACTTTATTTTTGAGCAAGGGTCTTACTCTGTCACCCAAGTTGAAGTGCAGTGGCATGATCACAGCTCACCACAGGCTTGATCACCTGTGCTCAGGCAATCCTTCTGCCTCAGCCTCTTGAGTAACTGGAATACTGGAATTAAAGGTATGTCACCAGGTCCAGCTAATTTTTTGATTTTTTTTTTTTTTTTTAGAGAGACAAGGTCTCACTATGTTGCCTAGCCTAGTCTAAACTCCTGGACTCAAGCAATTCTGTGTTAGCCTCCCAAAGTGCTGGGATTACAGGCATGGGCCACTGTGCCCGGCCACAGTTCTGATATTTTTTAGATGAATGAATCCTTTAACTATTATAAAATATCTTTTTTCTTCCAATTACAGTATTTGTCTTAGAGTCAGTTTTGTCAGTTATTATATAACCACTCCAACTTTTTCTTTTTTTTTTGGTTATTGTTGACATGGTATAACTTATTCTTTTTATTTACTTTTAATTTACGTAGGGGTTTTGAATTTAAGATATGGCTTTTGCATGCAGCATATAGTTTTGTTCTTTTCTGTTGTTGTTTTTTGTTTTTTTTTTTTTTGAGTTGGAGTCTCACTCGGTCGCCCAGACTGGAGTGCAGTGGCCGCTCCCGGCCACCGCAGCCTCGACCCGCTAGGCTCCGGCGATCCTTCCACCTCAGCCTTCCGAGTAGCCGGAATTACAGGCGCGCGCTACCACGATCGGCTGATTTTTTAATTTATTGTAGAGATGAGGTCTCGCTGCCCAGGCGGGTCTCGAACCCGCGGGCTCAGGCAATCCACTCACCTCTGCCTCCCAACGGCACGGGATTACAGGCTGAGCCACCGAGCCCGGTTTAGTTTTGTTCTTTTTAAAAAATTTAATCCTAGCCGGGCTTGGTGGCGCAGCCTGAGATTTCAGAGGCTCTTTTCATTTTTCTTCATTCTTTTTCCATTCTGTTTCTCATATTGAATGCAGTAGTCCTCCCTTTTCCATGGTTTCTTATTGAGACTTCCTTATGAAGTGATGTGTCACTTTCTCTTGCTGCTTTCAATATTCTCTTGTTGTTCATCCTTTTTATTATGATGTTAGATGTGAGTCACTGAGTTTATTCTACTTGAAATTTATTGTAGTTCTTGAAAGACAGGAGAAAAGTTTTTTTTTTTAAAAATCAGTATTTTTTATTATGATATTGTGGGGTACATTAAAGGGTTAGGTATACAAATATGCTTCGTTCAGGCACCCTTGTTGATAAGAGGTATCTCCCCGTCCCCAGACAGATATTTACTACCGTTAATCCCATCTCCCTTCCCCTCCCCCCCATAGTTTCCCACCACTGTCAGTCATTTTCTTATAGTATTACATTGGATGTTCAAGGTCCACCATATGAGTGAGAACATGTGATACTCAGATCTTTGTTTCTATGAGAGGTCACTCAGTATTATAGACTCTAGTTCCATCCAGGTTGCTGCAGAATTCATGATTTTGTTCTTTTTTATGGCTGTGTGGTATTCCATCGTGTATATGTACCACATTTTTTTAATCCAGTCCTCTTTTGATGGACAGCATGGTTGCTTCCAGGTTCTTGCTATTGTGAACAATGCTGCAGTAAACATATGTGTGCAGGTATCTTTTTGATAGAGTGATTTGAGTTCTTCAGGATATATTCCCAGTAGGGGGATTGTGGGGTCATATGGGAGGTCAACATTTAGAGCTTTTAGGAATCGCCATACTGTTTTCCACAGAGGTTGTACTAGTTTGCACTCCCACCAACAGTGTAGAAGTGTTCCCTTTTTGCCACACCCTCTCCAGCAACTGTTACTTTTTGTTATTGATAATTGCCATTCTGACTGGAGTTAGGTGGTATCTCAGTGTGGTTTTGATTTGCATCTTCCTGATGATTAGTGAGGTTGAACATTTTTTCATGTGTCTGTTGGCTGCTCAGATGTCTTCCTTTGAGAAGTGTCTGTTCATATCTTTTACCCATTTTATAATGGGGTTGTTTGTTTTTTTCTTTTCAGCACGTTTGAGTTCCTTGTAGGTCCAAGATGTTAAGCCTTTGTCAGACCTGGAGTTGGCAAATACTTTTTTTCAGTCTGTAGGCTGTCTCCCTGCTCTCTTGATGGTTTTTTTGGCTTTGCAGAAGCTTGTCAGTTTAATGAGGTCCCACTTGTCTATCTTCTCTCTTATGGCCTGTGGGTTTTGGGTTTTGTTCAGGAACTGGATGCCAGTTCCAATTTCCATGAGGGTATGTCCTTCATTTTTCCTTTTCTAAGGTTCTTATGGTTTGAGGTTTTACATTTAGGTCTCTGATCCATTTAGAGTTAATTTTTGTGTATGGGGATAAATAGGGGTCCTGTTTCAATCTTCTACATGTGGTCAGCCAGTTTTCCCAGCACCATTTACTGAATAGGTTCTCCTCTCCCCAGTGTTAGGTGGTGAAGGCTTTGTCAAAGATGAGTTGGTTGAGAAGTTGAGGTTTTGCTTCTGGAATCTCAATTCTATTCCATTGATCTATATACCTGTTCCTGTACCAATACCAAGCTGTTTTGATGATTGTAGCTTTATAGTAAAGTTTGAAGTCTGGTAATGTGATACCATCTGCTTTGCTTTTTTTGTTGAGGATTGTTCTGGCTATTCTTGGTCGTTTGTATTTCCATATGAATTTTGTGTTGTTTTTTCTGGATCTGAGAAGAATGTTGCTGGTAATTTGATGGGTATTGCATTAAGTCTGTAGATTGCCTTAGGTAGGATGGACATCTTCACAATGTTGATTCTTCCAATCCATGAGCATGGGATATTTTCCCACTTGTTTGTGTCACCTTTGATTTCTTTGAGCAGTGTTTTGTAGTTTTTATTGTAAAGGTCTTTCACGTTTCTGGTTAGGAAGATGCCAAGGTATTTCATTTTTTTTTTTTGTGGCTATTGTGAATGGAATTGTGCTTTTTATTTGGATTTCTGTTTGTTTATTATTGGTGTAAAGAAATGCGATTGTCTTTTGCACATTTATTTTATATCCTGAGACTTTGCCAAAGTCCTTTATCAGTGCAAGGAGGTTTTTGACAGATTCTCTGGGGTTTTCAAGGTACATGATCATGTCATCTGTAAAGAGAGATAGCTTGACTTCTTCTTTTCCTATTTGAATACCCCTGATTGCCTTCTCTTCTCTGATTGCTCTAGCCAGGACTTGCAATACTATGTTGAACAAAAAGACAGGAAAAAATTTTTATTATATTTTCTCTTAATGTTTATAGATTTGAATGAAATTTATTTACCTAGACATTATAATCATTTACTAATGCCTTCTTTAGAGCTTCTTATTTTGGTTTTTTAGTTCTAAGAAATATTATGTGCCTATCAGTTGTAATTGTAATAATGTCTCGAGCTTTTTTGCAACTCTTTTGAAATACCGGTTTGATAAAGAGAAGGTAATCCACAAATCTTAAACTGTTTTGCTTCCTTTGAAAAACTGGTAGGTTTTTAGTATGGATTCCATCAGGACTTATGTTATTTGGATCTTCATCTTGCTTTTCATAATGAAAGAGTAATGAATATCATATATATTTGAAAGAAAAATGAACATCATATGTATACATACATACATACAGGAGAAGGGTTCCTAGCTTTTATTTTGATGAATTAAAATATTCTGTACAAACATTAATTAGAAATTGAGTTGCCTACGTGCTACACTGTTAAGTGAAGGAGTGAGCTAGTCATTTACATTAATAGTTGTTTATTACATAAAAATGGATTTTAATGTTTATTTTTAATGAGTTAATATTTCTGGTTGAAATTATTTCTTATTGTTAGTGGTGGGACACTAGGCTTTATATTTGTGAAAGGATGAAGGAAAAATGATCATTATTTATTTTTACTTTGCATTAAGTTCTTTTATGAAATGTGTTATGAGTGTTTTAAATCAGAAGCTCTTAAGTTTTTTTTTCTTATGAAGAAGCCTTTCATATTTGCAACAAATTTCTGTGGGCATAGGTGAGCATAAGTTTAGGTATTAAAAAAATTCTGTGTATCAGTGCAGTTCCTAGAATGATGCCAGTAATTCCACTTTTAGAATAGTGTGGTTCCTTTTCTCACCCCTCACTTCAGAAAACATAATGGAATGAAAGTGAAAAGAAATACTCTTGATTAGATTTAAATTAGATTTAAAAATTATAATTAGATTTAAATAAAATTATAATTAGATTTAAAAAAAACAAACAAACTGACATTGGCATAGGCATAACTGACATACAGAAAACTCTCTGTATTTTAAGTGTGTTATTTGCATTTCTTGTGGGCAATACTAGTTGAGTTTTGCTTTTTTTAATCTATTCTGACAGTCTCCGCCATCTTATTTTTTTCTTTTTTTTGATCATTGTTTCTCTTTTTCTGCCTTTATTTGGATTAATCAAATGTTTTTGGTGTGTGTGTGTGATTATTATTTTCTTTTTTGGCTTATTACCAGTACCTTTTTTTTTAGTAGTTGCTTTAGTATTTATAGTAGACCTCTTTAACATATTATAGTCTACCTTCAAGTGTGGTTGCACAATTTATTATAGTGTACTTATCTATGCTCCTGACCTGTATACTTTTGCTTTCATGCATTTTACTTTTACATATGTGTTTTTTTGTTTTTTGAGTCAGTGTCTCACTCTGTCACCCAGGCTGGAGTGCAGTGGCAGGATCATGGCTCAGTGCAGCCTCAACCTGCTGGGTAGGTGTGAGCCACTGCATCCAGCCTACATATGTTATAAGCTTCAGAATTGATTATTATTTTTGTTTAAACAATTATCTTTGAAAGAGTTTTAAATAATAATGAAAAAACTAATAACATCTATCCTGTTTGTTACCATTTTCAGTGCTCTTCATTCCTTTGTGTAGATTTGTATTTTTGTCACTTCCATCTGCCTTGAGGGAGTTTCTGGTAGTATGTGAATCTACTGAAGATGAATTCTTTCAGATTTTATGTGTCTGAAAATGTCCTTTGCTTTTCCTTTGTTTTTGAAAAATATTTTTACTAGATATAGGATTCCAGATTCCAGCTTGACAGTTATTTTTTTTTTCTCCCAATACTTTAAAAATATTGTTGCCCTGTCTTTGTATTTGTGTTGTTTGTGGTGAGGAATCTGATGTCATTGTTTCCTTAGTTACTCTGTTACATGCTTCCTTCCTCACCTTCCCCCTCCACTTTTGAGATTTTCTTTTTCTCATTGGCTTTGAGGAATTTGAGTAAAATGTATCATATTTTTGGTGAAATTTTCTTCATTTTTTTTCTTGGAGTTTGTTGAGCTCAGTACAATTTTAGTGTGGTTTTGTGATTTTCATTTATGTTTGAAAAATTTTGGCCATTCTTTCTCCACATATTTTTTTCTATCCCTCCCCCTCCTTGAGGATTTCAATTTATTCTTTTATTAGGCAACTTGAAGTTATCTCACAGTTCATTTATATGCTTTTTAATTTGGGTAGTTCTTTTTTCCCGTGGGCTTTTTTCAGGGGAGATAGTTTCTTTTGCTATGTTTTCAGGTTCATTTATTTTTTTCTTCTACATCATCAATCTGATTTTAGTTCTATCTGGTTTTCATCTTAGATACTGTAGTTTTTTGTTTGTGTGGATTTTTTTTTGAGTCTAAGTTCCACTCGTCACCCAGGCTAGAGTGCAGTGGCATGTTATGGCTACTGCAGCCTTAGCCTGCTGGGCTCAGTGATCCTTCCACCTCAGCCTTCCAAGTAGCTGGAACTACAGGTGCACACCACCATGCTCGGCTAATTTTTTTGTATTTATTGTAGAGATGAGGTTTCTCTGAGTTGCCCAAGCTAATCTCGAACCCCTGGGCTCAGGCAGTCCTCTCGCCTCCGCCTCCCAAAGTGCTGGGATTACAGCATGGGCCACCATTCCTGGTGACGTTGTAGTTTTAAATCTGTGGAAGTTTGATTTGTGCCTTCCGTTTTAAAAATATCTTTCATCCTCTCTAACTTTTTGGTCGTATGGGATATAGTTATAATAAATATCTTCTCTTTTTTTGGTGGGAAAGCAGGTTTATTGAGAGTACAGAAAAGCTCCCAGAGTGGGAGGGGGCTTGAAGGGATTGCCCCATAATAACTATTTTAATGCCATTTTTTTTTGTTCATTCTATGTCAGTTCTGGTTTGAATTTGATTTGTTGAATATCCTCTTCATAATAGGTTTTGTTTTCCTGCTTCTTTGCATGCTTGGTTGTCTTTAATTACATATCACACATTGTGAATTTTAAGTTGGATCCTGGATACTTTGTATATGTATAAATCTTCTGGAGCTTTTTGTAAGAGTACAATTATTTGGAAACAGGTTGATCCTTTTGTATCTTACTTTTATGATATGTTAGGTAGCTCTGAAGTAGTGTTCAATCTAGAACTAATAATTTTCACTACCAAGGCAATATCTTCCTTAATGCTTCACCCAATATTTGATGAATTGTGAGTTTTTCTAGTCTACTTAGTGAGAATAAGCAACCTTCTTGGCCTGTGTGAATGCCTAGGACTTTTAGCTCTGTTCCTTTTTTCTCTCTTTTTTGAGTCGGAGTCTCACTCTGTCATCTGGGCTGCAGTGCTGTGGCATTCTCACAGCCACTGCAGCCTCGACCTGCTGGGCTCAGGCTACCCTTCCATATCAGCCTTCCAAGTAGCTGGAACTACAGGCATCTGCCGCCACACTCAGCTAATTTTTTGATTTAGAGATGAGGTCTTGCCAAGTTGTTGAGTCTGGTCTCAAACCTGTGGGCTCAGGCAGTCCTCTCACCTCGGCCTCCCAAAGAGCTGGGATTCCACCATGCCTGGCTCTTCACCCTTTTAATAGGGATTTGATTTAGTTATTAATCTTAATTTTATTTCTTTTTGATCAGAAAGTATGGTCTGTTAGATCTGAGACAATGTGAAAAATGTGTTAAACTCTGACATGCTATTTCATATACAGTAAGTCCCCTACATACGAGCCTTCAAGTTACTAAGTTTAACAATGCACACCTGCATTTTTTAATGTATTATTTCTCTCTACCAGGTGTTAGTGTAGCCTGTGAAATACATACAGTACTACATAGCTGATTGTGTTAGTTGGGTACCTAATCTTACTTTGTTGAACTTAGAGCAAATTGGACTTACAAATGTGCTCTTGGAACAAAACTCATCTGTATTGTTGGGGACTTCCATATTTTTTTCTCCTTAGAATTCTTTTGGGTTTTGCTTTTTATATTTTGAAACTGTGCAAGTAAATTTGGAATTAAAGCTTTTTGGTAAATAGAACTTTCTTGTCCAAAAGCTTTTCGGTAAAAGGATCCTTTTATGAAAATATATTAATGCTCTTTAATTATAATAATTTTTGTATTGATGCTTACTTTGCCTCTTATTGATGAATCAACGTTGGTATTTTTGTCTTGAATCTAAATGATATTTTGAATTTCATCCATTTAATCATGCTGGATTTTAAATTTGTGTGTGTGTTTTAGTAAGTACCTTATAGCTTGAATTCTGTGTGTGTGTGTGTGTGTGTGTGTGTGTTGTTGTTTTTTTGTGAGTTAGAGTCTCACTCCGTGGCCCAGGTTGTAGTGTAGTGGCACATTCAAGGCCACCACAGCCTCGACCTGCTGGGCTCAGACAATCCTTTCACCTCGGCCTTCCAAATAGCTGGAACCACATGTGCGTGCCTCTCTGACTGGCTAATTTTTTGATTTATTGTAGAGATGAGGTGTCGCCAAGTTGTCCAGGCTGGTCTTTGAAGCCCTGGACTCAGGCAGTTCTCTCACCTCCATCTCCCAAAGTGCTGAAATTATAGGTATGAGCCACAGTGCCCAGCGATGTGTATTTTTTAATCCAGTGTGATTACAGCTGTCTTTTTTTTTTTATTTTAATGATGTGGGGTACAATTCAGGGTTAGGTATACAAATGTTCATTATGCAGTTAGGTACCCTTGTTGCTGTGGTGTGCCCCGCCCCTTTCCTGGCAGTTTCCCACTACTGCCATTCCTGCCCCCTCCTCTTCCCCTGGCAGTTTCCCACTACTGCCAATCCCTGATTATAGCTGTCTTAACTGGACAGTTGGTTCATTAACTTTTTTGTGTGTGTTTGATAATTACTTGTAGTTTTATATTTACTTCCATCACTGTAGTTACCTTTTTTGTGTAGTTTTCTTTACTAATTTTTGTGAGATCAGTAAGCTTTTTTATATTCTTTTTCTTCTAACGGTTAGAAGTTATGCACTCTGTTACTCTTTTAGTGATTACTTATAAGATTTGAGTAGTATACTAATCATAAAGTCTAGAGCTCATCAGTATTCTTATCATCTTCTTAAAATAACGTTATAGTAGAGGAGGACACACCTCATCAACAAGGGTACCTGCATAATGAACATTTGTATACCTAACTCTGAATGGTACCCCACTTCTTTAAAATAAATTAAAAGAGAGGAAAAAAAGAAAAAATAACATTTTATTAAAGTATTTTCTGCAGCACTTTTGTTTTATCTGATCTTATTGCCTATGATTTTACTTTCTCCTTTTTAGTTAGTAACCCTTTATTAGTTGTTTTTTTTTTAGCAGTCAGTACTCTAATTAGATTAACCCATATATTTTCCAGTTTGCTCAATTTTTTCCTTGCTTCCTGCTTTTCTGTATTTTTATTTTTTCCCTCAGAAATATATCTTTTATAGTTCTTTCAGTGAGAGTTTTTGAATAGTAAATTCTGTGTGTTAGGAAATGCCTTTTCTTCATGTTTTCCCTTGAGCAGATTAGCTGAGCATAGAATTTTAGATTGACTGTTATTTTCTCTGTTCTTTCAAAATAACATTGTCTTTTTGCTTCTGTTGTGCTGATGAGGAGTCTGTTGTTAGTTTTGATGTTCCTATATAGGTAACTGAGGTTTGTATCCTCTGTTGATTTTAATATTTCCACTTTGTTTTTGGTGTTATAATGTGACAATATGTAGATGTGCTCATCCTGATTTTGACTCCATATAATTTTTCAGTCTAAAGATTTAGATATTTTGTCAATTTCAGATAATTCTCAGGCATTGTTTTCTTGAATATTGTTCATATTTTTTTCTTTGTTCCTGGGACTTTTCAGCTAGTTTATCATTCTCTTTTCCATCTCGTGATTTCTGTATTACATTCTGAGTAATAATTTTCGTTTTGTCTGCCAACTTATTTCTCAGTTCCTTCCCTTGGACCTTTCTTCCTGCCTTCTCTTTATTTAATTTCTTCTCCCTTCCTCAGATATCCCCAGATAGCCTCCTTTTTTTAGAGCCTGATTTGTGTATTACTTATAATTTATCCAGCATATTTTTGTGGTTTTTTTGTTGCTGCTGTTGTTTAACTCTCTGCTTCTTTATCCTCCCTTCTTCTCATCTTTTTTCCCCTTCTACTTTTCTCTTTCCACTTACTTGACTTTTTACTGCTTATATTTGGCACTGCATTTCTGTGTTTCTTTCCCTTTACTTACCCCTGCCTCATACCCCCTTGCTCCGTATTTCTCCTTCAACTCCATTGCCTCCCTTTCTCCATCCCACTTGCCATCCTTTCTCCACCTTTGTCTCCTCTTCCTCCATCCTACTTCTTCCTTTCCTATTTTCCTCTCTTATCTTTCTCTTCCTCCCCTCTCTTTTTTTGAACTTATATTAAATTGCTTGTATTATTTATTTTTAACTATCATTTCTGTTATTAGTTATTGTTTGTGTTGGAACAATATACCATATTGTTGGGTGCATTATCATTATTACTGATTATTTTAAGGCAGTAATTTACAGTGTTTGGTACTTTATTGGTAGAAACACATTACTTGTAATATACTGCACAGGTTAGTGTATGATGCCATTGTTTGAAAAGCAGTTCTAAATGGTGATTTAGAAAAAAAAAAGTGATGAAAAAGAATGCTGATTCTACAAAATTTGTTGAATTTTCAGTCCTCCAGCTTGGGTATGTGATATTTATTTTAGGGGAATATTCAGTATACGAACCCTAAAGTCAGGAGTCTTGGCCTTTGGAGTTTTTAATTACATATATATTATAGTGCTTACAAGTCTTAAAAATATGTAGTAGATAGTAAGTGTATTATGATGAGGTTTTAAAGCGTACCATAAAAAGATCCTAAAGAGACATCTGAGAAATTTTATTTATTTAAATTAAATGCAGTCTAGAATTATTTTGCTATTTAAAATTAATGTTCTCAAGGGTCTACAAAGCATTCCTAAGCCTGAGTTAGTTTTTTAAAATTTCAGAAACTTTAATCTGAATTTGTGGTGAAATAAGTATTTGGTTTCTTTAAGGAAATACTAGTTCATAAACACTTCAAATCAAATAGACCTGTTTCCAAAAATAGGGAAAATTTTTGAAGCCTTAAACTTTTTTTTTTGGAAAGCCCTGACCATCAGCCCAGCATGATACAAAGCACTCCCTATAGATTACCATTTTGAAGGGTTATAAAAAAAGTAAGGAGTCTGAATGACATAGTGAGACCTTCGTTTCTACAAAAAATAAAAATAAAAAAAAAAATCCCCATGTGGTGGCATACGCCCATTGTTGAAGGTACTTGGGAGGCTGAGTCACAAGGATCCCTTGAATCCATGAGATCAAGGCTGCAGTGAGCTATGACTGCACCACTGCACTTCATCATGGGTGACAGAGAAATTACTTTGTTTCCAAAAGAAAAAAAAGTTAAGGCTTGCTTGCTCTTCGTAAAGAGCGTGCAGTATCTGTAGGAGAATAACTAACTCATATGACATATTTAGGATCTGTGACTCATCCTATAATCCCAGTACTTGGGAGGCCGAGGCAAGTGGATTGCCTGAGCCCACGGGCTCGAGATCAGCATGGGCAAATTGGCAAGACCTTGTCTCTACAATAAAAACTAAAAAAAAAATTAGCCAGGCATGGTAGTGTGAACCTGTAGTTCCAGCTACTTGGAAGGCTGAGCCGGAGGGATCGCTGGAGCCCAGCAAATCAATGCTGGGGTGGCCATGAGCATGCCACAGCACTCCAGACTGGGTGACAGAGTGAGACTCCAACAAAAGAAAAACCTCAAAACAAAAAGTAATAGAGGCACTCATGAAAAGAGAAGCTGAGTGAGCTAAGGGTCATCTTTTTGGAAAAGATAGGACTTGGCTTTGAGGTTTAAAAGTGGTTGGATTTTTTTCATAATCTATTTCTGGATTTTCTTCCTTTTTCATTTTCTTCTGTGTTACTGTTTTGGACAGATAATTGGGTTTTTTTGTTGTTGTTAAAAAAAATATTTTTGAGTTGGGGGTCTCATTCTGTTCTCTAGGCCGGAGTGTAGTGGCACAGTCATGGTTCACCACAACCTCGACCTCCTGAGCTCAGGGGCCTTTTGCCTCCACCTCTGCCTCCCAAGTAGCTGGGACTACAGGTGTGTGCAAGCACACTGGGCTAATTTTTCTATTTTTTGTAGAGACAGGGTCTTACCTTGTTGCCTATGCTGGTCTGGAACTCCTAGGTTCAAGTGATTCTTTTAACTCACCCTCCCAAAGTGCTGGAATTACAGGTGTGAGCTACCACACCTGGCCAGTTGTTTTTAAATAAATGAAACTCTTCTATTATACAATATCTCTTCTGTGTTTCTTCCCCCACCATGTCAGTTTGTGACTTGATGATCAGAAATACTTTATAAAAGAGTTTTTACTTGCTAACAAGTTCATTACAAACAGCTATAGAGTAAAAATCAAATTGGTTTAATTTTAATCTAGCATTTTTTTTTATTAGCATTAGCAAGTATGTATTTTCCAGACTTCGTTAGCATGCCAAATGGGAAGGAAATTAAGAGAATGTTTTGGCTCCTGATCTGTCACAAAATCTTGCATTGATTCATGTTTGCTTTTTGTTTTGCTTTGTTGTTGTTCTCATTTTCTTTTTTCTCCCGGAACATCATGTTTGAAACATTAGTTCCAGGAAATTTAGAGGTAATTTTTGCAGTCTATTTTATTTTAATTTCAAATTCTTTAAAATACTCTCTTGGAGAAATAGAACACTTTGCCCACTTTGCCCATTCATTTCACTTGTACATGTTATTTTTATACTTCATAAAATATATTAAATATTTGATGACTGATTCTTATGGGCAGATAATAGATGAATATCTAGTGTTCTTTACTGCACATGTTTTACTTTGAAAACTGTATAGCATAGAAGTTAAGAGCATGGACACTAGGTCTAGGGGGCTTGGTGTTTATTAACTCCTGATTCTACTTCTTTTTTTTTTTTGAGCTGGAGTCTCACTCTGTCACCCAGATTGGAGTGCAGTGGCCACTGCCGGCCACTGCAGCCTCGACCTGCTGGGCTCCAGTGATCCTTCAACCTCAGCCTTCCAAGTAGTTGGAACTACAGGCGCGCACTACTACGCCTGGCTAATTTTTAATTTATTGTAGAGATGAGGTCTCACCAAGTTTCCCAGGCGGGTCTTGAACCTGTGGGCTCAGGCAGTCCACTCACCTCAGCCTCCCAAAGCACTGGGATTACAGGCTGAGCCACCAAGCCTGGCTCTGATTCTACTTCTTACTTGTTAAGTTATTCAGACTCTCTGTGGCCTAACTTTCCTTATCTGCATAGGGATAATGATGATACTTAACTTCATATTGTTGCTATGAGGGTTATAGGAATTTGTTTCTGTAAAGTACTTAAAAGAGTGTCTGTGTATAGGAAGCATTCAGTTTGTGTTAACCATTATTATTTTTCTAGTTTTGTGAAAAGTCACACAGATAGTAATTGTTACACACAGGAGTGGAGTCTGGATGATCTAATTCCAGTCAAGATGAAGCAGTGCTATTTTCTCTATCAATAGGCTATGTTTGTCTTTTCCAAGGGAAAAATTTTCAAGCTTCACATGAACTGAATACAACAAAGTAAAAATAACCTTTTATTAATAATAAGTCACATTTTGAGTATATATTGTTTGCTCAGCATTGAGCTAGGTTTCCGGATTCCTGGGGTAGTTACAGCTTGTATTCTAAAGAAGCTAAACTAGGAAAAAGAACAAGAAAACATTGAAACATTGTTATTTCCATAAGAGAAATGTAGAGAATCCAAGAAATAGAGGGGAAAGGCATCTATCCCTTTGCTTTTAGAAGGGCAGAGTAAAAGAGGAAAATTCCATAGGTGAGATATCACTAAAGAATTATTATTAATATTCATAGGATAAGATAATACATGAAAGAGTTTAAAGTGCTGTGTTACTAGTAATTTGCTTTATTTTAAAGTCTTTTATTGAACCTTACAACATTCTGTGTTATTAATTGTTGCTTACCTTTAACTTGAGTTTATTTATAATTAATAGTTTATTGTTTATCTCATTCTTAGGTTTAAAGATCATTTTTTTTTGGTCTCTTTAAAAATTTTTTTTGGCCGGGCTTTGTGGCTCAGTCTATAATCCCGCACTTTGGGAGGCCGAGGTGAGTGAATTGCCTGAGCCCGCGGGTTCGAGACCCACCTGGGCAACTTGGCGAGACCTCATCTCTACAATAAATTTTAAAAATTAGCCGGGCGTGGTAGTGTGCGCCTGTAGTTCCAGCTACTTGGAAGACTGAGGCGGAAGGATCGCCGGAGCCCAGCAGGTCGAGGCTGGCGGTGGCCGGGAGCAGCCACTGCACTCCAGTCTGGGCGACAGAGACTCCAACTCAAAAAAAAAAAAAAAAAAAAAAAAGATTTTTTTCCATTGTAATATAAATAGTGTGCTTTTTGTAAACAAATTGGAATAGTAGTGAGTATAATATAAAGTACAAGTTCTCCCTCTCCTTTTTCTTCAGTGTTCTCACTTCCACTGAAAATGAACCATACAACAAAACTGGTCATGCTTCTTAGAGATAACAGCTACTAATAATTTGGTATTTTCTGTGCATAAATACATATACATGTGCTTAAGACACACAAATGCATCTCAAGCCTACTTTTTCATTTTCATTAAAACACTTTAAGCTCTAGGCAAAATGATTTATCTGCATCCTCTCATGCTTCATGTTTTGTTTATGCCTTGAATGCCCTTCCCATTCAACCCCGCCACTTCATGTCTAGTGTCCTTTCTATCCTTACAAGTCTTTTCAAATATTATACCCTCTGTCAGGCTTTTTCTTCTTTCCTCACCTTTGTGCCTCATTGAGCTTTGAAAGCAGTCTTGTGTTTCTAATATGCCACATGCTTTGTAACCTTACTTTTGGTACTAACGCTTTCTACCGTGCATATAGTTGTATGTTTAGTTTTGCATGCCCTGTACTATGCTGACAATCTTTTTAGAGCAGAACTATCTGTGTTTGAGCTTTGTAATCCTTAAATGCCTATTTACAAAACTTATTTTTAGACACCTATTTACTGTGAATTGAAAATAGATCTTAATTTTTTTTGGTAAGTGGCTAATGATTTTGAATAAATTTCTTCGAGACTTTGTTTTCTTGACCAGCTCTTAATGTTAAAACTATAATCTTCAAAGACTGAAGTTTTGAGAACAAGAGTATAGATAGATCGGTACATATCTCAAATATTTGTAGGATAAATTTTAGGAGCAGTTCTTTGACTTGGAAGGAAACTTGGCATTGTGACTGCTAAACATTATATAGCATATGTAAATAATAATAATTAAACTTTTTTTATTTTTCAGAGAATGCAGAATCTATCGATCTCAAACAGTTTTTTGATCAACATTTTTCTCATATTTACTATGTGTTCTTTGAGAATTTTGTGATGATTGAAGCTAGTCTTAAACAAAAAGGTAAGATGTTAACATCTATCCTGGCTTATGTTAATGCTTCCGATAATTGTCATAAAATAAGAGACTCTTGGACATTAGAATTTTAGTATTGTTTTATTTCTTTTTGTCAGTTTTGATACACCCTTACACTATTACTATAGGTCTAGAAATATGTATCAGAAAGACAAGTAATAGGTTAGTATAACTGTCCTTATTACTTTACAAAGGCTTTGCAGATTTGCTTCTTCAGGTTTAAATGTTTCCTCGATCCTGTCTTCTTTGTTCTACCCGGAGGCCTGTGTCAAGTTTGAGCAGACTTTTTTATTGAGATGGAGTCTCACTCTATCACTTAGGCTGGAGTGCAGTGGCACGCTCACAGCCACCACTGCCTCGACCTGCTGGGTTCAGGTCTCAGCCTTCTAAGTAGCGGGAACTACAAGTGCACACTACCACGCCTGGCTAATTTTTTTATTTACTGTAGAGATGAGGTCTCACCAAGTTGCCAAGGCTGGCCTTGAACCCCTGAGCTCAGGCAATCCTCTCACCTCAGCCTCCCAAAGTGCTGGGATTACAGACTTGAGCCGCCGCACCCAGCCTCATTTAAAGTTTTTTACAATATGTTATGATTTATTTTTAGGCATAAATATATAGAACCTAAATTTAATTATAGTACTCAAAAGAGTAGACTGAGATTGTCTACATGACTAGAATATGCTTTGAACATTTTATTAAAGAATCACTGAAAAACAACTTATGTGCTTGAAATATGTTAAGCTCATTAAGTGATTGTTAACAATGAGGACAAAATTCTATGTTTAAAATATTTTCCTGTACAAATGTTTTAGGTCACAAGTCTCAAAGGGAGGAATTGGATGCAATACTGTTTATTTTTGAGGTAAGTGCCCCTCAATCTTTTTTTCAAAAATAATTCTTGGAACATACAGAGGAATATATTGGAATTGTGAAGCATATAATGACACACTAGGAACCTGCCAGCCTTTTTAAGAATGAAATCTATTTTTTTAACTAAAAATATGCCTGACTGAATTCTGTATATTTTGAGGTATATTGTATTATTTTTAGGTACAGCACCATAAAATTGGTGTGATAGTCAATGTTTGCAAAAAATGAAAATTATAATTTTGGGGTTTTTTTGAGTCAGGGTCTTACTCTGTTGTCCAGGCTGGGGTGCCAGTAGCATGATCCACCACAGCCTCGACCTCACCACAGCCTCGACCTCCTGGGCTCAGGTGATCTTTCCTCCTCAGCTTCCCAAGTAGCTGGGACTACAGGCATGTGCCACTATATCTTGCAAATTTTTTGATTTTTTTTTTTATAGAGACAAGATATCCTTGTGTAGCTTAGGTATGTCTCAAACTCCTGGCTTTAAGCAATTCTCCCACCAAAGTCCTGGAATTAGAAGACAAGCCACTGCACCTGGTGAAAATTTTAATTTGTGGAAGCTTTACTTAAATGGAGAATTCCTTTGTTTTTGTTTTAACTCCAAAACATTCTCATGTGAGAGGGTATATTTAGATACCTGTTACGTGCCTAAGGAGTTTTTCATTTCTGGTTTAACTAGGTTTAACTTTTCATTGTAACTTATACAAAATAGTCTTAAATGTTTTTAAAATTGTTAGTTTTTCATTTTGTATTTTTATTTTAAAGATGTGGGGTACAATTCAGGATTAGGTATACAAGTGATAATCTTACAGGTAAAGTTTGGGCCTCCTTTTGGTCCCCACTTTGTCTGGTTTGAGATCAGGACACTTATTAATGTTGTGTGTCCCCCGCCCCCCTCACCCCTGTTGTATCCCACTACTGCCAATCCCTTTCTTAAGGTATTATGGTAATTGTTCAGGGTCTGCTTATGAGTGAGAACATGTGGTACTCTGTTCTTTGTTTCTGTGAAAGATCACTGAGTATGATAGACTCTAAACCCATCCAAGGTGCTGCGAAGTCCATAAAATTATTATTTTACATTAGTTTGGATTGGGATGGGGCATGTCTTTATTTTTAAAAAAAGTTTGGAAGAAACAATTCATATAGGTGGATGAGCAAAATTTGATACTCTGCTAAAATTTTTTAATTTTTTGTACACATGAAAATAAAGACCTTTTTACTTCCCTTTTAAAATAATTTCTTGCTCTTTATTACATTTTTCAAAATAAATAAGTCAACAGTCATAGGAGTATTCTGATCTTTACTGAGTATTTGGAGACCTGTAGAAAGCCAGGAGTAGACTTTATGATTTAAAAGGCAGAAAAATAATCTGGAAATCAGTTTCTAAAGATTGAGCTATTCTGTCTGGTACTAAAGATAATTCACTCTTTTGTATTTTTAGCATTTTTATGTAGTTTAGAAGAATTTGAACAATCTGATTTACACATTTTTTGCTGATGATTTAATCACAGGTTAGGAAAAAAATGGAAGAGTCCCAGATAGCAATAACACTCATGTTATCCATTCTGCAACTAATTTTCATTAGTCATGATTTCTAAGGCATTTGATCATACTATTTACCTCCCCAAGTATTTGCACTGTTTATGAGGGAATATTGAAGCAGATGTTTTGCTGGGCCTGGTAACTCACTCCTGTAATCCCAGCACTTTGGGAGATGGAGGCAAGAGGATTGCCTGAGCCCAGGGGTTTGAGATCAGCCTGGGCAACTTGGCAAGACCTCATCTCTACAATAAGTCAAAAAATTAGCCAGACATGGTGGTGCACGCCTGTAGTTCTAGCTACTTGGAAGGCTGAAGTGGAGATCACCTGAACCCAGCAGGTTGAGACTGCGGTGGCTGTGTGCCACTACATTCCAGCTTGAGCAACAGAGTGAGACTCCTACTCAAAAAACAAAAGATGTTTTGAGAAAGAATAAAAATATCAGCAAGCCGGGCTCAGTGGCTCAGCCTGTAATCCCGCGCCTTTGGGAGGCTGAGGTGAGCGGATTGCCTGAGCCCGCGGGTTCGAGATCCGCCTGGGCAGTGAGACCTCATCTCTACAATAAATCAAAAAATCAGCCAGGTGTGGTAGCGCATGCCTGTAATTCCGGCTACTTGGAAGGCTGAGGCAGAAGGATCACCGGAGCCCAGCAGTTCGAGGCTGTGGTGGCCGGGAGCGGCCACTGCACTCCAGTCTGGGTGACAGAGTGAGACTCCAACTCCAAAAAAAAAAAAAAAAAAATCAGCAAAGAAAGCAAGGTTGTGATACTGGAAAGTATTCCTGCAAATGTTTGTGCTTACCCTACATTCAGGAAACTAAGATGATTTATTAGTTTGTGGAAGCCCTTTCAGAGTATTCCTTGTATTTTTTTTTTAAATCTATTTTCCTATGTGTATGAATATATAGTAATCATTTGTTATTCTTTAAACAGTATTATGGTTGTCTTTAATGAATCACTACATTTGATTAGAAAAAAGATGTTAGGCACAGGATTTTTATCTTGAAAAAAGTCGTTTAACCTTTGGGCTGATGTTTTTCTACTTATAATGGAATCTCTACAATAAAAGTCTGGTGATGGTAAAAAATTATGAAATCAGAAATGAAGTGATTTCCTTATTCTGGAATAAAAAGCATTGTTATGTAATGTTAATAATATGGCACAGATTTATATGTTTTATTCTTCCTGTGTAGTTAAGGGCACATATAATTTATTTTATTTTTTTATTAATCACATAAAAAAGATGTATGGACCTAAATCTAAAGTATACTTTTTAGAAAAATTTAGATTCAGGGGGTACACATGCATATTCATTACATGGACGTATTGTGCAGTGGTGGGGGCCCATTCCCCAATAATGAATATTCTGAGTATGATAGACTCTAAATCCATCCATAGGTAGTTTCTGAACCCTATTCCACAGCCCCCAAAGTATAATTAGTAGTCATAATTTAGAAATGCTTTTGAATAGTTTATGAGTTTATCTTTTCAGCTTTTCTATTGTATCTGTTTCTATAGCAAAATGAATACAATTGCACAATTATTGGCTAGCTGTGGGATACATATAGGAAGGGCAAAGGTAAAAAACTTCATGTATTTGATGTGGGACCAGCATTTATCTGTGTAGAACTTTATAATTTCTTTATCATTCTCTATATGAGGTAATCTAAAGAAGATGATATCAAAGGGATGATAGAAGTATAAAGAATGCATGTCCTCCTTTGATCAAAATAATACTTAGGCACACATTTTGGAAATAGTCATATTGAGGTTGGAATCTCTGTTCCTCCACTTTCTACCTTTATAACTAGCATCCTACTTAATTCCTTTCCTCATTTGTTAAGTTAGGTTACTAGATCCTCCTTTGGAGTTGATTAAAAGGGTTAATGAAATGCTAGTATATAAGGTATGTAGTGTTTGGCCCTTATGAGCATTCAACAAATGATGTTTTTAATAATGGTGATAAGAGCAGCAGCAACAACAGACACACACAAATGTCATTCAGCAAGTGGATGCGTATTGAGAGCATTGTTAAGCAGTGAGGTAGCTATTGCTGATCTAGAGTAATCCATACAGGTGCAGTAGTATAGGAAATAAAAGGCAGAATTTTAGACATGTTTTACAAAGTATTTATTACCAATTAATGGGAACCTATATATGTTAGCTAAATTTGAGGGCTCCTAAATTTTTAAATTTTGCTCTCATTCTTGTATCCTTCACAGCATCTAAGTACTCTGGGTTCACATGAATTAACTCAGTTATAAGTATTTGATGGGATTTTCATGAAGTCAAACTGTTTTCCCTAGGTTTATCAAAAAAGGAGAAAGAACACTGGAAGAAAGAGAAAACATCACAAATGTTAATATCTCGAAGAATTGAAACTCATTAGTGAAATCCACAATACAGAAACTCTAGGAATTACTAGGCACCATGGTACATGCCTGTAGTTCTAGCTACTTGGGAGACTGAAGCAGAAGGGTTGCTTGAACCAAGGAGTTCGGGGCTACAGTACACTATGATTACACCTGTGAATAACCACTGTGCTCTAGCTTGGGCAACATAGCTAGACTCTATCTCTAAAGGGAAAAAAAAGAAGTTCAGCAATAGTAAATAAGCATTTTGAAATACATTGGAAGTAGTACTTAATCATTAGGAAGAAATATACTTACTTTCTATATTACTGTTTTACTTTTTTAAAAAAGAATACAGAGACAAGATCTTGCAACATTCCCCAGACTAATCTTGAACTCTAGGCTCATGTACTTCTCCCATCTCAGCCTTTCAAAGTGCTGGGATTACAGGCATGAGTCTTTATTATCTTTTACATAGAAACTTTAAAAGACTTAGTAAGTTTTTTAATTTTTCACATTTTATAGAATGTGAACTCATTACTTCTCATTCTTTTTCTTTTTTTTTTATATATTGATTTTTAGAAAATTTTACAACTTCTTCCAGAAAGAATTCATCAGCGTTGGCAGTTTCATAGTATTGGTAAGTAATTTAAGTATGTATTTCACATTGAAAAGAAATGATAATATATGAAAATGCTCTTTAATGAATTGGTTGTTATTTGAAATTAATTCATAGTTTATGGTTTAGTAAAAACAATTAATACCGGAACTTATTGGGAATATAAGAAAAAGGTAGATGAAGGATTTCCAATCAAATGGCATAGTAGGTTTTTAAAATTTACCACTTCCTCTACTCTGAACACATAAACAATGATGATTACTATAAAACAAACAAAAAATAGTCCAGCACAGTAGCTCCTGGCTGTAATCCCAGCCGAAGCAGGAGGAATGCCCAAACCTAGGAGTTCAAGACTAGCTTGGGCAACGTAAAGAGATCTCATCTCTACAAAAAACATCAGAAAATTAGCTGGGCATGGTGGCATATATCTGTAGTCTCAGCTAATCGGAAGGTTGAGACAGGAGGATCACTTGAGCCAGGAAGTTGAGGGTAGTGAGCTCTCTGTGATTGTGCCATTGCACTCCAGCCTGGGTAGCAGAGTGAGACCCTGACTCAAAAAAAAATTAAAAAGCAGGCTCAGCATCAAGGTAGATATCTCTGTGAGTCAGAAATGGAAGAAAAATGCAAAGAGCAAGTAGGTTGGAAATTATGGGCTCCAGATTTGAAAGCAAGCAAATATGAATTGACAGATTGCACCACACACACACACAAAGGTCAGGTGTGAGGGTGGGGTGGAGGGGAAACTGGAGCTAAGCTTACTGCCAAAATAGGGCTTCTGAACTCATGAAAGAAGTTGAAAAAACAAAAGAAAAAGAAAAAAACACAAAACCCTGTTGCAGATTACTGTCAGCAACCAAGTAGGCAGGAAACTACAGATTTTCTGTTATCAGGAACTAAGTCAAAATGCTTGCCTGCTTGGAATCGAATTACAGTATCACTACAGGGCTCCCAAGGTCTTATTATAAGACTTATTTTTTCCCCCTCAGATTTAAAGTAAGTCTGCGGGTAGGCAGTTGTTGGCTTTTGTCTAGTGTTTCAATGATGTTAGGATTGATTGCTAGTTATTCTCATGCCCCTTCTCTCATGAGCAATACACAACCAACAGATAGACATAGTTGAAGTAGAATGTTATAGACCCTACATTCATTTGTAAAATTGAATTATTTCTCTTAAAAAAGAGAGTCATAGATTTATTTAGACCCTATATTTTTAAATGAGATTTTACCTGTGGCTTTGAAACTATAGGCTATTTTGATGAGCAGTTCCAGTAACAGAAGGAATTCTGAAGAGATAAGGACATTGATGCAGCTGCTTAAACAGACAAAATTCTAAATAGAAACCTTTTTAGAATAAATGTTTTAGGTGAGTTTGAGACAAAAAGTTATGTATATATGCATATATATGATATATATAAAACAAACTCTTTACAATACAATGTAGTCAGAAAACAAGTCAATTTTTAAAATAGGCAAAAGATTTGCGTTAGACATTAAACCAAAGAAGACATGAACTTTAATAAGCACATAAGATGTTCAATAGAATAGTGACATTCTGTTGTTTATTTCGTAGTCATAAGAATGTTCTTGAAGACTGCCTATGGAGAAACTTATTTTGAGACATCTTGACTTCAAAGATTTATTGCATTTTCTGAGGAATGTAGCCTTTAATCTCTGAAGGAATTTTAGGCTACCTAGTTGTCATGACTAACGATATTCCAAAAAAAAAAGTCTGTAACTTGAGAAAATACATATATTGTTGTTTTTCTTTTGTCACTCAGAAGAATCCTACAATTCTGTCTCCTTTTTTGTATTCTATATAAAAGAAAATAAAATCGGTGACTCTAGTCATTTCTCTCTTTTTTTTTTTTGACTTGAGGTCTTACTCTTGTCACTCAGGCTGTAGTACCATTGTACTCTACAATCATGGCTCACTGCAACCTAGAACTCTCAGACTCAAGTGACCCTCCCACCTCAGCTTCCCAAGTAGCTGAGACAATAGTCAGGTGCTACAACGCCCATCTACTTTCTTGATTTTTTTTTTTTTAGAGACAATGTCTCACTATGTTGCTGATGCTGGTCTTGAACTCCTGGACTCAGGACTCAAGTCATACTCCTGCCTCAGCCTCCCAAAGTACTGAAATTGCATGTGTGAGCCACAGTGCCTGGCCTCTAGTTGATTTTTTAACAATTGCTTTATGAGAGGCCAGGTGCAGTGTGGCTTACGACTGTAATCCCAGCACTTTGGAAAACCGAGGTGGAAGGATTGCTTGAGCTCAGGAGTTTGAGAGCAGCTTGAGCAACATAGTGAAGCCCTGTTTCTACAATTTTTTTTTAATTGCTTTATTGAAGTATGATTTATGCAGATAAAATCTATCCATTTGAGTAGACAACTCAGTGATTCTTAGTACAAGTTGAGTATTTCTTATCTGAAATGCCTGGAAGTGTTTCAGAGTTCAACTTTTTTCAGTTTTTGGAAGATTGGCACATACATAATGAGATATCTTGAGGATGGGGTCCAAGTCTAAACATAATTCATTTATGTTTTATATATACCTTGATATATACGTTATACACATAGCCTGGAGGTAAATTTATACAATATTTTAAGTATTTTTGAGCACAAAACAAAGTATACACTGAAACATCAGAAAGCAAAGGTATCACTCTCCCCGGCATCCATAAGGACAATCTTGATTATTTGAACTTGCAAAATGACATTTGTATCACATGCAAAACAACACTGTGAGTAATGCATTTAGCTCTTGGCCCCACATTGGGCATTGTGGAGAACCTTCTGTTGGTATGTCCGGTCTGCTGTACACACATGCTGTTTTATTATCCTTTGTGGACATGCTTGTGTAGGGACATCTGGGCGTGTGCAGAAAATATATTTTGCAGATGAAGGGGACTGGAGGGTTTTTAACCCCCTTGGGAATACTGAATAAACTGTGTGTTGGAATTTTGAGTGTGACCCATTACATGAGGTCATGTGTGGAATTTTCCACTGTGGTGTCTTATTGACTCTCAAGAGGTTTCAGATTTTTGGAGCATGCTGGGTTTTCACATTGAAAATGTTCCACCTATAAATATATATAGTAACTGCAATCCGTTTTTTTGTTTGTTTGTTTGTTTGTTTGTTTGTTTTGAGTTGGAGTCTCACTCTGTCGCCGAGACTGGAGTGCAGTGGCCGCTTCCGGCCACCGCAGCCTCGACCTGCTGGGCTCCGGCGGTCCTTCCGCCTCAGCCTTCCAAGTAGCTGGAATTACAGGCATGCACTACCACGCCCGGCTGATTTTTTTTTTTTGATTTATTATAGAGATGAGGTCTCGCTGCCCAGGCGGATCTCGAACCCGCGGGCACAGGCAATTCACTCCTCAGCCTCCCAAAGGCGCGGGATTACAGGCTGAGCCACCGAGCCCGGCTTGCAATCCTTTTTAGAACATTTCCATCACTGCAAAATATTTTTAGTCCATTTATAGTCAATTGCCATTCCTACCACCAGTATGCTTTCTGTCTTAAATAAATTTGTCTTTTTGGGATGTTATATGTTAAAGAAACCATCCAATTTATACTAATTTTCATCTGTCTTCTTTCATATAGCATAATTTTTTGGTTCATCCATATTATAGCATATATCAATATTCCTTTTTATTGTTACATAGTGCTCTACTGCATGGATTCTATCATATTTTGTTTATCTTTTCACTAATTAGTGGACATTTGTATTGTTTCTAGTTTATTATGACTTATTTGCTTGTTCTGTTTGTTTTTCTGTGTATTTTTTTGGATATCCTACTGTAGGATTATATCTCTGCCAATAAAGACAGTTACCTTTTTATTTCTAATCCAGGGACTTTAATTTTTTCTTTCTTTTTTGTTTATTGTACTTCTAGTATAGTGTTGAGTAAAAGTGGCCAGAGCACACATTCTTGCATTATTCCTGATTTTAGAGAGACAGCAATCTTTCACCATTATGTATAATTTTAAGTCTAGTTTTTTTGTAGTTGCCTAGTATCAAATTGAGGAAGTTCTTTTCTATTACTAGTTTGTGTGAGTGTTTAATGATGGATGTGCATTATATTTTTGTTAAATGCTTTTTCTGCATCTATTGCATACAGTCATTGTCAGTGTCATTGGTGGTTTTGTCATTTATTTTACTAATATCAAGTGTTTCACTGATTGATTTTTAAATATTAAACCAGCCTTCTATTCCTGAAGTAAATCCCACTTGGTTACTGTTTATAGTACTTATTATGTATTTCTAAGAATTCAACTTGCCTTTATGAGAAATATTATTCTGTAGGGTTGTTTTTTTGTCATGTCTGTATTGGGTTTAATATCCAGATAATCAGAGTCTCATAGA
The DNA here is from genome assembly GCA_027257055.1 of Cephalopachus bancanus. Classification (NCBI taxonomy): domain Eukaryota; kingdom Metazoa; phylum Chordata; class Mammalia; order Primates; family Tarsiidae; genus Cephalopachus; species Cephalopachus bancanus. Next base: position 1,029,156 of record JAPVLO010000083.1, on the reverse strand, counting down.
TTAGTTGGAAAGTGGTCTCTCCTTTATTTTCTGAAAGAGGTTTTAAATGAATAGTAATATTTTTCTTTGTAAAATATTTGAGAAGATTCAAAAGTGAAACCCTTTAGCCCTGGACTTTGTAATATTCGTGTTATTTTATTTTATTTAGTTGTTATAGGTTTATTCAGATTGTATAGTTTTTTTAAAATCAGTTTTGGTAATTTCTAGGAATTGTTGTATTTTATCTACATTGTCTAATTTGTTATAAAGTTGTTTAAGTTTTTCCCTTATAATAATCGCTTTAATTTCTATAGGGTCAGTAGCGAGGTCCCCTCTTTCATTCTTTTTGTTTTTGTTTTTTTGTTTTTTGTTTTTTTGAGTTGGAGTCTCACACCCAGACTGGAGTGCAGTGGCCGCTCCCAGCCACCACAGCCTCGACCTCCTGGGCTCCGGCGATCCTTCTGCCTCAGCCTTCCAAGTAGCTGGAACTACAGGTGTGCGCTACCACGCCCGTCTAATTTTTTGATTTATTGTAGAGATGAGGTCTCGCTGCCCAGGTGGGTCTTGAACCCGCGGGCTCAGGCAATCCACTCACCTCGGCCTCCCAAAGTGCTGGGATTACAGGATGAGCCACCGAGCCCGGCCTCCCTTTTTCATTCTTAATTTTAGTTATCTTATCTGTGTCTTCTCCCACATTTTATTACCTGCTCTGACTAATTGCATTTGTCTTACTTGTTGTTCTTTGCAAATAACTTTTTTTGGTGTGTTTGATTTTCTCTATACTTTTTCTGCTTTCTATTTCATTGTTTTTCATTCTAGTCTTTTAATATTTTATTCAAAATTCTGCGTGCTTTGGGTCTAATTTACTCTTATTTCTTTTTATTTATTTCTTTAATTTTAAAGATGTGGGGTACAATTCAGGGTTAGGTATACAAATGTTCATTATGCAGGAACCCTTGTTAATGAGGTGTGCCCCTCCCTTCCCTGGCAGTTTCCCTCAACTGCTAATCCTACCCCCCCTCCCCTGGCAGTTTCCCACTACTGACAATTCCTTTCTTATAGTATTATGATAATTGTTCAAGGTTCACTTATTACTCTTCTATTTCAAATGTTTTATGTTATAGGCTTAAGATATTAGTCTATCTTTTTTTGATGTAGATTTTTAAAACTATAAATTATTTCTAATTTTTCTAATTTTCGCCTGCTGGGCTCCGGTGATCCTTCCACCTCAGCCTTCCGAATAGCCGGAATTACAGGCATGTGCTACCACGCCCGGCTGATTTTTTGATTTATTGTAGAGATGAGGTTTCGCTGCCCAGGCGGGTCTCGAACCCGCGGGCTCAGGCAATCCACTCACCTCAGCCTCCCAAAGGCGTGGGATGACAGGCTGAGCCACCGAGCCCGGCTTTAACTTAAGTGTTTTTGTTTTTAAAGTTTTCAAATATATGATGTTTCTAAACATTAATTTTTTGTGTGATTTCTAATTTAATTCCTTTGTGGTCAAAAAATATGCTTTTTGAAATCTTAAAGTTATTGAGACATTTTGTGACCCAGAGTAAAGTTTCTCTCATAGAATGTCTAGTGTGTTTGAAAATAATGTGTTTTCTGTAGTCATTTAAAACAGAATAATGTATGGTAATGTCATGATTATTGAAGGAGAAGAAAAAACTTGAATAAATAGAATCTCATGTAGTATTCATGGGTGATAAATTTGACAGTATAAAGATAACAGTTATCACTTAAAATTCTTATAGGGATTTTTAATGTAACCCAACAAATTTATCTTAAATTTATGTGGAAAATCAAAGTCAAACCAATTTGGAAGAATGATAAATTGGAGAAGGAGGGTGTGTTTGTATTTCCATACTCAATAACAAGTTATAACAAGCCGGGCTCGGTGGCTCAGCCTGTAATCCCGCGTCTTTGGGAGGCTGAGGTGAGTGGATTGCCTGAGCCCGCGGGTTCGAGACCCACCTGGGCAGCGAGACCTCATCTCTACAATAAATCAAAAATCAGCCAGGCATGGTAGCACATACCTGTAGTTCCAGCTACTTGGAAGGCTGAGGCGGAAGGATCGCCGGGGCCCAGCAGGTCGAGGCTGCCATGGCCGGGAGCGGCCACTGCACTCCAGTCCGAGTGACAGAGTGAGACTCCAACTCAAAGCAAAAACAAAAACAAAAACAAGTTATACCGTAAAGTATAGTAATAATGACCCTATTAGTGGTGCAGGGATGGACAGGTAGATTAATGAAAAAGAACATTGAAAGCAGCCAAAAACCTAATCTTACATATGGACAGTTGAAATATGATTGAGACAGCATTTCAGTTCATTTGAACATTATAAACCGTGAAGCAATTTGTAACAGTTGGTTATCCATTTGGGAAAAAACAAATTCTTTTCCTCCCACAAGGAAATACTTTTCTGATGAATTTTAGAACGTAAATATGAAGAGCAATACTGGAAACTTTTTGAAGAGAATATTTAGTTTATCACTATAACTATGACATGGAGGAGGAGATCTTTGGACACAGAAAGTACATAGAAGAAAGAAAAACATTGGCAGATTGACCATATTAAAATTTAAAACGTGTGTACACTAGAAGATACCATCCTTCCACCTAACAAAAATGTGATTGAATTGTTTGGGAGAATATATTTCCAATTCATAGAACTGACAGAATTGGTACAGAAGAAAATCTTTACTTTGGGGAAAAAAATAGATAACCCAATTAAAAATTGTACAAAGAACATGACAGGCAAATTACAAAACCCTGATTGACCAAATGAAAAGATACTCAATATCACTAGGAAAATCAAATGAAAATGTCATTAAGAAATTTAAAATTCATCAGATGATCAAATAGAGCATCTGTGTGGCCATCATCAATAACTCGAAAAACAACAGATGCTGGAGACAATGCAGAAAAAAGGGAATACTTCTACACTCTTGGTGGAAGTGTAAACTAGTACAGCCTCTGTGAAAAACAGTGTGGCGATTCCTAAAAGATCTAAAAATTTACCTCCCATATGACCCAACAGCCCCCTTCTGGGAATATGCCTGGAGGGACTCAAATCATTTTACAAAAAACGTACCTGTACACACATGTTCATTGCAGCACTATTCACAAGAGCAAAAACATGGTATCAACCATGCTGTCCATCAAAAGTAGACTGGATTTTTTAAATGTGGTACATATACACAATGGAATATTATGCAGTCATAAAGAAGGACAAAATGATGAACTTTGTAGCAACCTAGATGGATTTAAAGTCTGTAACACTCAGTAATATAGCACAAAAACAAAAAACTGAGTACCACTTATAAGCAGACTCTGAACAGTTATTATAATACTGTAAGAAAGGGATTGGCAGTAGTGGGAAACTGCCCAGGGAAGGAGCAGGGCAGGGATCCGCGGAGCACATTAAGGGTATCTGATCTCAAACCAGCTGATGTGGGGACCAAAGAGAGACCCGAACTTTACCTGTAAAATGACCTTTTGTATACTTTTTATATAACTCTGAATGGTACCCCACATTTAAAAAATAAAAATTAAAAACAAACAAAAAACAAATAGAGCACCTATCAATGTTTTGTGCTGCCAACTGTGTGGTAGTACTATTAATTGTAACAACTACTTCGGAGAGGATTTTCCAATATTTGATAAAGTTGAAAGTAATTTTGTATCTACCTGTATACTCCAGAGAAATCCACATGTGTATAGAGAATCATGAACAAAAATATATAATATGGTATTCTTGGTAATAGCAAAAATTTGGAAACAAGCTAAATGTCCTGATGTAAAGAAGATAAATTGTGGTACATTCATACAGTAGAATAGAATATAAGGAGTTAACATGAATTAACTAGAGCTATATACCTCAGTATAGATGAATTTCTTAAGCTAATGATAAATATGAGAAACAGCTTACAAATGACTTGTTTTGTATAATATCATTTATATTGTAATGGAATAGTAATAATATAAAAATGTTTGGAAATGATTGATATCAAAATCTGGATAATAGTTTTCACTGGGGAAGAAAGGAAAAACATGATTTGGGCTTTCATGATACCTGTAGAGTTATGTAAAACATTAGAGAAAAGTAAATAAATGAAATAAACTTGGAACTTTGTATGGATTCATTCAAGCTGAATGGTGGGCTTCTGGATGTTTGTTAATGTTATAGTCAATATTTTATTGTAGGTTTAAATTATTTCATAATTTAAAATAAAAAGAAATATTAAAGACTTTTGGAAACGTAAAAAATTAGATAATGGAAACATGTTAGGAAATATTAGAATTATGAATTTGTGGTTAACTAAATGAAAATTTTCTTTAGTGGATTTTCTTTGTATCAGTGATAAAATATTTTATTTAATTATAGTCTTAGTCAAAATAAAAGATAATAGATTGTTGTGTAAAGTGTAATTTCAGACCTAGCTATTGTCAATAAAATAAATCATGTTTAATTGCAATAAGCCATGTGTTGAAAAGGTGATTTTTTTCATATACCCCTTCTGGTCCCAAGTATGGCCAGAAGGATATCAAAGTCACCAATAATAATTTGGAGGTTGCCAAGGACTTGTTTAAAAGTGTTTTCAAGTCTGACCGAGAACTCTGACATTTAGAGATAAATAAGATGTGAATAATTAAAGTCATATTTTCTTTTCAGGATTGATTTTAAAGAAACTACTCCACACAGGAAACTCCTTAAAGGTATAGTATAATTACATTTATTTTCTGTGACTTAGGAAAAAAAGCCAAATAAAACATGCATGTCACGTGTTCTACTTTTCCTGCCTCATCTTTTTCCTAAAGATTGTTTAATTTACTTAATTGTTGTGAGTTCACTTAAAATATAGTAACATTTTGTATGAAAATACATACTTGGTTCACTTTCCTCTTTGTGGTCCCTAAGAAAAAAGTATTTTTTAGTCATTCAATAAGTCATTCTCCATTTTATCATAGCCATTCTTAGATGTAGATGAAAGTAGGGAATATAAATAAAAATCTTCTTGTTTCTTTTTCTTTTTTATTATCTCATGTGTTGTGGTAAATGAAGCTGCCCATTCTAAAAACATCTTGCTGTGGGTTAGGTAAAGTCGCATTGTTAGAGATACTTTTGGCATCTAGGCTTGAGACCAACAATGTAAAGGAATAGGTTTTCCTGTATCTTTCTCCTGTTACCTTGCTAAATCATGAAAGTGGCAGCAGTTGAATAACTTTGACAGTGGTCATTAACAAAACTCTGAGTAGAGTAATTGTCACAGCTACCAGTGAGGTTAGGCTAGCAAAGAACTTAGTGCTTTGCTTGTCAGAATTCGAATTTTTCTATTTCTCTTTTCCTGTTTTATTGATGGGAGAGCATTCATTCATTGGTTCAGCTATTTATTGTCTTCTATGTTCAGGGTTTTGTTTTAGGTGCTTTGATACCTAATAGATATCCATAGTAATAGCACAAAGTTGCTGTCTAGCAGCTTACAAGGGGAGCCCCCAAATCCCAGAATTTATTAAAAAAATTATTTAAAGTTTTGTAATTTTTCTTAAATGTTTAAACTTCACTCACTTTGGAAGTATTCTTCGCTTGATGCAATACATCCATCAAGACACTTTTTCTACTGCTCAAAAACAGTTTTTGAACTGATCAGTTTTGATGCTTTTTCGTGCTTCTGCCATTTTTTGTTTCACCTCTTCCACATCGGCAAAATGTTTCCCTAGGACTTTTTTTCATCCAGGGAAGCAAAAAAAAAGTTGCTGGGACGAGATCGGGTGAATAGGGAAAGTGGGACACATAGGTCATACTGTTTGGTCAAACACTGCCGAACACTCAGCACAGTATGGGCAGGTAAGTTGTCATGGTGGAATAACCAATCACCTGTTTGCCACAACTCAGGACATTTTTTCCACAAATCATGATACAGTCTTCTCAAAATTTCCGTATAAAAACTTTGGTTGACCATTTGATCTAAGTATACTGCAAAGGACCTGCTCCCCCAAAAGGTAATTCTGGTTGTTTGGGGATCCTCCCTCGTATAGGCAAATAATAACATAAGTGAGATCATTTCAAAGGACTTTTAAATACTTTTTACTTAAATAATAACTTTAATAATTTTGCTTTTAATCATTTAAGTTTTTTTTTGAGTTGGTGTCTCACTCTGTTGCCCAGGCTGGAGTGCAGTGGCACACCCACTGCCACCACAGCCTTGACCTGCTGGGCTCAGGCGATCCTTCCACCTCAGCCTTCCTAGTAGCTGGATCTACAGGCATGTGCCATCACGCCCAGCTAATTTTTCTTGATTTATTGTAGAGATGAGGTCTTGCCAAGTTGCCCAGGCTGGTCTCAAGCCATGGACTCAGGCAGTCCTTTCTTCTCGGGTGCTGAGATTATAGGTGTGAGTTGCTGCACCCGACCTAATAATTTAAATTTAATAGTTTTAATAACTTCAGAACTTTTAGAGAGAAAGCACTGAGTTAACAGTGTGCTCCTTAGGATCCCTGAAATCTCCTACTTTTATAAAACTCATTGTCGTCACCTTTCTGTCTCTTCTTTTCTTGAATTAGACTGGTGGTGATAGGAGATAGAGAAGTAGACAAGAAGGAAATAATTTTCTGATTTTTCACAAATGGATGTTATAGAGTAAAAATTATCTGATGCCATTAAAAAGTTAGAGACCAGGTTTATTCTTTACTTGTTAAAATCTATGTATTTAGATTTCTAAATAATGAGAGTTCAATAGATGCTGTGGTTATAATGTCTGTCCCCTTCTTCCTCTTTCCCTCCCATTTCCCCTCTCTCCAAAGTGTCATTCTGTAATCACCATCTGGAGATGATTTTTAAAAACTTAGTTTTTAAATGGAAAAGTATTTATGTTATAAATAAAAATGTGATGTTTTAATTTTATTTTAGATTAGGCGGGAAGGTGTTCGTCTTTTCTTACTATGGTTGCAAGCTCTTCAGAATAACTGTAGCAAAGAACAGCTTTGGATGTTTTCATGCTTAATCCCTGGATTTTCAGCACCACAATCTGAACATGGACCTCGAACTTTAGATAATCTTATTAATCCTCCACTAAACCTTCAAGAAAGTAAGATTCATGGCTTGTTGTCCATCATTATTTTTGTTTTCTGTATAGTCTGTTAATGTATTTTTTCAAAATGTCTGTACATTTATTACCTGGGTAATCCAAGGCAATGTTTTAAAACAAAAGTTTTATTATTATTCAGATATGATGTGGCCAACAGATCAAGGGAGTTGTTGAAAAATAGTTTGTTACTCATAGTTCCCAAGAGGAATAGGTATGCCATGCCACAGGGGCTACATGGGGAAGCTCCTGGGTAGGTCAGAAGGCAGAGGGAACAGGGAGAAACATGGAGAAGAACCTTTATTATGGTTTCTATGGGAAGAAACAGGCAAATTTCAAGTTACCTAGTTTAACCCTTTGCACTCAGCTCTCCTCTCAAAAGGGACATCCATAAATCTAGCAAACCACTTGGATGTTTTCTCTCAGGAGACATAAAGAGATTGCTGGTGATTATACAGGACAAACTTATGAAAGCACACATTTTTCAAAAATGTATGTTTCCTTGAGGTTTTCCATTGAAAAACCCATGTCTCATTTGAAATTTGTCAGGTTTCCGATCAGTTGCGAGTAGTTTTCAGGAATCACAAGTGTGTCCTTCCACATCATCTTCAAACAACAGACTGGACAATACATTGCTTATTAGTATTATCATTATCATCATAATTATTATTTTGAGTTGGAGTCTTAACTCTGCCCCCAAGCTGGAGTGCAGTGGCACACTCCTGGCCACCATTGCCTCGATCTACTGGGCTCAGGCAATCCTGCCTCAGTCTTCCAAGTAGCTGGAACTACAGGCATGTGCCACCACGCCTGGCTAATTTTTCTTGGTTTATTGTAGAGACGAGGTCTCACCAAGTTGCCCAGGCTGGTCTCGAACCCCTGGGCTCATCAGTCCTCTTGTCTCAGCCTCCCAAAGTGCTGGGATTACAGGCCCAGCCCAAATTACATAGTATTTATTAATGTAAGAGGGAAAAAAACAAGACTGCAATTATCTGCTCAAATAGAAAAACATCAGGTAGAAGACATCAAACTGTTATACTATTGCATAACATGTATCACTGCAATGCATGTTGGTGACTGTTTGGGATGTTACCACACATTAGGAAAATATAAGACACAAAATTTTGATTTTTTTTTGTCATAAGTAAGTTTCTTGATGTCCAAAATGCCATTATAAGCCAGCCATAATTGCAATAAAATAATTGGTTCCAATGCTATACTGTTTAATATGAAATGATTCGTTTTTCACTATTTTGTAAAAAGGTGCAGTTGAGTTGCTAGTAGATGATCTGCAGGATTGCTTCGAGTACAAAGGGTTAAATAACTTCAGTGGGCTCTGGGACATAAAGGTTGTCCCTAGTTGTCTGGTACCTAGACCAGGGGTAATTAGGATAGAGGAATAGTGGCCCTGAGTGTGAGTGTAGAGGACGGGATAGGCGTATGGTCTCTAGTTGACTGGTTTGAATATGAAGGGCACACTCACAGCTACTCATTTACCCTCTCTAGGAATCGGCTAGTTGGAGGGACATTTTCTCCAGAGTGTGCAAGACATCAGATTTCTAATAATCAGAAACATATAGTTAATACAGATCATTTAACATTTATTTTTAATTTCTATTCTTGTATGTATCACTTTGTATCCTAAAGTTAATTTGGATTAATACATTGAAATACAAGTGTGCTTTATTTTGTGCAGTAGATGACTGTAAACATGTTACATATAAATTGAATTTTTATAACTCTCCAATAATAGTCTTATTTTTAAATTTAATTTATAATTTCAATAATGTTTAATTTCTGCTTTCATTTATTAGTGAATATTTGTGCTTTTTACCTTAAATTTTTCTAATATTGTAATTTTTTCACTTCTTTAGTTATTTTCTTCCTGTATCAGTACTGCAATTTAAATAACTTACAGTGATTTTGCTTTTTGTTATAAATATATAGTCTTTATTCTTTCATGCGCAAACATTATATATCGCATTATGTTAGTTGGCTAGGATTTCTGTAACAAAATACCACAGACTGGGTGACTTAAACAACAAAAATGTATTATTTTACAGTTTTAGAGGCAGGAAGTTCAAGGTCAGAGACCCCACAGATTTGGTTTCTGGTGAGGGCTCTCTTCTCAGCTTGCAGACCTGAACCTTCTTGTTGCATCCTTATATAGCTTTTTCTCTGTGTACTTGTGCGCATGCACAAACACAGAGAAAGCAAGCCCTGTGTTGTCTCTTCCTCTTATTGCATATGAACACCAGTGCTATCTACTTAGGGCCCCGTTCTTATGACCTCATGTAACTTTAATTACCTTCTTAAAGGCCTTATCTCCAATATAGTCACATTAGGCATTGAGGTTACAAGATAAGAATTTTGGTGACACACACTTTGTTTCATAACAAATACTGCATTTGTTAACCAGACACTAATTGTTCTGCTTAGGAAAGATTTAAGAGAATTCAGCTAGTTGTGAGTTGATTTTCTTGCATTTGTTATAATCAATTTTTTTTTAATGTCTGAAAAGTAACAAATGTAAGTTCCTTTTTGAGGGGAGGGGTTCAAGGTCTTACTCTGTCACCCAGGCTGGAGTGCAGTAACTGATCATGGCTCACCACAACCTTGGGCTCAGGCAATCCTTTTGCCTCAGTCTCCCAAGTAGCTGGTACTACAGGCACATGCCACCACGCCTGGCTAATTTTTTGATTTGTTTTTTTTTTTTTTTAAGAGATAGGGTCTTGCTGTGTTGCTTAGGCTGGGTTTGAACTTCTGGGCTCAAGCAGTCCTCCCACTTCGGCCTCCCAAAGTGCTGGGATTACAGGTGTGAGCCACTGTACCTGACCCAAGTTTCTTTTTTTAATAAGTGTTATCAGATTGTTACTTTGATGAATAAGTGCATTATTGCTAATGTTTTTCATCAAATTGTTGAATTTTTGGACATTCTTCATGTACATTTAAAATTATCAGAAGTTGGCTGGGTGTGGTAGCTCACACCTATAATCTCAGCACTTTGAGAGGCTGAGGTGAGAGGAATGCCTGAGCTCCAGAATTTGAGAACATGATGAGACCTCATTCTACAATAAATAAGAAAAAATTAGCCTGGTGTAGTGGCGTGTGCCTGAAGTCCCAGCTGCTTGGAAGGCTGAGGCAGAAGGATCTCCTGAGCCTAGCAGGTCATGGCTGTGGTGGCTAAGATCATGCCATTGTACCTCAGCCTAGATGACAGAGTGAGACTCCGACTCAAAAAACAAAAAAATTATCAGAAGTTATTTCTCAACTGAAATGTTATGCCCTTATAATCACAGCATAGGAATTACTCAATATCCACCCCCTTTGTCACATTCTTTTCAATCAAGTGTTCACAAAACAACTGATTATTAAAGTTTATTATTGTTGTGATGGACTTTCGGGGATGACCTCAGATTTATTTCAAGTTTTAGTTGTTAGAAAATTTTCAAGCAATTTTCATTGCATTCATGTTTTGCAGTTAAGTTTCCTTTGATCATGTTGTTGTATTATTAAATTTGTTTTGTAATTATACAATTTTTTGTCTTTGGATAGCTCAAGTCACTATAGAAGAAATTACTCCTCTTGTCCCACCTCAATCAGGAGATAAAGGGCAAGAAGATCTCACAAGCTATTTTCTTGAAGCACTTTTAAAATATATAGTAATTCAGGTACTTGATATCTTCTTTGATATTACTTCCCTTACTGTCTTGTGTGGGTAATTCCCTTTTCCCTCTCTTGCCATTATTCTATCATAGCAAATATTTGCTGCTTTTCTTGGGGTGGGGGGGTGGGGGAGGAACCAAAGAGTCAATGGTTTATATTTAATTAGTTGTAGCCTTTAAGCTTTTACAGTGAGAGTATTAGGGGGATATTTCCCAATGCTTCTTTTATAAACTTTAATTTTATGTTCTTCTTTGGAGTAGAACAGACTTTTCATTGTTTATAAGGTTATTCCTGAGTTGTGAAGCTTCTGTTTTCATATTTTCCCCTATATCCCTCTATTCAGTCTTGGCTACTACAGCCAGAAAGACAGAAATCCTGAGGACATGTTTCTCTTGCATGTGTAGTGGAAACCTTAGCAGTAGACAGTAACTACTCTAGGTCTGTCAAGTAGATGCTTTTGCTTATTTTCTTGAAGAAGGAATTGCAAATTTTTACTCTTGAAAATGTGTTAATATCCTCTTTGGAGGATCCAAAATCTTTGTAGGGATTATGAAATGCTTAGAAAGGAAGTTGGAGAGAGAATTGGTAAGGTAGACTCTATGTATATGCCTTCCTATGTGAGCCAATTGGCCTAATTTTCTAATCCTTTCATTTTTAATTAGTGACTGTGATATTTTAAATGAAAAGCTAATAAATGCTTCATTTAGTAACCAATCTGCCTAGATGTAACAACTAGGAAAGTGGGCTGCAGGATAGGGTATAGGGAGAAGTACAATTTATACTTAAACCTGCTTGTACCTTTTGACTTTCTAGGTGCATGTAAGGTAACCTATTTACATCTAGATATGAAATGTGCATGACCTAATTGATGGAAACACTCTTATTAGCTCATATATGTTTCTTGTAACTGTTCCAAATACAGAAATTCCCTCAGAAACAAACATTATAAAGTTAATTTGGACCTTAAATCAGATTGAAAGGTTTTGAGCCCTGATTCCACATTTTACTAATAGTGTGACCTTTGGCAAATTACTTAACTATCCTGTGCTTCTGTGTCCTCATTTGTGAAATACAGATAAAAAATACCTATTCTGTTTTGGTGTTTGTGGTTTAGGTAGTGCAAATGCTTAAAATAAAAAGGTGCACAGAATGTAGTAAGGGTTCTGTAGTGGGTAGTTGTTACTGTTATTACTATTTTCTCTTTGAACGAATTTACTTCAGTTGGATTTTAGAAATGATGTTGCTGGTTTATGGAGGTATAATGGATATACAAGTAAACTGCAACATTAGAAGTTTACAATTTGATGAATTTTGTTACATGTATACAACCATGAAATTATCACCACAGTTAAGATAATGTATAAATGTGTTACCCCTGAAAGTTTTCTCAGATCCCTTTATAATTTGTCCCTTTGAAGTCCCATGTTGCCATCCCATCCCCAATCATTGGTATGTTTTTTTATCACTATAGATTAGTTAGCATTTTTCATATTTTCATATAAATGAAACCATAAGGTACCTACTCTTTTTTTGGTCTTGGTCAGTGTAATTATTTTGGGAATTGTTCAATTTCTACATATCAGTAGTTTGCTTCTCTTATTGCTGAGTGGCATTCCATTGTATGGATACACCGGTTACCTGTTGATAAATAGCATTATCGGGTTGTCTCTAGTGTTTGGTTATTAAAGGTAAAACTGCTATGAATATTAGTAAACAAATCTTGATGTGCATATATGCTTTCTTCTCCTTTGGGTAAATGCCTAACAAGTGGAATGGCTAGGTCATGTAGTAGAGGTATATACTGTTTGAGAAACTGCCAAGCTGTTTTCCAAATGGTTGTACCTTTTCTCATTCCACCTGAGTATAAGACTTATATAGTTACTTCACATAGTCACCAACAGTCTGTATGGTCAGTTTGTAATGTTTAGCCATTTTAGTGAGTGTGTATTGCTATCTCATTGTGATCTTAATTTGTTTTTCTGTAAACAGCTAATGATGTGTTGAATATCTTTTATGTGCTTTTTTGTCATATATCCATATATCTTGGGTGAAATACCTGTTCACTTTTTTCTTTTTTTGCCCATTTTTAAATTGGGTTATTTGTCTTATTAAAAATATAGTTTTGATAGAAGTCTTTAGTCAGATATATGTTTTGCAAATATTTTCTCCCAGTAGCTTATCTTTTCATTTTAATATTTGTTTTTCAGGCTTCTTTTGAAGACTGCTCTTTTTTTGGGGTTTTTGTTTTGAAGAATAAGTTTTTTTTTATGTTGGCGAAGTTCAGTATATCACTTTTTTCTCTTATGGGATCTAATTTTTTGAATTTGTTTCTAAGAAATATTTGCCTATCAAATGTCACAAAGATATTCTCCTACATTTTCTTTGTGAAGTTTTATGGTTTTATGTTTTACGTTAAGGTTTATGGCCCATTTTGAACTAATTGTGACATATGAGCAGTGTTGACCTTGATCTTTTGATTAAGGTGGTATCTGCCAGGATTTTCCAGTGTAATCTTAATCTTTTAACTTTTATAATCAATAAGTATTTTATGGGAATTACTTTGTAACTATGTAAATATCTCCTTTCTTATAGAGATTTCACTCATGTTTTAGCTAACATTCACTGAAGACTTTTGACTGAATTATAACTAGTATAGTTGCCATCTGGTAATTTTTTAAAAATAGTATGATTGAGATATAATGCTCATTCCACATGGTTTGTTCATTTAAAATGTATAGTTCAATGTTTTCTAAAGTGTATTCTGGCCAATTGTGGTGGCTCATACCTTTAATCCCAGCACTTTGGGTGACTAAGGCTCAAAGATTGCTTGAGCCGAGGAGTTTGAGACCAGCCTAGGCAACATGGTGAGACCTCGTCTCTATAAAAAATTTAAAAATGAGCTAGGCATGATGGCAATGTGCCCTTAGTCCAGCTATTTGGGAGGCTGAACTGGGAGGTTCATCTGAGCCTAGGAGATAGAGGCTGAAGTGAGCTAGGCAACAGTGTGAGACTCCTACCTCCCCAAAAAAGATGTATTCACAAGGTTATACAACCGTCACAATGTAATTTTAGAATATTTTAGTCCTTCTTTAAGAAATCCAATACCCCATTAGGAATCAGTCCTCTTATTCCCCCAGCACCTCCATGCCTAGCCCTAGACAAACACTAATCTGCTTTCTATCTCTATATATTTGCCTATTCTGGACATTTCGTATAAATGGGATCATATAATATGTAATCTTTATTGACTGACTTCTTTTACTTAGCAGATGTTTTCAAGATTTGTTCATGTTGTAGGATGTTGCAGTACTTCATTTTTATTGCTCAGTAAAATTTCATTGTACATATACATCAAATTTTGTTTATCTCTTTATCAGTTGATGAATACTTGAGTTGTTTCCACTTTTTGGCTAAATGACATTTTAGATCATTACTTATATATCCAGCAGTTGGCAAGTGTAGGAAAAAACTTTCTCCCTTCCCTGTTTATTTAATTATTAATCTCAACATGAATTTATGTATTCCTGTGAATCCATGTGTTAGTATTCATTACTGTTACTTACTTTGATGCTCAGATTGTTCTAGATTTGGCTAGTTGTAGCTCCTTCAAGCTGAATAATTGGCCTTTTGATTCATCTCCATCAGTGTTTGAGCACTTATTTCCTGGCTCCATAAGATGTTCCAGACTCATTTTGTCCTTTTGTTGCTCACTCTGGGATCTATGGTTTCTCTAATGTGCTATCATTCATTTTAGCAGAGATTGTATCGAAGAACTGGACACTTAGGATGCTCGCTGCTATTGGAGTGTTGCTTCTCCTGCATCTTCTTAGTGGTCAAAGCTAGGGAGTGTATACACATACACACACATTCATATTCCTATCTTTCACACTATGAATTCGTACCAGTACCCCAAATTTCAATCCAGTACCACAGAGTTCCTTCTGTTTTCTTTCTTTCCATGTTAATAGCTCTTTTCCTTGTCAGTGAGAAATGTGACTCACATTATTCTTAGTGTATTTATTTATTTAATCAATCCCCCTTGTAAATAGTCAGTCTCCCATTACTACCATTGCCCTCTATGCACATTCTCCTTAACTTGATTGGGCTCCAGTTCCCACTGTGGGCCTTAGATGTCTTTCTTACCTGTTAGGGCTCTGACACCCTGTGTTATAGTGCTCTGTCTCCTCCTGTTCTTCCTTCCTCCACTTCACGGACTCCTTCCTTCCCTTTCTCAGCTGTGAATTCCCACTGGGCTACTCCCTCTGCTATACCTCCTTCATGAATACCCTGCTTTCTGTGCTCAGGCTCTGATTATCTGCACTTGACTACTGCCGCTGCTTACACATGGACACACACGTGCTTGCGTATGCACACACCCTTGGCCATGTATGTCCATATATTTTGTATTACTTTTAGGCTGAATTATTCAGAAGGGGCAAAGGGGAAAGAACATTTGTATCTTAGTCATTAGTAGAGCCAAATATTGAGTCATTTTCACAGTTTTTCAGAATACATTTTTACTTCTAAGATATTTGAAATGTATATAATATACTTGTATGACATTAGGCCAGTTTTTATTTTTATTTTTTAAGTTGGAGTCTCACTCCATCACCCAAGCTAGAATGCAGTGGCACACTCACTGCTACCCCACCATCAGCCTACTGGGCTCAGGCAGTCCTTCCACCTCATGACATTAGGCCAATTTTAAAGATTTGTCCTTATGCTGTATATTATGATCTTCACAGTGTAACAGTTCAGTGTATTGTAACCTTTTATAATCTTGTTTATAAAAGCTAATACTTGCATTGAAGAGATTCTGTCTCCTGGAACGAGTCTAATTATATTGTTTATTTTTAGGTAAAAAGTTTAGAATGGAAGAACAAAGAAAACCAAGAAAGAGGATTTTCATTTTTGTTTTCACATTTTAAGAAATATTACTTGCCTTATATTTTCCCAAACATCTGCAAGGAGAACAGTTTATATCATCCTATACTTGGTAGGTAGTGTTTGGAATTTTCTAAAAGATCACACAGATGTAAAGGTGACATTTGTTAACTGCAAAAAACTGATTATGTTTTATATTTGTATTGATTGGTAGAGATACCTTGCCTAGATTCATATTGAAAGTGTATTTATTTATTTTTTATTTTTTTATTTTTTGAGTTGGAGTCTCACTCTGTAGCCCAGACTGGAGTGCAGTGGCCGCTCCCGGCCACCGCAGCCTCGACCTGCTGGGCTCTGGCGATCCTTCCGCCTCAGCCTTCCAAGTAGCCGGAATTACAGGCATGCGCTACCACGCCCGGCTGATTTTTTTGATTTATTGTAGAGATGAGGTCTCACTGCCCAGGCGGGTCTCGAACCCGCGGGCTCAGGCAATCCACTCACCTCAGCCTCCCAAAGGCGCGGGATTACAGGCTGAGCTACAGAGCCCGGCTTGAAAGTATATTTATATCAATAGGAAACTTCATTGAGAATGAAGAAATTTTTTTTAAAAAACATGTATTCTTTGGATTCTCATCCACTGGAAAAATTAACCCACCATAAATATTTGTGATTATCAATTAAGCTGATTTTCAGTGTTTGGTATGATCCTAAGACTAGATTATAAATTTTCTTTTTAAGGTCCCCTAACAGTTCTGTCACCTCTTGCTCAAATTCTATGTGAATAATTAAATTGTCATACATATTTTTATTACGTTTTGTCCAGTATTTATATATATAGTGGCTGTGCTAAGATATCTGTTGGAGCCTTGAAACTAGAGCCTTGAGGAAAAAATCCTGGGTTAGAAGCAGACCTCTGCCATGTATGGAAGGCATTGAGAGTCTGTAGGTGGAAATGCCTGTTTTGTAGAAAGATGTTCCTAATGCCAAGTGTAGGCAATTAACAGGCTTAGGCAAAACCTTACAGTTTGTATGACTTCAGAATATGTGTTTCAGTCTTAGGTTAATTGAAGTGAGCTCTCTTTAATTTTAATTTGGTTTTTTTTGTTGTTGTTGTTTTTTGAGTTAGGATCTCTCTCTGTCTCCCAAGCTAGAGCACAATAGCACAATCATGGCTCACCACAGCCTTGACCTCCTGGGCTCAGGCAATCCTTCTGCCTCAGTTTTCTGAGTGGCTTGTACTACAGGCACGTACCACAAGGTGCAGCTAATTTTTAAATTTTTTTGTAGTGATGAGGTCTGTGTTGCCTTGTCTGATCTTGAACTCCTAGGCTCAAGCAGTCCTCTTGCCTTGTACTCTCAAAGTACTGGGATTACAGGCCTGAGCCACCGCAGCTGGCCTCATTAATTTTAAATGGCTCTGGAAGCTTGTTTGTACTTTGGCAAATTCATTGAACATTTTGATGATATTTTGCAAAAAGACATGTTTCCATGTATCAGCCTAGTATATATGGTTTACTCTTCTGGTTTCCATACTAACGTCAAGGAAATACTAAAATGTCATTTTTGTACTAAAGCTACTTTTTTTTAGATTAGAAAATATAGTTTATTTAGAAAGTAAATTAGAGAGAGAGAAGGGATTCATCTCTCCAAGGTAGGAGATGGGATACAGCTACTTGTAAATTCCAGGTAGCATCACAATGTGTTCTCAAATGTGAAAAAATGTAGATTTTTGTAAGCATAATTTTTTTCTTATTTGGTTTTTGTTTTCCTTTTATTTTGCACAGATATCCCACAGACAAGACCAAAGCCACATTATGTCTTGATAAAAAAGGATGCTGAAACCAATGAAGCAATCTATTGTACAAAGGAGCCTTTCATTAAGGCTCGTGTTATTGTCGTTCGTTGGCTAGTTTCTTTCTGGCTGGAGCCAAAACCACATACAGGACCTCATATTCCTGGGATGGAAGGTGAAGTCTTACCAAAGAATATTCAGGTAATGTGCAGATGCAAGCTTGTTAAAGTTAGAAATGGCTTTTGAAATTTAGTCTTATGATTTCAGTTGCGTTAGAACTGAAGTGTGTAAAGCACATTTGAAACAAATAATAGGCATATTTTATTTGTGTAAATATATTTCGTACATTCACATATTTTTTTTTTGAGTTGGAATCTTGCCCAGACTGGAGTGCAGTGGCACTCTCATGGCCACTGCAGCATTGACCTGCTGGGCTTAGGCGATCCTTCTGCCTCAGCCTTCCAAGTAGCTGGAACCACAGGCATGTGCTACCACGCCCATCTTATTTTTTGATTTATTGTAGAGACAAGATCTCACCAAGTTGCCCAGGCTGGTCTCAAACTCCCAGGCTCAGGCAGTCCTCTCGCCTCCGCCTCCCAAAGTGCTGGGATTACAGGCTGAGCCACTATACCTGGCCCATACATCCACATTTTAACAGTTATTGTAGAATTAATAGTTTTCTTAATTAAAAAATAAAAATGAACTAATGCAGAAACAGAAAACCAAAAACCACATGTTCTCATTTACAAGTAGGAGGTAAATAAACAATGGGTCCACATGGATATAGAGGGCAACAATAGACACTGACGGCACCTAAAGGGAGGAGGGAGAAGGAGGCAAGGATCGAAAATTACCTGTTGGGTGCTGTGTTCACTGTGTGGTCGATGGGTTTGATAGAATCCCAGACCTCAGCATTATGCAGTATGCACATGTATCCCCTAAATTTAAAATAATTTAAAAATAAATAAAATTACACAACACAGCAGAATTAATATTTAAAATTCTGTTTTATTAGATTTTACAATTTACCTCTTGTTTTGTACTCCTTTTTTTATTTTTCCTTTCGCTCATTGTACGTTTTCCTGATCATGTCTATATTACAATATCTTTACTATTTTAATTTTCCTTTTCTCAGATTCTCTAGTTTAATTTTTAAAATTTTAAACTGTATATATATTTTTTGATAACTTCTTTAGTCTTTTAAAAATAGGATGAAGGGACCGGGCTCGGTGGCTCAGCCTGTAATCCCAGCACTTTGGAAGGCCGAGGCAAATGGATTGCCTGAGCCTGCAGGTTCAAGACCAGCCCGGACAACTTGGCAAGACCTCATTTCTACAGTAAATAAAAAAAATTAGCCAGGCATGGTAGCGTGCTCCTGTAGTTCTGGCTACTTGGAGAGCTGAGGTGCAAGGATCGTCGGCACCCAGCAGGTCAATGCTGGGGTGGCTGTGAGTATGCCACTGCACACCAGCTTGGGCAACAGAGTGAGACTACAACTCAAAAAATAAAATAAAAAAATAAAAATAGGATGGAGGCATAGAGTGTGTTTTAGTTTATTAGAGTTCAGAAAATTTGACTTATATTCCCATTAGTCTTTTAATTATCTGTAGCAGACTGTATGTAGCATTTTCCCCAAAACTTTGTTCCATTCTTTATGAAGAATTACCAAATGCACAACCTATCAATATCAAGCAGAACTATTTTTCTGATTCTAAAGCTTAATGAAAGTTAAAGCTTAAGAAGTTGTAGATTTTTTAAATTGGGAAGGCATATTTGAGATCATTTGTTTAAACTCTCTTATTTTATGAATGACAAAACTAGGACCAAAAATTGAGTTAACATGGAGTCATTTTCATAGTTCCGAGTAGTGCTACTTCTACCATAAAACAGTAGTAATTTATTTATTACTATTTTAAGACCTTTTCCTAGGCTTAGTCTTCAGTCTTGGTGAAAATTCTATCATTTTTTATAGTTTTTGGCCAGGTGCAGTGGCTCATGACTAATTCCAGTGCTTTGTAAGGTCAAGGTGGGAGGATCATTTGAGGCCACAAGTTCCAAGAAAAGCCTGGGCAACATAGTGAAGACCTTATCTTAATAAAAGAAAAAAAAAGCCGGGCTCAGTGGCTCAGCCTGTAATCCCGCGCCTTTGGGAGGCTGAGGTGAGTGGATTGCCTGAGCCTGCGGGTTCAAGACCCGCCTGGGCAGCGGGACCTCATCTCTACAGTAAATCAACAAAATTAGCCGGGTGTGGTAGCGCATGCCTCTAATTCCGGCTACTTGGAAGGCTGAGGTGGAAAGATAGCCGGAGCCCAGCAGGTCGAGGCTGCGGTGGATGGGAGCGGCCACTGCACTCCAGTCTGGGTGACAGAGTGAGCCTCCAACTCAAAAAAAAAAAAAAAAGAAAAGAAAAAAAATTAATCGGCTGTGGTGGCACATGCCTGTAGTCCAAGTTACTCAGGAAGCTGAGGCAGGAGGCTCACTTAATTAAGACCAGGAGTTGGAGGTTATAGTAAGCTATAATTTCCCCACTACACTTCAGTTCAGCCTGTGTGACAAAGGGAGACTCTGTCTCAACAAACAATCATAGAATTTTCTGTAAAGTTTTCTGACACTATCTTTTAGTTTCATTTCTACTTCTGTTATAACTTTTGTTTTCTTTGTTTTTGTTTGTTTAAGTTTTTACTTGTGTTCATTTTTACATAAGGTAAAATAGAGATATTTTAACCTTCAAACTTTATTAGGTAAGTAGTTCAATATTAAGTTATTTACTTATTTTTTAAAATCTGAGCTGCCTCTGTGTCATTCTTTCATCCAGCTTTAATTAGTAACTTGTTTGAACTGCAGACTTGCTGAGAGACAAATTTAATTATAGGTGGGTAGATGATTAGTTACTACACATCTTGGAGTATCTGTTTGTCACTTAGATGTTGAGTTCTTTGCATTGCCATTTAATTATTTAGAGTAGATTCTAAATGAACTAGAACATATATTTAAATAAATAAACTAAATTTAGTTTATTTAGTTATTTAGACATATTTAGTTTATATGTCTTGGATTTTTAACAGTTCTGTAAGTTATTTGTGGAATTCTTTGGGTTCTGCCAGTATTTATTGTTAAATGACAAAACACCCAGTTAAATGATTATGATATTCTTCCCCTTTTGTTTTTATTTTAGAGAGCAGCTGCTAGTTTGGTATCCAGAGAAGAAAACAAAAATGATAACGCTGATAAAGCAGACAGAGCTACAGAACCAGAACAATCTCATTCCAATACCAGCACTCTCACGGAGCGAGAACCTAGCTCATCTAGTCTCTGTAGTATTGATGAAGAACATCTTACAGACATTGAAATAGTTCGCAGAGTGTTTTCTTCCAAAAGAAGTAATGTAAACTTTGTCACAGAGATATTTCGTCAGGTAAAACACTTTCAGGATCCTGACTTTTTAATGAAGGCTTTTGTCTTTTATATTAAATATATTGATTTTTAGCTAGGTATAGTGGTGTGTACTTGTAGTCCCAGCTATTTGAGAGGCTAAGGTGGGAGGATCACTTTAGCGCAAGAGTTTGAGGCCAGCCGCATCTCTTCAAAAAAAGAAAGGAAGGAAGAAAGAAAGAAATTATTATTATTATATTTTTTTGAGTTGTCGTCTCACTCTGTCACCTAGACTGGAGTGCAGTGGCCGCTCCCGGCCACCGCAGCCTCGACCTGCTGGGCTCCGGCGATCCTTCCGCCTCAGCCTTCCAAGTAGCTGGAACTACAGGCGCGTGTTACCACCCCCGGCTAATTTTTTGATTGATTGTAGAGATGAGGTCTCACCAAGTTGCCCAGGCGGGTCTCGAACCCGCGGACTCAGGCAATCCACTCACCTCAGCCTCCCAAGGAGCGGGATTACAGGCTGAGCCACCAAGCCCAGCTGAAAGAAATTATTAATCTTTAGCTATTTAAAGCTTATTTTTCCTGTAGATTTTTTTTTGAGTTGGAGTCTCACTTTTGTCACCCAGGCTGGAGTGCGGTGGCACGCTTACAGTCACTGTAGTCTCGACCTACTGGGCTTAGGCGATCCTTCCACCTCAGCCTTCCAAGTAAGTTTTTTAAGTTCATGGTTTATGAAATTTATATCTAATCCTTTAGTATTTTCTATTTATTGTTTATATGTTTTAGTTTATGATTATTTTAGTTTAATAATTTTTCCTTTTCTCCCTCATACTCCTGTTATTAGAATAATATTTTAAAATTATTTACTTTATGGATCAAAACTTTTCTTCCTATCATATGATTAATAAATTGCAGTAAAATTATTTTATCATTCACTCTGTGATCAGTAAAAGGTGGTTTATGAATATAAGAAGTGAAAATTTTATTGCTTTTATCCTTCCTTTAGAGGCTCAGTTTTGTCCTCTAAGACATTTAGAAGTTGCTTAACACAGATATTACTTAGGGAAAAAGAAAAATAAAGAGAAGAGAAAAGAAAAGCTATTCTTTATAAAGATAGCTAGAAGTACGTAAGTGCACATTCTTAAACATGTATAAATTTTGTAGAAAATAAACTTTATGAAAACGAGCCATTTGTTCTTCGTAGCAGAAGTACTTAACTTTTGCAGGTAAATGTCATTGACTTTTGTAGCTGAGGGGCCCACTCAGGTTGCCACATCGCGTGAATGGTAGATCTGGGACTAAAACATCAATATCATGGCTCCCCTGTTGTGCTCTTTGGTTGATGCCACACTGCCTTCACATGCCTGGGAGCTCTCTGGGCAAAGCATGAACTCTTTATCTCCCACATTTGTAGGTATGTAAAAGAAAGCATGAGGCAGCATTAGCCCTGTCAACCTAAGTTATGGAAACAAAATTGCTTCAGCCGTTTGTCCAGCTTTGGCGGTGGTTCTAGCCAGATTTAAGGTTTGTGTCGATAGAATATTTAACAGTTGAGAAGGGAAAGGTATTTGATAGATAATGTTGTAATACTTGTAGGAAATTTTAAAGCTTATAGAACTATTTAGGTTTTTCAGTTCTTGAGTCAGTTTGAATAAGCTTATTTTTTATAGGTATTTGCTTATTTTATTGCATTTGTTTCCGAATATATTGATGAAAAGTTTATTACATCCTCTTGTCTTTCTTTGAGTCTTTGGAGCATCTATATCCACATTCCTCCTTTTGCTCCTGTTACTACAGTATTTATTTGACCCTCATGGTTTCCTTTTTTTTTTTAAGACAGAGTCTTGCTGTCTTGCCAGGCTAGAGTGCATATCATAACTCACTGCAGCCTCGAACTCCTGGGCTCAAGTGCTTCAATGATCCTCTCAGCTCAGCTTCCCAAGTCACTAGGACTACCAGTGTGCACCACCATGCCTGGCTAATTTTTTAAAAAGCTTTCTCTGAGGCAAAGTCTTGCTAAGTTACTTAGGCCGGTTTCAAACTCCTGGCCTCAGGTGATCCTCCCACCTTGGCCTTCCAGTGTGCTGCTATGACAAGTATGAACCACTGCACCCAGCCCTAGGATTTTCTTGTTTTTAAAGGCTGAATAATATTCGTGTGTGTGTGTGTGTGTGTGTGTGTGTGTGTGTGTGTGTGTGTACTGCTTTCTCTGTCACCCAGGCTGGAATGCATTGGTGTGATCATAACTCACTACAGCTTTGAATTTCTGGGTTCCAGTGAGTAGCTAGGACTACAGTTGGACACTACCACACCTGGCTAATTTTTTTTTTTTCTTTTTGTATGGAAAGGGTCTTACTGTGTGCCCAGGCTGGCAAAAATCATATTTTGGAATCTGCATGAATAAAGGTTACACTCTGGTCTGTAGTAAATTTATCAAGCCACTTGAGATATAGTCTGACAATTTAGTAATAAATATTTTAGCTCTAGAGATTATTCGTTTTTTTTGTTTGTTTGTTTTACTTATTAAAGTTTTAAAAAAGAGTTTTATTTAGGTTGATAGAAAAATTGGGCAGCAAGTACAGAGAGTTTCCATAATAATATTTTTAAAAATAGGTTAAGTTTTTGGTATCTTAGAACATAACTTTTTTGAGATTATTTTAACTTTTTAATTTTAAAAAATTTATTTTGGCTCTTTTAAAGGAAGACTGAGCTGTTTTTACAACTGTAAAATAAATAATTATATAGCAGGCAGTGATAGTTGACCATTAAGCTGCTAGACTATAAGAACAAGGATTTAGGGGTGAGTTTGTTAGATTGAGGAGAGTGGCAAATAAAACATTTATATCCATATTCCATTAAAGCAGTTTGCTAAGAAATTAATAATAGCAAATAAATAAAAGGTTTGCCAAACAACATTACATACTTCTAATATGGCACATTAACTTTTCATCATTATCTTGGGAGCTGACTTTTTTGGTCATTTCATTCAGGTAAAATAAGTTCATTTGACCACATGACTGTATTAAGTATACCTACTGATTACTCTAGAGTAGAAAGGGGCAGATTTTAGGTGAAGAGCTTGTGATTTTTAATGTGGAAATGAATAGGTAGTGCTGTAAAAAGAAAAAGTAGAAGCAATTTAGTTCTGTTTCTATTTGTAACTAAAAAGTAAAGAAAAAATGGAAGTAAACATACACAGGAATTGGACTTTGGTAGGTTTAAGAGTATTTTTGTTGTTTTGTTTTTGCATGTCTGGGTTGTATAATTTTTTGCTGTGAAAAATATATTTGTGATGAGAAAATTTACTTTTTTTAAAGTTAAGATCCCAGAAAATATCTGAAGCAAAGAATAACTATGAGATATTTCTTTTACATTTAGCCTTATTATTAAATTATATAACTTGATTATATGTAAAATGAAATATGAAAACTTTTTTTTCCTTTATATACTTAGAAAAACTAAGGTGTCTTATTACATGTGATTTTTATTACTTTTTGAAGGCAAGTTTAATTTTTACTTTATAATTAGAATTATCAAAAACTATTTTAGTAATATAATTCTCAAAAAAACAACAGTAATGGCTGGGAGTGATGATGTGTACTTGTAGTCTGAGCTACTCAGGTGACTGAGGTGGGAGTATTGGTTAAGGCCAGGAGTTTGAGTTTAGCCTCGGAAATAAGTGAGATCCCCATCTCTAAAAAAATATTTAAAAACCAGTGATGTAAGTTACAAAAAATTGGCTCATTTTGAAAAGTTGTATCTGTATTGAACTTGGCAAAAGCACAATTATTTCAGGTAGCAAAGAATAATACCATTTTGAGATAATACAATTGCAACAAATCTTTCTTCCACTTGCAGTCATTGTCTATCTACCTCAAGCGTTTCTGTGTGTGTGCAAATTATTTGGATACAAGAGGGTTTTCCAACAATGAATTGGTTAACTTTAGAAAATTGTTTATATCTCACGTTTTATAATGTAGAAATGTATATACAAGTCCTTGAATAGCATCTTTTCATTATGATGGGTTTTTGTTTTTTTTTTGAGTTGGAGTCTCAGTCTGTCACTCAGGCTGGAGTGCATTGGCATGTTCTTGGCCACCACAACCTCGACCTGCTGGGCTCAGGTGATCCTTCCACCTCAGCTTTCCAAGTAACTGGAACCACAGGCGCGCCACCATGCTCAGCTATTTATTTTTTGTAGAGGTGAGGTTTCACTAAGTTGCCCAGGCCTGAACTCTTGGGTTCAGGTAATCCTCTCACCTCTGCCTACCAAAGTGCTGGGATTACAGACTTGAGCCACCACCGACCTCATTATAATTTTAATGAGAAAAAATAGATTCCCAGTGGAGGCCTCTGTCTGTGGGGAATTTGCATTTTCTCTCCATTTGGGTGTGAATTTTCTCCAGGTACTCCAGTTTCCTCCCACATCCCAGAGCTGTGCATATTAGGTGAATTGACATATCTAAATGGTCCTAATCTGAATGAGTGTGGCTAGAAGGGGTCCCCTAAATAAACACAGAATTGCTTTTTGGAGGACAGGCCCCTTGAAGTACAGGTTTCCCCTGCTAGGTAAGTATTCTAGGAACCCATCAACATCAGTGTACCAGCTAGCATTGTTGTGTTCAGTGAATTTTTTTTTGGAGCTTCTTTCAACGACTTTGCCCATTTCATGATGGATGATTTATGAGCGCACTTGCCCACTTCATGCTGAGTATTCAGTTTTTGACCCAAAAAAGCATGACTCCTGTACCCCCATCTTCCCTGGTCTTGCCCTGAGCAACTTTTTTTGTTTGTTTGTTTCCCTGGTTGAAAAAAGTCCTCAAAGGGAAATGTTTTGCCAGTGTGAAAGAGGTGAAACAAAAAACAGCAGAAGCACTAAAAGGCATCAAAATTAACCAGTTCAAAAACTGTTTTGAGCAGTGGAAAAGCATCTAAGATAGGTGTATTATATCCATTGGAGTGTACTTTGAAGGTGACTGAGTTTAAACATGTAAGAATGGGGCCGGGCTTGGTGGCTCAGCCTGTAATCCCGCACCTTTGGGAGGCTGAGGTGAGTGGATTGCCTGAGCCCGCGGGTTCGAGACTCACCTGGGCAACTTGGCGAGACCTCATCTCTACAATAAATAAATAAATAAAAATTAGCCAGGCGTGGTAGCGCGCGCCTGTAGTTCCAGCTACTCGGAAGGCTGAGGCGGAAGGATCACAGGAGCCCAGCAGGTGGAGGTTGCGGTGGCCGGGAGCGGCCACTGTACTCCAGTCTGGGCGACAGAGTGAGACTCCAACTCAAAAAAAAAAAAAAAAAAAGAATAGATACACAATTTTTTAGACATAAATTCTGGGGGTTTTGGGGTTCCTCCTTGTATATGTGAATGCCCCCTGTGGTGGCTTGGTTTCCTGTCAAGGCTGGTTCTTCCTTGTCTTTGAGCTACTAGGATAGTCTCTGGCTACCTACCATCCTGAACTAGAATATTTGGATAAATAATTATCTTCTTTGTTTTTATTAATCTTTCTTAAATGTATGTATAGCTCACATTTATTTCAATATTTAATATTATAAGTGTTTTGGTCTTTATTTAGAACTTTAGTGATGTTCTTGTTATCAGAGATATGCCATAAAAACTTAACTCTTCCTTGTATCAATTAGCCTATTGTAAAATTGATTTTGTCATATGTTGTTTCACTTCCAGTTTCAGTTTCCAGTAACCTAATTGATGATGTTAACTGAAAAAAAAAGACTGTATTAGTGGATTTTGGCAAAGGAAAAGGCATTATTATCTCTGTTGTTTTCTTTCTCCCCCGCTAGGCATTTTTATTACCAATTTGTGAAGCAGCAGCTATGAGAAAAGTGGTAAAAGTTTACCAAGAATGGATCCAGCAAGAGGAAAAACCTTTGTTCATGCAAGAGCCTGAAGAAGTTGTGATAACTTCTTCAGACCTCCCTTGTATAGAAAATGTCACAGACCATGATATTTCAATGGAAGAAGGAGAAAAAAGAGAAGAAGTAAGGTTATAAGATTTATGTATTTTAGTTTAGTTTAATAGATTATAGTTTCACAAAAATGTACTAATGTGTTAATACTAATATACTTACTAAATCGAAAGGTAAAGATTTTTCAGTATATTTTGCAATTTAGTCCAGATGAAAATGATGGGGTAATGTTTAGTCACTTCAGTGGTTAATCTAACCTTATCAGTGGAATTTAATCAAGATATTAATATATGAACTAATAGACCAGGTCTACATACAGGGATTGTGTGAGTGTCTCTCTCTCTCTCTCTCTCTCTCACACACACACACACACAACACACACACACACACACGCACACATCATCCTCTCCCCCTTCTAAAATGAGGGAAAATGTAAGTAAGAAATGTAAGTGAAGTAAATAAAATTAATCACTTAAGTTATGAAAAAAATATTAACAGCCATATTTGTTACACATCAGTGAAAAATACATACAGATTTTTTTGTATCATGCTGGGAAATAAACCTATTGGTCTAAATAATTTGTTTTCCAGCTGGACTCGGTGGCTCAGCCTGTAATCCCATGCTTTGGGAGGCTGAGGTGAGTGGATTGCCTGAGCCCGTGGGTTCGAGACCCGGCTGGGCAACTTGTAGAGACCTTATCTCTACATTAAATTTTTAAAAAATTAGCCTGGTGTGGTAGCGCGTACCTGTAGTTCCACCTACTCGGAAGGCTGAGGCGGAAGGATCGCCAGAGCCCAGCAGGTTGAGGCTGCGGTGGCTGGGAGCGGCCATTGCACTCCAGTCTGGGCGACAGAGAGAGACTCCAACTCAAAAAACAAAAAAAAATTTTGTTTTCCCCAATGTTGGTCATGCTGTATGTATAATAAGTCTAATTTTCATCATTTACTATTCTTAAATAAGAATGATGGAATAAACTGCCTACATACATATTTGCAAAACAAACAATGGAAGGAACAAATGAAGAGAGGGAGGAATGGTAGGTTGGTGATGTGGGTGTGTTGTTATGATTTGTTATGTTGGTTACCGAAATACTGCAACCAGTCTGGTCATGGTGGTTTAAGCCTGTAATCCCAACATTTTGCGAAGTTGAGGTGCATTGCTTGAGCTCAGGAGTTTGAGACCAGTCTGGATAACATGGTGAAACCTTGTCTCTACAAAATACAAAAAAATTAGCCGGGCATGGTGGTGTGCACTTGTGGTAATTTCAGCTACTTGGGAGACTGAGGCAGGAGGATTGCCTGAGCCCAGGAATTCAAGGCTGCAGTGAGCTGTGATTGTGCCACTGCACTCCAGCCCGACAGATAAAGTGAGAGACACACTCAAAAAAAAAAAAAAAAATCCAACAAGAAAATGACTGGTAAATCATTTTTTTATATCTAAACTGGAAAATTCTATACAGAACAAATGACTGAAATGTAAAACACTTAAGACCAACTATAAGAAATACCACATATATTTACTTAATATACAAGCTCTATAAATAATAATCAATGTTATTTAAAAAAGATAAAACCAAATACTGTAACCAGCATTGCCATTAGTGATATTATTTTTCAAAATGCCAGCAAGTCTTGCTAATGGTGTTAACCAAAACCAAAAGTGGAATCATTTTTCGATGTACATTCCTGGATAAATATATATTGAAATAATTTAAAATTTTTGGTGTTACAATTATAAAATGAAATTGGGTTATAGATTCAGATAATTATACATGAGTTTTTAATTTTCGTAGTATCTGTGAGATATTTGAAAAACATGCAGAATACAAGACTGTGTGAATGTGTGTGTGTGTGCATGTGTGCATTTACAGGACTGACATATGCCTTGTAGGATGTTTAACATTCCCTGTCCTCTCTTATTAAATCCCAGTGGATTTTTCAGTTCTTGTGACAAGAAAACACTCTCACAAATTTCAGAATGCCCCCTAAAGCATGGTGTTGCTCACATTGAGAACCAGTGTTGGAGGTATAAACACGAGAAGACATTATTTCTACCTTCACATAACTTACAGAATAAATATTATAAAACAATGTTACTGCTATGGTCCTAGAGCATGAGCGGAGGAATACTCAAGTCTGCTTGGGGACTTTTGGAAATGCTTCATGGAAGAGGTAGTATAATATAAAAGAGCAGGTAGACAAATGGAAAAGGTGACATACCATGTGAATACAAAGATGTGAAAAACCTTGAAAGTATTCTTATTTGGCTGTATCTAAGAGAAATTGGGAGGGGATAGCCGGAGATACGAGATGGACAAGGGCTAGATTCTGTTCCGTAACTTATGTGCCATGTTACCTTCTAGACACTGGAGAACCTTTGAAAGATTATGAATAGGAGAATAGCAGAGTTACATGTTCCAAAAGGTTTATACCAGACCCAAAGTAGAGGATAAGGAAGAGGTTAGCCCAGAGGCAAGGAGACTAGCTAGGAGAATTAGCAAAGTTCAGAAGTAAGATGTTAAGTACCTGATCTAGAACAGTGGCAGTTACAACGAGAATATAAGTGAGAGGGCAGCTATATTAGCATCTTTGGTCAGAAAACCCAGTATTCCTTGATGATTAATTGGCTGAGAGAGATGAGGAATGGAGAGATGTCCCAAGTTTCTTTTGCAGCTAGTGTAGTTGCCATTCACACGGATAGGAACTTTAAACAGAGTAAATTTGGTGATGGTGGCTAAGGGAGCTAGAGGGCTTGGGTTGGTAGGAATGGGGAGGATGTGGTTAATACACTTATTTTTCAATATCTTGAGTTTGGGATACTTGTGAGTCATTCAGGAAGACACTTGAGTCTTCAGAAGACACTTGATTATAAGGGTATGGAGGTCAAGAAACAGCTAGACCATGGTGTATTGTGTTGGCTACTCAGATAGAGCCGAGTTCCAGGACTCCTTCTGGTAATGGTAGACAGTTTGTATAAAACCAAACCTCTTGCGTATTACAATTATGCACTCTGTGCGAAATACAATTTTAAGATATTGAGGAGTAACCAAAAGCAGAAAGAAACTGGAGGGAAAGTTTAAAAAGAGAACTATGCTGAGTTACATTTCTGTTTCTCTGCTTTTAAAAAGCTGATGAAACTCTCATGTCGGTAATACTTGTAACAGCTAAAACTCCATCAGAAAACTACAACTCTAGTGGTTTGAAGTATTAATATTCTGAGTGTAATGGGAATTTTACTACTTTTAAGCAGAATAAATATGTTATTTTCTATTTTATTTATTTAGATTCTGGCATTTAGAATAGAATTCACCTTTTATGAAGCTGCACATAGTGTAATTCTTCTTGAATGAGTGAGAGTATGGAAGGGTGGTTTAATATATTAGATCCATAGAAAAATGCTTATATATCTGAAATGATATAATCTCTGGCTGCTCATTAAGGTTTTTTTTGTTTTTTTTTTTACTTTATATTTTGTCAATGAGGTATGTTTTAATAGTGAATATACATTGCTTTTGTAATCAGATAAGACATCAGCTTGGAGAGAAATAAACCTGTTTAGTAGTGGGACCTAATAGTTTCATTTACCTTTTCAACTTACTGACTTTGTTGCAGCATCCTTATTAATGAAATATTAACTTGATATTTTTCTTCAGGAAAATGGGACCAATATTACTGATCATGTTCGGAATTCCAGTTGGGCAAAAAATGACTCCTACCAAGAGTCTCTTCATGATACTTCTGAAGAAGCCATAGAACAAAACATACAAGCTGGTACACAGGCAGTTTTGCAGGTGGATTATTTGAAATTATATATTTTAATTTTAGTTATTTAAGTTTAGTATCTTAAGTAATATTTCAAATATTTATACTTGTTTATATTTATAAAACATCATATATCATTCTAGACAGTTTTAAAATTCACATAAGTTATATCATGGTGTACTCTCATCCTTAACTGATTTTTTGTATTAACAATTGTATTTTTGAGATTTGTTTTTAATATACAACCATAGTTTATTTTTATTAGTTTCTGGTTTTATATTTTATTTCACATTTTATTTACTCATTTTTCTGTTTAATGGTCTTTTAAGTTGTTTCCAGTGTTTCACTGTTCCAGACATTGCTGTAGTGAATGTTCTTGCACATGTGTTTTTGTGCACATCAAGGAGAATTTAATAAAGTATAATATCTCCACTTTGGGATATTACATTATATATTATGTATGTATTATGTATATATAATTACTGAGTTGTAGGATTTGTACATTATTAGCTTTATTTGACTATTATTGCCAAATTGTTTTCCATTGTGTTAGCATAATCTATATTCCCTCTTGTAATTTGGGAATTCTCATTGCCTCATATCTTCCTCATTACTTGTGTTGCCAGGTTTTAATTTTTTGCTGCTTCCGTATACAGGGTCTGACAATTAAGTTCACAAACTCATCCTAGAAAAAGTGCTACGTACCTCATTGCCGAACATCACTACAGTCACCTTCAAAGTACTCCCCCTGGGAAGCCATGTACCATCAGTGCTTTGTCCATCCGTCAAAGCAATTTTGGACTTTTTATGGAGTGGCCATTAGAACTGTTATGAGAATGTCAGAGTTTGAATTAGAGCAGTGAACAAACTTTAAATTTTTTGTTAAACTTGGCAAGAATGGAAGTGAAATCAAGGACATATTAGTCCAGGTTTATGGGGATAATGCCATGAAAAAAAACGGCAGTGTACAAATGGATTCAACATTTTTCTGAGGGGAGAGAAAGCGTCATTGATGAAGAGAGGTCAGAATGACCAGTAATGAGCAGAACTGATGAAAACATTGCAAAAGTTTGTCATTGAATTGTGCATCAAAATTGTTGACTGACTGTGAGAAGCATAGTAGACCAAATAAGCATTGATAGAGAAATAGGAAAATCTTAACTGAAAATCTTGTCATGAGAAAGGTGTGTCCAAAATGGTCCCAAAGGACCTCCTGTATCACATTGTACCAGCTCACTTAGCTCTGTGAGAGAGTTTTTTGTTTTTGTTTTTTTGAAGCAAGATTTATTGAGAGGACAGAAAAGCTCCCACAGTGGGAGGGAGACCCGAGGGGGTTGCCCTCTGAGGGACTTTTTAGCCATTAAACAAATAAATGTGTTGGAACACCCTCCATACTCACCTAATCTGGCCCCCAATGACTTTTTTCTTTACCCGAAGATAAAAGAAATATGGAAAGGACATTTTTATGACATTCAGGGCATCAAGGGTAATATGATGAAAGCTCTGATGGTCATTCCAGAAAGAGTTCCAAAGTTGCTTTGACATGTGGACTAGGTGCTGGCATCATTGCATACCATCCCAAGGGGAGTACTTTGAAGGTGACTGTAGTGATATTCAACAAAAAGATATATAGCACTTAGTCTAGGATGAGTTCACAAACTTAATTGCCGATTTTGTATGTGAAATGTTATCTCATTTTTTTAAAGTTTGTTTTCCTGTTTTATTTTGCTTTTCTTTCATCAGTACTAAATTTGAGCATCTTTTGTCATATAAGGATTTATATACTTTTTCATTCTCTTGGGTATTTGTCTTTTTCTTAATGGTTTATAGGAGTTCATTATATTCATTCATTGTGTAATCAAAGTGTACTTGTAAAGGCAACATGTGACCTCTACATTTTTAAATCAAATGTACCAATTTTTCATTCCTGATCCTACTTGATTTGTCAGGAGTATTTACAGAGTAGATCATTTCCTTCCCCTTGAAATTCTTCTTCACTTGGCCTCCAGAATTCTTCTGTTTCTCTCTTGCCTCACTATCCACTTCTCGTCTGATAATTTAACTGATTTTTCTGTGAATTTTTGTGTTTTCTGACCTTTTCAAGTGGTGGAAGTACCCAGAAATTAGTTCTTGAATCTCTTTTCTACTTCATTCTCTTGTTGGTCTCGTCCTTTCCTATGGCTTTACATATCAATTGTACGCTACAACTGCTGACTTTTATCTCTAATCTGGGACTTCTCATCTGAACTTTGTGAATATTGAACTGTCATATTCAAATGCTTAGTTGGCATCTTAACTTGGGTATCTAAGAGATATTGCAAATTAAAATGTTTTTCTGCAGTCTTATTTCATTTATTGGTTACTCTGTTTTCAAGTTTCCCAGGCCATCTTTTTTCTTGTCATTTTTTTTACATCTGTCTAATTTGACAAGAAATCCTGTCAGCTCTGCCTTCAAAATGTATACTGTATTTAACTACTACTCAGAACTCTTGTGTCTAAATCTCCATAATCTTTCATCTGTATTATTTCAGTGATTAGTCTCCCTGCTTCTTCTCTAGCCCACTCATCACCCTGGTCTCAGGGCATATTGTGTTATTTTTTCTGCTCAGAACCCTCCAGTGGCTTTCTATTACTACTGAGCATCAAAGCATCAAAGTCTTTATAATGGTCTATAGGGCTTTTATATTGTTGCTTCTCAGTGTAGTCCATACATAGTGCCGACCCACAGGATAATTGCAAAATTGAGGGTTAAAGTTTAGAAGTGAAATAATTTAATATCTCTTGATTCTGATGAAAAATTGGGGTTCGTATTTTGTATCTTTTTCACTACTTTTTTTCTATTCATACTTTATTGTGTTTTATAATAGGATTGGTCTGCTAAAGATTGGGAGGGGGTGGCTGTTCCTCACTGCTGGTAATATGAGAAGCTCTGCTCCACGTGCGCTGGCTCTGTTTTTAGCATCACCTGCTCTCCCTCTGGCTTGCTTCACTCTATACTTCTTGCTGTTCCACTGGCATATGAGGCAGGTTCTCACCTCATTGGAACTTGATTTTCCTTTTGTCTGGAATGTTCTTCCAAATTACTGCATAACTCAGTTTTGTCTTTTTCTTTTTAATTCATTTATATTTATCTTCATTCTATACCCTTCTTCCTTTAGTGCTGACTGGGCCCATCAGACATTGAGGTGTAGTGAGCACCCTTATCTTATTCTTGGCTTTTTGCAGTACTTCTCAAGTTCATTTGCTATGTATACATTTCATATACTTTTTGATAAATGCTTTTTTTCAGGTTAATGATTTTTTGCTTTTTTCTTAATTTGCTAAAAGTTGTCATTTTTAAGTAAGTAAATGCTGAATGCTTTTTCTATATGCATAGTGATAATCATACTTTTTTCCGTTTTAATTTTTTGATAGGGTTCATTAATAGATTTTTCTGATATTAATTCATTCTTAAACTTCTGGAGTAAGTACTATTTGGTCATAAAATATAGTTTGCTTAATTTGAATTTTTAGTATTTTTTTCAAGATTTTATCTCTGTGAAAATCAGTATCACATGTGATATTGGTCTCTTATTTACTTTTCTTGTGTAGTCCTTGTTTTTTTATAACAAGATTAAATTTTTAAAAAATAAATTGGGTCATTTTCCTTCTTTGTGTCTGAAAGAGCTTTTGAAAGATAGCAATCATCTTCCATAAAGGTTGGGCAAAGCTTTACCTGTAGAGCTATCTTGGCCTGTTGTTTAGGCATGGGTCGGGAGACTTAGCTTACCAGTTCAGTTTCTTTCCTGGTATTTTTACATTTCTTCTTGAGTCCGTTTTAGAAATTTATGTTTTTTTCTATAAAATAAGCCATTTTATTAAAACTTCAATTGTTTATTTCTTTTTAAAGAAACAGTTTTGTTCTATTGCTCTGTACAGTGGCTTGGTCACAGTTTACTGTAACCTTGAACTCCTAGACTGCAGCAGTCCTCTGTCTCAGCCTCTCAGTCACTGGGATTACAGGAACATGCCACCACACTCCACTAACTTTTATTTTTATTTTTGTAAAAATGGGGGGAGGATCTCAATATGTTGTCCAGGGTGGTCTTTAATTTCTGGCGTTAAATGCTTCTTCTGCTTTGGCCTCCCAAAGTGCTGGGATTACAGACGGGAACTACTGTGCGCAGCCTAAATTTTTAATTTTATTGGCATAAAGTTATTCACTGAGTTATTTTAAAATTCTCTGCCTGATGCTTAGTTATGTCCTTATTTTATTTTTAATGTTTATTTTTGTCTCTTTATTGCTTTTCTTGGTTAGTGTTGCTAGATTTACAGAATCAGCTGTTTTCACTATTTTAAAAGTTTGCTTAATAATTTTTTCTCATATGATTTTATAACTGTACTTTGTTATGTAGTTTTTCCAGGGGATTTAAATCAGGATTGAGGATACAGAAGATATAAATGTCTTTTTAGTTCACAGTTTCAGAGTTGACAGCAGCTATAGTTTAAAAAAAAAGTATAAAAGAGTTCACAGTAGATACAATTTTCTTCCAGAGTGTCCTGTGACAGCCTGTAGACACACCTGTCACCATTATATTAACTTTGTCCTAAAAACATGCAGTTAATGAGTTGATTATAATGAATTTAATTAAAGATATATGTTGATGACTCCACATTAGTAGTATTTATAATATGAAAACTGTTTAGAAAATTCTTTCTGATTTAGGTATTATCTTTTATCCTAAACTCTTTGTATTTTTTCCATTGTTCTTTTCATTTTGTTATAGCAACAGAGTTATTATGTTAAAGCTTCTTAGTTTAGAAATGTTGTTTTTACACTTGGTTTATTTTCTTTGGGTAACTAATAGTAGTTTTATATTTGTCTAGATAAACATGAAGACAGATAGGTTTTATGATTTTAAGTTTTAAATATTAAGCTTGTGGTAGAAGTAGGGTTGCAATCAACCCACAGTGATTAGCTGTGTCTAAGTTTGTTTCTCTTTGAGTAAGAAATTTGCCATGAAAATTCCTTTGTGAGTAGCTAATGATTTCTTTTGTCTTAGGTGTTTATTATAAACTCATCAAATATATTTCTTCTTGAACCTGCAAATGAAATAAAAAGTCTTCTGGATGAGCACACAGATATGTGTAAACGCATTCTTAATATTTATCGGTATATGGTTGTGCAAGTATCAATGGACAAAAAGACTTGGTAAAAAATTTTTATCCTTTCTGTGTGTTTTTTTGTTGTGTATATACAACTAGAGTAAGTTTTAGAGGAATAGTATCTGTCAGCAGGTTTTATTACAATATTATATGAGTTCCTAATTATTGAATAAATGAATACATATAATATTTTATCTAACAGTCATGGTGACAGTAATCCCTTTACTTTATTCAAACATCTTTGTTCTCAACTTTCTCAAGATTCCTTGGTCTGTCTTTCTGAAGTAAGCATATAATAGCCTGACTTCCCAGCCCCCAGGGAATGTATGCATGCATGCATTCTTATATGAATAAATTAGTTAATGCATGTGTGAATGATAATAAGTAGATGATTGACTGAATGTGTGAATGCCTGATTCCTCAGTCTGGCCTTCAAAGCCATAAACAGTCAGGCTGCTGCTTACTTCTCCTGTCTGAAGTCTAACCTCTATCTTGCAAGGTAGGATCCTGCTTCCTGTCTTTATAAAATTGCTCTTTCCTGAGCACATTCTGAACTTTTCTTAGAATGTCTCGTTCCTGCTGTCTTTCCTGTTGTCACCATAACTTTTAGATTCCACCTTCCTCTTTTTCCATATCCTTACTTAAGTTTTTGTCTTCACTTTCTTTCATTCTACATTTGTACTTTGTTCTTGTCAAAATTGTCTTGATACCTACAATATTTTTATAAATGTCTGTTTACCTCCCTGATGAAAGGCCCTGTAATGTTATATATTGGTTGTCTTATTTTTGTATTTCCTACATTTCTTAGCAGAGTACATTATATATTTTGGTGCTTTATAAGTATTTGTTTAATTGAATAGAAAAATAAACCTTTTGGAGAGATTGGAAAACAGTTTTGCAATTTTTGTAAAAATGATACATGTACATATTATAAGATTTAAAGAACAGTTTTCAAAAAAAAGTTGCTTAAAACTTCTCTCTAGAGGTAATGATTATTTTCCCTTTGGTAAACATGTGGCTCATCAAACCACACATCCAGTTATATAGTATTATACCATATGTATGTACCATAATTTTCTTTACCAGTAAATAATAATGATGGACATGTAGTTATTTCTTTTTGTTCTGGGGGTGGGGGAGAGGATGAACATTGACTCATTCTTAAAAAATAAAAGTACTTGGTCAAAGGATATGCCTAATTTATGTTTTGCTACCTATGGAAAGATGACTTTATGTGAAAAAATTCTTTATTAGCAGTATTATTAGAATTACATGTATAGTAGTTATTATTAACATTTGAAACATTTCTTTGTGTTAGGTATCTTTCTAAGCACTTTACATGCATTTTCTTACTTAATTCTTACAGCTTCCTGTAATGTAGATAACATCCCTGTTTTATTTGGGATAACTACTAGGGACAAATAACTTAAATAACTTGTCCTTATACACACAGGTAGTGAGTGATAAACTATGATTTTTTGTTACATCAGAACCCAAATTATTATTAGCTAGTAACTATGCTACATTGGACTATTCTTTTGTTAGTGTTTTTTTTTCTTTCTGTATGCTTTGAATTATTTATGAGCTAGGTTATAGTGAGAGACTTGCTATGCAGAAAACCATTTTAGAGTTTTTTCTTAATTTTTTAAGTTCCCTCGAAGTAATAGTATTTTGGGAGACTGCCCACATATTTACGTTGAATTTCTAAGATTTTATTAATTAAAATCATTGTATTGCAAAGTGATATATGAATGAATTATGGTTTGACCTCAAATCAGAAAAGATTTATTTGGAAAACCTATATTTTATTGCATATGTAGTTGATTTCAAATGACTTTTTATTTCATATAGCTAAACCAAAAGCATAAGGCTACAAACATTGCACCTTTGATTTTTAATTCTGTGAACGAATACATGCATTTGTTTGCTAATAAATTCAGAATATTTTTAATTGAGTTGTAGTTTTCTGTTTGATTCTGCTCTTACTTCCCAGAAAAAGCATGTAATGTAGATCTGGGCCCTATTGCTGCCTCTGCCACATTTCTTCCAGTGACTGTTTCACATATGCTGTGCCTGGAATGGGCCTGCAAAATAACCACAGAGGAGGAGCTGTGAAAGACACTTGGGTTGCTTTCCTAGCTATACATTCAACTGAAATTCCCTTGTCAGCCTCTTTTTCATGTGTGATTGAATCAATTTTTGAAATATCAGTGCTAATAAGGTAGTTTTACGGTTTTAATAATAAGTATCTAGGAGAAAGTGGCAAGGTGAAAATAGTATTAGAATTGACTTGACTTGTGGTACACAAAGAAAACAAGAGATTTTAAAATGGCCAAAATAAAAAAGATGGAGCGAGACAATAGAGTAATGGCCCTTGATTAGTTACCAGTCTCTTTGTGATCTGTTAATCTTAAGATATGTAGTTTTTGAAATTGTGCCTGGAATGATTCTAGATATGTGTTTGTTCTCCATATTGTAAAGATGGATTAGATGGATGGCATCTGGGTAGAACTATATTGTATAGATGAGTGTTCTTCTTACAACTCTCTAACATTGGTACTTGATTCGTGATTGAGGAGACAGGAACAGTCTCCATATTGTCACCTTCAAAGTATCAGCTTTTGAATACATTTTTATTTGATGAGAGGGTTTTTAAAATGATTGATTTTAAATGATTGATATATATATATATAATGGAATTTTAAATTTTAATATTTAAAGAACTCTAAAAGTTTGAAGTTGTCTTTCAAAGTGTTTGATGTTTAAATTATTCCAAAGATAACACTATTATTATCAGTTATATGCAAAAAGAAAACATTAATTAATTTTTTTACTTTAAGGGAACAGATGCTGCTTGTGTTACTCAGAGTCACGGAGTCTGTACTGAAGATGCCATCACAAGCTTTTCTGCAGTTCCAGGGGAAAAAAAATATGACCTTGGCGGGTCGACTTGCAGGACCACTTTTCCAGGCAATAAAAATAAATAAATAGATGAATAGATGGATTGATACTCATTTTTTAAAAGATTCATTGACTCATGAACATAGTACCTGGGAAAAAGCTTTAAATCAGAGAGTATTTCATATTAAGGGATCTTTTATAGAGCTAAATCAAAAGTTGCTCATCTAAATAGGCTATTTGCCATTCATACAAGTGGGACCCCCAAAAAACCCGGAATTTATTTATAAAAATTGTGTATTCTTATATGTTTAAACTT
Organism: Cephalopachus bancanus; assembly: GCA_027257055.1. Lineage (NCBI taxonomy): Eukaryota > Metazoa > Chordata > Mammalia > Primates > Tarsiidae > Cephalopachus > Cephalopachus bancanus. Next base: position 990,322 of record JAPVLO010000083.1, on the reverse strand, counting down.
CAGTCACCTTCAAAGTACTCTTGGTTTGATGCACTACACCTATCAAGCTGCCTTTTCTTCTGCTCAAACAGTTTTTGAACTGGTCAATTTTGATGCCTTTTAGTGCTTCTGCCATTTTTTGTTTCACCTCCTCCACATTGGCCAAGTGTTTCCCTTTGAGGACTTTTTTCATCTGGGGAAACAAAAAAAAAAAAGTTGCCTGGACTGAGATCGGGTGAATGGGGGTGCTGGAGTCGTGCTGTTTTTGGTCAAAAACTGCTGTACACTTAGCGCTGGTGTGGGCAGGTGAGTTATGGTGGAAGAACTAATCACCTGTTTGCCACAATTTGGGACATTTTTCCATAAATCATGATACAACCTTCTCAAAACTTCCATATAAAAACTGGTTGATTGATCCGGAGGAACAAGTTCCGAATATACTACAAGGGACTCACCCACCAAAAGATAATTCCGGTTTTTTGGATGGGTCCCCCCTCATACTAACTAGTGGAGTAGAGGAAATACCAGGTCTATGAAAAAGTGTAAATAGGATGGTGGTATTTATTTTGTTTCTTGAGTGTTATACTTAATGTATGATTACAAAAAAGCTTCAGGGTTAATGACCTTATTGCCCTATGAGCTTCCAAATCTCTGGGATGTTACAAAAAACACTATCTTTTATGTTGTTCTATAATAATAATGTAAACATAGTAAATAGTCAAGATTTGTTTTGATTATGCTTTTCCATAAGACTTTGTTATCTTCTTTTCTTCTTTTGAAGTATCAGTGGTAGTTTGATTATACAGGAATTGTGTACTGTGTTTTCTAGCCTGAGGATAGAGTGCTGACTTTAAATATATATTATTTGAAAAATAGAAATCAAAATAATATATTCTTAAGATGTCACATTAAACACAGATATATGGATGAAATGGTTGTTAATGTCAAAGATAAAAACTCTGAGATCTAGTTCTCAGCCATAATTATGACCATTTAAAATGGGTGGGGTTTTTTCCATTTATTATTTTTTAAATGAATTATATTTTAGAGACAAGGTCTCACTCTGTATTCTAGACTGGAGTGCAATGGCCTGATTATAGCCCACTGTAACCTTGAACTCCTGGACTCAAGTGCTCTTGCCTCACCCTCCAAGTGGCTGGTCTACTGACGAGCCAACCACACTTGGCTAATTTTTTTGCAGAGATGGAATCTCACTGTATTACCCAGTGAGATTCCATCTCTGTTCTCAATCTCCTGACCTCAAACAGTTTTCTCACTATGACTTCCCAGAGCACTGAGATTATAGGTATCAGCCACTGCACCCAGCAGTCTTTTTAAAAATATGTATTAGCTATTTTACCTAAAATTCTATTCTGGTGGTGAATAATCCTATAAGACCAGCTGCATGTATTATCTAAATTCTTCTTACCTTCATTAGTCTTCCCCTCCCCCCTAGTTTCCCTTTGGTTAGAACTAATCGAATGGAGGTAGCTATAGAAAAATAAAATTTTATCTTTCTAAATGAAATAACTTATTTTTGGTTATTTAAAGATAAAATGAGAGGTCACAAATTACTACTCTTCCGTACTCCAGACTCTGATCATTTCATCTTTACATTTTGTGATTAAATTTATGTGAATTCCTTACTAATCTTTCTAGTTAATAAGCTTTTGAAAAATCCATTATTTTGTGGCATGCTTCTTCAGTGGGAAGATGTCTCAGGAAGTACTGGCTGATCAGTAGTTTCCGTCCTTTTATGAATGTTTTTAATTCTGTGATTGGGTTTGTTACAAAATGCTTTTAATTTCTCTGTTGTCTTTAATTTCTCTGTTTATATATTTTTTTAGAGACAGGGTTTTGTTCTGTTGCCCAGGTTGGAATGCAGTGGTGTGATCATAGCTCACTGTAACCTTGAACTCCTGAGCTCAAAGATCCTCCCACTTTAGCCTCTCAAATACTGGGACTACAAGCGTGCACCACCATGCCCTGCTAATTAAAGAAAATTTTTTTTTGTAGAGACAGGGTTTTGCTGTGTTGACCAGGCTGGTCTTGAACTCCTGACCTCAAGTGATCCTTCCACCTTAGCCTTCCAAAGTGCTGGGATTGTAGGCATGAGCCACAGCATCCAGCCCTATGGTGTCTAAAATAAAATTTAATTTCAACCTTCAGTTTACATATACATTTTCAAAAACACATTAAGTTAAATATATCTCGTACCTTGTTTTTGTTATATTAGTAAAAAGAATTTACCAATTATGTTTAGTAATTTTCATATTTAATTTGGGATTGTAAGTTCTGGTTTTTTAGTTCAGTAACTCAACATTGTTAATACTTAATAGTATGGAAGCTTTTATTTCTTTTAAAATAGCAGTTATTTTATTTAGTGTAAGTGTAATACAGCTTTAAGGATAGATGTAACTTTAGAGAGCTTTCTTAGCAGTTTGGATTGCTGGCATGTTAGGATTTGGCAATTGTTGAAATGAAGTTTATGGTGGATACTAATGATTGCATGAACTACTCTTACAAGTATTATCTGTAAAGAAAGATGTGTTTTAAAATTCTGGTTTTTAGGGGTTTTTTTCCAATGAGTATCTGATTTTGAAGTAATGGACTAAATACATTTTGTGTTATTTCTTGTTATTTGTCATTATAGACCCTTATAGTTGCCTGGATCAAAGCAAACCTAAATGTGTACATCTCCCGAGAACTTTGGGATGACTTATTGTCAGTATTGTCATCGTTGACCTATTGGGAAGAGTTGGCCACTGAGTGGTCACTGACTATGGAGACATTAACTAAAGTTTTAGCTAGGAATTTATATAGTTTGGATCTTAGTGATTTACCATTGGATAAGCTGAGTGAACAGAAGCAAAAAAAGCACAAAGGAAAAGGTAAGAGTTGTTCATGGAGATGTGCTATATAAATTTCGTTAAATAATTGACTGGAGGAAAACCAAGCCAGAGATAGGGATGAGGGTGGTTGGAATCTCACTCTATCTCATTCTGTCACCCAGGTTAGAGTGCAGTGTGAAATCAGGGTTCACTGCAGTCTTAATCTTCTGGACTCAGGTAGTCCTTCTGACTTAGTCTCCCAAGTAACTGGTGCTTCAGGTGTGCACCACCACACCTGGCTTTTTTTTTTTTTTAATTTTTTTTATGTAAACAAGGTCTCACTATGTTGCCTAGACTGGTGTCAGACTCCTGGGCTCAAGCAGTCCTCCCACCTCGGTCTCCTAAAGTGGTGGAATTACAGGCATGAGTTACTGTGCTTAGCCTCATGTTCTTTCTTAAATATTTCCTCATTTCTTTACCTTGGAGGCTTTCTTTACCTTCGAGGCTTAAATTTCTAAGAATAAAACATGCAGAGCTGGGCTCGGTGGCTCAGCCTGTAATCCCAGCGCTTTGGGAGGCTGAGGTGAGTGGATTGCCTGAGTCCGCGGGTTCGAGACTCGTCTCGGCAACTTGGTGAGACCTCATCTCTACAATAAGTCAAAAATGAGCCAGGCGTGGTAGCGCGTGCCTGTAGTTCCAGCTACTTGGAAGGCTGAGGCGGAATGATCGCCGGAGCCCAGCAGGTCGAGGCTGCAGTGACTGGGAGCGGCCACTGCACTCCAGTCTGGGTGACAGAGTGAGACTCCAACTCAAAAAAAAAATGCAGGTACCCTGTAATTTTTCTTAAAGCACCTAAAATCAATAGTAATTTTTATATAAGATAAAGTAGTCTATACATATCTTACTAAAGTTAAATACATAATTCAGAATCTTAAATGTTGTACTTCTAATAATTAACCAAAACTGAAGCTTGTGAAATGCTGTTTCCTTTTTTTGTTACAACTGAGAAGGTGATTTTGTGTTACTCTATTTTAAAAGTATATTACACAGAATTATTTGAAAATTCTTTTTAAAACATTTATGTACTTTTAACTAAATAATTTTAACTAAATGCAAACATTCCATAGACATGAAATAATTTATCTGTCTAGCATTCTGAGGGATAGGGCAGTAGCATAATGATTGTCATTATACATGTTTTTATAATCCTTGATTTGTTAATATTTTGCATTTTTAGTAATTAGTTGATAGATAGAGATTGCAACTAAGTCACATTTCAGACTTAACCTTTTGTCCAGGATATTAAGTATGTGCTTTAACTGCTTTTTCTTGGACTATTTATTTCCCATATGGCTATTATTGGCAGGTTAGAGATTTAGTAACCTTCACCGTAGGATCATTTTTGTTTTGTTCAGTTCCTGTCTTTTTTGGCTTGTCCAAATGTTTCATTTCTATTACAAAACAAGTAGTGGCAGAGAATTTCTAATGGTTTATTGTTGATAGTGGAATTTTAAAATTCTGCATCAGTTTTGGAATATGGTTTTTACATAAAATGAAACTCAAAAAAAAAACCTTACTGTTCACAGCAATTTACTTGTTACTTTACAATTTAGAATCTGAGGCACGGTAGCACACGTAACTTGAAGATATTATATCAAGTGACAGTATATTGAGATTGAAAATATATATTTCTAGGAGTTGGACATGAATTTCAGAAGGTTTCAGTTGATAAGTCATTTTCTAGAGGATGGAGTCGTGATCAGCCTGGCCAAGCACCAATGAGACAGAGAAGTGCAACAACCACTGGTTCCCCAGGAACCGAAAAGGCGAGGAGTATTGTACGGCAAAAAACTGTTGGTATGTACTCTTTAAAATAATGAAAATTGTGCAGGAAGATACATGTATCGTCCTTAGAAACAATGTGTATAAAGATACAGTTTTCTTATCAGTGAGTTTTTGTTATGAAATGAAAAACTTCTGTAGCTTAACTTCCCTTTTTTTCCCACTAGTACTCAGAGTCCAGTGACATGTTTATCTCTTTGTGCTATTAAGATTTATCTTATACCATTGTTTTTATGTAGTTGATTTTATGTAGGTAGCCCTAATTTTAAAATGCTATTTTACAGAATTGAAGAAGTTGGAACTCTATTAAAATCATATAAAATATGTTTTTATAAACACACAAAATTAGGGTAGCTAAGTTTAGTGCTACAATTACATAGCACATTGTCTGCACAAGCTTCCAACAAGGGATTCATGTTCTCTACTGGCAGACAGCCAAGGCCACCATGGTGTCTATTACTATATTCTTTGCTGCTTTTAACAAATATTGAATAAATTTCTATAATCTGGGAAATAGCAACACAGGTAACAATGATAGGAAGAATTTCTTGATACAGTATCACACTGCATATTGTGGACCTAACTACTGTCATTCCTTTTTCTCCCAGAGTTTTATAAACTTGAGTGAATTGTAATAGAAAGAGTACTGCAATGAAAAACAAAAAGAGAGTGTTTCCCTAATCTCTTTTCTTACTCTCTTTCATCACTAAATAGCTAGGAAACCTTGGACAATTGATCAGACCTTTCTAGGCTTTCAGTACTTCATCTTTGTAGTGGGAATGATGATATTTCTCATGCCTGAAACAAAATTGCTTGGAGTTATTTCAGGGTTTACAGTCAGTGATTCTATGAACGAAAACTCTTCCATGGAAATATGTCTGTATTTAACCCTTTGCACTCAGAGATATCTTGCAGATCACCTACCAGCAACTCAACCATACTTTTTTACAAAATAGTGAAAAGCATATCACTTTATATTAAATAGTATAGCATTGGAACCGATTATTTTATTCTAATGATATTTGGCTTATAATGTAATTTTGGACATTAAGGAATTTATAACAATAAATCAGAATGTTATATCTTATATTTTTCTAACATGGTAATGAGTGAAACGGTCACTGACATGCATTGCAGGTTCATTGATACATGTTGTGCAGTAGTAATTTGTTTGAAGTGTTCCACCTGGTGTTTTTCTGTTCATTTTTTTCCTCCCACATTAATATATAATTTATTGTCCGGCCTGTTTTTCAAATACAATGTGAAAGGAAGCATTCGTGATTCCTGAAAATCACTTCTCAATCGATAAGAAACTTGACAGATGTCCTCAGAGGGGACATCTGAGTGCAAACGGTTAATGGTAATCAGTGAAAAACACTATTAATTTGAAAGAAATTTAAAATCATTATTTAACGATACTTGTATAAAAAGATGGGCTCTAAAAAGTTGAGAAGTAGAGTTTGAAAGGAAGAAACAGAACTAGAGAGAAATGAAAGGAAATTAAAGATTTTTAAAAGAATTGAAATATATGAGTGACTTTTTTGTTTAATATTCCACCCTTCTGGCCTTTATTCCTTTTTATGAAAAGTCAGCTGTTAGAAAGAATAAGTTCAAGTATTTGATAGCACAGTATCAAATATAGGGAATATAGAGAAATCATAGTTAAAAATAATTTATTATATATTTCAAAATAGAAGGGAAGAATTAAAATGTTCTTACCACAAATAAAATATTAATATTTAAGGTAATGGGTATCTATATGGGTAACTTAAAGGTCTTTAAAAGGGTCACATTTTTGGAAGTGTTTTATGTTTATAAAATAAGAAAGAAGAATTTTATTGGTTGTATATGTCAAGCTTAAAGAATAAGAAGAGTTATAAGGAAAAAATACTGAAGGATTCAAATTAATTTAGTATTTAAGAATCTTGCTGAGCCGGGCTTGATGGCTCAGCCTGTAATCCTGCACTTTGGGAGACTGAGGTGAGTGAATTGCCTGAATCCGCGGGTTCGAGACCGACCTGGGCAACTTGGCAAGACCTCATTTCTGCAATAAATAAAAAAGTCAGCCGTTCATGGTAGCGCGTACCTGTAATTCCGGCTACTCAGAAGGCTGAGGCGGAAGGATCGCCGGAGCCCAGCTGGTCGAGGCTGCAGTGGCTGGGAGCGGCCACTGCACTCCAGTCTGAGCATCAGAGTGAGACTCCAACTGAAAAAAAAAAAAAAAAGGGATCTTGCCATAGACTTATCTCTTGGAATTCTAAGGAAAACGTTGATTATATCTGAAATGCTTTTCTTCATTTCATTCATTCATTATATTAATGTCACATTTACAGAAGACATATATAAGGAAGGAACTGTTCCTTTAAATTTTAACTTTTAATTGTATTTTATTTAAACTTTGACTTTTTTTAAAAAAGCATTTTATATTATTTTCTGATTATACAAGTCATTTATGCTTAGTGTGGAAAGTAAAGTTTAAGGAAGCATAAAGACCCATTAGCTATCTAATGAGAACTAATAATTGTTAACGTGTTGGCATATATCTTTATAGTCTCTTAAATAACATATATGGAGTAAAATATTAGTATTGACTTCATTGCTGTGATTACTTTCCGGATATACTTATGGCAAAACAACCTTTTCTGAACTGAACAAGCCTATCAAATTTTTAAAGCATTAAAGCTTTTGGTGACAAAGGTGCCTGTATAAAATTGGAAATACAAAAAAGAGCAGCAGACTAAATTAAGATATTCTTTGGACATATATTTTCTTTAATTTTTAAAATTATTTGTGTTCTTAATGAATGTGAACATAGTTAAAACTTTAGAGTGTAATAAAGTGTAGACATTGTAGCCTTCCTCATCACTATTCTGTACTTCCCATTTTACCTCATTAGAGACAACTATTACCAGTTTCTTGAGGATCCTTCTAAAGATGCTTTATTTATATGTAGGCATATAGCAGAATGTGCACACTGCAGTAAAACCTGGCTTTTATACATGTGAGTGAAAAAAGCCTTTAAGTACTCATTGTGGAAATAGTGTTCTAAGCTTTGAGGATATAGTTGTGAACAAAGAAAAATTCCATTGGAGCTGCTAATTCTAGTGTTGGGGGACCTAATAAACAGATAAACCAGTAAACACAGCAGGAAGTAGTAAGTTATGAAGAAAAGTAAAGCAGAATTAAGGACTAGAGTGTTAGGTCTAGGGAAATAGGGCCATTTTAGTTAGGGAGATCAGGGAAGTCCTATTTCTGTCCTATGATGTAAGGAAAAAGACCTGAATAGAATGAGAGAATGAGTTTATGGGAAGTGCATTCCAGGCAGAAGGAAAAGTATAGAAGCCCTAGAACCAGGAGTGTGCTTGACCGTTTGAAGAGGAATAAGGAAGTCAGTGTGGCTGAAGTGGAATAAGGAAAGAAGAGAGTATTAGGAGATAAGGACAAGCTGTAGTGATATATCTTAAAGACTATTGTATATAAAAAATGTTGAACTTCCTGTATCATAATTCATTACATGGAAGTACTATAGCTTAACTTATGTCCTGAAGATGGATGCGTGTTTTAAATTTTGTGCTATTAAAATGGTGTAGAATATACTTATGTAGTCTTCTAGTTTAAATCAGTAGGATTTAAATTACTTTGCCCTCTAAAAAGACTACTAATTTATACATTCATTCACCATAAAAGAGTTCCTGTTGCCAGCATGGTGGCTTAAGCCTGTAATCCCATCACTTTGGGAGGCAGAGACGAGAGGATTACCATAGCCCAAGGGTTGGAGATCAGCCTGGGCATCTTGGCGAGACTTCATCTCTTCAATAAATAAATTAAAAAATTAACTGGGCATGGTGGCGCATACCTGAAGTTCTGTCTACTTGCCGTGAATGTTCCACTGTACTTCAACCTGGGTGACAGAATGAGACTTTGACTCAAAAAAAAAAAAAAGAGCTCCTGTTTCTTTCACACGCTTGCCATTGAAGTGTATTATTGAGCATTTTGCTCCATTTGTATAATTTGAAAAATTATCTGATTGTAATTTTAATTTTTTTTTTTTTTGAGTTGGAGTCTCACTCTGTCGCCCAAGACTGGAGTGTAGTGGCCGCTCCCGGCCACCACAGCCTCGACCTGCTGGGCTCCAGCAATCCTTCCGCCTCAGCCTTCCAAGTAACTGGAACTATAGGCACACACTACCACGCCTGGCTAATTTTTTATTTATTGCAGAGATGAGGTCTCGCCAGGTTGCCCAGGCGGGTCTTGAACCCGTGGGCTCAGGCAGTCCACTCACCTCAGCCTCCCAAAGCGCTGGGATTATAGGCTGAGCCACTGAACCCGGCTTAATTTTTTTTCTTAACTATAATGAGCACCTTTGTGTAAGTTTAAAGTCCTCTTGGGGTTAAAGCATAAAAATTGATTAGTCTTTAATGATTCTAAAAAATATGTATGTTGAGGGAGTACAGTTAAAGTTCTTCTTTACCAAAAAATTTAAGCCAATAAATATAGAAGGAATTAGAAAAATCTCCATTTTACAACCCTAATAGACTTAAGCAAAGATCATCAATAGATATTAAAACCTGTAGGTAAAAGTTTGCTTGGCAATAGGGTATTCACATGTTGCTAAGGAGTATTTCAAAGATTATTTACATTTACAAAGGGTAAATATACCTTTACAATGGAGGAACCTGGAGGTCATCACCTACTTAATTAACCCTATATACCTTACTTCCAGCTTATAGTACAGTTAGGAGATAGAAGAACAAGTTTAGTGACTCCTAGAGAAAATAAACCAAACCTGAATGTAGTTTATTTTCATGAGATGACTGACTGACCTAGACTCTTCAAAAAGACAGTATCATTTTTTAAAAGTTGAGGTGGAGTCTGTTTTAAAGTGACACTAATTGAATGTGATACATGAACTCAGATGGAATCTTGGTTTGAGGAAACATTATAAAAATCATTTGGGGGATAATTTGGTAACTTTAATATGGATTGAATATTAGATAATATTATGGAATTTTTGTTAATTTTCTTAGGTGTGATAATGGTGTTGGTTATATAGGAGGGTGACCTTACTCCTAGATGAATGCTGAAATATCTAGAGATGAAGAGTAATGGTATCTGCAACTTACTTTTAAATACTTCAGCAAAAAACATACACACACAAAAATAAAGCAAATGTTGCAAAATGATAACAGCTGTTGAATGTAGATGGAGGTATACATGTGCACACTGTAATAGTCTTTTAACTTTTTCTATACGTTAGAAAATTTTCTTAATAAAAAAATGGGGAAGAAGGAGGTTTTTCAAAAAAGTCATTATATGACTTATACTTCCAGCAATATAGTGAATTAGCTATTCTGGAGCTATTAGATATTATTGTTACCATTTTGTTGCACTGCTGGGTTTGCAGAAAGTCAGAGAATCTCTTAAGACTCTCCTTCCTCACTCTACTTCCTTGGCCAAAATAAAGGAACAAAGCTATGAGCTGAAAATGGAGTGATGAACAGTAAGCATACTAGAAAAGTGGGATGACCCTGAAGCAAATGGCTGATAATCATTTCTGGGATCCAGACTAAGACCTAGACAAACTTCAGAGTTGGAGGACTGAATTGAAGATGCCTGCGTTAACATGGGGATCTTGATAAGGATAAAAGTTGATTTTAGGTTGGTAATACTCCTTGGCAATTGGCACAAGCAAATGCAAGTTATCTCTGGAGGAATACATTCTTACCTACGACTCTTGAATTTCCATAGATTAAAAGCAAAAGGAGCTCGCAAGATTATTCAGTAAACATGGAAATTATATAAGTGAGTTTTCAAAAAAGAGAGAAAGAGATTGAGATCACTAACAGATTTTAATCCTTAATACCAGAATATAATTTTTTGGACTATAAAATGACCATATTTGAAATATTTAAGGAGAAAAATGAAAATGATAGGCTCATAAAAATTATCAACTAAAACTGATAGAAATATAATTGCAAAATGGAAAAAAAAACTAGGTTAAGCAGTGTATAAGATATAAATAATGGGAGATTCAGTGACTTGGATGAAAGATTTGAAGAAATTATTCAGGACAAGGAGCTAGAAAACATGAAGGAAAGGTTAAGAAACATGTAAAATAGAATGAGCGGGTCTAATGTGTCTAATTGGAGTTTCAGAAGGAAAGAATGAGAAGAGGCAGTATTTCCAGAATAGCAGATAATTGATTGAAGATAGGCGCCTATGGAGATAAGATAGGAAGATGGAAGATAGGAGCCTTTATACAAAATAAAATAAGTAGAAACCCAAACCTAAACACATTGTAGTGACACTACAGAATGGAAAGACGAAAGAACTTAAAAGCTGCAAAGAGAAAAAATAGATCACCTGCAAGAGAACGACAATTTGCTGAAAGCAGTGTTCTCAGCACCAACCATGGAAGACAAGATAGTGGAATAATATCTCCAAAGTTAAGGAAAAATAACTGGCATTATAGAATTGTGTACTGACAAAACTTTCAAAATTGAGGGTAAAACAAAGCTAAAAAATGTAAAAGAATTTGAAAATGGAAAAGGAACTTGTAAAAGAAAAAATGTCAGGGAACGACAATTTGCCAGGATTTAGAAACCTGGAAGCAAAAGTGGAATAAATGATCCAAAAAGGAAAAAAAATTTGGTAAAGTGTACTGACAAAACTTTCAAAATTGAGGGTAAAACAAAGCTAAAAAATGTAAAAGAATTTGCTATTAACCTTCATGAAGGAACTTGTAAAGAATATGTCAGGGAAAAAAATTATCCCAGGATTAGTCTGAGACGCAAAAAGGAATAAATGATCAAAGAAATTGGTAAGTGAGTAGGTAAATCTAAATAAATAATATCTGAATACCATAATCTATAATTTTGGAATTAAAAGACAGATTTTAAATATTGGTCATTCATAATATCCAGAGGAGTTTAGTAGGATGTTCTAAAATCTTTGTCTTGTTCAGGGTAGGATAGTAACTTTAGACTTTAAAAATATAAAGGAAAAAGATAACCCATTTACAAAATAGGCAATGTATTTGAATGGACATTTCTCTTAAAAAGTTACACAAATAGCCAAGTGCTCAACAAGCGCCCAAATGGCATTTGCTCAGTAACACTAGCCATCAGGGAAATGAAAATGAAAATCAGAATGAGATATCACTTTATGCCCACCCACTAGGATGACTAAGGTCCATTTAAAGTGAACAGTAATGGGTGTTAGCTAAGTATGTGGAGAAATTCGAATCCTTATACATTGCTAGTGGAATTGTAAAATGATACAGCCATTTTGGGAAACAGTTCTTTCAAATTTTAAACATAAAGTTATATAACACAGTGATCCTACTTCTAGATATATATCCAAGTGAATTGAAGAGTAACTGCTCTCACTAATTTAATGCATTTTTGTTAAAATAATTTTTAGTCTCAAATACAGTTAATTTTCTAGTTCCTCCAAAAGTTCATGACCTTCCCAGAATGACAAGTTTGTGTCCATATGCTTTGCTTTAATATTAGAACCAATTCTGATTTATTTTAACTGATTTTTCTGTTAAAATATTTCACCATTCCCTTTTGCTTATTGTCTGGAAAAGCCACAAAAGAATACTGAATAATCCTGTAAACACAAAGAACTTAGATTTGGTGAGCGAGAAATAACCTGATAAAAACTATTTTTAGAGATTAATTTGGAGCGGTGCTCTGTGAATTTAAGTAGCAGCAGATTGAATTTGAAGTGGGTAGCTTCATTAATTTAAAGTCAGTACCAGAGATGAAGGTTAACAGGGAGATAGAGAGTAATAACCAGGTTGCTCAAATTAGAAATCTGAAAGTCACCTTCAGTTCTTCTCTCTCTCCTATGTCCCCAAACTCTGATTAAATCATCATATCATGTTGATTATATCCTGAGTGAAGTATCTCTCACATTTCTTTACTGTTCTGTGTTTCCATGGCTGCAGCCTTGGTCTAGTACACCATCATGCCTACATTGTTGCACAATTTTCCTAACTTGTTTCCCTGCATCAGTTTTTTACTGCCTCCCCCAGATTCATTTCTACCTTCCTGTCATGGTGATACTAACAAAAATTTCAGATTGATGTTGCATCTTTGCTTATATCTTTCAGTGGCCTTTTATTGCTTTGGGGATAAAATTTAAAATCTTAACATGGTTTATAAGGCCCTGCATAGTTTGGCCTCTGCCCACTTTTCTGATCTCATTTTATTCCATTCTCCTTTGCTCTATTTTTCCTGCCTTACAAGACTTCACTTATGAAAGTATTGAGAGAAGAAAATCACCAGTTTAGAATTTTCTGTCCAACAAAATTATCCTTCAAAAGTGAAGGAGAAATAAAGACCTTGTCAGATGAACAAAGATTGAGAGAATTTGTCTTGCCTCACAAGAAATGTTAAAAGAAATTACTTAGAAGGAAGGAAAGTGACATTGGTCAGAAACTCTACATAAATAATGGAAGAGTGTTAGAGAATGAATAAAGGAAAAATTCAATCTTTTATTTTTCTTAATCAATCTGACAGCTACTGGTTTGTTCAACAAACCAAAACACAGTATTATGGATTAAAGCTTATTGATGGTAAATTAATTGACACCTGTATTTTAAGGTATGGGAGGGAAGAATTGAGAATACTCTCTTATAAATACCTCTATCCATGAAGTGGTACAGTACTACTTTAAAAAGAGAGCTTGGAGCTGGGCTCGGTGGCTCAGCCTGTAATCCCGTGCCTTTGGGAGGCTGAGGTGAGTGGATTGCCTGAGCCCGCCGGTTCGAGACCCGCCTGGGCAGCGAGACCTCATCTCTACAATAAATCAAAAAATCAGCCGGGCGTGGTAGCGCATGCCTGTAATTCTGGCTACTTGGAAGGCTGAGGTGGAAGGATCGCCGGAGCCCAGCAGGCGAGGCTGCGGTGGCCGGGAGCGACCACTGCACTCCAGTCTGGGTAACAGAGTGAGACTCCAACTCAAAAAAAAAAAAAAGAGAGCTTGGTTTAGTTGTAAATGTATATTAAAAACTCAAGAGCAACCACTAAAAAGTCTTTTTTTTTTAAAGTAGTATAATTTATTTGCTAAGGGAAGGAAAAGAGATTCATATAAAGAGAGATTCAGTTAAAGCCAGAGAAGGCAGAAGAGAGGAATACAAAACAGAACAAGGGCACTGAGTAGAAAACAGTAACAAATGTGGCATAGTATTAACTGTGTCAGTAATCACTTTAAGCATAAGTGGTCTAAATACACAAAAGACAGAGATCATTTCAATAGATAAAAGAACATGATTGAACTATATGTTGTTTATAAGAAATCTACTTAAAATACAAAGATACATAGATTAGATAGATAGATTAAAAATAAAGGGACAAGAGAAAGGCATACTATGTTAACAATCAAAGGAACAGAATACCTATACAGTCATGAGTCACTTAACAAAGGGAATATATTTTGAGAAATGCGGCAATTTCTTCATTGTGCAAATATCATAGAGTGTATGTATGCAAAACCTAGATGCTATGGCCTACTATACACCTAGGCTGTATAGTATAGCCTGTTGCTCCTAGGCTACAGGCCTGTTCAGCATGATACTGTACTGTACAGTAGGCAATTATAGCACAATGGTAAATATTTGTGTCATCATATCTAAATACAGAAAAGGCACAGTAAAAATAGGGTAAGACAATCTTATGGGACCACTGTCATACATATAATTTGTTGTTGACTGGAATATTGTTATGGTAAATGACTATTAATTGCAGACAAAGCAGACTTAGAGCAAGGAAAGTTATCAGGAATAAAAAGGATATTACTTAAAGATGAAGATGGTTAAAATTCTCCAAGAAGATACAACAATCCTTAATATGTATGTGCCCTAACAACAGAGCATCAAAATACATTAGACAGAAATGAATAAAACTACCAGAAGTAGCTGAATCCACTATTATAGTAGGATATTTAACACCTTTCTATCACTAATTGACAGATCCAGCAGGCAAAAATCAGCAAGGACATGGTTGAACTGATAGCGTCATCAATCACTGGATCTAATTGTGACAACTGTAGCTTGCTTTATCCGACAACAGCAGATTATACATTCTTCTCAAGCTCACACAAACGTTCACCAAGATAGACCACATTTTGAATCATAAAACATGCCTTAAATTTCAAAGACTAGAAATCAAAACGGTGCCTTCTGACTACAATGGATTTAACTGGAAATCAATAACTAAAAGATAGTTGGAAAACTCTAAAATACTTCAAGATTAAACAACACACTTCTAAATAACACGTGGATCAAAGAAGACATTTCAAGAAAAATTTTAGAGTATGTTAAACTAAATACAATATACCATTTATCAAAATTGGTATGCAGTGAAAACTGTGCTTAGGAGCAAATTTATAGCATTGAAAGCATATATTACAAAAGAAAAAAGACCTAAAATCAATAATCTAAACTTCCACTTTAGGAAACTAGAAATTTTTTCTTTTTAAAAAAACAGCTTAAATCCAAAGTAAGCAGAAGAAAAAAATAATAAGAGAGCAAAAATCAGTAAAGTTGAAAACAGAAAATTGAGAAAAGGATCAACAAAACTAAAAACTGGTTCTTTGAAAATATCAGCAAAACTGGTAAACCTCTAACTAGGTTAAATAAGAAAAAAGAGAAGACACAAATTATTAATATCAGGAATGAAAGAGGGGATCCTTTTATTTACTGATTCAAAGTATAATAAGGTAATAATGTAATTTGATGACCTAGATGAAATGGACCATATACTTGAAAGATTCAATATACTAAACTTATACAAGAAGAAATAGAGAATCTAAATAGACATATCTGTTAATGAAATTGAATCAATAACTGATAACCTTCCAACTCAGAAATTACCAGGCCCAGATAGCTTCAGTGTGAAGTCTGCCAACATTTAGGGAAGAAATTAATAATTCTCCACAGTTTCTCCTTGAAAATAGAAACAGAGAGAATGCTTCCTTATTCTTTCTGTGAGGACAGCATTACCCTAATACAGCTCATCTCATCAACAGGCTGAAAACATTAATAGATGCAGAAAAAGCATTTGGCAAGATTCAACACCCATTTAGGATAAAAATCTCTGATCTGTCTAAGAATAGGAGGGAACTTCCTCAGCTTGATATCTGTTTAAAAAGCATAAACACAAAAACTTACCTCTAACACCATACTTAATGTTGAGAAACTCGATTTTTTTCCTGCTAAGATCAGCAATAAGTCAAGGATGTTACACTATTCCAGTAAGATAAGACAATAAAAGAAAAGGTATTCCAATTGGAAAGGAGTAAATTTATCTTTGTAGATGACATGATTGTTTATGTAGAAAAATTGCCTATGTAGAAACAACCTCTGAAACTAATAGGCAACTATAGCAAGGTTACAGGATACTAGATGAATACAGTGCAAAAGTCAGTTGCTTCCTGCATACCAGCAATGGACAATTGGAATTTGAAGCTGAAAACACAATACTGTTTACACTAGCACCAAAAATCTCCAAAACAATTGGGTATAAATCTGACAAAATATTTATAAGATCTATGTGAGGAAAATTATGAAACTTTGATGAAAGAGATCAAAGATCTAAACAAATCAAGATAAATAGCTCATGGAATGGAGAGAAAACTGTGTTGACAGGATGTCAGTTCTTTCCAACTTAATCTATAGACAACATAATCCCAGTTGTCAGTGTTCTTAACAAGTTATTTTGTGGATATTGATAAACTGGTTCTAAAGTTTATATGGAAAGGTAAAATTCAGAAGAGTTGACACAATATTGAAGAAGAATGAATTCAGAGAAGTGACAGAACCTGACTTCAAAACTTACTATAGCTACAGTAATCCAGAAAATGTGGTATGAATGAAAGAATAGACAGATCGGTGTAATAAAATACTTCAGAAATAGACCCATACAGCTAGAGTCCACTTATCTTTGATAAAGTAGCAATGGCAGTTCAGTGGAAAAAGGATGGTCTTTTCAGCAAACAGTGTTGCCTCAACTGATGTCTACATGCAAAAAAAAAAAAAAAGATGAATCTAGGCACATCTTAGATTTTTCACAAAAATTAACTCAAAATGAATCCTAGACCTAAATGTAAAACACAAAAGTATAAAACGCCCAAAAGACAACGTTTAGGGGGTAGTCTAGGACACTTTGGTTTTGGCAGTGAGTTTTAAGATACAGCACCAGAAACACAATCCATGAAAGAAAAAAATTGTCAAACTTCTGCTCTGTGAAAGACATTGTTAAGAGGATGAAATGACAAGCCACAGACTGGGAGAGAATCTTTACAAACCTCACGTCTAATAAAGGACTGGTTCTAAAATACACAAAGAACTCTTAAAATCCAAGAAAAATAAAACAACCTTGATTGAAAAATGGGCAAAAGATGTGAACAAATTCTTCACCAAGAAGATTACATATGGCAAATAAGCCTGTGGAAAGATTCTCAGTAACATATATCATTAGATAATTGCAAATCAAAACAAAATAACCACTACACACCTACAAGAATGGCTAAAATCCAGAACACAACACCAAATGCTGGTGAGGATATGTAGCAATAGGAACTGTCATTGGTGATAGATGCAAAATGATATAGTCACGGTGGTAGACAGGTAGGTTTTTCAGAACTAAATGTACACTTACTGTAGGGTCCAACCATAACATTCCATGGTACTTACCTATATAAGTTGAAAACATGTCCACATAAACATTTGCACTGAAATATTTATAGTAGCTTTATTCATAACTGCATAAGATGTTCTTCAATAGGCAGATGGACAAACTGGTACATCCTCACAATGGAATACTATTCAACAACAAAAAGATATGAACTATCAGGCTGTTACAAAAACATGAAGGAACTCTGAGTGTGTGTTGCTGAGTAAAAGAAGCTATTCTGGAAAGGCTACATACTTTATGATTTAAACTACATGACATTGTGGAAGGGGCAAAACTATGTTGCCAGTAAAACGATTACTGGTTTCTAGGGGCTAGTGAAGGGGGGAGCAGGGCAGGAGGAGGAATGAATAGATGGAGTGAACACAGAGAATATTATTCTGTATGATATTGTAATGGTATAACATGTTATACATTTTTCAAAACCTATAGAATGTACTACACAAAGGCGATCCCTAATGTAACTATGAACTTTAGCTAATAATACTGTATTGTATTGGCTCATTAATTGTAACAAATGTACCATGTTAATGCAACATGCTAAAAATTGGGGAAACTGGTGGGGAGGAAGAAAGGCTTGTATGGAAATTCTTCTACTTAATTTTTATGTAAACCTAAAATTTTTTTTTTTTTTTTGTAAAGGTGTATTCTTTTAAAAAATTAATTTTTTGGAACAGAAAATGATGTAGACATTTGAAATAACCACAGAGTTATCTGTAAAAATACTAATTTATTTTATAAAATTGTGTCATTCTCTAATTGTTTTATGATTTGAATTGGAAGAAATTAATCATATTAATAACATTTCTGACTTTGATTTACATGTATCTTTTATACAGTAGTTGCTTTAAATACAAACCTGATTCCTCTCTTGTTACAACTATGATATTCTTTCCCAAGACTTTGAATTACCTGCTAGAGTAATAGAATATTTTTCAGGCTAACATAATTTAACCAGCTTTGTTTATACTTGTGGTCTAAACTCATGTAAGCGCCTGATGTCTTTATAATTTGTGAGGATACTAATGTAGTCTGTGGTGAAATTCACAAAGTAGTAATTTTGTAATATGATACTCAAAGACTTACTATAATGTATCCATTATTTTCTATTTAAAGATAAAAAGCCAACTTGTCTGCATTTTAAAAATATTAAACATGATATAATCCTTTTATCCTAGAATGCTCAAGATGACTTTTTTAAGAGAAATTTTATTATTAATAGTTAATTTATATTTAAAATATAAAATATTTTGTTTGGAGAGCATGTGTAAAGTTTTGCTTATGCCAACAAGTGTTAAGAGAGATTGCATTAATTTAGGAATTATTTTTAGACTTATTCATGAGAAGTAGTGTAACTTGTTTGCAGTTATGCCAGGTATTCAACTTTTGTAGCAAATATATCACTTTCTGTTTTCAGATTTTGCTCTTAATTTATGTTTATTAAAATAATGGTCTTACTTTGGGGACTTTAAAAGGTATTTCTGCCAATTAATAGGAATATATACATAATGTGAACTGTACTTAATAAATAGGAAGAAATGTGTATAATATTTTGGAAATGAGAAAATGCCAGAGTTGCCTTCTTCATGTTTATTTTGTATATTTGCATGCTTTAAGGGCTCCATCACATTTGCTGTCCATGAATTTCTTATGCTGTATGGCAGGGGTCCCCAACCCCCAGGCCACGGACCGGTACCAGTCTGTGGCCCGTTAGGACCCAGGCCACACAGCAGGAGGTGAGCTGAGGGGGAACAGAGCTCCATCTCCTTTCAGACCAGCAGCAGCATTAGATTCTCATAGGAGCGTGAACTCTGTTGTGAACTGCACATGCAAGGGATCAAGGTTGTGCACTCCTTATGAGAATCTAATGCCTGTTGATCTCCTCCCTATCCACCCCTTCCCCCACCTGTGAAAAAAATTGTCTTCCATGAAACTGGTCCCTGATGCCAAAAAGGTTGGGGACCCACTCCTGTAGGAACTCTGAAGTGAAAGTTACAGTTTTTAATATAGTCTGCATGGTTCAGGGTAAATTTTATATGGAGTGTGTTTCTTTTTTGAGAGAGAAAAAGATAGGAAGGCTTCAATAATTGGCATGCTCATAATTTGAAAATCTGTTTTTACTTTTCAATGTAACATTTTTCATACAGCTCATAAAGCATGTTATAGATATATAATCACTGATTCATGTGGTTTGGCAATGTATGTGATTATTGGAATGTTTGTAGCTAAGCATTTAGATTAGTAAGTCTCAAAAGATCTCAATAGCTAATTCACTGTAAATAATTTTCTTTAGGGAGGGTTGCACAGCTGTGAGACACTTGATGGACTTCCAGATATGCATAAAGACTCATAGTTTAATAACAAAAGGAGGGTTCATTTTTGAAGAGCTAGTTCAGGATTATAACACAAACTTATGCCACAGCCAGTATGCAACAAGTTCTAAGGAAAATGCCCAAATTCTTCCTTCAAGATGGTGTTAGGAAAGAAGAAACAGAAAAAAATTATCGACAAGAAATTATGCCCAGTGAAAAAAATTAAAAAGTTCATCTGTGGCATAAAAAACTGAATTCAGTATTTTAAAATTTTTCTTTAAAAATGACAGCTGATTGTAACTATGTAAGCAACACTTTAAGTTTTTCCTATATGTGTCTTTGCTCTGGCAAGTTTCACTGATTGCATAACCTTTATTTCAAATTATATTATAAAATTTTTGGTTATTTTTACAAGAAGGAGAAGAAGTTAGCAGGAAAACTCAAATATGGCCAGATTCTGACATTTCGTATATGAGCTCAATTTTAAAATACACTTGACTTTCAATACATTACATGGTACGCCATACACTGAAGACAAATTATTGCTATTATCTCAGCATGTTCCAACTTTCCATCTTTTGCTGCGCATAGATTTGCCTACAAACTGCTCGTAAAGAATCCTTTATTTTGCCAACATTCATATAA
The DNA here is from genome assembly GCA_027257055.1 of Cephalopachus bancanus. Classification (NCBI taxonomy): domain Eukaryota; kingdom Metazoa; phylum Chordata; class Mammalia; order Primates; family Tarsiidae; genus Cephalopachus; species Cephalopachus bancanus. The sequence continues at coordinate 970,012 of JAPVLO010000083.1, read as the reverse complement.
TTTTTTGAAGAACCTGTTCTCTTTTTTCCAGTTATAAACTGAAATGCATTTAGTTTTTGGTTAGTGTTTTTAAAATTTTCTCCTCCATATCTTCACAGTCTGGAACTTGTTTTTCAAATGATTATGCTGGAATTCTACTCAAATTTAGATATTCAGTAAAGATTTATTGAGCTTCTATGTGCCAGGCACTAGGGAATCAAAGATGAGAGGAAATGATTCTTGCATTTGAAAAGTTGGGGAGAATGACCTAAAAACATATGGTCCACTAAAAAATAGAGTGTAAGCTTTGCAGAAGCAGGGATTCTTGTTTGTTTTTGTTTATTGCTATATTGTCAATAAGTTGAATAATTCTATGGGGGAGTCAGAAAAGCTTCTCAAATGAGATAATGCTTCAAGTATGAAAGAGTTTGTCGGGTAAAAAGGAGACCAAGGATATTAACATCATACAAAGACATGATATGATAATGAAAGAGAGTGAAATGTTTAGGGAACAGTATAAAATTCTGAGTGACAGCAGGATAGGAGGACAGTAAAAGGAGATGTAACTTCACTGAGTGGTAGATTGTAGCCAAGTCATAAAGGCCTTGTGTGATAAGCCAAGGAATGTAGACATCAGAGAAAGAACTGTGTCCAGTAATCAGAGAAACCCAGAAATTTGAATTGCTGTTAATATTAAAACTTTATTTTGCGACCATTACTATTACACAAATATTTTGTCATATTGTTCCTTTCAAGTCCTATTCACACATAAAAATGCATATAACTTCATTTAATCAAGAATCCCTAAAATAAAAGTTAAAAATAAGTTTCAAAAAAAATCTCTGGGAAGTACAAACTGATTACTAATTTATTACTAAGTGAGCTAAAATTTGTCTTTGATTTTGTGAACTCTAGTGACTCTCTTTTTAAGGAATTATCAAATGTAACTACAAATGCAGTTTTTAAAAGAATAATGCAGTTTAAAACTTATCTTTTAAATTTTTTATATGTGATTTGAATAAGCACAAAATTGACTATTTTCTCAAGAACCTGATTCTTATGCTGATTGCAAATTCTATTTTCTATAAATGTTTCTACCTAAAAGTTTTAATTATACCACTATACTTTATTATATTAAATAAGTGATACTGATGTGATTAGCATTCTTGTCCTATCAGGAATAAATACTAACTGTGAAATTAAATCCTTTTGTTTATGAATTATGTAAAAATTTCTAAGAAAGATATGAGTGACTTGGAAACTTTATTTGGTGAAGAGTATAAATGTAAGAATGATTTGCTCTTAGAATTCAGCCTCATTAAGAAGAATGGCTCAGAATTGCCTAGAGAAGTGGGCATATACTGTCCCAAAACTTTTTTTGAACTAATGATATTGAGTTCTTTTCAATGTTTCCATTCAATGAATTTCTCAACCCTTGGTTTTGAAAACATAATGCTAATTAAAGTGTCTACTATTTTTAATACTGTTCTCATTGTAACTGCTAATAATAAAGAGCATTTTTCTGCTTTATATAAAAAATTTACATTCAAAATGTTGTGTGTGTTCTCTGATTTCTTTTCTTACAGCTTGCCAGTATTTGCCGTGCTGAAATGTTTTAATTTAAAATTTCCTTCCTTTGTATCTTTTAGTTTTCTCTGTTGCTGCTTTTTCTGTGACACAAGCCTTTCATTATAGTCACTCTTCTTTTTTCCTTCCCCACTTCTTTCTTTTCCTTTTTTAAAGCCATGAGAAGCCGATCCATTGGTGAATGTGCTCTGCCATCGGCCTATATACGCAGTGCTAAAAGTGCTCCTGTTCTGATCCATACTTCCAAACCCTTCTTGCCTGATATTGTTCTCACTCCCCTTTCTGATGAGCTTTCAGGTAGTGCCACCTCTGCTAATTTCTGCACCACCTTTTTCACTTTTTAATCCTCTGCTTTCAAATTTTGCTTAATCAAATAAACTCTTTAAAGTTAATTTCTTTGGGGGAGGTATGGGAAATGGGGAAAGTGATTGAGAAATCAACATTTTGAGTTATTTGAACTCTAATGCTATCCTTGCAGTTCATTCTGGAAGTGCTAAGTTTAGTGCTGTGCCAATGTCCAGTATTTTTGGTTGTAAATGGCCAATTTTTAAAAAACTTACGTTTGATTTTATTCTTTCTCTCAGGTGGTTAAAAGAAGTAGTCATATATATTTGTATCATAGATATCTTGCAAGAGATGACTTGGAAGATACTTAGAGCTTTGACTTTAAATTTCCCATTGTTTGGACTAATATGGTAAATCTTGAATAATTTATTCTCTGTCCTCTACAGTAATGGAATAAGTAAGGACAATTAATATTTGGGGGAAGTACATACTTTGGAATACATTTTTATATTTATGCTATATGTAATCATATGTAGAATTCTAAGGATTCATTCATTATTAAACCATTCTGTGAAGCCCCAACTTCCAAGGAGCTTCAAACCCTGCTTAGCTTTCCAATTCTGCCTTAGATCCTGATCCCTAGTGCTGAGATGGTCTGTTCTTTTAGGAAGATTTCATTTACATGTAGTAAAATGCATAGATCCATAGAGATTCCGTTCCGTGAGTTTTGAGAATTGCACACACCCTTATTAACCATCACTCTAAAGAAAATATAGAGCATTTCTCCTACCTCAAAAGTTCCCAAGTGACCCCTTTGAGTCAGTAACCACACACTCCCCTCTCCATGCACACTTTTTAATTTCCATCACCATAGATTCGTTTTGCATTTTAAAAAATGTTTTTGCATAAACGTCTCAAACTTGTATTGAGTACAGAAGTGTGCAAAATGTGCTAGGTCAAAGAAACTTACTTGTATATTCTTAGGTACTTGCCTATCACTGTTTTTAGGAGTATTTCTCTTAACATTGCAGCTTTTGGTGCGATTGCTGTTTTGTTTTTTAAGCCTATTTCCATACTTTCAGTTCCTAATTGACTGTAGGTTTATGTGAGAGAAGGTGCATTTTTATTAATAATATGATACTGTAGGTGAAGTCCCTTCTGCCATCCCTAATTGCATTAAGATCAGAGATTTCTTCCATACCAAGGAGAGTAGCATAATTAACAGTTACATATATGTAGATACAAAGACATATGTGTATATACGTCTCGTGCTTGGTATTCTTTGGAAATACTGTAAATGAAAAGACTTAGTATTTTTCTCAAAATGAGAAAATAAAGCTTTCAACTGTTGGATGTGATATATGTGTGTTTTCTGGTTTAGAATACCTTGACTGGAAACAGTTACTTCAGAATAGTTTTTATGTTTTTGTCTGGGCATAGTGGCTCACACCTGTAATCCTAGCACTTTGGGAATCTGAGTTGAGAGGATTGCCTGAGCTCAGGAGTCCGATACCAGCCTGGGCAACATGGTGAGACTTTATAAAATAAAAAAATTAGCCAGTCATGCTGACATGCTCCTGTAGTCCCAGCTACTTGGGTAGCTGAGGCCGAAGGATTGCCTGAGCCCAGCAGGTAGAGGCTATGGTAGCCGTAGTGGTGCCCCTGCACTCCAACCTGGGCTATAGAGTATGGGAAAAAGTAGTTTTTATGATGTTTTTGAGAAGTGTTTAAGTATTACTTTGAAACCATAATACAAGTAATTGGAAATAACTTACAATTAAATTGGTGGTTGATTTTGTAGTTTAGTTGTTGTCAATAATAACACAAAAGATTTGACAACAATCCATCAATCCAAACCTGAATGCTCAATAAGTATTTGATGTATGAGTGATTATACTTTATACCTGTAAAATTAGGCAACCCGGATATTTAAAGCTATCAGTGAAAAGAACTGGTAAGGTTACAAAGCATATGGATGGGCCAGGCTTGGTGACTCAGCCTGCAATCCCAGGACTTTGGGAGGCCGAGGTGAGTGGATTGCCTGAGCCTACGGGTTTGAGATCAGCCAGGACAACTTGGCGAGGCCTCGTCTATGCAGTAAATAAAAAATTGGCCGGGTGTGGTAGCGTGCACCTGTAGTCCCGGCTACTTGGAAGGCTGAGGCAGAAGGCTTGTTGGAGCCTAGCAAGTTGACACTGGGGTGGCTGTGAATGTGCCATTACACTCCACCAGCCTGAGCGATGGAGTGAGACTCCAACTCAAAAAGAAAAAAAGCATATATAGATGGAACAGAGTAAATTTTAATAGATGTGAGAAAATGGCAATCTTTGCTTTATATAATGCTTAGCTATAAATAATTAGAATATTGTCCCTTCAGTGCTGCATTTAAGCACTGTATCTTCCTATGTAAGTAGCACAGATTTTAGTTGCTTACATCAAATTATAATATAGTTACTTAAATTGGCAAATAAAACATTGTTTCTGTTCATATAACTAAATTAGTTACAACTAAAAGAAACTCTTAGTTTTTTTGCTTCGAGTGCTTTAAAAATATGTACTTAAATAGTGCAAACCATTTTTGACATATTTAGAAAAATTGAAGTTTTGGCCACTAATTCTTAAACGTTTGATTGGATCAGATTCTACTACTGCCTTAAAAAACTGCCAGAAAGATTCATTTTTTCCTCAGAATCTTAAAGGATTTACAAAATTTCTTGTGTGCATCTTAAATAATTTTTGGTAAATATTCATGTTAAGCACTAAAGTTTTTTTAAAAGCTAAAATGAAAGAGAAGACTGTTTTCTTTAAAATGTTCTAGAGTAGTGCCATAACCAGGGTGAGAAGTTTCATGTCAGAATTCTTGCATTACTGTAAATACATCATTCTAAAATTACCTTTTTATAATTTAAACTTTTGTGAAGAGTGTTTTGAAGAAATTTTCTAGATGATACTTTTATTTGTCATTGTTTTTATTTTCCCTATCAAGGGTAAAAGTCTTCTATGAGAAATTTAAAGATGTAAATATTGAGACATTACTCATTCAAAACAAACTTTATATCTCATTTTCAAAATGACATTCATTTTAGAAAATGTAGTTCATGTGGAAAAGAATATGAAAAACTAAACTTACTCCTCCAGAACCAGTGCTAATTTAGTGATAAAAAAATGCTTTTGCTGCCAGTATTTATACATATGTACATTTAAAATGTAAAAGCATAATTATGTTGAATTAAAGATTATTTTTCTCTTAGGACTTAAAAGAGACAAGGAGTATATTAAGTATATACTAAATACATTAAAGTATATTAAAATAGCATCCCTCCTTTCCTGAGAATTGACTTGTGAATGAAGTCTGCATTTTTCAAGCTGATGTGTAAATTTAGAGTATGTTCCAGGAGATGTAAATAGTTGTATAGAGAAAATGGTTAAAGATTCATAATACACATCAACATATCAAAGACTTCCAGAAATCCTGTTTTTAGAGAGCAGAACAAAAAAAATACCTTCCAGGTTACACATATTGATATCCTGTGGCATTAAGTTTCGAGAGAGAACAAATTTGGAGAACACTTAATTGACCTCATAATTTTAAAAATTAGTAGTATGAAAATTGGACAGGTCTAATCTTCTGCCAGTTTACATTGTAGAAATGTCAATTATTGGATTGATTATCACCTTTGTGATTCTTGGAGGCAAACTGAAGATGTTGAGTTTACTTCTTCAGTTGTTACATGCAGAGAAAGGGAGAGAGGAAGAGAGAAGAGGAAAATTATTTACATGAAGTTACTTTATTTGTTAAAGTAGTGGTAAATTTCAAAATGAAATCACAAAAATCTTAGCTTTTCAACCATCAAACTATTTGTTTATGTTTCTTCTAAGATTCAGTTCAATTTTAATGTACAGAGAGAATGGTTTAATGTACAGAGAACCATATAAAAGGGAAAAAGTAAATTTTTAAATGATTTTATATCTCTCCCTCATCGAGCAATCTTAAATAAACTAATTGTAAAATATTTTGTGAGTATATCTCTGAGATCAGGAGTTGAGGTTTCTGCAACTACCTGACCAAAATACCCAATGAAACCTGATACTTTTTAATAATTTGGAGGATAAAAAGAAAGTCTCTTTAATTTCTTTTTTTTAAAACATACTAAAATTTTTAAGAATGGATCATCAGTTTTCTACGTAACCTTTTTGTGTCCAGCCTTTTTTTCTACTCCGGTGTTTGGTTACTTGCCCCTGTTCTTTACATTGTTGTGTGATGCTGTATGAGATAGCTTTATATACATACATCTATACACCAAACTAGTTGAATAGCTGAATATTCTTGAAGAGTTTTTCTTAAACTGTGGGGACCAGTTTGAGGACATTGGCAGTATGTCGATGTTACTATTTCTCAACATCAGACTCATCTATACCAGCTGAAAAAATATATATAAGTGTCAGTACAACATGCTGGGGTTGTTCTAATGTCAAACTTCATTTTTTACAGCTCTACTAATTCTGGTGTCTGGGCAAGCACATTTTTCGGCCTGTCTCTCATCAGTCTTAGAAAATTACTGCACTAGGTTGTATTTTTACACATTTGGTAGCCCAGCCTAGAAGTCATTATTTTCCTGATAAACTCATTAGAGAGAAGCCAGAACTCTCAATCGTCTTTCTTAAGCAAATTAGATTTTACTGCCAAGAATAATACTTCTGTGAAAGAAGGGATATAAAAATATGTAAGCATGGTAGGCAATTTTGTATATACGTCTCTGTGTATATAGTTGTTTCTCACCATTTTCTAATCGAGTACTTGGAGTTTCTTACTCTAAAATTAAGCTTTCAGACTCACTTTCTTCCATCTGGACCATAGTATATAGGTTGCTAATGTTTGAGAACTGATATCTTATTATTAACAACACTTTGAATTGAGCTCTTTGTACTTCTGTTTTCTGACTATCAGGAGAAAGAAAATCGTATCTCTCATATGCCTATCCTATTCCTAAAGTCTGCCCAGTCAGAAAGAGAATTTTCCATCTGTAATCAAACAAGTAGGTCCTTCTTTATATAATCAAAAATTTCTTCCTATTATTAATATGCAATAGGATATTAATATTTTACTGCTTTTTTTCTACCTGTAATCTGCTGGGTATACCGTAATTCCAAGTTAGATTTTTGGTGGCTTTTTTGCTGAAATAGTTTGTTACTTTTTAAATAAGAGCATCTCAAGAAAAATTTGGAGGTAACTTCAACATACCGTTGTATAACATGTTCATAAATGAAGCACTAATTTTCTTAACATAAAAAAATACCTTAATATTTGTCTATGTTCAGAATTTAAAAGTCAGGAAAATAATATTAGAATCAAAGACAAGATAGTTTAGTGAGCTAAATTTTATGGTTTAAAGTAAAATGTATTTGAGCTTTGTTGCTTTTAAGTCTTTTCATATGATTTTAATAATGTAGATACTACTTTGAATTACTTACAGATTGCACATCTAATCTTCAAAAGAGAGTTTTTACTAGCTTCTGTTAATAATAAAGTTTCAAACATTGATATTCTGTAGTACTTACCTTAAATGCACATTGCCATTGTTGCCTGTATAGGTAAAAACTTAGATAATTAGCAGAAAAAACAATGAATCTAAAAGTGACATCAATTTCAATATAAACTAGTGTAAATGATTTTATGAATTGAGGAGTTATAAAAACATTATTACTGATAGGCAGCATTTGTGCTTGACCAAGAAAGTAATTTAACTTTAGTAAAAGGGACTTTGGTGCTTGATTCTGTAAATTATTTCAGAAATAATAATTATTATTAGTATTTAAAGCAGGATTTATTGAGAACAAAAAAAGCTTCCACAGTGGGAGGAGACTTGAGGGGATTGCCCTATTTCAGAAATTATTAAAAAAAATTTTAGGTCTGTGTTACTATTCTAACTGAAGAGGGTTTTTTCCCCAAGGAACAAACTTGGTTTTAACCAATTAGCAGCTACTGATTTTTTTTTAAAAGATATACTTTTCTTCTAGCTCATACTATGGGACAAGTTCTTTTTCAAGCAACAAGGATATTATGATGAATAAGACAAAAATTCTCAAAAAACTTAAATTCTAATAGGAAGGATTTTTTTTCCTTACATGTTACAAGCTAATAGTATACTTTAATGTATTTATAGTATTTTTGTATAATGTATACTTTAATGTATACTATTTAATGTATACAGCTTACCTATCAAACTAGGAAACTTTTCTTAGAAAAAAAATACTCAGAAAAAAGCCTATTGCTATTTTTGAGTTGGAGTCTCACTCTGTCACCCAGACTGGAGTACAGTGGCACAGTCACATCACTGCAGCCGCAACCTCCTGGGCTCAAAAGATCCTTCCACCTCAGCCTTCCAAGTAGCTGGGACTACAGGTGTGTGCCACCATACGCGGCTAATTTTTTATTTTTTTGTAGAGACACTCTCAAACTCCTGGACTCAGGCAGTCTTTTCTCAGCCTCCTGAAATGCTGGGATTACAGGCATGAGCCATCCCACCCAGCCTCTGTTTTTTTAATTTAGAAAGAATGTGTATACCCTAATACTAAACATTATTAAGGAAACCCAGAGGTAAAACTTTACATTTCTGTAACTTTGTAGGTTTTATAGGAAGAATTTTCTTAGTGATCAAAAGTGGTTTTTTTAATCAAAAAAGTAACTGGGCATGGTGGTGCATGCCTGTAGTCCCAGCTACTTGGGAGAATGAGGAGGAAGGATCTTGCGAGTCCACGAGGTCAAGCCTGTGGTAAGCTGTGATCTGCTACTGCACTCCAGCCTGGGTGACAGAGTGAGACCCCAATATTTTTTAAAAAGTGGTTTTTTTTAGCCGGGCTTGGTGGCTCAGCCTGCAATCCCTCGCCTTTGGGAGGCTGAGGTGAGTGGATTGCCTGAGCCCATGGGTTCGAGACCCGCCTGGGCAGCGAGACCTCATCTCTACAATAAATCAAATAATCAGCCGGGCATGGTAGCACATGCCTGTAATTCCGGCTACTCGGAAGGCTGAGGCAGAAGGATCACTGGAGCCCAGCAGGCGAGGCTGCGGTGGCCGCGAGCGGCCACCGCACTCCAGTCCGGGCGACAGAGTGAGAGTCCAACTCAAAAAAAAAAATTTTTTTGTTTTTTTTATTAAAGGATTTTTGTTTTGTTCATTAAATGGTTTGTGATAATACTTAGATTAAAATTCAATTTAAAAGCTTCTGTTTCCCAAGCAGCATAATTAAATTGTTTAAAGGCATTTTTATTTATCCTTGATGCCAACTATTATTTTTAGCAATTCAGTACAAACCTTTCCAGTTTCCTAAGATTTGGTTAGGTTTTGATTACTAAGATTCTTATGAGATAAATCACTGTGCTGCTTTATAGTTTCCTAATAATACAATTAATTTTTGCCAACTTAGTTAATGATTATTTCTTGAGTATAAAACATAAATAACATGTATGATTCAAAAGATTTAAGAGTATGGACTACTTTCTGCCTGACTTCACATCATAACACCTCACTTTGTAACTATAATTTTTGATGTTATTTAAGCAGTTTATCTGTAAAATAGGGATAACAACACCTACTTCATGGGGTTGATGTAAGGATTAAATTAATTATATGTAAGGTGCTTAGAACAATGCCATGTAGAAAACACTGTGTACAGTTTAGCTGTTAGTGTTTTCTCAGTAAAGTTCAAGTATACTGTATTTGCTTAAATAAATGTATAACTTGTTAGAGACAACTATGCTTAATTCAAGTGCTATTTGCATTGGCATAATACAAATCTTTGTAGGTCTGAATTCAGCATATTTAAATAAAATTCCAACTATGAAATTATTAATAATTCCTATAGCATAGTTATATAATCCTTATTCTTTGCTGAGTTCTTTAGAATGTTGTGTGGAAACTTGGAAGTGCATGTTGAATATAATCTCCATCCTCAAGGCAGAGGTTCTTATGATCTATTGCAGGAGATACAAAAGATCAAAAATTTACATTTGTCAAGATACACAAATGCATATTCGTTGTCTGTTGTAATAATAAATACTTAGTATAAATGTGAAGTTTTTAAGGAAATGTTTTGCTTTCTGTTTAGAACAATTTCCAAGTAGAAGAGAAAGCCAGTGTCATTTCTTAAAAGTTTTACATTTCTCTCAGTTTTATGACCAGAAAATTTCATTGCTTTAACTTCAGGAGATACTGTATATTTAACTCATGTTGGGAGCCTACTAGTATTTCTTCAGGAATACACTAGAATCTTGGCACAATACAGACCCCTTGATCAGAATTTAATATAAAGTAGAGGACCTAATACAGAAAGGGTGATATTAATTAAATCTCAGAAGGATCAGCCTCCTCTCATCCATAGTATGGATCCCACAAATACTTCGAAAGACTATCTCCATTTTATAAATGAGGAACATGGTCCCAGAGTCTAGAATTAAAAGAGACTCCAACTCAAAAAAAATAAATAAATAAAAAAGAAAACCTAAGTTCTAGACCTAGGACCATTATTACCAGTATTACTTTGTGATCTTGGATAAGTCATTGCTTTACTCTGAATCTAAATTTTCTCATTGTAGAAGGCAGCTATGCTCACCATTGTACCACCAATGGTGCACAAAATTTTCTAATTTTGATTGTTCACTTACAGTTCTGTTGCATTTAACTCTTATGTTAAAAGCCTAAAAGTAGCAACAGCTGACTTTTTGACTTTTTGTCCTTTTTTCTTTATATTTTGCTGGCTTCTGAAAACATTTTTTTTATTATTTAAGGTTACTTAAAGACCATGATTGATTCATAGACAATGTATTTTACTTTTTAAAGTTCCTGTTGAGAATTTGTATACATCTGAACAGTTAAATGGTATTTCATCTTGGGGTTTTCAATTTATAAATGTTTTTGAATGTTAATTATATACCTAGCACTTCAGGCAGTGAAAATGATGAAGTGACATGGAGCACTAAGCCTATTTTTCAAACTTCATAATTGTAAATTTGATAAAGTAACTTAATCTCTGGACCTCAATTTTTTCATCTGTAAGAGAGTTAAATTAGATAATCTCTGTCCATTTTAGCTCCAAAGTCTATGATTTCTAAAAAGTAGATGTAGGAAACCATAGATATTTTCTATAGTTTGGTGGCTATTTAATAGAAAGGGCCAATAATAGGCAAGGTACGGTTTTTTCCCTAGCATATTTAAATGGCCTTTTGGCCCAAAACAAAAAAGTACAATTAATTTTGTATAATATGTTGACTTTATTTGAAGGCAGTGAATAGATTTTAATACCATAATAAAATAAAACAGCTTGGTAGAACAGATGGTTTCCTGACAAACAGAACTTTAGGAAGAGGGTGGAGATTTCTATTTCCATTTCTAATATGTGATCAAACAGATAAGCAAGATTTAAAGAAAAGTTGATCCCTCTTGCCTGCTTGGGAAGGAATCAGGAAAATTTATGAAACCCTATAAAAGTCTACAGTGGGATATTGAGATCAATTTTATGTGTTAAGATCTATCTTTTTCTGTTTAGAACATAAGTAGGACAAATTGGATAACAATTTTGAATTGCTTGATTTATTGGCACAGCTCTATCTTTAACTGCACTTCCAAATGTTTCATCTTCTCACTGTCTTATTTCTATGCATGTTAACATTTTGAAATGTATTTTGGTAGTTTTCTAATGCGTTGACACTACATGCTATCTTGGCTTGTGCCCATCAATTTTCTAAAAACAGATTTTCATTTTTAATTCATTTTTTTAATTGAACTTACAAGAAATACTCAGAATTTTTTATTTTAAAGCATATACTTTAGGCCACAGTTGAAATTAATACTTATTTTTCATATTCATATAGTTCCTACTCTATATAATTTTTCTCTTTTGCAGATATTGATGATGCTCAAATACTTCCCCGCTCAACTAGAGTCAGACATTTTTCACAAAGTGAAGACACTGGAAATGAAGTTTTTGGTGCTTTGAGTGAGGAGCAGCCATTGCCTCGAAGTAGCAGCACTTCTGACATCTTGGAACCATTCTCTGTTGAACGAGCCAAAGGTGCAGTTCCTGTCATTGACAGTTCAGCCCGTCATGCACCAAGCTTGCAGAGTTCCACAGAGGCTTCTTCAATAACTAGATCCACTGAAAGCCACATCACTGATACTCATAGTAGAGAGTCTTCTCTGGAAGTTGGTGATAGCATATATGACCATCTTTGTCATTTAATAGGTCCAGTAGAACTTGCAGATTCAGCTTTTGAACAAATCCAGTACATTGACCTTGAAGGAGATGACGATCTTCTTTCCTCCCTGAAAGAATATTTTAAGGAAAACCAGGAAAATCATAGTAAAAATGAGATAGGTAAAGATGCAACTTCTCAGGAAGTGACTGCTGCCGTAAATAAGGGTGAAAGGTTATCCTTAGACAAATTAGAATACATAGATCAGGAAATTAAAACAGAAAATATCACTTCTTTTGTTGGGACTCCTGAAAACATACACTTTCAAAAAGAACAAAACTCAGCTGTTTTCATGAGTAATATTGCACCTAATCAGTTAGACAGTTTTATTAGAACACAAACTTCTGAAAAATCTAAGCAAGTAAACAGTGATAAACAGTCATCATCAGAACCTAGTTCAGAAAGCCCTTGTGATAAAGAAAAAAGGAGATATCTACATAGACAGGCGGCCACAGAATTAGATGCTTGCATAGATGTAACACTAGTTGAAAAGCTTAAGGGTGTGCAAATTAATGAAAAAATCAGTGTTCCACATGTTATGCGTGCCAAGAAAATGACACTAAAAGCACCTGTTAACCGCAGAATGCCTCATGTTACAAATACTAGCAAACTTTCTCCAACTAAAAGGAGCTTGTCTGAAACAGTAACTCATAGAGCCAAAATCATGAAAATTGCTACTAAAAAGCGAAACAGTGTTCATGTTACTTTTAGACCATCCACTGAGTCAGTTCAGTTTTATAATCCTCTGGAAAACAAAGAGGCTCCATGGAAGATGAGACTTCGGAAACTCAGTGGCTTTAGTAGTAATAGTAGTAGTAGCAGCAGCAATAGCTGCACCAGCAACATGCATACCAGCTCAAATAGTGGCCCAGAGCTAGTAAAACCTGGTGTGTACAGGCCTCTAGATATGATCAGTACAGTATCAGTAAGTAGTAAAACAATGAAGGAATCCACAGAGATTCCCACCACTGTGTTACAAAAAGAAGGAATTTCTAGTAATCAGTTAGGTAGTCGTAGTACTCTTAGGTCATCAACTCATGAGCCAGGACTACAGCAGGGCTCCCTGGGTGGCGTTTATAAAACTGTTGTACATGCTCTTTCGAAGCCGAAGGCAAATGTTTCCCCACAGAGGCAGAACAGAATGCCACCAGAGGCTCCACTGAGGGATCTGTACAGTCATGTAATGGGCTATTTTGGAAGGAAAGCTGCAGGTGAGCACTAACAGTGTGCAGAGCGCAAAAGGAGAAAGACAGCGCCAGTTTGGCTTAATGCAACTGAAGCAAGCTATAAGCAATCAAAAAGCTTTGGGATGGTCACTGCTTTCTCTCTGTTTGGTTATGCATGCGCCTTTTTCCCAGCTGTATTTTTCCCAGCATAAAATGTTTGTTTAAATTACTAATTTCCCTTATAAGGCATTTAGTTAAACCTCTTTGCTGCTGAACAACAACATAGGAAAGAGTAAGATAATAGGAAAATTTTAATGACCTTTCAAAGCCTGCCTAGATCAAATATTTTTCTGAGTGTGCCACATGAGTCTTGAAATTAAGTTGACTGAGGGGTTGTTAGGCTTTCTTCCCTGCCCCACTACAGTTTATCTTTAAAAGGGCACCAGCTATTATCTAATTGAGGTCATTTATTTTTTACTACTGATTTATTTGGTTTTATATTTTTTCTTGATAGGAAGTTATTTTGATATCTAATAAGATAGAAATTAAATGCCTACAACCAGCACCAACATTATAGTTAACTATCATTGAAGAGATTATTTCTTAAATCTCAAAGTGAATTATTTAAGCCATTTCCAAACATGCTGTAGCTTTTTAGTTTTGCATTCATTTGTGTAGAATGCAAGTTACATCATCGAAACACTTATCATTATTTTCTTTTTTTTTTTGTTTTGAGATTTTTAGATGTGCATAAAGGTTTCATGATAGCCAATAATTTAGATATGGAACCTCTATGGACAGATTACAGAAAGAAAGCAAGATTATGGTAACTATTTTCTCTTGATTCAAAGTTAAGATAACTTTACAGATATAGAAAATTAACTTTCAGCAGTAAGGTAGGTTTTGATTTTATTTGTTTTAACATGATTTTGTTAGCATGATTAACAACGCTGTATAATGCATCTTGCATTGAGCCATTAATGCCACCTGAGGGCAGTATTTGACAGCTTAGCAAAGCCTGGCCAGTAATATAAAGATAATGGTATTTCACAATGAGCTTCTGACCAGTGTATTCTCTTAACCTCAAATGCTTCGTAGTTTATTAGTAATATAAACAGTGTTGATTTTATTTTCATCGCAGATAAATTATCTTTTCAGTACTATAATAATGACATATATAATTTATTTTCTATAAATTAGTTTCTCAAGTTAAAACTTTCTTGATAAGGTAAATAATGAAAATAAATGTAGTCATAAAGAAATCAAAATAACTATTTGGGTTTTTGTTACTAAAGAAAATCCTTTGTGCAAATAAACCTTTTTTTCCTTAAAGCATTACAATTAGATTTTATAATGACTAGAAACAACATGTTGTATAAAAATCATATAATTTTTACTTATAAATATTCAAACTTAAATGCATTTGTGTCCCACTGAGTTTTGCATTGAATCAAAGTATATATTCCCTGAAAATATTCTTTGGGGAAAAATGGAATTATAATATCAAGACTTTAAATAGAATCATAGAGGCAGGAAAAAAGATAAATATACCAGTTTCTTTATAGGCAATATTAACCTAACTTCAACTAGTGCTTATCTATAAGCTTTCTTGCTGTTTAAGGTTATACTGAAGATTGACTAACATCTGCTTACTTAAATAAAGTAAATATCAATTTACTAATTCTTAAAATTAAATCTAAAAGAAGAGAAATTATTTATAAATGCATGTTTGGCGAATAATTTATATGGCATAGGTAATTTATTTTGGGTTGTTTTTGTTTCAAATTTAGAAAATGCAGTTAAGTTTTTCCTTACTATATATAGTTATTTATTTATTTTTAGTCAATAAAGAGGACATGAGCCCAAAACTGCCTCCTCTTAATAGTGATATTGGCAGCAGCAGTGCTAATGTTCCTGATCTGATGGATGAGTTTATAGCAGAACGACTTCGCAGTGGCAATGCCTCAGTAAGTTTCACTTTATTAATTTGGTTTTATAGAGGTGGGGAGACAAACCAACAGATACATACCTGTGTACATATATTTGTGTACATATATAATGTATATATGGAAATTTTTATTAAAACAGCCTTTCCCAAAAATTTAATCCTTATTTAAGATTTTTAAATTATACTTTTGTAATATTTTTAAACCTAAAGACATAAAACAAGCAGGCTTGTAGTTTTCACCAGGGTGAAAGTCTGTGCAAGTACACAGATATAAGACACTGCCTTCCTAGTCCCCTCCTTTTTTATCTTTGTTCATAAGTTACTCTGGTGCCAGCTGTTAGCCCCCAATAGGAAGGATAACCCCGCTCCCATAGTTTAGATAGGACAAATACTGCTTAATTATTTTAGATAACTTTGGAAGAGATTTAAAAGTTATCTTTTTCTTGACTGTTAGGATTATGGTAAAATGAAAATAGACCCTATTTTATCCCTAATAATGCTTAATTATTAAGGAAATGGTCATATTCATTTGGTTTTCAACTTCTCTAACTTCAGTTTTTTTCTTGAGTAGGTAAAAATCATTATAGAACATCTTTGTCATCATACTTCCCTCTTTCCCACTGTCTTTTCTGTTTGCTGCTTTTTTTCCCCACTTAGATACTTTGCTTTTACAGTGGTTTTACTTTTCAGCTGTTTTAGCGTATATTCACTGCATGGATCCTATTGAGGCTTAAGAGTCTGAGGCCCAGCGCCATCTGATATTTGCTTTAGAAACACCAATAGGTCAGGCTCCCCCCCATGCAATTTATACACAGATTGTTCAGTGTTTCCCTCCTCCTATTTCAGACTCTAAATCATAGCATTTATTGAGATGATTATCTTGGACATTAAAGGTTTCAGATGCTTAATGAGAGTGAAATATTCTTTTTCTTAATGGTAAAGTATTTTTTTTGAATTTTTAGACTATGACAAGAAGAGGAAGTAGTCCAGGCAGCCTCGAAATTCCCAAAGATCTCCCTGATACTCTAAATAAGCAGAACCAGATGCGCCCTATTGATGATCCTGGTGTGCCCTCAGAATGGACTTCTCCTGCCAGTGCAGGGAGCAGTGATCTTATCAGCTCAGATAGTCATTCGGATTCTTTCAGCGCTTTCCAATATGATGGCCGAAAGTTTGACAGCAAGTATCTTTCTCTATTTGAATAGAGTGTTTTTTGTTGATTGTCTTCTGTTTGAGACTGACTTATGGCTTATGTAGCCATTTCCTTCCTCTCCAATGTTACTTAGGCAGTGGTTCCCACATGTGCTAAAAACATGATTTTTTTAGAGATGGGGTCTTGCTGTGTTGCCCAGGCTGGTTTTAAACTTCTGACCTCAAGCTGTCTTCCCACCTCAGCCTCCTGAGTGGCTGTGATTACAGACATGAGCCATTGCATCCATCCTCACTGATTTTAATTTTCAGTGAAATTGTAAAGGAAGTTTGAGGGAATTACCTCCAGTTGAGACCTCTTTATTTTGCCAAACTGAGAGCATTTAAAACCCCAAAACCAATGTTCTTTCATAAAATAAATGGCCTTCTTAAGACTAAAAAATGTAGCAAGGAAAATAACTTAGGATGGACCTGATATTATTACAATAAAGGACAGTCATAATTATGAGTTGGTGCTGTTTCTTGCACTCATATTTGAGAACTAAATATTTGGATTATGTTCAGTGCTACAGTACCCAGAACTTCCTGATATAATTGTTTCATGTTAAAATAACATCATTGATGCCATACTGTTACCACATAGTTATTTTGTAGTAATTCTGTATTGCACCTGAAAGTCAGTGAAGGACACCCAAATTTTTAAAAAGAAAGGAACCTTAGGAACTAAGCTTGTGAAGATCTGGGCAATGCAATGGAGAATTACATGTTTCTTCTCCTCATGGCTTATACACTACTCTGATCTAATTGTAATCTTCAAAGTGTCGATATTATCTACACTTGCCTGAGTGGTATGTAAATAGAATAGATTTGTGGGAAGTGTTACTGTTTGGTCATTTTGATGACTTAGCTGTGTCTCTTTTATAAATATTTTGTGTTGTAACTAGGATTCATATACTAACATTTCTTTTTCCCATAGATTTTGGCTTTGGAGCTGACACTGGGGTTGTATCCTCTGCTGATATGGATTCAAGTTCTGCCCATCATCAGAATGCTGAAGAGCAGGAAGTGGCTAGTCTAACTACTCTTCATATAGATTCTGAAACAAGCAGTCTTAATCAACAAGTCTTCTCTGCTGAAGTTGCAACCATTACTGGTAAAGTTATTCAAGAGAATGTATTTCTTAAATGTATCTTTAAACCTCCAAAGAATCTGATTAGAATTTTATTTAAGAGGTTTTAACTGTTACTTATTATTAAGTATTTTTTTCACTTATCTTTATTTAACGGTACGTTAAAATCATTTCTTGTCCTGGAGTCCACTTGGGTAAGTTTCAGGGTACTCTTTGAGCTCTTAATATTATAGGATTATGTGCCGTGCATGTGTGTGCACATGCATGCGCCTGTGTGTGTGTGTGTGTGTGTGTGTGTGTGTGTGTGTGTGTTTGCACTAGAGCATATTCTGCAGTGATTTTTAAATAGATGACTAAAAAAAGCTTAAAAGTGTACTGCACTATATATTTTTCATTGTCATTCAGAGTTAGCCTAGTTTTTTTGTAGATTTCTTTGACAAATTATTTATTATAGAAAATATAAAGCACACAATGCCTAATAGAAGGCCTATTTGTCAATATACTAATATTCTCTGTTTATATTGTAATTTATGCTTTTCAGAAACTTTTTACATGTGGTCAAACCCAACGATAATGTGACGGGGGGAGGATCTTAAGAAATTCAATCATGTTAAATGCAGTGTCACATTATTGCAGGGTTGATGCAGTAATCATAGTGAGGCTGAGCAGCTAGTGTCTTACATTTCTGGATTTCCACTCTGTGATCCAGACTCACTCTAATTTCAGCTGCAGCTTGCCCTTTAATGAGTGGTTATCCAGTACAACTCAGGTATCAGTGGGGTGATTTTTGCATCTCTGGTTGGCTAGAACTTGCAAGACTGGAGCAGTGATTTCTGCATATCTAGAGTTATTCAAGCACATTTCCTCAGCCAGTCCAGACAGAGGAAATCGGGCCAAGACAGTACTAGGTAGGCAGGAATCCATCCTGTTTTCACATCCTGCCTCCTCTTCTCACAGATGATAAGAACTTTAGTCTGCTCCCATTCAGAATGGGGCCTGAGTAAAGGACAGAAGCCAGTGGGGTTAGATCCACAGTCCCATAATCAAAAAGAAATAAGAGAGAAAATTCTTATTTTATAATTAACACCTTTTACTGTAGTTGGTCTTAAAAATGAATGTAAATGAAAAGATACTCCGCATTAATAATAATCAGGGAATGCAAATAAAAACCACAATGAGATCCTACTCCATACATATTAAAACAACTTCAGTTAAAAACACTGACAATCAGCTGGGCTCGGTGGCTCAGCCTGTAATCCTGCGCCTTTGGGAGGCTGAGGTGAGTGGATTGCCCAAGCCTGCGGGTTTGAGACCCACCTGGGCAACTTGGCGAGACCTCATCTCTACAATAAATCAAAAATCTGCCGGATGTGGTAGCGCGCGCCTGTAGTTCCAGCTCCTTGGAAGCCTGAGGCGGAAGGATCGCTGGAGCCCAGCAGGTCGAGGCTGCGGTGGCCGGGAGCGGCCACTGCATTCCAGTCTGGGCGACAGAGTGAGACTCCAACTCAAAAAAACAAAAAAACAAAAAACAAACACTGACAATCCAAAGTGCGAAATGGGTGTGGAGCAACTAGAAATTTCATACATTGCTAGTGGGAATGAAAAATGGAAGAGCCACTCTGGAAAAATATGGCAGTATCTTTAAAGGGAAACATTCATTTATTATGTGACCGTATTTAGGTATTTTCCTTGGACAGTTGTATGCAAAAGTTTATGTCAGTTTTATTCATAATAGCTAAAAATTAGATGTCCACCAACTGGTGAGTGGATAAACAAATTGTAGTATATTCATTCATTGAATATTCATTGAAATAATACTCAGCAATAAAAGAGTAAAATAGTAATGTATGTAAAAACATGGATGAATTTCCAAAACATGCAAAGTAAAAGAAGTCAAATACAAAAGACTACATCATAGTGCTTTATTATCCCGTGTGTGTGAAATTGTAGAAAAGGTAAAACTGTAGTGACAGAGCAGATCAGTGCTTACTTGGGGATAGGTGTCAGGTAAGAGGATCAACTAAAGATGGGCAAAAGAAAGCTTTTTATGTTGATAGAACTGTTGTTGTTAGTTAAGAAGTTAAAATTTTCTTCATTTTCTATAGTCATCAAAAATAAAGTTCCCAACAAAGACTCTAAAAAAAAAACTTGATGTGTATGGATAACTTGTTTTAAGCTTTTTGCCTTTAAATGACTTTTGGATAATTCAACTTCTAAGAACATTTAGTATTTATGTGACCTATCTTTATTCTATCTAGTGAATATTTCTACAAGTCTGCTGGAAGGTTTTATTAGGTATTCTAATCTTGCCATTAGTATTAGTGCAGGGGTTTTGTTTAAGAAACTAAAGCAAGTTGTATTAATTTATGTTCAAAAGACATAAAATTCAGCAGAGTACAACTTCGTATTCTAGTATACCAACTATTCAATACAGTGTTTTCTGAAGGTGAAGTTTGTATATGTTATCATGCTACTAACTCAGTTGTGTTTTGTCAAAGGCATGTTAGTAGTCCTGAAATCTCCTGTGTTCTTACAATTTAAAAATTTTCAGAAACTACAGAAAATTTAAGGAGATAAGGTCATGAATAGTTTTATAAGAATAGTTTTTTTGCTTTAAAAAAAAACTTTTTATAGGAAAAAACCAGTAAGTCAGCTGTTTTAGATTTTTGTTAATAAAATTAAAGACACTAATGATTCCCTGATAGCTAATTAATGCTAATATAAAATTATTTAAAATCTTAGTCCTTAAAAATGAATCTGGGTCAAGATAATACATGGAGACAAGAGAAATGGATTTATATATCAAAGTTGATGTCTCTTTGGCATGTACTTAATAGTTTTTGATAAATATTAAGGCTGTTATTCTCCACCAACGACCATAGAACATACATTCTACTCATCCCCACATGGAACATACTCTAAGATAGACCACATCCTTGGCCATAAATCAAGCATAAACAAATTTCATAAAATTGAGATTTTGCCATGCACCGTCTCACAGTGGAATAAAAATAAATATCAACACCAACAAAGTTCCTCCCAAAACCCATAAAGACATGGACACTAAACAACATGATGCTAAGCAACTCCTGAGTCAACATGGAAATCAAAACAGAGATTAAAAGATACCTGGAAATAAATGAAAATAAAGAAACATCTTACCAAAATCTCTGGAATGCCATGAAAGCAGTAGTAAGAATTCATATCTCTACAAAAGGCTGTTATTTTTATTATGCCATCTGTAGTGTGTGTGTGTACTAAAGTATAGAATCTTTAAGTTTCTATAGCTGTCCTTTAACATGTGATTTTGTGCTATATGGATTTACCCCAAATCTCAAATAAGGAAAGGAAGTTTCCAACTATGTATAATAATTGAACCTAGATAAAGTCATATGATTATTCATATGATTATGATGATCATATATGATATTCATATGGTTTTGATATGACTATAATTATGTGATATCATGATATAGTACAGTTCTGCATGTACTTTTTTAGTAGTTACTGTGTTGTTTTTGAAAATTGAATATGTAATATATGGATTCAGTTTGATGGATTCAGTTTGGTGAATTTAAATAATACAAATACAGATGATCCCTGACTTACTATAGTTCACCTTAAGGTTTTTCAGATTTACCATGGTGTGAAAGCAATATACATTCAATAAAAACTGTACTTTGAGTACCCATACAACCATATTTCTGTTTACTCTCAGTACAGTATTCAGTAAATTACCTGAGATATATATAACACTACAGTGTAAAACAGGCTTTATATTAAATGATTTTGTCCAACTGTAAGCTAATGTAAATGTTCTGAGTACATTTAAGTTAGGCTAAGCTAAAATATAATGTATGGTTAGTTAGATGTATTAAATGCATTTTTTTGTTTGTTTTTTTGGAGTCGGAGTCTCACTCTGTCACCCAGGCTATAGTGCAGTTGGTGACACAATCACAGCTGCCACAGCCTCAACCTGCAGGGTTCTGGTGATCTTTCCAACTCAGTCTTACAAGTAGCTAGGACTACAAGCATGCACCATACCTGGTTAATTTTTTGCATTTATTATAGAGATGAGGACTCACGACATTGCCCAGGCTAGTCTTGAATTCCTGAACGCTGACAATCCTCTCTCCTCGTCCTCCCAAAGTGCTGTGATTGTAGACTTGAGCCACATGCCTGGCCTAAATGCATTTTTGCGTTATCTTTTTTTTTTTTTCTTTCTTAAGTCAGAGTCTTACTCTCTCCCAGGCTGGAGTGCAGTGGCACACTCATGGCCACCACAGCTTGACCTGCTGGGCTTAGGCGATCTTCCCAAGTAGCTGGAACCCCAGATGTACGCCACCATGCCAGGCTAATTTTTTTATTTATTGTAGAGACAAGGTCTTGCCAAGTTTCCCAGGCTGGTCTTGAACCCCTGGGGTCAGGCATTCCTCTCACATTGGCCTCCCAAAGTGCTGCGATTGTAGGCTTGAACCACTGCACCCGGCCAAGTTATTATATTTTTTAACTTACAGTAGGTCTCTCAGGATATAACCTGTAAGTTGAGGATCATTTGCATATATTTAATTTATGTTGGTTGTTTACTATATAGAAAGAGGTAATAGGGCAGGGTTTTACAATTATTGAGTTCAGATAATTGATATTTTTCTGCTACAAGATGGGATTAAAATAAAAAGATCTAATGTCTTAACTACTTGCATGGTATTACAAGTCATGTACAACTACACCCACCACTAGTTGTTCTTTACAGCATTAATTTATGCTGTATACCATTTAACAAAAGAACCCACTATGTGCCGGATACTGTACTAGGCACTAGCAATACTACGGTATAAAATAGATATAATTCCTATTTTTACAGTGTTTATATTTTACTGAGGAATATTTAAAATTTAACAGTCAGTCTCAAGTCAGGGTGACAAATGCTCTAATATTGAGCTTCAAGGTTCAGCCAGAGTATATGGCAGCGACCCAGTAATCATACTTGGCAGGATTGGGAGTAGGCTTCTCAGGAAGTGGTGTATAAACTGAGGCCTGAAAAACAAAAGTTAACCAGGCCTAAAAGAAGATGATTAGGACTTCATGCAAAGGAAAAAATGAGGGGAAAGCCCAAGGTATGATGCATTCTAATACATTTAAGTAGTTTACTTTCTATGACTAGAGCACAAAAGTTCTAAGTGTATTGCGGAGAGAGAAGAAAGTTGCAGAGGCTTGAAAACCATATTAAGAAATTTGGGCTTATGCTGAGGACAGTGAGGAATCATTGAAGGATTATAAATTAGGGAACGACAGGATTAAATTAGATTTTTAGATCTGAGTGGATTGGGAGGGGGCAGTTCAGTTGTAGGAGACAGTGAAAGACTGGCATGACTAGCAATGATAGTCACATATAGAACAGCAGTGAGCAAGTGCCTCCACTCTTAAGTTGTCTCAAGTCTGAAGTAAGTGAACTAGAGTGACAGTGCATACCGGAGTTTCTGTAGCTGGACCAGTAATGGAAGTAGATATTCTCGTTCTTAACTGATGGCTCCTGTTACCCAGTACATTCAGTTTTGATTTTATACTAGTCCCATGGGTAGACATGAGATTAGACTCCCAGATACAAAAGCTTATGCAGTATTGCAATTTGATTGACCTCTTTGGCTAATTTATAACTGGTTTTTTATTTCATGTTTAAAATTTATCAGAATTTTAAGTATTACATCTTCGGTGTAGGGTATTGCATATACCCTTTATGGTAACTTTATGAAATTACATTTACAGGTTCAGAAAGTGCCTCCCCAGTCCATTCACCTCTGGGATCCAGGTCACAGACACCTTCCCCTTCCACACTGAATATAGATCACATGGAACAAAAGGATCTGCAGCTTGATGAGAAGCTCCACCACTCTGTTCTTCAGACGCCAGATGATCTAGGCAATATTTGGAAATGAGATATTTGCCTTTTTTTTCTTTTAGGACATTAGTGTCAGGAGATCACAAATAAGGCATCTTAAACTTGATTATGTATGATTATTATAAATCTTTTGAGCTTTTCTAAGTTTTTTGGAAATTTGTTAATATAACATTTTTTTCCTATTCTTAAAGATATTTATAGTCTGATTTTTGTTTATATTATTATAATTCGTTACAGTCCTAGGATTAGTGATTGCATTATTTTTGGGTGTTGTATTATCGTTTATTGGCATAATACTGTTTCCTAAAACAGGAAATATGTAGTATTTGACATTATTTTTAATCTTATATCTGAAGAACCTGACTCACAGGAGATAATAGTAGTAGTATCACTTGTTAATCAGGCTTTCAGTGAAACAGTTTATCAAATCAATAATTTTTTTATTGATTTCGATTCTGCAAATATATCAACTAAATATAATTTAGAAGCAGATGGTCCAAATGAACTATTTTTAAGTAAAGATTAAAAAGTGACTTGGTGGTCAGACACAGTAGCTCACACTTGTGTCTTAGCACTTTGGGAGGTCAAGGAGGGAGAATTGCTTGAACTCAGAAGTTCGAGATCAGCTTGGGCAACATAGCAAGACTTCATCTCTACAAAAAATTTTAAAAATAGCCAGGTGTGGTGGTGTGTGCCTGTAGTCCCAGCCACTCAGGAGACTGAGGCAGGAGGCTCACTTGAGCCCAAGAGTTCAAGGCTGCAGTGGAGTGGTGATTTTGCCAGCCTGGGAGACACGCAAGAACCATCTCTTAAAAAAAAAAAGGCCATTGTCTTGCTGTGGTCTGGTCATGTTTCTTTTGCACTATGGCCAGGCCACATTTTCCTAAGCTTTGGCCCTCTCTCCTACCTTGGAGAGGTAAATCTCAATCTCTCTCTCTCTCTCTCTCTGATTTACTTTCTAAATAAACTATATTTTCCAATCTCAAAACAAAATAAAAGTGACTTGGGAAACCTTATTTTACTAAATCCTACTTGATGTGACACGCATTGAGAGATATTTTACAAATAAGCCAAAAACTTTGGCCTGAGACATTAGTTGATGAGATACTTACAGTGAATAAAGAACCAGTTTTCTCTCTGACCAAAGGAAGAAATTTAAAGCCACATGACTTCTGGACTTTTTTTTTTAGTCAGGTTCTCACTCTCACCCGGGTTGAAGTACAGCCTCGACCCCCTGGGCTCAGGTGATCCTTCCACAAATCAGCATTCCAAATAGCTGGAACTACAGGCACATGCTACTGTGCCCCGCTAACTTTTTTATTTTTATTTTTTTGTAGAGACTAGGTTTCACTATGTTTCTTAAGCTGGTCTTGACCTTCTGGGTTTAAGCAGACCACTCACCTCCGCTCCCTAAAGTGCTGGGATTACAGGCATGAGCCTGTGTAATGGACTTTCTTTAAGGGGTTCATTCCTTGATAAACAGTTACCTTGCAATTGCATAACCCTAATTTTCTAGTTTGTGGATTATTTCTGACCTTTTCTTCCTTTTGGCATGCAATTGTTTGTTTACAATTCTTTCTTCAACATTTAGGAAATAATTTCAAACTTTACTGAAAAGTTGCAAGACCAGTAAAATGAGCATCCATAAATCTTCACACAAATTAACCAATTGTTAATATGTTGCCACTTTGTATCTACATACATGCACAAAAAATCCTTCCCCCCCCCTTTTTTGCCGAGCCATGTAAGAGAATTGCAAATGTCAGATTTTTCAAACCTAAATGCTTCCGTAGATATGACCTCAAAAAAAATGTATGTTTCCTACATAACCACAATATAATGACTGCATTCAGGATATTTAGCGTAGCTACGTTACTGTTATCTTAATCTATAGTTAGGTGTTCTTAAATGTCTCAATAATATCCTTTATAGCTACCCCACACCATCAGCAACCCAATGTAGAATTTAATCAAGGGCCACACATTGTTGCTTGCTTTTCAGTCTTAAAAATTTTTTTAGCTTTACTTTGAAAAGTATAAGTTAGATACATCACTTGACTTAAATCTGTAGACTGCTCTAAAGTAGGGAGGTATTAACAACAATGGTTAAAACTTCAGTGTTTTGTGGGGGGCTTTTTGTTTGTTTGATTTAATGACCTCACACAGAAGCCTACTTTTTTTATTACGGAGAAAGACTAATTATTTAGTACCAGTTTGATAGTACAATCAGTTAAAGGGAAATGAAATATTAGGAGTAAAGGATGTACATATACTAGCAATGAACTTATAAATTCTCAATAAATTGGAGTTTTATGATTTTTCATGCTTGATAATATAAACTCCATGATTCTTTCAGTCTACAGAACTTTTTATTTCTAGTGTTCTTTAGATACACGAGTATTTTTATTGACTTTTTAATGATTTTCTGTGGCCTTTTCCACTATATAGAATAATGTGGAATAATGGAGGGTTTTTTTGAAGATGGAAGACTCTTTTACAGATGAGGAAATGTAGGCTTAGCAAGGTTATTAAGTTACTTGTACAACATATGATTAGTGACAGAAGTGAGACTAAAACCAGGGTACCTGTATTTCTTGCTTATAATCTTGCCAATGTTAATAGGAAGAAGAAATGTAATTATGGTAATTTTTATTATTTTAAACTTTTAATACAATTTTTCCCCATGCCATTGTGATACCTCTTTTAATACAAGGTTAATTGTGAATATAAAATATATATTTCTTTGTAAGATTTAGCTACAAAGAAAGAGGCTTATGAAGACTTTCTACAGGATCTACTTTCAGCCTTAGGTTTTATCTTAATTTGATGCTATAACCTGAGGTAGCTATTTTATTTTATAAGTGAGAATATGTGCTTATTAATGATATTTATATCAAACATAGATTTATCTATCTGCAGATGCACAGTGAATAGTAGTTGCATTATTTCTTCCTAGATAGAAGCACTATTGAAAATTATTATTGCCATAATAAGGAATTATAAACCAGTGAGGTTTTGACCTTATCAGGAAAAAGTAACATTAATGGACATTGACATTTCTTTTATTCACTTTTGTAGATATTTAAGATTAATTTAACTTGACTCTTTTGAGTTTTTGTGGTCCATTACTGACACTATTACTAACACCACTGTATCTTTTTTCCATAGAAATCAGTGAATTTCCATCTGAATGTTGTAGTGTGATGGCAGGGGGCACTCTTACTGGATGGCATGCTGATGTTGCTACTGTAATGTGGCGAAGAATGCTAGGCATTTTGGGTGATGTCAATGCAATTATGGATCCTGAAATACATGCTCAAGTCTTTGATTACCTCTGTGAACTGTGGCAGAATCTAGCTAAGGTAAAAAGAAATAAAGGATATAAGGGGAGAAAGAAATAAAAATAAGGTGTTAAGACATACAAGAGGACTTAGACAACATTGTTATCCCCCTCCTACTATGGTAAACCCAGCATGGTGAAGTCACTTAACAGTAGTCAAATATTTGGTTAGTGGTTGAAACTGTATTTGAACTTTAGTTTAAGTAAAGCAAACGGGAAGAGAGAATAGTTTTCATAGGGTTTTCTTTTTTCCTTTTATTTGAAAATTACAGATTAGAGATAACCTTGGCATTTCAACTGATAATCTGACTTCCCCTTCTCCACCTGTTTTAATTCCTCCACTGAGAATTCTTACACCATGGCTTTTTAAGGTAAGCTTAATATATGAAATGTTAGTTTAAGATTTAGTTGATCTTAAACAATTGGCAAAAATCTGAGCTATTATACAGTCTTCTAGAGCAGCAGTCCCCAATCTTTTTGGCATCAGGGAGGTGGTTTTGGGATGATTCAAGTACATTACATTTCAAGTATATTACATTTATTATGCACTTTATTTCTATTATTATTATTATTACATCACCACCTCAGCTCCACCTTATATAATCAGGCGTTGGATTCTCATAAGGATCACACGTCCTAGATGTGCAAGTGACAGCAGGGTTTGTACTCCTATGAGACTCTAATGCCACCACCGATCTGACAGAAGGCGAGCTCAGGCAGTAATGCAAGTGATAGGGAGCAGCTGTAAATAGAGATTAAAACTTTGTTCACTCTCCTGCCACTCATCTCCTGCTACTCATCTCTTGCTGTGCAATAAGGTAGGGTTTGAGGACCCCTGTTCTAGAGGTCTTAATTTTTAACTAGTTTCCTTAGGAAGTCATTAGGCATTCTATAGGGAGGAGAGTGGGCTTGGAAAAATTATATAGGACATATCACTTTTGTTTATTTAATAAAACAATTGAGTATAGAAAGGCATATCTTTATTGTATTTAAATGAAATATAAACCTTGAGTTGTGTCAAGTAATATACTCTACATTAAAGGATTTAATTTTTAAAAATATTATTTGATATGTTTGATGCATTTTCCTGCTTGAAGCAGTTTATGGTTTGTAATCCCTTCATTGTATCATTTTGGATTAACAGTAGTTCCAGTAATCCTGATTTTTAGTTCATTAAAGGAATTGGCCAACTGAAATGAAAGAACAAATATATTGCTTGCTGTATTCAGTTGTTTAAGTATTTAACAAAGAGTATTTGTTTTTAAGTATTAAAACTCACCTTTTAATTTTAGGCAACCATGTTGACTGATAAGTATAAACAAGGTAAATTACATGCTTATAAACTTATTTGTAATACAATGAAAAGAAGACAAGATGTGTCTCCAAATAGAGATTTTCTAACACATTTCTACAACATAATGCATTGTGGATTACTTCACATTGACCAGGTAATTATATATACATTCTAAGAAGCTATTTTAATATTTATTTGTGATTATTGAGTCTGTTTAAATCTTGACTTTTAAGGTCTAGAATTAAAATATCTGTCTTATGTAGTGGTTCATATACAGCTTGAAAAATACACTATGACTGTAGTTAGGAGATTGAGTATTCCTCCAACTTGAAAGTTATACCATCCAGTTCGTTTTTTGAAGCAATTAAACCATCCTTTGCTTAGGTTGACATCTTTATGTAATGTCTCAGTATACCCATTCTTGGACATTTTGTGACTGGCACTTGCTAAATTAATATTTGAGGCATATGAATTTGCTCATCTAGTCATGCAGCAGTCAGGTTTTTTCCACTTTAAGAAACAATACATCACGTTTTCTTTTTATCAGCAGTTATATTGACATAGTAGCAATTACATTAATTTGGCAGTTGCATCAGTTACAATACACATATGACCCTAAAATTTTATTACAAGGGTCTTGATTTTGGCCATAAAACTAAAATGTTTGCAAGTAATATAAACATTTTATCCTCATATGGGTAATTTTGGCTTACAGGTCATTTAGAGACTATTAAATTAATATTGAGAGATGATAATTATATCTCTCTTTCTGAAGAATGAAATAACTTCTTGCATTAATTTAAAATATTATTGCAAATAAAATGACACTCTTAATTATTAGAAAAATTAGAGAGCTTTTGTTTAAGATAAATTGGAGTAATACAACTTAATACAGTGCATGCTTATGGTAAATTTCAGAGAGAAAGTGAAGGAATAACCAGGTTAAGAATATTTCCTTAAAAGGACCTAGCTCTAGATCTCTCAGGCCAAATAGCTATCATTAAAAGACTTCAATTTATCTAAAAAAGAAAATCTTTCCAGTTGCCACAGGTCATGTGGGTTCAGAAGTGAGAGTTACTACATGGAAGCAACTAGATGGTGACAGGAGAAACTACTCTGCAATTTAGTTATGCCTTGTGTGGACCTTATATTGTTAACTCTCTGAAGCAAAGAGCCTTTCTTATTCTCGTGTGAAAAAAATGTTTCATGTGTGTCAGTTAAATGAATGTGTGTTTATATTTACTTTCCTTTGATATAATGTAATATTAAACCTGGATTATTTGGAAGAATTAAAATTAGTCAACCAGTGTATAGTAATTACCTTTTTCAGTATTTCATGTATTATTTATTTTTAATGATAGTAATTTGCTGATACCCAAGATCACATATGTGATATTCTTTTCCCTTCTTTTCTTACTCTAAGGATATTGTCAATACAATCATCAAACACTGCTCACCTCAGTTTTTTTCACTTGGTTTGCCTGGTGCCACAATGCTTATTATGGATTTTATTGTAGCAGCTGGTAGAGTTGCTTCGTCAGCTTTTCTCAACGTAAGTTGTTTTCTGTTTTTCCCATTATAACAGACTTCAGTTAGCCAGGACTCAACAAAGTTAGATGATAAAGCATAAACTAATGTTTAGGAAAATGTGCAGTTTAATTGGAATTGATTGCTTGCCCTACATTTGAAAAAAAACACAAATTCTGAAGTGTAAAAGGCACTAAAGTTATGTAGCACTAAAAGCAGTAAAATCTGATAAGCAAAACAGAGCTTAAAGTTAAGGGGATCCTTCCACCTCAGCCTTTCAAGTAGCTGGAACTACAGGCATGATTTTTTGATTTATTGTAGAGACAAGGTCTTGCCAAGTTGCCCAGGCTGGTATCAAACCCCTGGGCTCAGGCAATCCTCTTGCCTCCGCCTCCCAAAGTGCTGGGATTATAGGCATGAGCTACTGCACCTAGCTCACTTAAGTATTTTTAAATAATAAATAAATAAACAAACAATTGTGAGTTAGTTAGCCTAGGAGGACATTATATGTTCTCACTTATAAGTGGTCCCTAACCACCTGTCATAATACTACAAAATGGGATAGGCAGTTGCTAGAGGGACGGGGACATAAAATCAATAGGAGTGCCTGATCCCACTAATCCAGGTGAAGTGAGGTCCAATGGGAGGCCCAAAACTTCACCTGTACCTAAACCACTTGTGTACCCAATCCTGACTTGCACCCTACAACTTTAAAATAAAACAAAACAAAAAATTTATAAAAGCTAGGTCAAATTTCCCACTAGTTTTATATTGTTATTTTCTAAACCTTAAATTAAAAATAGTAAAATTTAAAAAAGGAGTAAACTAAACTCTCAAATTGCATGTGAAGATTTTTCATACAGTTGTGGAACTGTGACACAATACCATGTAAATCGGTATAGTTGGAATATGTTCATATTTAAGTGACAGAAGTGAGTTAGAGAGGAAGGCAGTAGCTGTGTTCACATTGATAAAAAGGCTAGATAAAAACCTACGAGAGGAATAAGTAACTATTGAAGGATTTTAAGCAAGGAATGACGTGATCAAATTTATATTTTGGAAAGATGATTCTGGAGCAAAGTATAAAAAGTATAAATATGAGAAATAACAATTGCAAGTCTACTGGAAAAAATGTAAGGGTACTTGGGAGAGAATAATACTTGTGTAGCACTTTATAACTTGAAATGCAGTTTAACATAAGTTATTTCATTTCTAAGCTACAACAGTAAAACATCAACAGTGAAATAAAAAGACTTCTATTTGGAACGTAGTTAGATGCATATTAGATATCCATGAATAGATGTCAGGAGAATAATTGCATATGCAAGTGAAGAGCTCAAGGGAGCTGTCAGGACTGAAAATATAAATCTCATAGACATAGATACAATTACCTAGAGAAAAAGTACAAATTAAAAAAAAGCAATATTTATACCCTGTTTCTCCAGTTATCTGAGAATGGGAATCATGTTTTATTCATCTTAGTGTCTCCAAGGCTTAGCACTGCGCCATGGTCAGTCAGTGCTTATTGACTGAATATATAAGTGTATTCAATAGCCAATATGTACTCAGCATTGTGCTGAACTCTCTTGTGGTTATCAAACTTGTTTTCTCGTGTACAAGGTGTTCCTTTGGGAGGAATACAGAGGCATATAGAATAAGCTAGATAAGTTTTGCGCTCAAGGAGCATGTAGTATATTCCTGGGGAGGTAGAGTGTATTAACACCTGTAGAATGTAGAGCATCAAGTAGGTACCAGTAGGAGAAGTGTGGCATAGTGGTTAAAAGCATAGCATCTAGAGTCCATTCTGCCTAGGTTCAGATCCCAGCTCTACCTCTTAACTGTGTGACCTTGGGAAATTACTTAATTTCTCTGTGTGTCAGTTTCTTTATCTCTAAAATAGAGATAACTTGCCTCATAGTATTATTTTATAAGGATTTGTTACATAGTTGGAACATTACACAACATGTTGTATGTACAGTATAAAGGTCTGTGAAATAAAATTATTTGGTAATTCAGAGAAAGGAAAGATATCGTTTGTTTAGGGATATCCTGAAGGTTTCGTGCAAACTATTTATAAATAGGTCCCTGAAGATTAATGTGTTTATATAAGTGAAAATGGAGGTGAAGGAAGGTATTCCAGGCAGAGGTAAGCAGGCATAAGTAAAATGTGTTCAAAGAACGACTATTAATCTATTTTGTTTAGAAGATAGTTAGTATGCCAAGTGTGTAGCAGAAAGAAATAACACAAAGGTACTTAATCTTTTTCAAAAAATTTTTATTGAGGTAAAATACACATATATAATTTATCATCTTTATCATTTTAAAATGTATAAATTGAATACATTTATACATTCATATTATTTTTTTCTCCTCCTTTCCCCCACTCCCTTCCCTTTTGGCCTCTGGTAACCATGAATCTAACTTTCCATCTTTATGAGATCCACTTTTTTAACTCCTGCTTATAAGTGAGAACATGTGATATTTGTCTTTCTTTGGTGGTTTTACTTAACATAGTGACCTCCAATTCTATCCATGTTGCTGCAAATGAAAGAATTTAATTTTTTTTAATAGCTAAATAATATTCCATTGTGTATATATGTATATCACATGTTCTTTATCCATTTGTCTGTTGATGGGCACTTAGGTAGATTCTGTATTTGGCTATTGTGAATAGTGCTTCAGTAAACATGAGAGTGCAGATATCTCTTTGATATGTTGATTTCCTTTCTTTTGAATATATTCCCAGTAGTGGAATTGCTGGAATGGAAGTTCTATTTTTAGTTTTGGAGGAAGCTCGTACTCTTCTCTATAGTGGCTATACTAATTTACATTCTCACCAGCAGTGTGTGAGGGCTCCTCTCGGGAAGGTACTTTAGATCCTTGCAACCCAGGGTATAATCTGCACATCAGAAACATTTGGCATGATCGGGGTGCTTATTAGAAATGCAGAATCTGTGGTAACCTGGTAGCCTAATGGATAAGGCATAAGCCTACAGAAAAATCCCAAATCTCAGACCCCATCCCAGACTTACTTACTGAATCAGAATCTGCATTTTAACTAGATCACTAATGCCTGGAAAAATCATTAGTTAAAGAATAAGAAGCACTGCTTTATACTACATCTTACAAGGTCTTAAATGCCAGGGATGAAGTTATAATGCTATATTAGATAAACAGTTAAATTTTTTTAAGTGGGGAGAGAGATGATTGAATCTATCCTTTGAAAATTTTAAATAAGTATTAATCTAGGAGTAGATTAATGGAAGCTAAGCTAGAGATGATAAACAAGTTACAAGGTTATTATAGTATAATCAGTATACCTAGATTATCCATATCTTGTATACTATCAAAAAATAAAATTTAGAAGATACTAATATGTAAACCAATGTCATTTTTTATTTACAATGAAAACTACTACTGTTCATTGGGTTATTCCAACTGGCAAGTTAGCACATTTCTGCAGCTTTTCGCAAGGTTCTGTAAGAGAATTAAGCCCTGATATCCTGAGACATCTGTTTTATGTGGCAAACTTTATGTGATACATCCATTTTAAATGACTAACTTCTATCTTTAGCATCTAAAACTGTACATTTGTAACTTCCTTGGGAAAATTTAGAAACAGTCATTTTCTATGTTCTTGGTTCATGTGAGGAACACCAATTGAAAAAGCCTGCATAGGAAATCAAATCATTGCAGGAATCAAGCCTGACACATCTCCACTATAAGAATAAAGATAATGTTTTCTTCTGGACAGTTTAAATATTGCTCTTTGTATTCTCATTTTAGATCACATGCATATCATCTTCTGTTAATGTTGTTCTGATCCCCTCGCACCCCCACAGACAGATTACAAAATAATTGATTCAGTTTTTCCTTTCATAATTACAGTCACATTCCAGGTCTGCCCCCATTATATCCACATGCCTGAACATTCCCAGTTACCTTATCCACCTTTGTAGAAAAACTCTTAGCTAATCTCTTTATAAATTGATTTTTTAATGTTTCATTTTTAGAGGATAACTTTTATTTTAAATTAGAATGGTGGATGTGAGCTTACTCTGACCCTTTATGCTGCTACCTTGTATCTGTAAATCTAGATTGTTTTTAAATTTTGAAAAGTTTTTTTTGAAAATCATATAATAGTGTTCTACACCATTCTTCTTTTCAATATTTATTAAGATGGAGAAATCCTTTTGGAAATTGGTTCTTGATATATGGGAAGAGAAATATATTTTTAATAGATTTGTGCTTAGCATATTTGTTAGATATTATTAAACATATAAATCAATTTGCAGGTATCTTAGTAAATAAAGCAACATATTAGTAGGTGGATGTTGATGTTTGGTGGGCATGCAAGAAGGCAGAAGAGGAAAAAGAAAGATTCAGTGTTGATGCTTCAGGAATGGCTTAATACAGCTAAGGAAAAAAGATGAAAAGTTACCTTCATCTGCAGTCCAGAATAAATTCCAATGTTTTTAGTTAAGTGGTATGGGTAATGCTTTTCTTATGTGCCTGACCTGTGTTATTTGGTTAACATTTTCATCCCTATTTATTCAGCCTTAGGAAGTAATAAATATAATCTAGTGAAACTGAGTCAACACCTTGCTAGAATAATATGTCACAATGTGTGGGTTACCTTTAAAATTGAAGTATTTATATTTTTTCTTATTATTAGGGCAAATTGATTCTGATAGATAAAAATATATTCCTTTTTACAGTGACATTAACTGTGGGTGATTTGAAGAAAGCTCTGATATTTGTTTATTGCGCTTACTAAGAGTAACAGTTGGCCAGGCACAGTGTCTCACACCTGTAATCCCAGTGCTTTGGAAGGCTGAGGTAGGAAGATCACTTGAGGCCAGGAGTTCAAGGCCAGCCTGGGCAACATAGTGAGACCCTGTCTCTACAAAAAGTTTTTAAAATTAGCCATACATGGTGGTGTGTACCTATGTCCTAGCTACTCGGGAGAATGAGGCAGGAGAAGCCCTTGAGCCCAAGAGGGTGAGGTCACAATGAGCTATAATTATGCCACAGCACTTCAGCCTAGGTGACAGAGTGAGATCCTATCTCTGAAAAAAGATAGAGAGAGAGAATAACAGTAGTTTATGTGGAAAGTATAGATGGAACCCTAAATCATTTTGTGTCCCCCTTTTCCTTTTTGAATTTTGTTTTATACATCACTTCCCTGGCTACATAATAGTTGGGTAATAAAGTAATTGTTCTGATAATTTAGTACACAAATACATTTTAAAGCTTTTTGAAATCTGATACATAGGCACCAAGAGTGGAAGCACAAGTTCTTCTGGGATCTTTGGTTTGCTTTCCCAACTTATATTGTGAACTGCCTGCTCTCCATCCGAACATTCCTGATATTGCTGTGTCTCAGTTTACAGATGTTAAGGTAAGAAATCAGATGCTAATTTTTAACATTCAAATGACTTTATAACCAGTAAAATTATATTCTTTATTTTCTTTTTGAAAACCACATAATTGTTGAAGAACACTCGCTAACCAGCCATGTGCTCTAGACACAAAGGCTGGAATGTTCCTTAGGAGCTATCCTTTTTTGTGTTTAAAACTGCTTTGGAACCTGCTTGTTGTTGGACCTACTCACATGTCTACTCTTAGGATTTGTTCATTCATTCTGAACATTTATTGAAATAGCCTATGAGCTGTGTTGCTAATGTAAGGCTTTTAAGATTGAGATGGCAAACTACACCTGCATATTTGACTCCCTTCCTCTTCCAGTATCCCTGTGATGTGTCAAACAAAGTAGTAGAAAATTCTCTACTGTTGTAGGAAATCATGGAGTTGAGGTAGAGATCTCATGTACTTGAAGCATTAAATGTGTTGGACAGTAGATGGTGAAAAATAAACAGTGACTTGTACAGCTGTTGATGGAACCTACCCCAGTTGCTAATCCTAAAAAAAAAAACCAGATAATTATGTCAATTTAGGAACAGACATGCCAAATGACCCTTGTTATTTGTGAATCTTTTCAAAAGTTTCAAGTAGAAAAGTGGCCACAAGTTGTTTTGTGCCTCTGCAGAGGTCAGCCTCTGCTTGAAGGGGCACGTGTGACATGACTGGCAGTCTTAATCCTCTGGACTCAGTTATTTCTTAGACCAAGGTAAGGGAAGTGGTGTGAAAAGCTGTCCTAGTGAGGATAAAGGCAAACGGTGCTCTGAACCCAGCAATGTGCCTGGTAGTAAATAATTCCATCATTTAGTTTAGACCTTGTCTTACTGAGACCTGTCGTTACTTGAGTGCCTAAGTATTATAAGTAACCAAGGGTTTAGGAGTCCTGTGAAAATTGTACCTGTTGCAGTAATTGCCAGATAGTCTTTGTATTTGACCTGAATTGGTCCCTAGAATTAGAATAAGTGTTGAGAGAGGGATCCTTGTGTGGGCTATGCTGATGATTTTTTTTTTTAACTTACTTTCTCTGAAGTTTTAAAATCCCATTTGTTAGGAGTGTTGCATACACTCTATAGCATCTGTATTTCTCTTTGTAATGTTTATTATGCTTGTAGTTATCTGATCAATATCTGACTTCTACTTCAGACAGATACACACCACAAGGTCTTATTTTTTGCTGTATCATCATAGCCTAACATACTGTTTGGCACATAATAGAAACTCAGAGACCATTTAAACAAATGAGCTTGACTTATACGTAAAATCATATGGTTCAATGCAAATTTGCAATGACACTTAATAAAAACTATACAAATTGACCTTTGTTCTTCAGAGACATAATAGTTTTGGTAAGATCTTGAAGACCAAGGATGAGTCTTAGTTGTACTTTACTTATCCGGTTTTGAGTTAGTTAGGGGTTAGCCTACATAATACTATCTGTGTTCCAAAGTGGCCTTGTTCTCTATTGATGATTGTATAAGCAGTAATGGCTGAAGTGATTTAAAAACAACACTTTTTTTGTATTTAAAAAAAACTCTTCAAAGTAAGAGCCAATTCTAATAATTATGAAGAAAGCAAAAAGTGATTTTTGTTCTTAGTCAGAAAAAGAAGGTTTAAGGGGGGAGTAACATGCCATTGTAGACATACTTAATTTTCACTGAAACCAGATCCTGTGTGCCTTAAACTACAGCCACATGGAACTTACCATGCTTTTTCTTGGTTCTGTGCTTTTGAAAAACTATTTCCTTCTGCCTAAAGCAGGTATGTCCAACCCCAGCACTTAAGACAGGGTCTGTTATATAGAAAGCTCTTGAGTTTAAACAATAGATATTTTCCAAGTACCTGCTAATTGCCAACCATTGGGATAGATGATGAGTTTATAAAGCAAAGTAGAAGGCTGCTCCTCTTAAAGAGTGTACATTCTGTGTAGCCAATAAATGCTTATTAAATGAATGTATGAATGATTTTGTTAAAAAATCTATACACAAATTTTTAATCATCAAATTTAGTAGCATCGTGTTTTCCTGAGTCACTATAGTATTTTACCCTATTATCTTTCTGTCTTTGTCATTTGTTTCACAGGTCTATCGTGGTTTACTTTTTGCCTTCCTAAGTATTTTGACTCCTTAATTGACTTGCTTTCTTTTTTCCGCTTGCTAAGCATACACTCCAATATTTTACCCTGTATTTCTTCTCTATTTTCTTCTTCTTGGATAGTTCATTCATGTACCTTTTTTTTTTTTTTTTGAGTTGGGAGTCTCATTCTGTCATCCAGGCTGGAGTGCAGTGGCACAATCATAGTTCATCATCACAGCCTAAACCTCCTGGGCTCAGGTGATCCTTCCACCTCATCCTCCCAAGAAGCTGGGACTACAGGTGCAAACCACCATCCCGACTGTATTTTTATTTTTTGTAGAAACAAGGTCTTGCTACATTGTCTAGGCTGGGCTCAAGCTAACCTCCCACCTCAGCCCCTCAAAGTGATGGGCCATTTACATAATTGTAACTAATATCTAGAACTTACCCCCAAACTCATACACTATCAAACTTTACAAATTATTAAGTAAGAAGTGACTGGTTTCCCCTTCCCCCACTTCATGAAGGTAAAATTGACAAAATCGTATATATTTAAGGTATATGTTTTTTATACATATATGTGTAACATCGAGCTAAATAACACATCTATCACCTCAAATAGTCACCTTTTTTTGGCAATGGGGTCTGAGAACAAGTAAGATCTGCTCTCAGTAGATCAAGTATGTGTTATAGTTTTGTGAACTGTAGTCATCATGTATACATTACGTCTCCAGAATTTAATCATACTGCGTATCTGAAACTTTGTACCCTTTAATCAACACTTTGCCATTTCACCTGCACTCCCAGGCCTTGGTAACCACTGTTCTACTCTGCTTCCAAGAGCTGAACTTTTTAGATTTCACATGTAGGTGATATCATGCATTGTTTGGTTTTCTGTGCCTGGCCCATTTCACAAAGCAAAAGTCCTCCAGGTTCATTCATCTTGTCACATGGGACAATATTCCTTCTTTTTAGAGGCTGAATATTCTGCTGTATGTGTATTTATGTATGTGTATAGATGTGTCATATTTTCTTTGGCCATTAGTCCTTTGCTATACACAGGTTTTTCCATATCTTGGCTATTGTGAATAATTCTGCAGCGAACATGGGAGTGCACATATCTCTTTAACCTACTACTTTTATTTCGTTTGGCTATATACCCAAAAGTGGAATTGCTTTGGTTGTATGGACATCTTAATAACATTAATTCTGTCAATCTGTGAACACAGGATATATTTACATTTATTTCTGTCTTTTTCATTTTCTTTCATCAGTGCTTTATTGTTTTCAGTGGCCAGACATTTCAGTTCCTTGGTTAATTTTATTTCTAAGTACTTTATTATTTTATTTTGTTTATTGTTTATTTTTTTGATGCTGTTGTTAAATGGGATTGTTTTCTTAATTTCTTTTTCGGATAGTTCCTTGTTACAAAGTTTTTAAGTTTTAACAGTTTTTTTAGAGGAATCTTTAGAGATTTTTATATAATAGATGATGTTATCTGCAAACAGAGATGATTTTAACTATTCCTTTCCGGTATATCTGCTTTTTTTTGTTCATTTTTCTGCCTAATTGCTCTGGTTAGGACTTCTTTTTTTTTTTTTGCTCTTTCTTTTTTTGAGTTGGAGTCTCACTTCATCGCCCAGGCTGGAGTGTAGTGGCACATTCATGGCCACCCCAGTGTCAACTTGCTAGGCTCCAGCAATTCTCCTGCCTTAGTTTCAAAGTAGCCAGAACTACAGGTGTGCATTACCACACGCAGCTAATTTTTTGATTTATTGTAGAGATGAGGTTTTGCCAAGTTGCCAGGGCTGGTCTCGAACCTGTGGGCTGGTCTTGAACCTGTGGGCTCAGGCAGTCCACTTGCCTCGGCCTCCCAAAGTGCTGGGATTACAGATGGAGCCACCAAGCCCAGCCTAGTTAGGACTTCTAATACTAGTTGAATATAAGTGGCAAGAATGGACGATCCTTGTATTGTTCCTGATCTTAAAATAAAAGATTT
This sequence comes from Cephalopachus bancanus, assembly GCA_027257055.1. Taxonomy (NCBI): domain Eukaryota; kingdom Metazoa; phylum Chordata; class Mammalia; order Primates; family Tarsiidae; genus Cephalopachus; species Cephalopachus bancanus. Next base: position 930,968 of record JAPVLO010000083.1, on the reverse strand, counting down.
CAGCTTTCCACTGTTAATTATGATGTTAGCTGTGAGCTTGTGTTGTGTAGCCTTTGTTATGTTGAGCTGCATTCATCCTGTCCTCTTTTGTGAGAGCTTTTATCATGAAAGGATGTTATATTTTGTGAAATGCTTTTTCTCCATCTAGTGAGATAATCATGTAATTTTTATTCCTCATTCTGTTAATGTGGTATATTACTTTTATTGATTTGTATATATTGAACCCTGCATCCCAGGAAGAAATCCTACGTGATCATGGTATATTACCCTTTTAATGTGTTGTTGAATTTGGATTGCTAGTATTTTGTTGATGATTTTGCATCTATATCAGGGATGTAGGCTTGTAATTTTATTTTTTTTCTTATAGTGACCTTGTCTGAATTTGGTATCAGGGTAATGCTGGTCTCATAAAATGAGTTTTGAGGTGTTCCCCCCTCTTCAATTTTTTAGGAAAGTTTGAGGATTTGGTGTTAATTCTTCTTTAAATATTTGGTAGAATTCACTGATGAAGCCATTTGATCCTGGTTTTTAAATAATATTTCTCAAAGTTTAGAAAAGATGCTCATATCTTTGAGCTACTAATTATTTCATTATTTGCCCTTATTACTCTTCTAGTCGAGAAAAAAAGATTATTTTTCCGGACATATACTTTGGGTTACAAATTTCAGAAACTTTTATTTATTTAGCTACTTTTAATAAATAATATCGGACTCTTTACTAAAAGTATATGTATGAGAACAAAGACTGTTTTACTTAACTATTGTATCCCCAGTACCTGGCCAATAGTGGCTACTTAATAAATATGTGTAGAACGAGTGAATGAGCCGGGCTCGGTGGCTCAGCCTGTAATCCCGCACCTTTGGGAGGCTGAGGTAAGTGGATTGCCTGAGCCCGCAGGTTCGAGACCCGCCTGGGCAGCGAGACCTCATCTCTACAATAAATCAAAAAATCAGCCAGGCGTGGTAGCGCATGCCTGTAATTCTGGCTACTGGGAAGGCTGAGGCGGAAGGATCGCCGGAGCCCAGCAGGCGAGGCTGCGGTGGCCGGGAGCAGCCACTGCACTCCAGTCTGGGCGACAGAGTGAGACTCCAACTCAAAAAAAATAAAAAGAATGAGTGAATGAAATCTTAGACATGTCTATTAACTATTTCTCCTTTATTTTAGGAACTTATTATCAAAACCGTATTAAGCTCAGCAAGAGATGAGCCCTCTGGTCCTGCACGGTAGGTCAGATATTCTTAGACTTAATGTAACTATTCTTCATTTGGAATCTTATTTTAGAATTTAATTGAATTGTAGCAGTATAGATTGGGTTGTTTTTTTTTTCCTGAGTTACAAGTTTAAATTATTTGAATGATTAAATACCCTAACTTTTCTTCATGATTTAAATACTAGCCTTCCTTATTAACAAAATAAAATCTCAGTCACATTTTTCAATAACTTCACCCTCTGTATCTAAAATTATGTATTTTAATTTACCTTTATTGAAGTACATTTTGCTTCCTCTTCAGATTATATTTGTTATTGTCTTTTATGCAGCTTCTTGAAATACAGTAGCAGGTACCCAAAGAATTTTTGTCGAATTAAAATATTTTATTGTAGAAAGTAATATACCTAAGAAAATAGTACATTTTAATATTTATAAATATTTTTTTCAAGATTTTTTTTTAAATGGAATATAATTTATAGGATATTTACCTTTTTCCTTTTTTATTATGTCTTAAGAAATAAAATCTGACAAGCTATATCTAGCTTTTAGTTGAGAGAAAAAGTGCAGTTTTTCTTTTTCAAGAAACTCGCCCATAGCAGGCCTTTCTGCCATGAATCTTCCTTTTTCCTTCTCTTCTTCTTGCTAATAAACTGTTTTAAAACTTAAAAAAAAGAGAGAAAGAAAGAAAAATTGACATTTTCTCTATTTGACTAAACCTTTCCAAAAAAAATTTTAGATTTAAATTAGTAGGTTATTAATAGTAGCAAATCATGTTCCTTCTCTTTACCCAAATATCAGTAAGTTACATTTTATATTTCTTGATGCTAATTCTAATAGTATGACATTCACCTGGACATTGGTCCGTGCTGCTACTCCTCAGATCTATGTCTCTGCAAAGCTTCCTGTAGTTCAGTCATCCACACATTTTTTTTACCCAAGCTTCAAAAAGTATATACAGATCATGACTTGGACCATTTGGATTCTAATTCTAATTTAAACCTCTTTTTCCAGCAAATTAAGATAATATAAAATGAACAATTTGGTTACATTAGACATAGTTCCAGTTGTTAAAAATTTAAGTGCTTATTTTTCTTACATAGTAACCAAGTTAACACAAAATAATTCTTTTTGAGCAAGTTCTTTTACACAAATCCCAATTAAATTTACAAGTGTAATAGTGTTTGGCTTAATTCTCATCACAATTTTGAGACTTTGTTAGAATCACCTCATTTTTCCAGTTTTGCTAGCCAGATGCTGATGCTTAGAAAGGTAACATTTATTAAGCCCAAAGCTAGCATTTAAAGCCCTTTTTATGTGTCGGGAACTAATTACTTTATATTTATTATCTCATTGAGTTTTGTGTCAGTTGTGAGATAGGTAAATTTTATCCTTCTTTTAATAGATAAGGAAACTATAGCCCTGAGAATTTAAATAACTTGCCCCATCACCCAGATATGACAGAACCATTAAGTCTTACTAGATGCATAAGTAATAAATGGGCAGAACCAGGTTTGAACCTAGAGCTTAAAACTAGATCTTTGCTTTTTTGAAAAAACCGTGTTGCTTCTCAGCTAAAAAAAAAAAAAACGTGGAAGCCTAAAACATAGCTGCCTAGAGGTAGGCCTGGGAATCATGACCACAACAGCTTGTGTTATTGAGAGTATGGGGAAAAAACAGAAATTGAACATAAGCATTGTCTCAACTTGTTTTTCTATTCCTTTTAGTATTCTTTTTTTAGGAGCGTCTATCCCCAAATCTGAGCAGAAACAGAGAGTTGAGCTATCCTGGGAATAATCTAGATTAATTTTCCATCATGGAAGTATGTAGGAAACTCTGCACACTAAAAACCAAGCACATTGTGTGCTTACCTCGTCGTGTTACTATAAAAACTATTAAGCGTTTGTACACCCATTCTCTGCCTTTAGTTAGGTGCATCCAAGGAGAGCTTTCCTTCATTTCAGAGTTTACCATTGCTTTAGGATTACAGATATTTCCATAGCTAGACTTGAAACTTTGTTATTTGGAGCTATAAATATTTTCTAGGATTTATGAGTGGACTAACAGTAAGGAAGATATAAAGCAGTGGACTGCACCTGTAAGTCTTTTAGATAGTTGGTGATAGTAAATAATGAAGTGGTCTTAAAATACTCCTGACTGAAAGAATGGACTTAAGACCTTCTGATCTGCTGTGTTAAGGAAACAAAATATTTCTATATTGAATTGTTCTGAAATTTAACATCTCACTGAATTTTAAGTTAAGATTATCAGTATCAGGACTCATGCCATATATAACAGGAAACTAGAATGAATTGACTTTTTATATTTAGAACCATTATATACTTTATCAAAAGTCTAAATTTGAACACACTAATAGTATTCTTACTGATTGTTGTCATTAAGTAAATCTCTTCAAACTGAAACTCATCTGAAGTTAATGTTGCTAGGGAAATGAAACCCACAAGACATTAGGGAACAGAATAAAAATTCTGCAAATTCTGTTTCTGTTGGAATTTTTAAATAAATTATGTAAATTTTGTATTCTCAGTTTGTTTTAAAAAGAATTTGTAGCTAGCTGTGCTGTGTTAAACTTAAAAGGTACAAAAATAATATTTTGACTTATTTCATCAGCTTCATGTTTTTACTTAAGTTCATTTTGCTGTTGTCAGTCAAAATTACACTTTCTTTTTTGAAGCAGGTTATATATTTGTTTAGGAAGCTTTATAGCAATGTCAGTTAATTAGCATGGATTTATTAAAAAGATGCTGTGTGTTACCCCAGCCTATGATTTTGGTAGTAAATTATAATAGAAAATTAAGCTTAAGAATTCTGGGAATGTGCTTTCTGCCCACTTTCTCTTCCTTAGTCACCTGCTAATGTATACAATAGCAAATGAATTCACGTAACTACTACATTGTTTATTCTGTGTCAATTGATTGTGGATGTTGTCTGTGTTGGTTTCATTTTTTTTAACCACTGTTGGTTGCCTTTTTATTGCAGCTGTGTAGCACTCTGCAGTTTAGGTATTTGGATTTGTGAAGAACTAGTCCATGAGTCTCATCATCCTCAAATTAAGGAAGCTCTGAATGTAATTTGTGTTTCCTTAAAGGTAAAGAAGAAAACTGTTTAGTGACTACATTAAAATAGGATAGAATGCATGATTATTTTTTCCCTCTAAATGTTAATTGTATCTTGTACTTTTATTATTATTCTTTAATTATTACTATTTTTTTGAGTCAGAGTCTCACTCTGTTGCCCAGGCTAGGGTGCAGTGACATGCTCATGGCTACCACAGCCTCAACCTTCTGGCCTCAGGCAATCCTTCTGCCTCAGCCTTCCAAGTAGCTGGAACTACAGGCACATGCTACCCTGCCCGGCTAATTTTCTGATTTATTGTAGAGACTAGGTCTTGCCAAATTGCCAAGGGTGGTCTTGTATCCCTGGACTCAGGCAGTCCTCTCGCCTCCACCTCCCAAAGGGATTATAAGCATGAGCCACTGCACCTGGCTATATCTTGTGCCTTTATAGATTTAAAAATTTGATAAATGTCGTTATTTTATGATTTTACTATTTCTGTGATCCTGACTCCTTAAAAATTGTCCTGTTCTCAAATTTAAATTATCTTTATTATGACCTGTGTTATCTCAACTTTTTAAATATTTGCTTTTGTCCCTAAAATACATAAGCATGACTCTAAAAAAGAAAATCAGTCATTTAAAACATATTGGAGGGGGGAGGGAATAAAATAAAACATATATAGAGTTTTCTGTTTGGTTTTTTTAACTAGTATTTTTTGTAACTACTCTTTGATCTTTATTAACCAATTCCTGAATTCTTGAGCTGTTCAGCTTTTTGGTTTTATCTTTTCAAGTTAAATGCTCTCTTTGTAGCCAGAATAAGATTTGTTCAGACGTTATTGTAATTATTTGGTATTTTTGTACAAGGATGCATGATATTATTTTTGACTTAAGACTTGTACTACAGTACCTGTATAAGACTAAACATACAAAGTAGCTGATAAATTTTTTATAATAATAATATTGTTTATTTGACAGATATTTCTGAATATATACTAAGTTTGAGACAGTTCGCTAGGCAAAATAGATGATACCAAAAGGAAAAAAATTCATAAATACTAGCTGTAAAGGATTAATAATATAATAGCTAAAAAAGAGTACAGTAAGAGTAACAGAATATAAAAAGCTAGAGTACTAATTAAATGGGACATATAAACTGCTGATTGAGTTCAGAAGAAGCAGAGATCACTTTGTCTTAGCAAAGAAGACTTTGGAAAAGAGGAGACACTTGTTTGGGATTTGAAAAACGGATAAGGTTTGGACATAGATAAGCATAAAAAGTTTGACTTTATGCCCTTGGGGAGTCATCTGAGAATTTGAAGCATAATGTCAGGATCAGAACAGTGCTTTAGATGATTCATTTGGAAGTGTTGTGAATTGTAGATTAGAATGAGGGGAAATGGATAATAGTGGTTTAGAGGCTGTTGCATAAATTCAGGTAAGAGAAGATGCAATAAAACTTTAATGAGGATTGTCAAACATTACAAAGAAAAACTAAAGTGATATATGTCTTTGGACTATGTCGTGATTTTTTTATTTTGCAGCTGGAGATTGATTAAATGCTAATAATGACAAAAAGAAATGTATGAAATTTAAGCCGGGTGCCGGTGGCTCATGCCTATAATCCCAGCATTTTGGGAGGCTGAGGCGAAAGGATTGCCTGAGCCCACAGGTTCAAGACCAACCTGGGAAGCATGGCAAGACCTTGTCTTTACAATAAATCAAAAAAACTAGCTGGGCATGGTGGTGCATGCCTGTAGTTTCAGCTATGGAAGGCTGGAGTATAAGGATCTCTGGAGCCCAGCTGGTCGAGGCTGTGGTGGCTGAGTGTGCCACTGTACTCCAGCCTGGGTGACAGAGTGAGACTCCGACTCAAACAAAAAAAAAAGAAAAGAAATTTAAAATATTTCAGCAAGTAATGCATTGTTAAGCAGTTCACAAAGAAAGTTTTTATAACTATGATTTTTTTTTTTGGTTTTTATTGCAGTTTACTAATAAAACAGTAGCCCATGTAGCTTGTAATATGCTTCACATGCTGGTTCATTATATACCTAGACTTCAGATTTACCAGTCTGATTCTCCCTTGAAAATTATTCAAGTAAGTAACTTCTCATTTTTTATGACTTTACATACCTTGAATTATAATGACTATTCAATAATTTTTTTATTTTGCATAGCTGAATAATGGCTACCTTGTTTTTTGTGGTATCAAAGTTCTTGACAGTTTCTCTGTGTTTTATGTTAGAGGATTGTGTTCCTGGTTTGGGACAAAGAAAAGCATTGAAAAACAATTTATTAGTAGTAGTGAAAGTTAAATGCTATGTGCATACTGTGCCATTATCTTTATAAGTGTACATGTTGCTTCATTTCTTCTCCTAAGAAAGGAAAATATACCATCCTTTCAGTTACCAAAATCATTTCTCTCCTTGACTCGCTAGCCAATCATTTATGATTTTTTTTCCATTCTAATTCAGTGTCTCCTGTGCTTTCTACAACATCTGATGTATTTCAGCCCTACATTTTGACTTTCTTGAGGTATTGTAGTAGCCTTCTAACTGTTCTCCTGGCTTTATGGTCTTCCCTTTCAAGTCATCATTGGCATTCACATGATTCTTATCATGTCACTTACTGGGAAAAACATATATGATTTTCCTTTCACTGTAAATAAAGCTCAAGTTCTTTAGCTGTTAATTCAAGGTCTCCTGGGGAGAACCCAGCTAGTTTTTTCAGAATTGTGTACAGATTCCTTTGAAATACCATGTTGTCCAAGCAATTGAGTCTATATCACCTAAATATACCCATTGCTCTCTTCCTTCTACCTGAAATACTTTACTTCTCTTCTCTGTCCCCCCGTCTTTCAGTGATTGGCTTAAATACTGTCTCCTCAAAACATAAAAATCCCTGTCTACTTTCTCTTCAGAAATGTAATGGCATACAATAAAAATTTTAACATTTTAAACATGCACATTAAAAAATTGAATAAGACCAAGTGATTTCCAAGGTAAATTCTAACTCTGTGTATAAATAGTTTGTCTTTTTAAAATAATATCTTTTTTTGTTTGTTTTGCATTCCCTATTTAGTCATATAAAGAGTATAATATATGTTAACTGGAAAAGCCACTTTTTTTTTAGAGACTTAATTTGCATATATTTTTAAAAGGCCTGGAAAGACTACAGAGTAGATTTCTTTTTTTTTTTTTTAACTTTTAAGTTTTTTTATTTCAAAATTGTGCAGTACAATTGAGGGTTAGGTATACAAATATTCATTGTACAGGTACCCTTGATGAGGTGTGCCCCCGCTTCCCCAGGCAGATTTCGACTACTGTCAATCCCACCTTCCCCTCCACAGTTTCCTGCTACTGTCAGTCCTTTTCTTATAGTATTACAATAGTTGTTCACAGTCCACTTATGAGTGAGAACATGTAATACTCAGTTCTTTGTTTCTGTGAAAGGTCACTCAGTATTATAGATTCTAATTCCATCCAGGTTGCTGCGAAAGACAGCAGAATAGATTTCTTTGGGTGGCAGGATTACAGTGGTTTTTATTAATCTTTTTGCTATCTGTGTCTTACAGTTTTTCTACAGTGAACATATATTATCTGTGTGTTCATACATATTGATTTACCCCATGAATTAAATTAGAAAGAAGCCTATCTATAGTTGACTACATACATATAAAATATGTATGAAATTCTGGTTCTGTACATGAAGATTGTAAATGATTAATAGTTAAGTGTACTTGAAAAGCTTACCTAATATGTTACATTATTTTTAAATAACAGTGTTAATGTATTTAGGATAAATTTGCAGTAATAAGTTTTATATCACTTCAGCATTTAAGTTTTAGGATGTACCATTAATTTGACATATTTTGAGCGCCTTTAATTACAAAATTTTTTTTGCAGATTCTAATAGCCACTATCACTCATCTTTTGCCAAGTACAGAAGCTTCATCTTATGAAATGGACAAGAGGGTAATATAAATTTTGTTTGATGTTTAATATATGGTTATCTAATAAAGTATATTTCAAAATGGTAAAGGTATATAATATTTGCATGGTAAAAATTAATTCATCTTGTACTATAGTGAGAGACATGTCTTTATGTTACTTAAGTTTAACTAACTTATATTTTGGTTCAAATTTTATGGCCATTTAATAAAATCTTTGAATCTTAGGATTTGTAAGGAAACTTTGAGGACTTTCTATCCCCTTATAATTATTTTGCTATATTCTGCCAAATTATGGTCTTATCTGTTCCTCAGGATTCATCACTTCTGAAGATAGCTACTTGTATAGCTGTTACTGGTAGAAAGGAAAGATATTTTTAGTAGCATAGTATAATAACATATAGAGATATGTCACTTAGGAGAAAATATTCCTTTTGTCCACCAAAAAGTTCTACAAGGTAGCATTTCCTTCAATAAATTCATTATGACATTTCTTCATCAATTACATACTACATCTTTTTTAATAGATTCTTTAGCATATTTGTCATAATTAAAGTTATTACCTAGTAATCCCAGTATCTTAAGTTATCACTAAGTCTGTTTCCATTGAATTTTTTTCCTCTTGACTATGAGTTCCATTTTCTTGTTTGTTATTATGTTTGTTTTTTTTTAATTATATACCAGACAATATACAGAGATGTTGTAGACTCTAGATCTGTGCTGCTCAGTATAGTAGCTACTAACAGCATGTTGCTTAAAGTTTAAATTAAATTTAAGGTTCACATTAAAATTTTAATTTCTCATTTCCACATTTTAAGTGCTAAATAGCCACACAGGCAAATATAGACCACTTTCATCACTTCACAAAGCTCTGTAAGATAAGGCTGCTCTAGATTCTGTTAATTTCCTCTGAAAATTATTCTCTTCCTTTCTTTTGTCATATACCAATCTTGAGTTCTGTTCTTCAGGTATCAATGTTACTACCCCTTAATAATATTGTATTAAAAGCTCAAGTATATTTTATTTTCTGCTTACATTCTACCCATAATTTGTGGCACTCTACAGCCATAGTTGTTTCTGGACCTATGCCCAGTTGTTTTCTCGTGCAGCTTATGTACCCTTTATACTTTTCTTCTTTCTGCATTATTCCTACTTCTGCCATATGATTTCTGATGGCTTTCCTATATTTGCCTCAGAATTTTTTATTCTTTCCCTTCATATTTAATTTAAAGTCATTTAAACAGATTGCTTAGCTCTTGATAAATACATCCTTCTTCATCTTTAAAAGAAACATACACAGCACTCCAGTTTTAGCCAAGAGTCCTGCATTTTAGTTTCTCAGGCTATGGTCTAGAATTCTAAACCCAATTTGTGAATAATATCTGGATAACTAATGGCTCACCTCCTTCTCTATCATCTTTGTCTTCCAGAAGCCTAGCTACTAATATGAAGATTCTATACTACCAAGTTGTTGTTCCCTGCCCACTTAATTTACTAGACATTTATTGATGAAAAATTTGTGTGTGGGATTCTGCTGGGCACTAGTTAAGCAGAGATAAACAATATAGTCCCTGCTCTCACGGAATTTAAAGATTAGAGAGACAAGTGAGACAATACAGTATACAAGGTAGGATACAGAAGGAAGCCTTAACTATGGTGAGGGCTTGGTAAGGGAAAACTTTCTTCAATATGAGTAAGATTTTCTACGTAAGTAGAACAAGCGATAGAGTCAGAGTTATTCTAAGTGGAGCAAATAGCATGTATAAATCTGAAAGCTGTAAAACAGTGTCATGTTTTGGGGAGAAACACTAGGCAGTTCCATATGTTAGAATATAAAATGCACAGTTGATAGTCTGGAACAAGGAAACTTCAAAGATAGACTGGGACCAGGTTTTGAAGGACCTTGAATGCCACACTGTGAACCTGAGACTTTGTCATTTTTTGAAAATGACAATTTTGAAGGGTTTTAATGCAGAATGAAATATGACCAGATTTGTGAAAAAAATCACTTGAGAAAATGTGTAAGTTGACTTATAAAGAATAATATGGTGGTGTTATTAAAATCATCTTTATAAGAATTGATGCTGTTCTAAACTAAAGCTTAAAGGAATAGGGAATAGATATTCACAAAGTGGAATCCACAACCGTGTAAGGAGTAATATCCAAGTAGAGACCACCAGCAAATTTGAAAATTTGAGGCTGTAAATAAAATTATTGATATTGTCAGTACGAGTGGTTTTAAAATTGTGTGACTCTATGAGATCGCCTAAGGAGATAATAAGTAAGAAGAGTTAGCAAAGTATAGAACATTGAAGAATAGCAACTAAGGAGCAGACAGAGGAAAAAGGTTTCATAAAAGGGACTGAAAGGACTAGTAGGAGAGTTAGGAAGGAAGAAGACTAGGTCCAGGAAAGAGTAATCACGGCTGTTTTTCTTTTCTGAGAAACTTGCCCATGGTAGGTCCTTCTGCCTTGACTCTTGCTCTTTCCTTCTGTTCTTCTCACTAATAAACTGTTTTTAAACCTTTAAAAAAAAAGAGTAATCACACAGAAAACAAGATTAAATAGTCCCTAAAATGCTTTTCCTATCTCAGAGTTTATCATTCATTCTTACACAAAGCAGCAGGAACAAATAATAGCAGGTATTCAGTCATATATAGGATATGTGCCTGAGGAAGATGACACATTGTTCAATGTACCATTTTACACCTATATGTACCATTTAACAGGGAGTCATCCTGCAGCATGATTTGTCCCATCTCCCATGGGACAGTAGCACATTTCTTTTTATTTTATTTTTGAGTTGGAGTCTCACTCTTGTCGCCCAGGCTAGAGTGCAGTGACACACTCATGGCCACCGCAGCCTCAACCTGCTTGGCTCCAGCGATCCTTCCGCCTCAGCCTTCCAAGTAGCTGGAACTACCGATGCACGCCACCAAGCCTGGCTAGTTTTTTTTGTGTGATTTATTGTAAAGACGAGGTCTCGCCAGGTTGCCTGGGCTGGTCTCGAACCCGTGCTCAGGCAATCCACTCGCCTCGGCCTCCCAAAGTGCTGGGATTACAGGCTGAGCCACCAAGCCCAGCCAGCACATTTCTTTACATTCCTCAAATATGCTTTGTTATTATCTCTGTGATGTCTAACATTCCTCTCTGTAGGAGGAGCATCAGAATATTATGTAAGTCCACTGGTTCTTCTCCACTTGTGTTGCATTCTAATACGTTTTATTTTCTTGAATCAGGTTTTGATTATCTTCTGTTTTATTAGAAGTTTGCATATTACATATAGACAAATATTGAATTATTTTCATTATTATGTTATTCTTTCTCTAAGAAACTCTTAATCTTCTCATGCAAGCCATAGTATAAGGAGGCATTTCTCATGCACGGCGTTCAGAGTGCTTATAGTACAAACATAACTATTCCTTAACCTCAGATTTTTTTAAAAATTATGAATAAATTTTGGATGGGGCAGGAATTTTCTCAAATGGCTTTATCATCATTGGTGAATATAGCTTTACCATTTTAAAAAAGATAACTGCAATAAGAATGAAGAAAAAAACAACATTTATATATTGATTTTTTTTTAAGAAAGAAACGTGCCAGCAATGTGTACTTTATATACATTATTTCAACTTCAAAACAACTTTATAATTCTGATAGATATGTTGTAATCCCCATTTTTCAGAGAGAATTGAGGCTCAGCTGCCCAAGTTCATTCAATTGTTACTAAGTAGCAGAGCCAAGACTGGAACCTTGATTGGAAGATAGATGCCAAAGTTCATATTTTTTTTATTTAGAAACATCGATTCAGAATTTCCATTTGAGTTTTATGGTGGTATTTTTTTTCTTTTAATATAATTTTAAGTTTATAGAAAACTTGCAAGAACAGTACAAAGAATTATTTGTTACATTTACTTTATCCTTCTGTATGTATGAAATATATAGAGAAATATAAATTATCACTATATGTGTTATTTTTCTTCACTTTTATTGCATTTGTCTTTTAAAATGGTGTGTACATTGCCAACTATTGTGTTTTTCCTAAAATCAAACAGTTCTCTTATATAACTACAGTACAGTTATCAACATTAAAAAATTAACGTTGGTATCAGTGATACTTTAGTATTATCTAATCTACAAATCTAATTCAAATTTTACTAGTTGTCTCAATAATGTCCTCTAGAGCAAAATAAATTCCCAAATCATGTGTACATTTAGTCATAATGTCTACTTAGCCTTCTAAAATCTGGAATATATTCTTAATCTTTTTATATTTTTTGACTAGGGCATTTTTTTCAAAGTTTCAATTTCTTTTTTATTTTAATTTTTTAGTTTAAAGATGTGGAGTACAGTTCAGGGTTAGGTATACAAATGTTCATTATGCAGGTACCCTTGTTGATGAAGTGCTCCCCCCGCCCCGGCATTTTTTAATAATACAGTCTAGAGGCTGTATAGAATTTCTACCCCGCCTTTGGGAGACTGAGGTGAGTGGAATGCCTGAGCCTGTGGGTTCCAGACCCGCCTGGGCAACTTGGCAAGACCTCATTTCTACAATAAATCAAAAGTTAGCCGGGTGTGGTAGCGTGCACCTGTAGTTCCAGCTACGTGGAAGGCTGAGGCGGAAGAATCGCCAGAGCCCAGCAGGTCGAGGCTGTGGTGACCGGGAGCGGTCACTGCACTCCAGTCTGGGCGACAGAGTGAGACTCCCGCTCAAAAAAAAAAGAATGTCTCACAGTTTGGGTTTATGTTTCATCTCAATGAGATTAGCAATGTTCAGCCGTATCAAATTTGTATTTGGCAGGAGTACCTTAGAAGGTTTTGTGCATCTCTTAGTACATCATATCAGGTGGCACAGATGTCAGTTTGTTCCTTTACTGGGTTAAAGTGCTAACTTTAATCATCTGATAAGGTGGTGTCTGCCAGGTGTTTTCATTGTAAAGCTACTATTTAATCCTTTTCCATTAATATGTATTTGTAGGAAGATACTTTGAGAGTATACTGTATAAATATTGTTACTTTTTAAGCTTTTACTAACTGGTTTTGTTAATCATTGATGACTCTTACCAGAATCTGTTATTGTTACAACAGTTGCCAAATAATGATTTGCTAATTCCATCATTCCTTCTACATTTATTAGCTAGCTTTTTACTATATGGAAGAGCTTTCCCTTCTTTCCTATTCATCTTATTTCAGTATGGGCTCATTTTATGAAATGATTTGTAATCCTTAACTCTTCACTATCATCATTTATCTTGATGTTCAACATATCTCAGATTTAGCCAGTAGGGTCCTGCTTTGGGAAAACTCCAACTATGTTTTCCGTCTGTTCTCCTCACTCCATAACAATCTTCTACATAGGAGAAGACTTCTTTGACCAAATATGGGAGTTTCTCCCACTATCAAGCAGCTGTCCTCCAATTTAATTCCAACACTATCTATCTGGAATGTCAGATCCCACAGGATGAGGGCTCAGTCTCAAGACTACCTCTCCCCCTCCCCCATACCAGTCAGAAGTCTGATACTTCTGACTGACCGCCTTCAAGTTGGGGTTCCCATGATCCGCTCTTTGGGTTTGACTGTTTTGCTGGAGCAGCTCACAGGACTAAGGGAAACACATTTGCTAATTTATAGTAAAGGATATTGCAAAGTATATAGGTGAAGAGATGCGTAGGGCACATATGAAGGAAGGTGCATGGTACTTCCATGCCCTCCCTCGGCATGCAGGAACCTTCATGTGTTAAGGTCTCCAGAAGCTTCTGAGCCCAGTCCTCTTGGATTTTTTTGTTTGTTTGCATAGGAGTCGCACTTTATCTCCCAGACTGGCGTGCAGTGATAGAATCATGGCTCACTGCAGCTTCAGACTCCAAGCAGTCCTCCCTCCTCAGCCTCCTGAGATGCAGGCCATCATGTCCAGCTGTTTTTTTGTTTGTTTTTGTTTGTTGTTTGTTTGTTTGTTTTTTGAGTTAGAATCTCACTCTGTCGTCCAGGCTGGAGTGCAGTGGCATGCTCATGGCCACCCCAGCGTCAACCTGCTGGGCTCAGGTGATCCTTCTGCCTTAGCCTTCCAAATAGTCGGAACTATAGGCACGTACTGCTACCACATCCAGCTAATTTTTTGATATATTGTACAGATGAGATATTACCAAATTGCCCAAGCTGCTCTCGAATCTCTGGGTTCAGGCAGTCCTCTCGCCTCAGCCTCCCAAAGTGCTGGGATTACAGACTTGAGCCACTGCACCCAGCCCCCAGCTGATTTTTTGTAGAGAAGCCTCACTGTGTTGTCCAGGTTGGTCTTGATCTCCTAGGCTCAAGCAATCCTCTCACCTTGGCCTCCCAAAGTGTTGGGATTACAGGCATTTGCCACTAAGCCTGGCCTCCTCTTGGGTATTTATGGAAGCTTTATGGCCTCAGCATTTTTCCCCCAATATGTAGGGCAGGACCTTTGCTGGAAAGAGTGTTAACCCCACAGTCAGAAAGGTGAGTGAAGATTGGAGTCCTGTGTTGGGGAAGGTGAAAACAGGAGAAGTTTTGAGAGATTCTGTTTCTGAGGGATGCCCTTGAGTCCCAACATTGCAACAAAAGACTGTAACAAAAGGTAATAGGGTTTATGAGCCAGGAACCATAGACGAAAACTAGTACATACCATAACACCACAGAGTGCCTTCAAAGTAACTACTTTTCTTTTTGACAACGCCTGATTATTCTTTGGACATCCTCTTAATTTGTATCACCATAAGGTTTTCTAGATTCATCTTGTAGTTGCCCTGTTTAAGCCCTAGAATTAGCCAGTTTTCCAAGAAATTGCTGTTCCATTGAGTGGGAAAATGGTATTTAGAAATCAGGATCTGAGAACTAGATGTGCACATTGCTATTTGAGGCATTACTTTTTTAAGGCTCTCTCAACTGATAGACCTAGGAAATTGATGGCATGTACACACCACATTTCTCTATCTGCTAAGGACTGAATGTGTCCCTTCCACAGTTCATATGTGGAAGTTCTAATCCCCAAGGTGATGGCATTTGGAGGTGGGGCCTTTGAGAGATAATAAGGTCATGAACATGGAGCCCTCATGAATGGGCTAATTTAGAGACACTAATTGAGTGCCCTTATAAGAAGAGCGAGCCACTCTTTCCACCATTCAAGGATACAGCTAGAAGAGAGGCATCTACAAGCCTGGAAGAGGGCCCTCACCAGACACAGAATTGACTGACACCTTGATCTTGGACTTTTTTTTTTTTTTTTTTTTTTTTTTGAGTTGGAGTCTCACTCTGTCGCCCAGACTGGAGTGCAGTGGCCGCTCCCGGCCACCGCAGCCTCAACCTGCTGGGCTCTGGCGATCCTTCCGCCTCAGCCTTCCAAGTAGCCGGAATTACAGGCATGCGCTACCACGCCCAGCTGATTTTTTGATTTATTGTAGAGATGAGGTCTCGCTGCCCAGGCGGGTCTCGAACCCGCGGGCTCAGGCAATCCACTCACCTCAGCCTCCCAAAGGCGCGGGATTACAGGCTGAGCCACCGAGCCCGGCTTGATCTTGGACTTTTTAGTGAGAAATACATTTCTGTTGTTTAAGCCCATTAGTGTATGGTGTTTGTTATGACAGGCCAAGCAGACTAAGACAGTGTCTAACTATATGTATTAAAATACCTTGAGTTTGCTCTAATACTTCCAATTCTAATCCAGCACCATAAGGTTCAGTCTACCTTTCCCCCTTTTTGTTATTTGTAAGTTCTTGCCCCAGTGGAAAACCTGGCTCCCATATCAATTATGTATTTACTTCTCTGTGCCATTCTAGAAAGAAAAAAAAAGAAGCTTCAGAATTACTAACTTATGCTTCTGTATAGTTTAGAGTTCTTTTTGTCTTTACCAAGAGAATATATAGTCTGAAAAATGTATTTATAAGTTATTTGGGCTATGTCCCCCTCTACCTTTCCCACTTCAGTATGGTTGTATAATTAATCTGAAATACATTTCCATTCACTTTTTTCTATTTGTATGCAATTTTAGGGTTCTTCCTTCATCTCTGTTTTTGTTTTTATTTTTAGGTTATGATCATTCATTTTATGTTTATTTTTGTACAAATGATCAGTGTATTTTTTCCTTGTTACACAAACATATTCTAGGTAGTCTAGACATTCTTGAAACTTTTGATTTTTCACTTGGTATATCCTTGAAATCCACAGTTTGTAAGTTCAAAGAGATCTTTCTTATTCTTTTCTACAGCTGCATAGTACTAGTAATTGTGTGGATGTACTATGTAGTTCATTCCACACTCTCCTATGTATAGACATATAGGTTGTTTTCAGAATTTTGCAATTATAAACAGTGCTCAAGTGACTAATATTGTGTGTATATATTTTTACATTGTTGAAGTGTGCCTTTAGTGCATATTCCTAGAAGTGAAATTGTTGGGTCAAAAAATGAACAGATATGTAATTTTGTTAAATATTAACTTTCTGTCAGCAAGCTGTGAGAGTATGTCCCCAGAGCCCCACCACAGAGCTTATTATATTTTTAATTTTTACCAATTTTAAACTAACAGTGGTATCCCTGTGTAGTTTTCATTTATCTTTTTTTTTGAGTTGTAGTCTCACTCCATTGCCCAGACTGGAGTACAGTGGCATACACACGGCCACCCCAGCGTTGACCTGCTGGTCTCTGGTGATCTTTCCGCCTCAGCCTTCCAAGTAGTCAGAACTACAGGTGCATGCTACCATGTCTGACTAATTTTTTATTTATTTTTATTTAGAGATGAGGCTTCGCCAATTTGCTCGGGCTGGTCTCAAACCCGTGGGCTCAGGCAATCCACTCACCTCGGCCTCCCAAAGTGCTAGGATTACAGGCTGAGCCACCAAGCCCAGCCTATCTTCTTATAGTGAGGTTAAATTTCCTATATTTAGTAATGACCTATTTTAACTTTATTTTTTATTTTTTTTGAATTGGCTTTTCTTATCTATCTACATTTTCTGTTAGACTTTTGGTCTTTTCCCCCCAGTTTTTATATATTAGTAATATTAGCTCTTTAACCATGATATGTGTTGCAAATATTTTCTCCCTTTTTTTCATTTGACTTTTGACTTTGTTTTTGGCAGTTTTTTTGTTTTTGTTTTTTGGGAGGGGGCTCGTGAGAAAGAATTTATTTTCATATACTCAGTTTATTAGTCTTTTCTTTCATTGTGTCTAAATTATGACTCATAGTTAGAAAGCCTGTCACTGTATCCTAGATAAAGAGGAATTCACACGTTTTCTTCTAGTATATATATATGGATTTATTTTTTTACATTTTTATCCCTGATTCATTTGGAGTTTATTCTGTATGTTTTGAGATATGAATTTAATTCTTGTTAAAAAAGAATAACAAAATTTTTGTTGCATCTTGACCAGATTCTTATGCCCACTGCCCAGAAAAACCTAGACTGACAGCAGTTGTTATAGTAGAGAAAGAGTTTAATATCTCAGAACAGTTAAGTGAGGAGGACAGGAGAGATTTCTCAAATCTGCCTCCCCAGTAATTTTAGGTTAGAGTTTTTTAAGGAATAATTTGGTGGGTAGGGGCTAGGGAAGAAGCACTGTTGATTGATTGGAGATGATGTTGTAGGGGTGTCAAAACTGTCTTTGAGCACAGAGCCAGTTTCTCGGGGGGAAAGGGGGCTCACAGGACTGGTAAAGCCAGCTCCTTGGATGTGTCCTGGGTCTGGGTAGGATCTCAAGTCCATCAAAGTGCAAGATCTAAAACACATCTCAAATGCTATCTATAAAGTATGTAAAGTAAGTCCCAAGACCATTGGCCACTGAAACCTGGCATTAAACCATTATATAGAGGTACTTTAAGAGCAAGGTAGAGTCCCTGGATATTAGAGCTGCTTGTGCCCTTTAGCCAGTCAAACTTAAGGATATCATCAAAAGGAGATCCTTTGCACAGCTTCCTCCTTTCCCAGGCATCAGGACATGAAGATAATCAGTTGTTCTTTATTGAAGTGACTGCATATACAATTATGCAAGGAGGAGAGCAAATTTAGAAGCAACAGATTTGTTAATTTCTAACCATAGCTGCAGCTTTGCAGGGCTCAGTTCTCTTCTACAGCTTTTACCCTGTGGCCATATGTTAATTTTATATAGGTAGTTTCATTTTTCCAAATCAGTAACCAGATTTCTGAGTATCCTTTCTTAAGTTCACCTTTGCCCTTTAGCAAATAATCAAGTTCCATATTTATTTGGGTCTGTTTTTTGTGTTTCTGTGCCAGTAGTTCCAAACTGTTTGGTAACATGATTCCTTCAATATTGTTAAACTTTATTGAGGACTTCAAATAAATTTTTTTCATGTGGATTATTTTTTGTCCATTTGATCTGTTTTGTACTGATAATGGTATGTTAAAGCCTCTTAATATTAGTGTTTCTGTATTTTCTTGCATCTCTTGTAGTTTTTGCTGTATAAAGGTAGTCACTGTTTTTGATACATAGATATTAATAAATGTTTAATTTCCATTTTGAATTATAGCTTTTAGCATTAATTCTGGTTTGAATTCTGATTTGGCTTATGGTATTTTTGGTCTTACTTCTGTCGTTTTATTTTAGGATTAGTATACATATTATGTTATATTTTCTGTGTTTCTTTTTTCTGCATGATGTCTTTCGTTTGTTCTTGTATTTTTAAAGTTCCTTTTGGTATTCAGGAAATTTTGTACTGTTGTTCCAGTGGTTACCTTTAATATGTATGCCTTTTAAAATTTCTTTATATGCCCTTGTTTTATTTAACCTTTAACTGTGTTGTTTGGGATTCTTTAATGATACCCTTTAACTCCTATCTCTTGCCTATACATTAAGAAATGAGCTCACTTATCTCTTTGCCTCAATTTTTAGTTATTTCTGCACATGACATATATTAATAGCTTATATATTATAGCATATTAGTCTTCCACATTCATGTCCACCTTTTTAAAATCTTAGATCTCTAACTAAGATCTATAACTTGGTCTTTTTGCTGAAGGTTCTGCAGTCAACTTCTTGGATAGATAGTTTGTCCTTATACCTCAATACAGGATTGTGATTACACAATTGCCTGAGCTCTTGAATACTTAAAACTTTTTCTACAACCTTTGTTCTTGAAAAATATCTTGGCTAGATGTGGAGTCCTTAGTTCGTACTTGCTTTCCTTGAATTTTTTTTTTTAACGCTGTCTTGCTTTGTTGTTTTTGAGAATTCTGATGCCAGCCTTATTCTCTTGCCATTATAAGTTATTTCATCTTTTTGCCTGGAAGCTTTGGGATTTTTTTTCTTCTTTTGTGAGGTTACCAGGATATGTGTTAGAGATGATAATTGCAGGTGAGTTCATTCTGGCATCTATTAGGCCTTTTTAGCATGTAGATTCAGATTTTTTTTTCTATAAGTTTTTCCTGTTAAATTATTTGGTTTATCTTCAGGTACTCAAATTATATATAAATTAGGAATTGTTTTTCTGTCCACCTGTCCAGCCACTTTCTCTTTGGTACTTTTTACCTTTTTGTCTCATTTTTATTCTCATAGTTCTTTCAATATTTTTTGCTAACTTTTGATTTTGTATTTTCAACTTTATTCTTGCTTAGACACCTTATAATTCGGTTTGTCTTTCTTTTTGTCCTTTTTTTTTTGGTAGTTCTTCTCCTCACTTGAGTCAATTCTGTCCTTCTTGGTTTATACCTATTTTTAGCTTTTAAAAACTTCTGATTTAAGATGCCTCCTCCCAATATCTAAATGCTTGTTTGAAAATGTTTAATTCAGATTAGAATGTTGTGTTATAGTTTTTGTGTACTTCAAGATTGGCTTTTGGAGAGGAATTTCCATCAGTTGAATTGCTTAGATTTTTCTCTTCTATTTTGTTTTCATAGTAGTTTTGTGTAGATGAAGACTGTCAGCATTTCTGTGAATAAGATTGGTGGCTTAGGGCAGCTTACAAGATTCCTATTTCAAGAGCTCCCTCTTCTGGCAGTTTAATGAAGTATTTTTGAAGTATTTTTATTGAATCTGTATTTTAAGGAGCACAAAGAGTTGTAGGTGCATCAATTTTAAAAAATTATAAGTCTTACTACATCCGAAATTTCCCTTTTGCTTTATCTTTTCACTATATGCTTTCCACAGATTGTCTCTTCATTTCCTTTCAACATTCTTCTCCCCCAAGCATTACTTTTCTTGTGTATACTTTCAAGTGCCTTATTTCTGCTCACTACTCTGATCTGTCAATACTTTTTTCAGTACTCTCACTCTTATAGTGAACTCTTTCTTTCTGGCTTGGTTTTAGGTCAGTCCTAGGTTCGCAGCTATTTTTGGTCTTCTTCTACAATTTTTTCCAGACTGCCCTTGCTCTTCATGAAGCCTGCAATGGAAGAAGAGATTGGCTGTATATTTTTCTACATACAGAGATAATTTGAAATTCAGATGTTCTCTGTCTTCTGGTTATATGGAGAATGTGGGTTTTGTGAGATCTTATTGGTTTTTCTTTTTTTTTTTTTTAAAGGATGTGCTGGGAGATTTCGACCCAAATTATTCCTTGAGTTGGAGAGTTTTTCTTTAAAGATCAGCAGATCTCTTATTGCTATCTGATTGTAACTTTCATGGACTAATTGTGATTCTTTACCCAATAAAATGAATACTGCTATTTTACTTCACATTTTGTACAAAAGTGTTTTGTTTATAACATCCATTAGTTTAAAAGTGTCTAGCTGGGCATGGTGGCGTGCACCTGTATTCCCAGCTACAAGGAAGGCTAAAATGGGAAGATAGCCTAAACCTAGGAGTTCAAGGGCAATATAACAAGAACTAGTCTCTTAAGAAAACAAAAGTTCAGTGGAAAGATTCATATAGTAAGATAAATAACAATTTCAAAAAGTGCTTAAGGTAATCCTTGCAGGATACTCAGATGTTAAATTAGAAGAGGAGAATGAAGTGATTGTAATACATGTGGACCAAAACCTTTCATTTGTGTCCTAGTTGTTGTTCAATTAAATAAGTATAGTTAATTGATATCTGTTGTCTTTTAACCTCTGTGTTCTTACATTAATTTAAAACAATTCTAACTTTGCTCTATTTTTTATATTAATTTAAAATAATTCTAACAGGCCAGGCTCGGTGGCTCAGCCTGTAATCCTAGCGCTTTTGGAGGCTGAGGTGAGTGGATTGCCTGAGCCCGTGGGTTCAAGACCCGCCTGGGCAACTTGGCGAGACCTCATCTCTACAATAAATCAAAAAATCAGCCGGGCGTGGTAGCACATGCCTGTAATTCTGGCTACTCGGAAGGCTGAGGCGGAAGGATCGCCGGAGCCCAGCAGGTTGAGGCTGCGGTGGCTGGGAGCGGCCACTGCACTCCAGTCTGGGCGACAGAGTGAGACTCCAACTCAAAATAAATAAATAAATAACATAATTCTAACATTCCTGTCTTTATTTTGCTTAAGGTTTCATTGTATTTGTCCTGAATTATGAAAGAGAAACTCATAATAATCTTAAAATTACTTAGATCTACGTGAATATTAATAGGGGAACCTAGGGTTGATGGTTCCTGAAATAAATTTTAGAAACTGAAGAATAAGAAGGTGAATTATTAAGAATTAAGAAGCTTGTGTTTTATGAGTTTATAATTACAATAATTTTGTTGTTGTTATTTTAGTTGGTGGTGTCTTTACTTCTCTGCCTTCTGGACTGGATCATGGCCTTACCTCTAAAGACACTGCTCCAACCAGTTCATGCAACAGGAGCAGAAAATGATAAAACTGAAAAATCTGTCCTCAATTGCATTTATAAGGTAAATTTCCTAGCTTTACCATTTTTGAGGGGAGAATCCTCAAAAAACAAAAGTATCTTTTGGAGGGTTCCCCCACTAGGTGAGTGTTCTAGGAACCCCTTGGCATCAGTGTACCAGCTAGCATTGTTGTGAGAGACTGTGTTTAACTTCAGTGAATTTTTTTTGAGATTCTTTCAGTGCATTTGCCCATTTCATGATGGATGATTTGCAAGCACACCTACCCACACTGCTCTGAGTGTTGGCAGTTTTTGACCAAAAATGGAATAACCCCTCTTCTGCCCCACCTTCCCTATTTACCCAATCTTGCCCCGAGTGACTTTGTTGTGTTTCCCTGGATAGAAAAACGTCCTCAAGGGGAAACTTTGCCAATGTGGAAGAAGTGAAACCAATAAATGGTAGAAGCACTAAAAGTTATCAAAATTGACGAGTTCAGACTGTTTTGAGCAGTGGAAAAAGCATCTTGATAGGTGTATTGTGTCAAGTGAAGAGTACTTTGAAGGTGACTGAAGTTTAAACCTTTAAGAATGAATACACAATTTTTTATAAATAAATTCCAGGGGTTTTGGGGTCCCTCCTCCTATTTGGTTTTTAAAACCTAAAGAAATCACATTTATTAATGTAACATTTTAATCTTTTTAGAGCTAGTTATTCTCTAAGAACATAATTTTAGTTTACAGTACCTAAAGGTAATTTAAATGTACTTCCTACAAGACACTGTTTTGTCATTGCAGAATTTTGAGAGGGGTCAGATAATTGTTGCATATGAGAAACGTTCATTAAATTTTACTCATTCTTCTTTTTAAGAGGTATGCAATTTTACCTGATTGAAGTTTTAAAATATTTAAAATTTTTACCAAGCTCCGTGTTACCAGTTGACTTTATTTCTCCTTTAAACTTTTATTTAAAATTTGGTATTTTCTTTTCCCTTATGTTTTCAGGTTTTACATGGGTGTGTTTATGGAGCTCAGTATTTTAGCAATCCAAGGTATTTTCCCATGAGTCTCTCTGATTTGGCATCTGTAGATTATGATCCTTTTATGCATTTGGAAAGTCTGAAAGAGCCTGAACCTCTACACTCTCCTGATTCAGAACGATCCTCTAAACTCCAGCCAGTAACAGAAGGTAAATGAATTCTCTTCAAGGCAGTATTGTTGCTTGGGTTCTCTCAAAGTATGATTTGAGATCATGGGTGGAAAAAGTGGAGGAAACTATGTCTTACTTTGTAGTTGTTTACTTAGCTATGTGTGTTGTAACACAAGTTCATTTTTAGTTTAAGAATTAACTCTAAGCCGGGCTCGGTGGTTCATCCTGTAATCCCGCGCCTTGGGAGGCTGAGGTGAGTAGATTGCCTGAGCCCACGGGTTCAAGACCCGCCTGGGCAACTTGGCGAGCCCTCATCTCTACAATAAATCAAAAATCAGCCGGGCATGGTAGCGCATGCCTGTAATTTTGGCTACTCAGAAGGCTGAAGCGGGAGGATCACTGGAGCCCAGCAGGTCAAGGTTGCGGTGGCCAGGAGTGGCCACTGCACTCCAGTCTGGGTGACAGAGTGAGAATCCAACTCAAAAAAAAAAAAAAAAAAACGAATTAACTCTATATGAATAATTACCAATATTATATGTGATGAAGTTCCCTTTATACAGGTTGAGAATTCATTATCTGAATTGTTTAGGACCAGAAGTTTTTCAGATTTTGTAATATTTATATTATACTTGCCAGTTGAACATCTGTAACCTGAAAATTCAAAATCTGAAATGCTCCAGTGAACAACATTTCCTTTGAGTGTCATGTTGGTACTCAAACATTTTTGGATTTTGGAACATTTGCTTTTCAGATTAGGGATACCCAGCCTGTGCTTCTGATTCAGTTGTTCTTGGAAGTTCTTTTTGATATTTTATATATCATAGGATTTCCATAGAATAAGAAATTTGGCTTTGGAATCTGATAGACTTGGTATTATTGAACTTTTATTCTTACTTAATTGCTGAGTGACTGTTTTCTTATTTGTAAAATACAAATAAAAATATTAGCTCCCTCAGCATTGTTTTGAATACTAAGAAAAATAATATATATCTAAAGCCGTTTTCACAGTCTTAGTACGTAATGAACTCAATAACATTTTTTAAGCCACACTGTTTCTACATTCAAAGAGTTCACTCTCTGCTATGAAAGATATAAGCAAATAACATTATAACATGAATGTAAAAACAGAAGTATAGGCTGGGCATGATGGCTCATACCTGAAATCCCAGCAGGAAGCCAAAGCGGGAGGATTGCTTGAAGCCAGGAGCTCCAGACATCCTGGGAAACATAGTGAAACCCCATCTCTGCAAAAAAAATAACCAGATGTAGTGACACATTCCTGTAGTTCCAGCTACTCGCGAGGCCAAGGCTAGAGATAGCTTGATCCTGGGAGTACGAGGCTGCTGTGAACTATGATCATGCCACTACACTTAAGACTGGTTGACAGAATAAGGCCCCATCTCCAAAAAAAACATGTACAAGATACAGAAGTAGTCCAGAGAAGCCCAGCAATTACTGTAGGATTTTAAGAAGAGGCAATATAACTGGGTGTGGTGGCTCATGCCTGTAATCCCAGCACTTTGGGAGCCAAGGCAAGAGGATTGCCTGAGCCCTGGAATTCAAAACCAACCTGGGCAACTTGGCAAGACCTCATCTCTAGAATAAATTGAAAAATTAGCAGCTGGACATGGTGCACGCCTGTAATTTCAACTACTTGGAAGGCTGAGGATGAAGGATTGCCTGAGCCAAATAGATTAGGGCTACGGTAGCAGTCAGTGATCATGCTACGGAACTCTAACCTGGGTGACAGAATGAGACTTCAACTCAGAAAAAGGGGGTGAGGGAGAGATACATGATCAAAATTGTATAAAATTTGACGTAGTGTTTTATAGAAGTTACCAAATTATGACCCATGCCTGCTGCCTGTTTTTATAAATAGTTTTATTGGAATACATTCTTGTTGTATCATTACGGCTGCTTTTGTGAAACAAGAGCAATGTTGATTAATAGCAACAGAAATCATGTTGTCCACAAACCAAAAATATCTATTATGTAGCTCTTTATTGAAAAAGATTGCAAATTCCAAGTATATTAGATTGATTTGAACCATTAACCCAGAAGCGGAGAGATCAATCATGAAGCTGTTGGACTAGGTCAAACAATAGTTGCTTAGGGCTTAAACTAAACTTTTTATTGAATTACTGAGGAATGGTAGTAGGAATGGAAAGGAGAGATGGGCATGAGAAATATTTGGGAGACAGTCAAAAGGCTTTGAGGCGGGTAAGGGAAAAGGAGGAATCTAAGTATTTACCTAAGTAAGTAGGTTTCTGACTGGTTAGAATCTGTCTTGGATATTGGTAGATTTTCCCTAAAGTAGAGTAAGAATATTAGAGAAAGTACAGATTTGGGAGAGAAAATGATTGTTTGATGCAGTTGAAAATGATTGTTTTGGGGGAACCTATTAGATATTCATGTAAAGACATCTAGTGGACACTTAGTTGTATATACAGATCTAGACCTTAGTGAGAAAACTTTGTCAGGACTCTATTTACACATGTAGCTTCTGACACGAAAACATTGGAAAAGAAGGAACACCAGCAGAGAGTAATTTCTCAGAAACCAAGAGAGGAGAAAGCTTTTTAAGAGACTGGCCTTAAATGATAAGAGAGGTCAAGTACAAACGGTCTTAAATGATAAGAGAGGTCAGGTACAAAAGGACTGACAAGTATGTCTGCTTTAGTTTCAGCAAAGAAGTAGGAGGCATAATCTCATGGCTGTGGGTTGAGTAGCAAGAAGGAAGTAAGGCAGTAGAGTCATCCAATGGACAGTACTCTTTAAAGAAGGATAACTTAAAAAAAGAAAGAAACAGAAAAACAATAAAACAAAAGGTGAGCTAAAGAATGATTTAGGGCTAAAGGGGTTTTAAGGATGAAGAGAGTTGAGCTTATTTATAAGATGAGAAAGAAGTAAGTGGGAAGGGTATCATTAATAGAGGGAAGTCTCTGAGGGGATGAGCTGGAAAGTATAGGTGCTAGGATTAGCCTTCCTTCTGAGACCAGAAAAAAGCAGAAGATGGAAGTAATTCAGTAATTAAGAGAATTGACAAAAGTTACCGAGAGCCCTATAATAGAAAACAGAAACCACAGGGTTTTGGTTGTACCAGTCAACAAGTAGTAACATGAATGTGGCAGAATTACTAGGGAACTATGAACTTCAGAACATGGGTATATGCTTTAGCCATGGAACCTAGGCTTGGTCAAGGATTGAATTGCTACCAGGAAGTGACTAATAAGTTGGTAGAAAATAGAGTGATCTAGAGAGTTAAAAAATAGATGAGGTTGGAAATAAGTAGCTAGAACAGTGGTTGCCAGCCTTGTCTACACATTAAAATCCTGATGCTCTAGTCCCATCCATAGAAATTTTGATATCCAGGATTGCTGGAATTCTTAAAAGCTCTGCATGTGACTAATACACAGCCACTGAGAGCATGAGTATGTTAGAACGCTTGTTTTTAAAAGTTTTTAAAGTAGTGGAACCTCTTCAAATAAATTTTACCAAAGCCCAATTCGTAAAACTTTTAAAAGTAGAGCTACGGCAGAGTAGAGGCCTAGAATCCTGTTGATTTCTTTCCTGTCTATCTTGAAGGACTCTACAAAACACAATTGAAAAATCACTACACTAGGCGATTGTGGTTAAAGAGTAGGCAATCAAGGAAGAGTTTGATTCTTAAAGGTAGAAGAGTTATAAATGAATAAAACATCTAGGATGTAACCATGGTCATAGATTTATGGCATACAATGCAAGTAAAGAGATGAGGTTAGAGGTCAAGGAAGTAGGGTTAGGATTTTGTGTTGACTATAAGGTACAAATAGTTTGTCTAGAACACAAATACACAGGTGAAATAGAAATATAAGATTTAAGTTATTTCTCAGATATAAAAGGGACATAAGCAATATATAGCAAAAAAATTACACAATAATTCATACAACTTAAAATTAGCTGCTTTGATTTGGTATAGTAAAATGGAGTGTTTATTAACTATATTTTATAGTAAAATAAACACTTTTACTATAAAAACATAGTTATGTGAAAATATTAGTTGTTCTTTGTATGTAATATAGTATATTTCTTGAACAAAGCAATACATCGAATTTGCTTAGGTAAAAGGAATTGTTAATTTTGTATTTCATACAGAATTTACTCTACCACTATCAAATAGTCACTGCATAAGAAGCAAAGGAAAAGATGTAAATAGATGAGCATGATACTGATACCAAACACTCTGGGCAGTACTATTCTCTAAATGTATTGAGTCACTCCCTTTGGACTTCCTCAAAGGTATTAAGGACCAGATAAATACAGAGTCTTTTAGGAATAGCTGTTATTAGAATAGAGTTAACAGCACGTGATTTTCTGATCTGTAGTGACCACATGGTGAATATGGTGAAAATGACTAATCATTGTGCCCTTGTCTAAGGCATGCTTCATCATCTTCAAGTACTTTTTTAGCCAAAGATTTCTAAGCATAGTGTGTCCCTAATAAGCTCAGTATTGGATTGAACAAGTCTGATTTGAAAATTATTGGCAGGAGTAGCTGTAATTATTAAATTTACTAAAGAATAAAGCAAGGTAGTGAAGTTGGCTTTTTGTCAAATGGCAGTAGTCTTATTAGCAAGAAGTCATCATTTGCAGGGTCAGAGTGAAAGGAGGCTCCAGAGGATTCATTCTGCCCTAATTATAGTTTCACCTATACATATTATGCAAAGCTAATATTTAAAGCATTTGCCAAAATTAACTTCCTCTGCATGTTCTATTACAGTACAATGAATTGCAGCAGCTTTTTATGTCTTGTGGCTTTTGTATGCCATAATAATCTGTAATTATGGGTTTGCTGCAAATACTGTAGGGATTGTTTAATCTGACTATCTGAAAAGACAACCCTGAATAGACTTATTTAAATGAATGCTAGTTATACAAAGCATCGATATCTTCATTTTGCATTTTCTCACAAGGCTGGCTATTTTAGAATTTCATTTTGAATTTCTGAATTAGAGAATTTCATGTCTTCTTTATATCTTGGTAGATAAGTAGAAGAGAGATACGTATATTCTGTAACTTATAACTCAAAAATAAGTCTAAATGTAATTGCTCAATTAACAATTTGAGAGATTTTTATCCTTTATATATGGACTTATATCCTGAATTTAGAGAAACAATTTAGGAAAGAAAATGCTTTTATCTACATCTGAAATCTAAATTTACTCTTTACGTGTTTTCCATATTAGTATTACAACAGATTTGCAAATATGGAATGTATAGGTACCTGGGCTTGTAGGTTTTATGTTTTAGGAACTGGCTCATTCTTGGAATTTATTTATAAGCACATTGTAAAAGGGAACTCATAAGACCTAGGTTCTTATAATGCTTTCAAAGTGGAATGATTTATATTGTTTCTGATTTTATGATTTATATCTACTTTGTATGTAAGAGCTTGTAACTTACCTTTACAAATAAATAAATGTTATTCTTATAGAAAAATAGTTTAAGGAGTTTTATGTATTTTATTCATGATTACAGAACAAGCCAAAGTCAGAGATTCTTCTCTTTTCTGTGATTGTTTCTTTTGAATTATACTTACTCTCTTCTTCAGAAGGTAAACTTTTATGTTTCTGCAAAGAAGATTCAGTGCTTAGATGAGTCACCTATTTAACTTTGCAACTCAAAAGGAAGAAAAGGAAAGTAAAGAACAGGAAAAAATTTCTATATCAGAATATTAAAAATCATTAATTGTAATTTTTGTTACCATTTAAGACATGATTTAGTATTATTTGAGTTTTTCAATGATCTTTGCTTTTTATGTAATGATTTATGCTAAGTAATACTTTTTTTGAAGTATCCATACACAGAAAAAAATATTGAATTCACTGCTTTCTTGTGTCACAAAGAAAAGGGCAGTTTAAGTATGGAAATTAGAGTTGTGGTAAAGGGAAAAATAACACTGAACTGGGAAGCAAAAGACTAGCCCTGATGTGAAATCTCCTGTGATAGGCAAGTCACTTAACTGTGTGAATGCATTTGTTTTCATGTGCAAAATGAGAAATACCAGCTAGGTTATTCTCTTATAGTATGAACGTTTATTATATTCTGAGTTATAATTAGAGAAGGGAAAGCAGACACTAGATTCAAATCACCCCTCTCTCATCATTTAGTTATATATATCTTTTTACTTTGCTTACATTCTTTAAAATGGAAAAGTTAGGCTAGGCTCGGAGCCTGTATTCCCAGCACTTTGGGAGGCCAAGGCGAGTGGATTGCCTGAGCCTCAGGTTTTGAGACCAGCCCGGCCAATTTGGTGAGACCTCATTTCTACAATAAATTTTTTTAAAAAATTAGTTGTGCGTGGTAGCGCACGCCTGTAGTTCTGGCTACTTGGAAGGCTGAGGCGGAAGGATCTCTGGAGCCCAGCAGGTCGACGCTGGGGTGGCCATGAGTGTGCTATGGCACTCCAGCCTGGGTGGCAGACTGAGGCTCCAACTCAAAAAATAAATAAATAAAATGGAAAAGTTAGATTAATCATTTGCTGTTATTATCTAGTTGAATGGCTGATTTTCAGAACTAGCTATAAAAATAATTTTAAAACATCTCAATATAATTGGAACTTTTAAAGTAAACTAGGAAATGTTTATATGTAGATGCATGTAGAAATAACTTAATTGATAATGGAAGATTAAAATTGTAATACTCAGTAACATTTTAAAATCAACCAAAGCCCAAGTTTTTGGAATTGGAGAAGATGTCATTGGTATTAGTGGCATAGCAACTGGTTGGCTTCTTACTCTCTGCCTGTACCTAGTGATATTAGTTCTGCATCTTGAGGACTATAATCTTGAAAGTGTAACACTATTGTTCCCTCTTGCCTCTTCTTAGGTAATCATGCTAACAGTGCACAAGTTATTATTTTTTATTTAAAGTTAAGTTTATTGAGGTATAGCTTATATAAAATTTATTCTTTTTTATGAGGGAATTTTTCTATATTGATTATGTTGGTAGTAATTATATACAGTTACCAAAACCCATTAAATTAAATACCTACAATTGGGAAATTTATTGTATGTAAATTAGGTAAATTGTATGTAAATTAGGTCATTCTTACATGTATATTTATTCTGACAAATTCTTATTTATTCTGGCAGGTAGGTCCTAGTGTTCCCGACTGATTTTCAGAGAGTGTAAACAGTACTCAGACATGATCACTCTGTAACTGTGATAGAATAATGCAGAAACACAATCACTCTATAATTATGTCTGAAACTAAATAGAGATAAGAACACTATAACCATAGCACTATGGCCATATGCATACACATATAACACATAACACCAAACATCCTCTTCTAACATGAGCATCTAATGCTTTTTTACTAGTGACAACTCTCCTTCCACCTCTTGAAGAAAAGTATAGCCATCCATCATTTGTCCTCACTTCCTGACACCACTCAATCCAGAACTGGCTCCCATATCAACCCTCCTTAGAATTACACTGGCAGTCTTAACTAGTAGGCTTTGAGAAGTTACTGTCTCTTTCCTTTCCCCTTTACTCTCTCTTTCTATTTTCTGTCTTCCTTCTTCCCTTCCTTCCTTTTCACCTCCTTTTTCATATTCTGACATTAGGGCATCTTACCATTCCAGGCCTTCTAGACTACTATTCTTTGAGTTCTCTCTTTCCTATAATTTTTTTGAAATGCTCATATGAATATGCTTCTTACCTTTTTGCTTTTTCTAATGTGCTGAAGGGAGGAAAAAAATGCTTCTTGCATATGACCAGCTACTAGGCTGGACCATATTGACCCTGAAGAACATCTGAGAAAAATATAATATGCAAGCAGATCCATCAGATATTTTTGCCTTTATTTATTTATTTATTTATTTATTTTTAGAAAGCAGGATTTATTGAAAGGACAGAAAAGCTCCCATGGTGGAAGGGGACCCGAAAGGGGTTGCCCTATTTTTGCCTTTAAAATAAAGTTTTCTTCATATATTCTGGTACTGGCTATACTAACTCAGTGTCAAAATTGATTCTGACTCCTAAAGATTAGTTGAACTATCTCTTCTTTCTGAAACACTTTGCCGTCATCAATTAGAGCCATAATTAAATGACATTTAAAGCGTGCTGTAAACTATATCTCTGAATCTAGATTCTATTCATGACATAAGAAATACATCAGTTGGATAGATTTCATTGACCTTTTAATCTGTGCATTTAGGGATTTCGTGTGATTGACTTATACTTTTGATCTTTCAAGCACTTTGGAGGTGGAGGCAAGAGGATTGCCTGAGCTCGGGTTCAAAAGCAGCCTGGGCAACTTGGCAAGACCTGCAGAGGTCCAACCTCCACAGAGCAGGGCCTGAGGGGAGGGGAGGGAATGAGAAAGAAAGACAAGAGACAGCGTAATTGGGAGGTCTCTCTCCTCAATAGGTGAGAGCCCATTTATTATTTAGCACATTTCTTATATAGGGCACAACTAGGGCAAAGCTGTACAAGGGGTTGTTGTAAAAACAAGCAGTATCAGCTTTTGGGCCAGGCATCCGGGCCAGGTGTGATTGATGTCATGTCGCTTTGCTTTATTATAAAGTAACAAATCAAGGTTAGGGGAGATGAGCGAACCACAATGGAATTATGTTGTTACTAGAAGGTGAGCTGTTCTATGTTTATCTTTTTGTACCTAGGGCTTTATTGTAGCTAAGACTTTACCTGTACTATGTGCACCCGGATGTGTGGGCATTCAAGACACCGCTTCATGTAGCAGGCTGCATTCCTCACAGCCTGCCTTTGGCTAGGATGCAGAGCTTCCAAGTGAGATCTTGCCTACGAGCTTGGGGTACTCAAGGTCCACTACGTTTTACGTAGCAGGCTACATCCCTCACCTGTCTTTGGTTAGAATGCAGAGCTTCCAGGCGAGACCGTTACCTACAAACCTGGAGTACTCAAGGCCTGCTGCAGTGGCAGTGCTTGTCTGCTCCCCACATCACAGCTGCTCCTAGATGAGGGAGTATAGCCTTGGTTCCTTGAACACAAGCCAAGAACACAAGGACCTTGTCAGCTTATGCTCTGGTCTCCTTCAAAGACCTCATCTCTACAATAAAATAAAAAAAATTGTTGGGCATGGTGGTGCATGCCTGTAGTTCCAGCTACTTGAAAGGCTGAGGCGGAAGGATTGTGAGCCCAGCAGGTTGAGGCTATGGTAGCTGTGACCTTGCTACTGCATTCCAGCCTGGGCGACAGTGAGACTTCAAACCCCCCCACCAAAAAAAGAAGGGGAGATACATGGTCAAATATGTTTAAAGAGCACTTTTGACAATAGTATTTTATAGGAGTTGGCAAATTAAGAACCATGCCTGCTACCTGTTTTTATCAGTAGTTTTATTGGGATACAATCTTGTTGTATTATTATGACTGCTTTTGTATAACAACAGCCTGAGTAACAGATTGAGACTCCGACTCAAAAAATAAAATAAAATGATCTATATTTAAAGACTTTGGTTTAAATTATGGGTCCATTAGCAGAAATTTCAAAAAGGGTCACCTTATAAATAAAACTTTATCGAAATGTTTTTCTTTTTTGCCATCATTCATTTCTGTAATACAGAATCTAAATTAGACATATTAACAATGTAAAGAAATCCCTATTTGTTGTGTAATGTTCCATTGTTATATGACTCCCTAGGAAGCAGCAGTATTCCCCACTCATTTATATTTTTCTTTTCTAGTGAGAACTCAGATGCAACAAGGATTAATCTCCATAGCAGCTCGCACTGTTATTACACATCTGGTAAATCACTTGGGCCATTATCCAATGAGTGGTGGTCCTGCTATGTTAACAAGTCAGGTGTGTGAAAATCATGACAATCATTACAGTGAAAGTACTGAACTTTCTCCTGAACTCTTTGAGAGTCCAAATATCCAGTTCTTTGTGTTGAACAATACAACCTTAGTGTCCTGTATCCAGATCAGATCAGAAGAGAATATGCCTGGAGGAGGTTTATCTGCTGGCCTTGCATCAGCCAATTCTAATGTCAGAATCATAGTACGTGATCTCTCTGGAAAATATTCTTGGGATTCTGCCATACTGTATGGCCCACCTCCTGTAAGTGGATTGTCAGAACCTACATCTTTCATATTTTCATTGTCTCACCAAGAGAAGCCAGAAGAACCTCCTGCAACTAATGAATGCTTAGAAGATATAGCAGTAAAAGATGAACTTTCCCTCCAGTTTAAAAGATTTAGAGAAACTGTACCAACTTGGGACACGATAAGAGATGAAGAAGATGTTCTTGATGAGCTCTTGCAGTATTTGGGTGTTACTAGTCCTGAATGCTTACAGAGAACTGGAATCTCACTTAATATTCCTGCTCCACAACCTGTATGCATTTCTGAAAAACAGGAAAATGATGTTATTAATGCTATCCTTAAGCAACATACAGAGGAAAAAGAATTTGTTGAGAAACACTTTAATGACTTAAATATGAAAGCTGTGGAACAAGATGAACTAACACCTCAGAAACCTCAGTCAGCATTTTACTATTGCAGATTGCTTCTTAGTATATTGGGAATGAATTCCTGGGACAAACGGTAAGCATCTAGGAGACCTTTTTTTCTTTTTTAATGTTAGTCTTACTCATTTTCTTATAAGCATTTTAGTCTCTGTTTTGTTTTGTTTTTTCCTCACAAAATTTGATCTACCAGTTAGTTCTTTGACTATTAGGCAGATTTTTTTTTTTTTTAGACTACTGAGTTATATCAGGATTTAGGGGAATTAAAAGACAATTTAACCCAGTATATTATTAACATTTTCATAGTGACTACTAGAACCATTTGACTTAGAAATTATAGCTCATATGATTAAAAAAACGTAATTTTTTTCAACCTTCATATAAACCTAACAATTTTTTTTTAGGTCAGCTACAAAATGAACATTTCTGGCTTGAATGTGGGAAATTAACTCAAGATTCAGGATGAAATCAAAAATAGAATTTGAGTTTTTTGCTTGAGGTTTTTTTTTTTTACCATTTTGTTTTCTTCATGCTATAAAACCTTATTAAAAACCTACAATAAACATGAAACTCTTCAAGTAAGTTAGGTAGGAGTTAAATGAAAAGAGCAATGTACTTAAATCAGCAGACATAGGTCACAGTCACTTAACCTTTGAGCCTTAAGCTGCAGTCTACAAATTGAGAGTAATTCCCAACTCACATAGTGGTAAGAATTGAATTAGATAATATGCATAAAACACTGATTTTATATACTAATGTAAACCATTAATGTACATTTAGTTTTTAGTTTCTGTGTTATGAAAAGCTGTAGGAAAATAGAAGGAACATCATTATTTAATGTATTGTTTCTGTTCATTTCATAGTAGGGGAAGCTCGGATATGAGTGAACTAATCTTAAAAGTAATTCAAATGTATATAAAGCATCGAAATGGAGTTCTACTTGCTTGCTTAGTATTTTTGTTCTTGCTTGACTTAAACCTATCAGTTTATTAGAAGAGAATCTCCTCTGCCTTACAGGAAAGCTACGTTATATCAGGAACATAGTTTGCCATATGGTATGTCCAAGCATAGGTAATTGCCACTCAGTTACAGCATAAGTACATTCTACTCTCTTTTTCTGTGGAACGATCCATAATATGTTGTCCTTTGAGAAAAATTAAAAATGAGAAGCTATGTTTTGCCAGAGCAAGCATTGGTTTTTGTGAAAATAATTTGTGCATATTTAGCACCCATAGATCAGATTTGGTAAAATTTATACATTGCTTCATAGTGTAAAAAAATACATATAATGTAAAACAAGGAAGAAAACATTCCATCTGGATTATACATAACTTGGCAATAATTTTATTTCTGTGAATTTTTTTTCTCATGAAATACAATTTGCTCACATATTTTTATGAAACTCTTGAGAAGGAACCTACAGATGATTTTGTTCATTTTTTTGGATGTGAGTTTGGGAAACTCACGGCATCTGCAAGGAAAGATTGAAGTGGCCGATATATAAAATCCACTAGCAGAGATGTTTGAAGGCCTGATAATGACATATATTCTTTACGTTTTTTTTAGGGTCTGTTCTCCTTTGTGTTAGAAGTATGAAAAGGCAAGAAAAGTGTAAAAGTTGCATGAGTAGAGTGGAAAGTATTTCCGGAACTGTCATGTCATTCACTGCAAAGGTGATGAAAATGTTTATAAATCTCTCTATTTAGGAGGAGCTTTCATCTCCTGAAGAAAAATGAAAAGCTTCTTAGAGAACTTAGGAACTTGGATTCAAGACAGTGGTAAGTTATTGGAAAACCTTCACATAACTAGTAACTTCCAGCTGTCTAAGTAGAATAATACTGTAAATAATATTCTAAATAGTATATAATACTATGCTATTATGTTATTCCCTTCTGAGCAGAAACTATTTCATTTATAGAAATGAACTAGAAATAATATTTTTAGAAAAATTTAGGACTGCATTAAAATGTTTGGTATCTTTGAATTGTTTATACCTTTTTATGCATTTCAAAATCATCTTTTGAATCACAGAAAACTAATGTCCTTTGATTTTTCCCATACTTAGACAGACACAAGTCACATTTCTTATTCATTAAATCTAGTGATTGTGATGGATTGAGAAGCTAGTCTGAAACAAGCTACTCACCATGATATCACTATTTTATAGCAATGCAGAGTGAATAAGACGATTCAGGTCATTCCCACATGAAACAATTCTACATCTTTCTCTTTTCTTTAAAATTTCTATACTAAGCTTTCTTCTAACAAATGTTAACAGTGTTATTGATATATAGATTACTTTTTCTGTTTTATATTTTCCATAATAACCAAATAAATTAAAAATTATTTTAAGTCCAGGCACAGTGGCTCACGCCTCTGATTCCAGCACTTTGGGAAGCCAAGGTGAGATGATTGCTTGAGCCCCCAGGAGTTTGAGACCAGCCTG
The DNA here is from genome assembly GCA_027257055.1 of Cephalopachus bancanus. Taxonomy (NCBI): domain Eukaryota; kingdom Metazoa; phylum Chordata; class Mammalia; order Primates; family Tarsiidae; genus Cephalopachus; species Cephalopachus bancanus. The sequence goes on along the minus strand of JAPVLO010000083.1, from coordinate 894,948 downwards.
GGCAACATAGCAAGACCTTGTCTCTACAAATCAAAAATGTAGCTAGGCGTGGTGGTGCATACCTGTAGTCCCAGCTACTCGGAAGGCTGAGATGGAAGGATCACCTGAGCCCAGCAGGGCAAGGCTGCAGTAGCCATTATCATGCCAGTGCTCTCCAGTCTGGGTGACAGAGTGACTCTGACACAAAAAAAAAAGAAAGAAAGAAAGAAATTATAGAAAGTGAGTAAAGATTATATTTTTCCATAAATTTGGCAGTGAAAGGCATGAGAGGAATAGGACTATAGCTTAAAAGAAGAATAATTGCGGAAAGTTTTGTTTTTTGCTGTTTTGTTTAAAGGCAGATAACGAACATTAAAGTTTACAGTAAGAGGAATACGAAAAAGTACAAGATAAAGAGGAATAAGGATGGACTTTGGTACCGTTTGTGGGAGGTTTCCTGATTATTTGTTTAACTTTCAGTTTTCAACAACTTCAGATCATTTAACATACAGGGTTTTCATTTTTAGGTAGCCATATCTGTCTTTGGATTTCCTCAATTTTCTATTGTGTTTAGAGAGTTCTGTCTTGAAGTTAGTTAAACATTTTACTATATTTCCTTCTAGATCTTTATGTATTTAATTGAAGTAGTAATTATTTTACATTTAATTTTTATTCCTTCTGGAATACATTTTGATTTGTGGAATGGTAACTGAAACTAGTTTGAATGTTGGAGAAAGTTTGTAATTTGTTGAATAAACTATACCTTCCCTACTTATTTGTTGTTTCCTTTATCAGACATTAAGCTCTCTGCTTCAAAGCTATCTCTGTTGATTTTTCTATCATTTTTGTGCAAGTATTACCCTGCTTAATGTTTTATAGCTTTATAATATATTTTAATATCTGATAGGCCTCGTCTGCTTTCTCACCCCACCTGCACACAGTATTCTTTTATTAATATTCTTACCTATTTATTCTTCTAGATATATATTAGAATTATGCCATTGTTTTTTAGGAAAAAAAATCCCATTTTGATTGGATTTTTTATAAAAATCTCATATGGAAAAAATAGGCATCATTATCATCATCATTCTTTCCATTCATAATCATGCTGTTTTTCATTCTGAAGCACAGACATTTACTTGTATGTGTATTTCTAGATGTTTTATTGTTTTGCTGATATTCTTAACAGGACTTTTCCCCCATTTTATCTTCTGGGTTTTTCTATTTTTAATATTTATCTTGTATCCAAACACCTTAGTGAATGTTCTTTGATTTTAAACATTTTATTGTCTTTCTGTTAGGATTTGTCTAAATATATAATCATTATCTACAGTTAATCTCTTTTCCTAATACTCACACTTGTTTTTGCTTATATCACGTTTTACTGTACTGACCAGAAGTTGCAGAATAGTATTAAATAGTATAGTAACAGTGGGCATCCTTGTCTTTCCTGATTTTAATGGAAACACCTCTTCTGTGTCATCATTAAGGAAAAATGATTTAAAATAGATAATTTTTTTAACTTTTAATTTTTTTATTTTAAATATGAAGATAGATAATTTTTTATCATGCAAAGAAAGTAGCCAATATCTAGGAGTTTTTATAAGGAAAGGACATTAATTGTTATCAGAATTATTTTCAGGCATCTATTCAGATTTTCATATAGTTTTGATTTATTAACTAATTTGGTGTGTATTGTATTTTAATATCGCCAGATTGGTAATATTAAATAATATTTGTATTTTGGGGATAAACCCTACCTGATCTTCCAGTTATCTTATTGTGTCAGAGTAATTTCATTTTGAGTTAGGATATGTTCTACCCATTAGCAGGTTCTATTATTTTTTGTCCTATTCCTGTTATGTTTTTAGAATTTATGTTATATCTAACTTTGTAAAATATTATCGGTTGCTTGAAATTCAAAAGAATCCGTAAAATTGCTTTTTTTTCCCCTTTCAGTTTGTTTCATCCTTATTAGTTTTCTCAGGTTTTCTGTTAGCTCTTGGGTAAATTTCATTGTTTTTGTTTTTTCTTTTCCAAAAATCCATTTCACTGAGATATTCAAATAAGTACTAGTAGAAATTCACACATGGTATCATATTCTCTATTATATTCCTTTCTCATTTTAGTTTTGTGGGGTTTTTTAAAAAAAATTATTGATGCAATCTACTTAGTCTTTTCAAATAAATAGTTCATAATTTATTATTTCTGTATTCTAACTCATTAATTTCTATTCCATTATTTTCTTTTTCACAAGCTTCATTTTCTTTTTCTTATGTCTAGAATTGAATTCTGTTTGTGTAGTTTTATTTTTTATTATTTAACAGTGAAATAATCTTAGGCTGAAATTTTTTTCTCAAAGGATAGTTCCGGTTCACTCTTTCAGTCTTAGCTTAACCATCACTTTCTGGGAAAGCCTTACTTTAAACTACCCCTGCTTTCCACCCTCCTTCCAGACTATGTTTGCATCTCCTTCCATATGCTTTTACAGAACCTGTAACACTTACCTATCAGCATTTATCATATTGTATTATTATTACTATTCTTTTTTCTTAAGCAGAATTTATTGAGAGGACAGAAAAGCTCCCACAGTGGGAGGGGTTGCTCTGTTACTACTCTTATTGTTTAGCTATTCCTACTACTTTCCAAGAGTTACAAGAACTTTCTAAGTAGTCTCTGGGGTATTCATTCTGACTCTTCCCCATAATAATTTATCTATGGTACTAGATCAAATCCTTGAGGGTAGGAATCATACTTTTTTTGCTGTCTTGCTCACCTCAAATCTATCTAGTTGCTACCTCTACTATGCTACTGTAACTATCTTCTGAAGGTTAGTATCCTGACCATCAAGTCTAAAGTTCTTTCAGTTCTCACCAGCCTCATTAATTTATGTAATTAAACTGAACTTTAATTTAATAGGTATGTTTTAAAATTAGAGCAGTTTTACATTTCCCCTGCTATTTGCATCTTGTGTTAATGTGATACATTTTTTAAATTGATGAACCAATATCAATACATTATTAACTAAAGTCCATAGTTTACACTAGAGTTCACTCTTTGTGTTACACATTCTATTGCTTTTGACACATGTGTAATGGTATATACCTCCCATTATAGTATCATACAGAATAGTTTTACTGCCCTGAAAATCCTTTAAAAATTAAATACTGTTGTCTATTCTCTTTTTAAGATGTTTCTCTCCACAAATTTCTATGACACTAAAACTACATAGGTCAACTCCTAATTATCGAATTACTCCAACTTTGTCTTCACTGGCTCATCTTCTGTTTCCTACCCTTATAAAATGGGTATCCCCTTCACTGTTCGCTTCTCAGCCCCTTTCTTTTTTGTCTTCATACTCTTCTCTCTCAGTTTTCAGTCATGAATTTGCGCTGACTGTTAACAAGTTTTTACCTACCTCCTTACTGTCATTTCTAGGTCATCATTTCTTTCCCAAATCAGATCTTTCTCTTAATTTTTATACTTATATTTAGAAATACTATTTCAAAGTTATCCAAATTGAACCATCTCCTTTCCCTTGCTTTTAGGCTTTTTTAATCATGATGTTACTTCGTTTTATCTTTCACCTCTGTCTCTTCTTGCTTTTTTGACTCCTAACTCTTTGATTCATGTCCTTATTACTTCTTTCCAAGACAGTTATAAAAACTCTCTAAATACTCTGTGGTCTCTTATCTCCTAACCCTTCCACCTCTAGACAGACTTCACCATTCAAATAAGCTGTCTAAGGTAAAAATTTAAGGTGAGTGAGAACACTTTTTAGTGACTCTCCAGTAATACATGACCAGATTCTTTAGTCTAAAACTCAAGCCATACCAGCCATCTTGGCAATCCACAGGATCTTTTATTTATCTTATGCTTTTCTACTTCTTGGCTCCTGCTAAACTATGTCCATTCTTATGCATACTTTGAATATAGCAGGGATGTCCTTGAGGCAGAAAAAAATTTTTAGACACTCTATCAAATGAATGCATGTCATTTATTTGTTTTCTGTCTTTAAAGAATTGATTTTAAATAAAGAAAACAGCGCAGGGCTTGGTGGCTCAGCCTGTAATCCCGCGCCTTTGGGAGGCTGAGGTGAGTGGATTGCCTGAGCCTGCGGGTTCGAGACCCGCCTGGGCAGCGAGACCTCATCTCTACAGTAAATCAAAAAATCAGCCGGGCTTGGTAGCTCATGCCTGTAATTCCGGCTACTTGGAAGGCTGAGGCGGAAGGATCACCGGAGCTCAGCAGGTCGAGGCTGCGGTGGCCGGGAGCGGCCACTGCACTCCAGTCTGGGCGACAGAGTGAGACTCCAACTCAAAAAAAAAAAGAAAACAGCATAATTTCTTATGCAGTGAGCTAAAAAAAATTAATTCTGATTACATGACTGTAAGACAACTTTGAGGCTTCCTTCTTAAGCCAAGAAACTTGGGAACAAACTTGATTATAGAGAACTAGGAAAGAAAAAAATGAAAGGTTACTTATTTTTTGCAGACTTACCTCACTAGACCATTTATAGATCCTTTAACTTCTTTGGCTAGGCTAACTAATTCCTATTCCCCATGGTTGAACCACAAAATTAAAATTTCATATTTCAAAATAACATTTTATTGCAAAGTAAATACAAGGATTTGGAAGTGTGTATAACTTGACAGATGTCACTTTGAGTATTCCAGTAGTGAGGTAATAATATTTTCCCAGTACTGTACATATTCTTGTGGAATATTTATAGTTGCAAACCCAGTAATCTTAATTACTTTTTTTTAATCTATATTTTTTATTATGATGTTGTGAGGTACAGTTAAGGGTTAGGTATACAATTACGTTTCAGACACCCTGTTGATAAGAGGTGTTTCCCCATCCCCAGACAGGTATTTGCTACTATTAATCCCATCTCCCCCCCAATTACTTTTTAAATACACCTCATTATTTACTATTGTGATGCATATTAATTTCATGGCAATATAATAAACATTTTAGCAGCTATAGTTAGTAAGTAGAAAAATAAGAAGTGATGAAAGATTAAAATTTGGCATAAAGGGCAGCTGAACTCTGCTTCTTTTATTGTATTTTGAAGATTTATGTTCTGTTTTCTCCTATATGACACATATACTTCCCTCAACTTTTAGATTTATGTAGTATTAGATGAATATTCTATCCAGCTCTTCTCAGTTTTGTAAATTGTAATTTGTAAACTCTAATTGATAGCCCTTGACCTAGAAAAGTGAGAACATTGAGATGTTTCTTTTCTTCCAGGATTAAAATTGACTCATAATAGACTGTGCTTTCAAATTAAATTACTGAGACATAATTCACATTCAACACAATTCATTCACTTAAAGTGGACGTGTTCTTAGTATGTTTACAAGGTTGTACAACTATCGCCACAACCTAATTTTAGAGTTTTTTAGTCCCTCTAAAAAGAAACCCGTTGGCCATTACCAGTTATTCTCCATTCTTCCTGAACACCACTCCTACCCCCCAGCCCTAGACAACGCCAGTCTTTTTTTTTTTTTAAGTTTTAAGACAAAGTTAATTAAAGAAAGAAGAGAGGAACAAAAGGGAGACATGCCAGAACTGGCATGGATGAGAGAAACTACCAACAACACTAACCTACTTTTTGTCTCTATAGATTTGCCTGTTCTGGACATTTCATGTACATTGAATGAATTACTATGAGGTTTTTTGTGGAGGCTTCTTTCACTTAGCATGTTGACTTCAAAGTTCTTTCATGTTGCAACATGTTTCTACTTCATTTATTTTTATTACCAAATAATATCTCGTTATTACAGTTACTACAGTTTGCTTATCCATTCATCAGTTGATGGACATTTGAATTGGTTTCACTTTTTGACTGTTGTGAATAATGCCACTGTGAACATTCATGTACAGTTTTTGTGTGGACATATTTTCAGTTTCCTGGCTGTATACCTAGGAGTGGAATTTCTGGATGATTTGATAACTGTCTGTTTAACATCTAGAGGAGCTGCCAGTTTGGCTTACACAGCAGCTGCATCATTTTATGTTCGCACTAACATTGTGTGTGTATTCCAAATTCTCCATATCTTAGTCTACACTTGTTATTGTCAGTCTTTTTTTATTATACTCATCTTAGTGGATGTGAAGTGATATGTTGTGATTTTGATTTGCATTTTCTAATGACTTGTGTTGTTGAGCATTTTTCAGTGTTAATTAACCATTGTATATCTTCTTTGAAAAAGTGTCCATTTAAATCCATACTGGGCTGAATGGTATTCCCTCAAAATTTCATGTCTACCCAGCACTTTGGAATATACTTTGAAAGTAGGGTTTGTAGATATAATTAGTTAAAATGTGGTCATACTGGATTAGATTTTGCCCTACATGTGATGACAGTGTCTTTATAAGAAGGCCACTGGAAGACACAGAGATAAGATAGCCATGTGATGATGAAGGCAGAAATTGCAGTGATACAGATACAAGCCAAAGAATCCTGAGGATTGCCAGCAACCACAAGAAGCTTGAACGAGGGAAGGAAGGATTTGCCCCTAGAGCCTTTGGAGGGATCATGGCCCTGACAGCACTTTAATTTCTGATTTCGAGTGCCCAGCACTGTGAGAGAATAAATCTTTATTGCTGAAAACCACTAAGTTTGTGTAAATTGTTACAGAAGCCCTAGGAAACTAATATAAAAGTATTTGCCCATTTTAAAAATTGGGTTATCTTTTTACTATTGAGTTATAAGGTTTTTATATGTTCCTTATGAGATACATGATTTGTAAATATGTTTTCTCACTCTGTAGGTTGTCATTTCACCTTCTTGATGGTATTTCCTACAGCACAAAAATTTATTATTTTGATAAGTCTGATGTACCTATTTTTCTTTTATGGCTTGTGCTTTTTGTGTTGTATGTAGGAAGACTTTGCCTAATGCAAAATCATATGTTTTTCTAAAAAGGAATTTTTAAAATTTTGGTTTTAGTTGCTCTATTGCTAGTGTATAGAAATAATCTCGTATCTGCAGCCTTTGCTGAACTTGTTTATTAGCTCTAGTAGTTTTTTAGTGAATTCTTTAGGGTTTTCTATATATAAAACCATCTATATGAAAGTGGGATATTTTTACTACTTCCTTTCCAATCAAATTAGTAATTCAAAGTCTGTGCTTGTTAAACACAGATAGTCTGTTTCTTCCTAAGGTTAGTTTTAAAATTTTGTTTCTTTCTAGGACTTTGTTTTATCTTATTTATCTGATTTTTTTGGCATACAAATGTTTATAGTATTCCCTTAGAATCATTTTTATTTCTGTAAGGTGTGTGGTGATGTCCCTTCTTTCATTCCAGGTTTTAGTAATTTCAGTCTTTTTTTTTCTTTCTCATTCTATAAAGGTTGTCAATTTTGTTGATCATCTTAAAGAACCCACTGTTGGCTTTATTGGTTCTTCTCTATTTTCTCTTGTCTCTATTTCATTTGTTTCCACTCTAATCTTTAATATTTCCTTCTTCTTGCTTTGAGTTTAGTTACTCTTTTTCTAGTTATTAAGGTGGAAGATTTGACTTTCGGTGTGAAATCTTTTCTTCTTTTGTAATACAGACATTTAGATCTGTAAATTTCCAAATGAGCCCTGCTTTATCTGCATGTCAGGTAATGGAAACTACCTACAACTTTCAATTTTGGTATCATCTGTGTTCTTTTTCATTCCTCTCTAAGTATTTTCTAATTTCTCTTGAGATTTATTCTTTAATAACTTAGGAGTATGTTTCATTTACACACATTTGTGAATATCCCAAATTTTCTTTCATTGATTTCTACTTTCATTCCATTGTGGATAGAAAATATACCTTGCATGATTTCAGTCCTTTTAAATTTGTTGGTTTGTTTTGTGGCCTAGGATATAATCTATCCTGGAAGATGTTTCATGTATGCTTGAGAAAAATGTGTTTCTGCCGCTGCAGGGTAAAGTGTTCTATAGATGTCTGTTAGATCTGATTGTTTGATACTGCTGTTCAAGTCTTCTGTTTCCTTGTTGATATTCTCTAGCTTTCCTTTACATTGTTGAAAATGGGATATTAAAATCTCCAGCTATTATTGTGGAGATGTCTGATTCTACCTTAAATTTTGTCTTGTTCTTGCATCCTATATTTTGGGGCTCTGTTATTTGGTGCTTATATATTTGTAATTTTCATGTCTTCCTGTTAGTCTTTTATGATTGTAAAATATCTCCAACATTGTTTTTGTTTTAAAGTCCAATATAAGTGTGACCATTCTAGCTCTCTTGGTTTCTATTTGTATAGTATTTTTATCCATTCCTTTAACTTTCAACTTTATCTGTGTCTTTGCATCTAAAATACAATGGTTTGGTGGTGGTGGTTGTTTGCTTGGTCATTTGTATATTTCCTAGTGATCTGGTTTCCCCTTAGTGCTGATCTCTTTGATTTTTTTTTTTTTTTTTTTTTTTGAGTCTCACTCTGTGACCCAGACTGGAGCGCAGTGGCATGCTCATGGCTACTGCAGTCCTCAACCTGCCTGACTCAGGTGATCCTTCTGCCTCAGCCTTCCAAGTAATTGAAACTACAGGTGTGTGTCTCTGTGCCTAGCTAATTTTTTGATTTGTTGTCGAGATGAGGTCTCATCAAGTTGCCCAGGCTGGTCTCAAGCCTCTGGGCTCCTCTCACCTCCACCTCCCAGAGTGCTGGGCTCACAGGCATGAATCACCACACCTGGTTCTTGTTCAGATTTTTTAAAAATTATTTTGTCTTTCTTGGTTCTAGCTATTGAAGGGCCTTACCTTGGTTGATGTCATCTGCTTATTGATTAAATTTGTCCTTAATCCTTCTCCGCCAGTTAGGTTTTTATCATTTACTGTTGGATGTGTGTGACTCTGAGATTACTATCACACATCACAGAGTATGTATGCTTTTTCTGTCCCATGGTCACCCAGAGACTAATAGCTTGAAGGTTCACTCGCTGATCACTCCAAAAAGGCATGCACACAGTCTTCCAGATTGCCAGGAATGACTAGATGCAATTTTTAAATATTGGCTTTCTAAACATTGTCCCTAAGTTCAAGTAGAGTAGTATTCAGTGCCAGTGAAGCTTTATTTTTGCTAGCAGGTCTCTGTGTGGCTTTGGAAATGCTTTCTTGCCTGTTCTACATCTTACTCTAATTGTTCCTGATTGATTGCCCCCCAGTGCGTGTGCACAGGCTTGTGACCTCTAGAATTGGCTGTGATCCCCAAAGAACTCTTCTTGGCTGTCCCTTTTCCCGATTTTCTCTATTAAACTTCTGGCTTGCTTTGCTTGTATCATAGAGCTGCCAGCTTCTCTTAATTGTTTTCCTCCAAGCACTGTTCCAAATAAGGTCAATTCTTTCAGGCAGAACTGCTACAGAGTTTTTTGTCCTCGTGACCTGCCTTTCACCTTGGGCAAAACTCATCTCATTACCCCTGAGCCTCAGCTGGTCAGGGACCAGCTTTTCTGGAGTAACATAGTCTGCAAGTCAGCACTTGAGAGAGTTGGCAATCCCTGGTCTTCTTAGCTTGCTCTTCCTGGGAGATTCTCTACCTGTGAGCAAATTAGAGTGGGGAAGATTGGAACCCCTAGCTTTCTGCCCTGAAAGAGGGAAGAATAGAGAAGAAACCTGATCCCTACAGTCACACCTGTCTAGAGTAGACCTTCAGTAACATAGTGCTGGGGAAGGATGAGCAATGCTCTAGTAAGCTTCCTCTTCCATGGTGAAACCATAACCCCAGACTCTGAAAGAAGAAAGAGGGAAATGATCTTCTAGGTCTGAGTAGAGTGCCCAGGGTAAAACTTCGTGACATGGCACTGAGGAGGTGGAGTAAGAGAACAAGTTGTAAACCATATATCAAAAACTGTGTTTTCAGCTGGGTGCTATGGCTCATGTCTGTAATCCCAGCACTTTGGGAGACCAAAGTGGAAGGATTGCTTGAGCCCAGATATTCAAGACCATCCTAGGCAACATAGTGAGACTTTGTCTCTACAAAAAATTACCTGGGTGCAGTGGTGCGTGCATATAGTCCCAGCTGCTTGGGAGACGGAAGCAAAAGGATTGCCTGAGCCCAGGAGGTCAAGACTGCGGTGAGCCATGATTGTGTCACTACACTGCAGCCTGGGTAACAGAGCGAGACCCCAACTCAAAACAAAACAAAACAACTATGTTCTTACTGAGATTTTGTAGATTTTCTTGAATGAATGTTTTTCCTTATGCTCTCTGACTTTGGGACAATATCCAGAGACTTTAAATGATGTTTTTAAAATTTTTCAACAGTTAAATTGTGTTTTGCTTGAGAGAGACACTATGTAGATTCCTATTCTATAATTTCAGAAGTTTCCTCCTGGCTCACATTATATTTTACTACTTATACTAGATTAACCTAAATAATACATCTAGCATACTGAATGTTTGCCTGTGTGCACACCACCTAAAGTAAAATATTGCCATTATTGAAAGCAGCTAAAACATCTGTGTTGCTGATATGAAATCCACAATCATAATTTGCAACTTCCTTAAGATTGTGTAGGAAAATCTGGTTGTCAAATGAAATTCTTAAAAGAATTTTAATTCTTATTTACTTGTTGGTTGTGGTTTATATTTTAATTCCTACATGGTATAGTATTGAAAACTATTTCTGGTCTTAAAGTTTGTTAGCCTGTGCTTTGTTAAATCTATCTAAAACAAATATAGTATGACTTAGTTAGCTTGGAAAGCCAAATTTCTTTTTTTCTTTCTTTTTCTTTTTTTTTTTTTTTGAGTTGGAGACTCACTCTGTTGCCCAGGCTGAAGTACAGTGGCACACTCATGGTGATCCTTCCACTTCAGCCTTACAAAAAACTGGAACTACAGGCACACACTACCACTCCTAGCTAATTTTTGATTTATTGTAGAGACAAGGTCTCACCAAGTTGCCCAGGACTGGTCTCAAACCCATGGGCTCAGGCAATCCACTCACCTCAGCCTACCAAAGTGCTGGGATTACAGGTTGAGCCACCGAGCCCAACCAGAAAGCCAAATTTCAATTAAAAGTGCTTTTATAAACACTTTTAAGGTTACAGATATCTAAAAATAACATGTCCAAGAACTTGGCAACTCCATACAGTTGTATCTTTGTATACAGTCATGTGCTGTATAACAATGTTTTGATCAACAGTGGACCACATCTACTACAGTGACCCCATAAGATTATAATGCCCTATTTTTACTGTACCTTTTTATGTTTAGATACATTTCGATATGAAACTGAGGCATGTTTCAGTTGTGCTCAGTACAGTAACATACTATACAGATCTGTAGTGTAGGAGTAATAGGTGCTCCTTATAGCCTAAGTCTATAGCAGGCTGCACCATCTTGGTTTGTGTGAGTACTCTCTATCATGTTTGCATAGTGACAAAATTGCGTAGCAACACATTTCTCAGTTGTTAAGCAACACATGGCTGCATGTGTTTCTTCTTCTATAATGTAAGTATTCTGAAGGAATGGATCGTTTCTCACCCATCTCTGTACTTCTGCTTAGATCTAAAACTCAGTCCCTTTAACCATGGGATTGATTCAGCCACATTGCACAACTGATAAGGTGCTTTGTTTTCACACCCATATGTCCTTCCTGATACTTCTTTCCTTCATTTGTCAAATCTGTCTTACTTTCATCTAACTCAGTATTATCTTCTCCTTTAAGTTTCTGTTTCTCTGCCAGGGGAGGGAGGGACACACCTCATCAACAAGGATACCCACAAAATGAACATTTGTGTACCTAACCCTGAATTGTACCCAAATCTTAAGGAAAAAAAACCCAAAAAAAGTTTCTGTTTCTATAGTCAGAAATAGTCATACCTTTCTTCTGTTCCAGTGGCAGTTTTTTATCTTTACTTACTGTATTTATTTGTCTCCTTCTGTAAACTATAAGATCTAAGTCTTTTTTAACTTTTTTTGCCACATACCTTGTGCATAGAACTTAATTAGTGGAAAAATTAATGACTAAATGAATGATGTAATCTTGTTTTACAGTCGAGAAACACACAAGATTGCAGTATTTTATGTTGCTGAAGGACAAGAAGACAAGCACTCCATTCTCACCAATACAGGAGGAAGTCAAGCATATGAGGATTTTGTTGCTGGTCTTGGTTGGGAGGTATTTTTTTTTAATTATGCAAAATATCGGGCAACCCCCTCAGGTCCCCTCCCACTGTGGGAGCTTTTCTGTCCTCTCAATAAATCCTGCTTTCTCAAAAAAAATTATGCAAAATATTATTTTATTTCTATTTGGAATAAGAGAGCTTATTTTAGAAGCATTTTAGTAGATCCAACAGCCTAACAATGGGTTTGTTAACTGTTCCTGCCTTATAGCTCATCTACAAATACAGTAGCAGTTAGGAGTTTGAAAAGAAAGGTGTTGACTGTTTTATGAGATGATATGTTGTCAAAAAGTACTAAACTCATAAGTTAGAAGATCTGGATTTTCCTTACAGATGTGGCTACCAGACTGTTGGTCTTCAAACTAGGACCTAAAGGCTAAACAAAGGCTTTCCAGGAGCAAGTGGGCACACTTAGTTTTGAGGAAATTAGCTTCCAGATCCTCAACGTTACTAAAACTAATGCTTGAGAACCCTGCTATGGTGTCTTGCCTCTGTTGTTTACTTGTAAAAGAAAGGCAAGAAAAAAAAAAGAAAGAAAAGCATACTACTTACCTATTCCAAATTCTACATTGCCTCAGAGGGGTTTGGCACCAACAAAAGAAACACTTCAAGAGGGTATACTTTTAAGAGAGTCCCTGAGAGCAAAACAAGAAATATTAAAAGGTATTGTACTTTATGTTGTCCTGGCAACCAACTCATGTCAAGATTTCTCTACCAAATCTGTTTATCTTAGAATTATAACTCAGAAAGTAGGTATTTGTCAGAGGTGTTTGTATTAATATGTATTCTTGAATTGAAAAATGAAGCGTCAAATATGTTCTAACAGAAAGTGACCTGATGTGACTGAGCAGTATGTGATTAAGTTGATGCCAGACATTTTCTGTATATTGAATTAGCCAAATCTGTAGCTCCAATATTTTGATGAAAATATATTTAAAGTGCATACACATACACACACACATATATAGTATGCTGGAAATTATATCTTTGGCAACCATTTAAACTTATGATGAATATTTTTATTATAGTTTTCAATTTGTTTCTCAAAATTCTTATAGAGAGTATCAGAGCAAAATTGTTGAAGACCACTGCACTAAGCTATAAGTTTCTAGAGGACACTTTCCTCTCAGTGCCTTTTTTTTTTTTTTAATTCCCAGTGCCTTTTACAGTACTTGTTTGCATGTAAGTCTTTAGCATTCAATATGGGCGCGTGTATGTGTGTTTTAGTTGAAGTCTCACTCTGTCGCCCAGGCTGGAGTACAGTGGCATGCTCACGGCTACCTCAGCCTTGACCTGCTGGACGCAGGCAATCCTTCTGCTTCAGCCTTCCAAGTAGCTGGAACTACAGGCACAAACCACCATATACTGCTAATTTTTTTTTTAAATTTATTGTAGAGATGAGGTCTCGCCAAGTTGCCAAGGCTGGTTTCGAAACCCTGGGCTCAGGCAATCCACTCACCTTTGGAGGACTTAAATTGCTTTGTAAGAGGGGAACTGAGTAGCTGTAGGTGAGAGATATGAAAGGAAGAATTTTGGTATACTTTTTTATAGTTTTGAATTTTTAGTTATGTAAATGTATTTCAGCGTCAAAATGAATTTTTTAAAATTCTGATAGACTTTTTTGTCTTTTATTCAAACTGATTTCCTTATAGTACTGACGTTAAAAATTAAGAGCATAAAAAATGGCATAAAAATCAATCATCTGTTTAGCCATTAATAACTGATATTGATATTTGAGATGTGTTCAGTTCACATGGTGCAGGGATTTAGTTTTGTAATTCTTCGTTTTACCTCTTATTCAGATTTATTTTTATAAAGCATATACATAAATAGCTTTCTCTATATTTCCCTAATTTTAAGTGATGTACACAAGTCCTTGGCTTCTGTGCATCACAAGTCTAAGGAATATCATCCAATGCAGCAACACTATATTAATATGCATTATATTTTCAATCAGAATATTAAAAATTTTTTAAGTTTTTAATGCAGATTAGGTCTGGCATGGTGGCTCATGCCTGTAATCCCAGCACTTTGGGAGGCCAAGGCAAGAGAATCACTTGAACCTAGGAGTTCAAGACCAGCCTGGGCAACATAGTGAAACTTCATCTCTACATAAAATACGAAAAAATTAGCCAGGCATGGTAGTTCATACCTGTTGTCCCAGATATTTTTGTGGGAGGCTGAGGCAGGAGAATCACCTGAGCCCAGGAAGTCAAGTTGGCAGTAAGCAAGGATCACACCACTGCACTTCAACCTGGGCAACAGAATTAGGTCTTGCCTCAAAAAAAGAAAAAAACTTTATGCAGATTAATTTGCTGTTTTTAAATGTAATATTAAAATGTAGTTAAGTTCTGCACTGTTGTTTTCTATTTATGTATGTATGCGTGTCTGTATTTATTTTAGTTCAGATCTCACTCTCACCCAGGATAGAGTGCAGTGGTACGGTCACAGCTCACTGCAACCTTAAACTCCTGAACTCAGGTTATCCTCCTGAGTAGCTGGGACTACAAGCATACACCACCACACCTGGCTAATTTTTATTTTTTTGTATTTTTAGTACAGACGAGGTCTTGCTTTATTATCCAGGCTCATCTTGAACTCCTGGGCTCAGGCAATCTTCCCACCTTAGTCTCCCAAAGTGCTAAGATTACAGGTGTGCATCACTGTGCCCTGCCAAGTTCTGCATTTTTAATTTTTGTTCTGGGCTATAATAAGTGCCAACAAATCAGGAAACCAGTTTTATGAATAAATATGGCACACCTAATTAATCATTGTATTAAATAGATATTACTGCTTTAACTTTCCCCCAAATCATTTCCAGATTTGATTATTTTCTCTCTTGCCTTGGTTTCTTGACAGCCTATAAAATTTACCATTTACACATAATATTCTAACAAAAGATGCATAGTATACAGCAGCTGATTTATTTTCTAATTAACTCCTACTAATTAGGGGTCCTCAAATACTTAAGAAAAAATACCAGTGCAAACAGATCAACTCTAACAATTCTACATTAAGTATTAGTTGATAACATGCAAAAGACTTTCTTCCCAGTGTTTTTGTGAAGTGAGAAGTTTGACTCTTTTTCAATAGTGTTTTTAGTTTTGCTTAGTTAATTAATTGTATGTGGCTTTTCATTATTTCTAGGTAAATCTTACAAACCATTGTGGTTTTATGGGAGGACTACAAAAAAACAAAAGCACTGGATTGACTACTCCCTATTTTGCTACCTCTACAGTAGAAGTAATATTTCATGTATCAACAAGAATGCCTTCTGATTCTGATGATTCTTTGACCAAAAAAGTAAGTGCTGAGAAAAAAGTGCTTTAGAGTTAAAATCCTAATAATTAAGAAAATAAAATAAGTAAAGAAGCAATCTAATTGCTCACCCACTATTTCTGGGTATAGTTTTTCACTCCACCCAAAGCTGTCTTCAAAAACAGAATTGTTGTACAGCAATCTATGGTTTCCTTAAAGAACAGTGATGTGATTAAAGGTTACAGTCTTTTTATTTTTCAATAAACTTTATTCTGTATATTTGAGGTTTACAATATGTTATATATCATACATATAAGATAGTAAAGTGATTACTACAGTCAAGCAAATTGATATATCTATCACCTCACCTAGTAACATTTTTTGGGTGACAAGAACAGCTAAAATCTACTTACTTAACAAAATCCCAAATATCATACAATTTTATTAACCATAATCTTCATGTTATGTTGTACATTAGATCTCTAGACATGTTTATTCTACATATCTATTACTTTGTATCATTTGACCTGCATGTCCCATTTTCTCCCCTTGACCCCACTCCACCCCTGACAACCACTGTTTTATTTTCTATCTCTGTATATTTTATCTTTTCTGTTTTTTAGGTTCCGTGTATAAGTGATATCATACAATTTTTTTCTTCTGTGTCTGACTTATTTCACTTAGCATAATGTCCTCCAGGTCCCTTTATGTTGTGGTGAATGGCAGGATCTTCTTTTGTAAGGCCAAGTAATAATCTATTGTATACAGATACCACATTTTCTTTATCTGTTCATTGATTGACACTTTTCCATATCTTGGCTGTTGTGAATAATGCTGCAGTGAACATAGGAATGCAAATAACCTTAGGAGGTGGTGATTTCATCTCCTTTGGATATATACCCAGAAGGAGAATTTCTGGGTCATATGGTAATTATATTTTTAATTTTAAGAACCCTACATAATTTCTTTCCATAATTGCTATACCAATCTATATTACTACCAACAGTGTACTAGGGTTCCCTTTTCTCCAACTCCCTACCAGCATTTGTTATCTATTGTCTTTTTGGTATTAGTATTCTAATGGGTATGAAGTGATAGCTCATAATGGTTTCACTTTGCATTATGGTGGTGATTAATGTGATATTGTGCACCTTATTAGATAGGTGGTTTGCAAGTGTTTTTCCCTCAGTAGGTTGCTTTTTCATTTTGTTGATTGTTATCATTGCTGTGTAGAACTTTTTAGTTTTATATGATGTCATTTATTTATGCTTGTATTTGTAGCCTGAGCTTTTGGTGTGATATCCAAAAAATCATTGCCAAAGCCATTATCAAAGAGCTTTTCCCCTGTGTTCTCTTCTAGGAATTTTGTGGTTTTGTGTTTTAACATTTTAGTCTTTTTTTTTTTTTTTTTTTGAGTTGGAGTCTCACTCTGTCGCCCAGACTGGAGTGCAGTGGCCGCTCCCGGCCACCACAGCCTCGACCTGCTGGGCTCCAGCAGCGATCCTTCCGCCTCAGCCTTCCGAGTAGCCGGAATTACAAGCGTGCGCTACCACGCCCGGCTGATTTTTTGATTTATTGTAGAGATGAGGTCTCGCTGCCCAGGCGGGTCTTTTTTTTTTTTTTTTTTTTTTTTTAATCAAGGGCTCACTCTGTCACCCAGGTGGAGTACATTGGCATGATTACAGCCCACTGCAGCCTCAACCTCCGGGGTTCATCTGCCTCAGCTCCTTGAGTAGCTGAGACTACAGACATGTGTCACTGGTCACCTAGTTAATTTTTTTTTCCCCCCACAGAGTCAGGGTTTCTCTTTGTTGCCTCGGCTGGTCTCGAACTCCTTCGGTCAAATGATCCTCTCACTTGGCCTCCCAAGGTGCTGGGTTTCTCATAGGCAATATATATTGGGTCTTATTTTTAGCTCTACTCTGACAGTCTCTTTTAATTGATATATTTGTTCACATTGACATTTAAAATGATTATTGTTATAGTATTAACATTTGCTATATTCTTTACTGTTTTCTATTTGTTGCACTTGTTCTTTGTTCCCTTTTTTGTATTTCACACTTTTTCTGCCTTTTCTGATTTTAATTGAGCATTCTATGAGATTCCATTTTCTCTCCTTTCTTAGCATATCAGT
Organism: Cephalopachus bancanus; assembly: GCA_027257055.1. Classification (NCBI taxonomy): domain Eukaryota; kingdom Metazoa; phylum Chordata; class Mammalia; order Primates; family Tarsiidae; genus Cephalopachus; species Cephalopachus bancanus. The sequence goes on along the minus strand of JAPVLO010000083.1, from coordinate 877,448 downwards.
TATGCTTATTTTTTACTGGTTGCCCTAGAATTTCCACTATACATTTATAAGCTAATCCAAATAACACTATATGGATTATATAATACTGTTTCTATTAACACAGTATTTCTAATCCCTTCCTCCTGTCCTTTGTAGCATTGCTGTCATTCATTTTACTTAGCCTACATACATGAATGAGTATACATATTCAAATACATTGCTACATACATGTATACATAGCCTACATACATGAATGAGTATACATATTCAAATACATCGCCGCTATTATTAATTTGAGTGAATTATCTGTTAAATCAATTAAGACTCAAAAAAATAAAAGTTTATATTTGCCTTCCCCTATCCATTCTCTTATGCTCTTCCTTTTGTTATGTAGATCCAAGTTTCTGACCTATGTGTTTTCCTTCTATCTGAAGAACTTCTTCTAACATTTTTTGGAAAGCAAGTCTACTGGCAACAAATTCCCTCTGTTTTTGTTCATCCAAGAAAGTCTTTATTTCTCCTGGAAGCGATCCTGCTACCTTAGCTTCCAAGGTAGCTGGAACTACAGGCGCACACCACCGCACCCAGCTATTTTGTGTGTGTGTGTCTTATAAATTTTTTAATTTTATTTTATCTTATTATAGATATGTGAGGTACAAGTTAATTTTTTGATTTATTGTAGAGATGAGGTCTCTCTAAGTTGCCCAGACTGGTCTCAGACCCCCTGGGCTCTGACAGTCCTCTTGCCTCTGCCTCCCAAAGTGATGGAATTACAGGTGTGAGCCACCATGCCTAGCTCTCCTTCACTTTTGAAAAATAACTTCACAGGCTACATACAGAATTCTAGGTTGATGTTTTTTGGGTTGTTTTTTTTTTTTCCTCTGTCTGTCACTTTAATTATTTCACTCTGCTATCTTCTTGCTTCCATATTTTCTGAGAAGTCAGAAGTAATTCTTATATTTACTGTTTTCTAAGATTTTTTTCCCTCTGACTCTTCCAAAATTTTTTCTTTCTCTTTGATTTTCTGCAGTTTAACTATGCTATGACTAGGTGTAATTTTTTGGCATTTATCCAGCCAGTGTTCTCTGAGCTTCCTAGATCTGAGTTTGATAGCTGACATTAATTTTGGGGAGATTCTCAATCATTCTTGTTTCAGATATTGATTTTGTTCCTTTCTCTTGTCTTCTGGTATTTTCATTATGTGTATTTATACCTTTTTATAGTAGCCCCATAGTTCTTGGATATTCTGTTTTGGTTTTGTTTTCAGTCTTTTTCCTCTTTGCTTTTCAGTTCTGGAGGTTTCTATTGAGATAACCCTCAAACTCAAATATATATGCAACAGAATATTATTCAGCCTTAAAAAGGAATGAAGTTCTAGTGTATGCTAAAACATGAATGAATCTTGAAAACATTATGCTAAGCTCAATAAGAGACAAAAGGACGAATATATGATTCAACATATATGGAGTTTCTAGAACTGGCAAATTTTTTCTTTCCTCTGTCTACTGATGAACCCATCAAAGGCATTTTTTTATTTTTGTTTCTGTGAGGTTTTTTTTGTGGGGGTTTTTTTTCTAGCATTTCTTTTTTATTCATTCCTAGAATTTTTATCTGTCTGTTTATGTTATTCTGTTCTGGCATGTTGTCTACCTTTTCCATTAGAGCTCTTAGCATACTGATCATAGTTGTTTTAAATTCTCAGTCTGATAATTCCAACATCCCTGCCACATCTGACTCTGGCTCTAATGCTTATTCACAGTCTCTTCAGACTATGTTTTTTGCCTTTTAGTATACCTTGTCATTTTTTGTTGAAATTTGGATATGATATGCTGGATGAAAGGTGTTCTGGTAAACAGACCTTTAGTGCTATGGTGGTAGATTGTGGAGAGGAAGCATTCTATTGTCCTATGATTAGGTTTCAGTCTTTTGATTAATCTATGGCCTTGGATTGTGCATTTCACTAGTGTTTTCAGTCCTTCCCCATGCCTTAGATGGGGCAGGATAAACCCTCTAGGGAGCTGGAGTTGGGTATTTTTCTTTTCTCAGTATGTTAGGCTCTGTTAAAATAGTTTCTCTTGAGGGCTGACCTTATTAAGAACAGAATGTTTTCATATACGTCAGATAATTGTTTTTCCCTTCCCTCTTTTTTGAAGCATGAGGAGATTTTTCTCCATTATTCACTGTGAGGATCTAGTAGAGCTTCTGGAAATAAAACTCACAAAAGTAGGAAGAGTTCACTCTGTGATTGGCTCCCCTCACAGCTTTTAACTCTCAGATTTGTGCGCACTGAGCTCCTAGTAGTTCGGTTACAGCTCAGGTTTTCCTGCAATGGCTATGGATACTGTGGAGGTCTCTGCTCATGAGTTTCTGCTCCAGTAAGTTGTGACTCTGTCTGTCTCTCCAGTAGGGTGGGAGGAGCAGGGAGGCGAACAGTTTCCTTCTGACCCCTCTTTTCTGAGGAATCTAAGGAGAATTGCTGATTTTCAGTTGGTTCAGCTTTTTACTCTTTATTAGGACAAAGTGCTGATTTCTACAGTCTCTACATGCTAGACTGAAACTTGGAAGATGCAGAACCTTTGTATTCCAAACAGAAACTTTGTACCCATTGAACAGTAATTCCCCATTTCCCTCTCCACTAGCATTGGTAATCTGTTTTCTCTATGAATTTGCCAGTTCTAGGAACCCATATATGTAGAATCATATATTCGTCCTTGTCTCTCTTATTGTACTTAGCATAATATTTTCAAGATTCATTCGTGTTTTAGCATATGTCAGAACTTCATTCCTTTTTAAGGCTGAATAATATTCTGTTGCATATATATACCTCATTTTTAAAATCTTTTCATCTGTTGATGGAAATTGAGTTGTTTCCACCTTCTGGTTCTTGCAGACAATGCCACCATAAACACTGGCATACAAATATCTGTTTGCATCCCTGTTTTTAATTATTTTGGCTATATAGCTAGGAGTGGGATTGCTGGAGTCATATGGTAATTGTATAGTTAGCTTTTTGAGGAACTGTCAAACTGTTTTCCATAGCAGCTACATCATTTTACATTTCCACCAGCAATGCATAAGGGCTCCAATTTCTCCACATCCTTGCCAACACTTATCATTGGCTGTGTTTAAAAAATTGTAACCATTTTAGTGGGTGTGAAGTGACATTTTATTGTAGTTTTTATTTTTATTTCCCTTCTGACTTATGCTATTGAGTGCTTATTGACCATTTATGTATCTTCTTTGGAGAAATGTCTTATTTTCTTGAGGAGTAATTTAAATCAATGTAAGTAAAATCTACTCGATCAGACTAAATTAAAGTAATGTTTTGATTCTGTATGTAGGAATAATGTAGTCATGAATACCTCCTGATACTACCATTCTACTTCAAGAAATTAAATAGCAACTTTTAAGTCCAGCACAAAGGAAATATTTACTTGATCTCACAATTCAGTATGATTAGTCCAGATCTTCTTTTCATAGAATTTTTTAAAAACTGTATAAACATTGATTTCTCTGCATACTTACTGATTTTCTCTTTTTCCTATTCTTTATGACTCTTTCCTGTAATCTGTTTTTCATTCCAAGTATGTAAGTTTTTCTAAATAACAAGCTTATATTTTAGTTCTGTTACAGTATCACTTTATTTTTAATAGGTTAAATGTTTAAGCTTAATCATAGAAGCCAGTTATCTGATACCAGTTTTTCTGGTTTAAAAAAAAAAGATCACCTTCTGTATTGGTATTTTTTCTTCTGAATTTAATAAATTCCACATTAGTGGTAATAAGTTGAGGGCTAGAACATGTGTCCTATTACGGATGAGCAATTGGATATCATTAGGTTGTCCCCCCATCCTTTGTACATATATCTTTAGGTGTGTTAATCCATTCAGTAGACACATTAATGAGCATTGGTTGAAGTGTAATATTGTAGGAAGTAAGGCTTGTTGACCTCAGCATGGAGTTTAATACCTCTAATTAAATTAGATAGTCAACAGTCAGTATAAAGAAATAGCCATGCCTCTGGCAAGCTAGAATTATTTATGACTCTGGTTCTTTGTTTTAAACTTGATAGGAGAATATTATTTATATCCATTTTATCGAAACTAATTTTAGTTCTGACTTTTTATTTAAAATATCATGTGGTGATTTAACATTTTATTTTCTCAGAATGAGAAGTAAATGTCCTTGGATCTATTTAAGTGTAGCATTTTTATTTCTTGTGAAGAAAAGGTTTTTTAAGGCTCAAGACAGTAGCAACAGAATTTTTACAACAAAGACTATACTTTTTGAACAAATTAACTGAACATTAAGTCTAACAAAGTTTCTCTGAGAAATATTATAGCACCATATCAAAAACCCTGATATAACCGTAGTCCAAGCCACCTATTCTATAAATTATCTCTATGGAAGAAGATTGATGGAAACTGGTTAAAAATAATTTCCACTTAACTGAGTGTATTCACCCCTAAAAATCTAAAGTGCTGCAAGCATTGGTATAAAGTGTTCACAGGAGCCTCTCTCATTTCCTCTGTCTCCTTGTTGTAGCCACTTGCTGATACTCTGCTTCATAGGTAGCTGAATCATCCTTTTAGAAGTTTGATGAAGATCAAGTTGAGATAATTGTAACATACTTAGTTGGACTCTCTAGTCTAGCTTTCATTTCCTGGACCCCCCAAAAGAGAGGGAAAGAAGCACTCTATTTAAGTCAGTTTCCTCTGAAATACTGTTAGTGTAATAGACAGTATTTCATTTTCTGTCTTGAAATTTGGTCACAATAATTTCACAAATAAGTGAACTTTGTAGACCTGCTTGGTCTGACTTTAATTTTAAATCCATTTTTTAATTTTATATAGAAGTAAAATATAAGACTTTCCAAAGAACTATATGCTAAATGTAGTCTGGAAAATGAATTCAAAAAACAAATTTAAGGAATAATAACAAAAATGTCTTCATTATTTTAGTAAATGTAAAGTTAGGATTATAGTTATAAATGCTATGAAATTATACTTATGGTTTCAGTCCCAAATATAACAGTTAGCCTTGTAAAAGATAATTATATTTTTGTAGCATAGACTCTGCCCTTAACCCCAATTTTTACAAATACACTCCTGACGACTAGAATAGAGGATGGAGAAACCAGGAAATATAAGTTGTTCAGCACAAGTGTATCTCACCACTATAAATGGTATGATTTGGATGGGATAGCAGTGGCTTCTCACTGCAAGTAAAATAAACTTCTGATTTCTTACTGTTGCCTTCAGTCCCCTACATAATTTGGTTACCTGCCTGCCTGCCTCATTTATCTCTTTTCCTATCTCTTTTCCTTTCTTTCTTTTTTTTTTTTTTTTTTTGAGTGGGAGTCTCACTCTGTTGCCCAGACTGGAGTGCAGTGGCATGCTCCCGGCCACACAGCCTCGACCTGCTGGGCTCCAGTGATCCTTCCGCCTCAGCCTTCCAAGTAGCTGGAACTACAGGTGTGCACTACCACACCCAGCTAATTTTTTTGTTTTATTGTAGAGATGAGGTCTCACCAAGTTGCCCAGGTGGGTCTCGAACCCACGGGCTGGCTCAGGCAGTTCACTCACCTCAGCCTCCCAAAGCACGGGATTACGGACTGAGCCACCGAGCCTGGCCATTCTCTTTCCCTTTCATTGACCACAGTCTGACCTTGGTGGCTGTCATTCTAACCTTCTAACCTGTCAAACTCATTCACATTTCTGGGGCTTTATATACTTAATAGTCTCTCAGTTTGAAATATTTTTTTCTCCACGTCATCAGGCTTTCTCATTCTCATTGTTCTATTCTCATACGCACATGACAGTTTCTCAGAAAGACCTTTTTAGACCTAGTTAAAGAAGGCTCCCTCTACTCAGGAACTTTATCACATTACCCTATATTGTTTTCTTTATAGCACTTATCACCATGTGAAGTTGTCCTGTTTATTTATTACTATGTATGTTTATCTGACTCTTCCCGCTATAATATCAGGATCATGAGTACAAGGACTTTGTCTCTCTGCTTTGCTTACTTCTATATCCCCAGCACCTAGAACCAGGCCTGTTGGTGTTTGACAGTGCTTGTTCAGTGAATAACCATAGCTAGAATAGCCACAATTCAAAATAATGAGCTATAGACACCTTTGTTATTATCAAAGTATCATATTTAAATAAATACCATAATTGCAGATAATTCTGTTTTTATGCTATGCACTATGTAATGACAGAAAAAAAATTTCCGAGATAAATATTGTTATATTATCTTTTTAATAGCCTGCAGTATTTACTGAATGCTTACTATACTAAGGCATAGATACTAGATACTTGTGCCTGCTTTTAAGAAGCTGTTTTTGATTGCTAAAAATGAATAATACAGACAGCAAGTGAATATATGAAAATATGTATGACTGTTAGAATGTGTATTAAAGTATATTTTTTCATATGATTAAGGGGTATATGATGAGTGTGTTTTGCTAAGTTTGAATTCCCGGAAGTTGGAGGAAAAAATAAGGGCATGGGATAGTAAGAACACTGTTTCAGTTTCTGCATATAGTGGCTGGGTGCAGTGGCTCGTGCCTGTAATCCCAGCACTTTGGGAGGTCAAGGCAAGAGGATTGCTTGAGCCCAAGAGTTCAAGGGCAACTTGACAAGACCTCATCTCTACCACAAAAAAAAAACTATTAGGGTGTGGTGGTGCATGCCTCTAGTCTCAGCTACTCGGAAGAATGAGGTGCAAGGATTGCCTGTGCCCAAGTGGTTCAGGCTGCAGTGAGCTGTGATCATGTTACTGCACTCCGGCTGGGAAGACAGAGTGAGATCTTGACTCAAAACAAAAAACAAAAACAAAAAAGCAAAATTTCCTAATAAATACCACTATCTCCTGAAGTGACTGCCTAACCAAATTAACTTCTGTGTATTCTTCAGATTTTAGTTCAGTGCTGTTATAGATCCATGTTCTTTGTTATTTACACTCAAGGAAGTATTTGAGCATTCTTTTTATTATTAATTAATTTATTGTATGGTTATTTTACTGTTTCCTCCGCTGGACTTGACGCTTTGAGAACAGAGACTATGTTTGCATCTGCAAAAGCTAACACCATGCATTTATTTGGTCAGCTCTCAGTTCTTTGAATGAAAGTGGATTGGAAGGAGGGAGGGAGGACAGAGAGAGAGGAGGGCCTTTTACGAACTTCTGAACTAGTCCAGCTATGTGGATAATTAGCATATGATCTAGGACAACAGTAGAGGAAATAGGAAAGTATAAAAAGGAATAGAATGCTTTTTTTTAAAAAAATGAGGAGCTTTCTAGAGATGTAGTGAGGAAAACAAGAATCGAAAAAGACTTTGATCCTGAGTGATTATAATTAGTTGTAAGGGGCTTTTAACAGAAATGAGGAAGTCTAGAGGATAAACTGATTTTGTGAGAGAGAGAAATAGTTACATTACATGAATTCTAGTCTCCAGTCCCAGATGAATGATGTTTTGTGGCACTGAAGAAGTCTGGAATTGACTCTGGAATCCCTGTTGATAATAATGAAGAATACCTTAGTCCATTTAGGCTGCTATAACAAAAATACCATCGACTAGATGGCTTATAAATACCATCGACTAGATGGCTTATAATACCATCGACTAGATGGCTTATAAATCACAGAAATTTATTTCTCACAGTTCTAGAGGCTGAAAAGTCCAAGATCAGGGTGCCAGCAGTGTCAGTGTCTTACAAGAGACCACTTCCTGGCTCACAGATGACCATCTTCTCACTGTAACCTTACATAGCAGAAGGGGCAGGTGAGCTCTCTGAGGTCTCCTTTATTAAGGACACTAATCTCTTAAAAAGGAGAATCATCTCCCAAAGCCCCTGCCTCCCAATACCATCACACTGTGAGTTAGGATTTCAATATATGAATTTCAGGGAATACATAAACGTGCAGTCTATAGCAATGGGCAAACATTTGATTATTCCCAAAAGAACACAGAGCAAGCCACAGACTGTAGAAATTACCAGCATTCATGAGCTTCATGTCAATGGCTGGCAAAATAGGATTATTAAACAGATGGTTTGTGAGCACTTAGATAATGAAGTCATGATCACTAGGAACCACCATGAGTTCACCATAACAAATCACATCAAAATAACTTAATTTGTTTTAATAGGATTACTAGATCAGGGAAAATCATAGACTGTATAAAGCATTTAACTAAGTTGCTTGTTGTAGACAAGTTGAAGAAATGTGGTCTTAATAATAGTTTGGTAAGTATATTCATGATTGAATGTATAATCATATTCAGAACATATAAATTAATTATTTAACAAAAAGTAGTATAGGGAGGTGGTTAAAGTTTGGGTTCTGGAGCCAGCCTTCCTAGGTTTGAATCCTGGCTCTGCCACTTCCTGTTTACATGACCTTAGGCAAGTTACTTCATCCTTTTAAGCTTCAGTTCCTCACCTGTAAAAATAGGAGTAATAATAATTATACTTATCTTATAGCATTGTTGTGAAAATTAAATTGGCACAAATAGTAAACACCTAATAAATACCTTTAATAAATGTAGAATTTTTTTTAAACCAAGGGAAAGTCTATAATGACTTGCTATAAGGCTCTTACTTAAGCTGTCCCATTTGACAGTTTTGTTCAAAACCTAAATGAAGACAGAAGAATTTGAATTTAAGGATAACCAAAATCTGGGAAACAGAGAGAACCAACACATTGAATAGCAGAATCAGGCTAGCTCAAAGATGGTCTGAACTTGGCAAGAGAAAATTTAATAAGAATAAATGTGAAATCCTCCCGTTAGTTCTAGCAGTCAATTGTATCTGCTTAAAATAACTGTTAAAAGAAAAAAAACTTAGGAGTTTGAATTGACTACAAGCTCCACTTGAGCAACATTATAAAAATGCAGAAAATAATTTAGTGAAAAGAACAAAGGAAAAAACAGTGCCACTATGAGTTTGCTATATTAGAGCATATATGGATATTGCATTCTGTTCCATACAGCACAATTTAATAGACACATGAGTAAACTAAAACAGTAATCCAGAATAATATGTTTATGAACAATAAAAAGAGGAACTAAGAACACTTTAACCCTAGAAAAGTTGAGATATATATTAGATGATCTTTAATTATCTGAAAAGTTAATGTATAAAATACGGATTGGATTTATTTGGTAAGGCTCATTTTGGAAGAAATAGCTTAAGGAAGGTAGTTTTAGCTTAGTGTTAAGAATGTTTAATGATTTTAGCTCTTTAAAAATGATATGAACAGCCATTGCTTTGCTAAGCACTAGCCAGGCCATGTTTCCTAGCTTTGGCCCCTCCCCTATCTTGGGGAGGTGAGTCTTCTCTCTCTCTCTCTCTCTCTCTCTCTCTTTTCTCTCTCCCATTCGCCATTACTTTGTTAAACTCTGGTGTGTCCATGTGGTTCTCTGAGCTATGGCCACCATGTTTCTTACCTTTGGCCCGCTCCCCTAGCTTGGAGAAGTGAATCTCCTCTCTCTCCTCTGATTTACTTTCTAAATAAACTATATTTTCCAATCTAAAGAAAAAAAAATGACACCGACTAATTTGTGAATTAGTAAACTCCCCAACCTTAGAAGTATTCAAGTAGAGTCAGAATATCCACTTATCAGGAGTATTGTAACATAAATTCCTGGGAAATTAGGACGTTAAGGTCTCTTCCAGTATTAAAATTCTACAATGTATTTGAGGACTTCAGTTTGTACACATGTTTAACTTCACTTATCTGCTTTATCTTCATGAATTAATAATGATACTCTATTACTTATATTATAAACCTTGAAACCCAACATGAGTTCAGCAGCAGTCGAAGTGAATTTGGAAGAGTGATTTGGTTGCCAGTTATTTTAAGAGACCTAGTCCATGTATTCCATTTCAGAAATGAATTAGCATCTGGGTCAAAAAACATGTAGGTAGGAACTTTGAGAGTTTTCAGAGTATAGGAACACCGCTGATTAATCTTATACTTAGAATACAATCTTGTAAGTTCATAAGAGATAAGGAAAAAATAAAAAAAATATCCTCAGGTACAGTGGCTCATGCCCATAATCCTTGGGAGGTGGAGGCGAGAGAATTGCCTGAGCCCAGGGGTGCAAGACCAGCCTGAGCAACTTAGTGAGACCTCATTTCTACAATTTAAAAAATAAATTAGCTAGGCGAGTTGGCATATACCTATGGTTCCATTTACTTGGAAGGCTGAGGTGGAAGGATCACCTGAGCCCAGCAGGTTGAGGCTGCCAGTGGCCATAAGCATGCCACTGCACTCCAGGCTGATTGAGAGTGAGACTTTGACTTAATAAGTAGAGCAAAAGAGAGAGAGAGAGACTCCAACTCAATAAATAAATAAATAATAGTATATAAAATATGTCAAGTATACATGTGCTTGAAATTTATATTAACTCAACCATTAAAAATTCTTTCAGTAGTCTTTAAAAAATTTCCAGGATACACAGTAATGATTAGCAGTTTCTCAATTTGTATTTAATTATTATTAACAGGTTTTAAAGATATAAAAACATGCCTCATCATGACAGCCTAAAGTAATTACTTTTTTACATTTGAATATAAATGATAAGAGATTTCATGAAGCTTTTCCCTTAAAATGTTTGAACATGTTTAGAATGACTTTGTTATCTTCATGGTTCTGTGCCAAAAATCTTCATTACAACAGCTTGGCAAAAATATGTTGTTCTTTTCCATTATACTACTTTAACAGACTTTTAATGCTGTACGAAAGATATTTGAATAAAGCTTTGGTTAGAAGGTAAAAGTACAGTTACCCTTTTCTCTTGTTTCTTTAGATAAGTGGGCACTAGAAATTATAGATAGTTTTGGCAAGAGTTCAAGGGTTAATGTAGCAGATAAATAAAAGGAATTTTCTGTAAATTGAGACCTGCATTATTTCAGTTGTCTTGTCTTTCCTAACCTAACTCATTTAATTTTAAAAAGTAAATACTTAAATTCTTCCTGACAGTGTGCTCAGCTTTTACTATCGTTTATTACTTCAATTATACTTGATATCACTTAGAACAATCTGCCATTTGGAAATCTCAGTATAGCCTGGAGCTTAGTATTAGATCTGGCTGCTATTGTAACATGTACAGCATATGACATTAATGTATCACAATTAGATTGGATCATCCCTCCTGGTTAAATTTATTTCACATTTCTTTTGTATTCAGTTAACATAAACCTATTAGGGAAGCTGACACATGGGGATGGCTGTATAGGAAGGATATTTTTAAAGTATTTTGATTAAAAAATGAAATTATGGAGCCATGACTCTTCTGAGTTGTGTAATCTTTTTTGTTTTTTAAAAATGTCACAAAGCTCAAGTACCACATTTATATCATTCAAGCTATGTGTGTGTATAAGGAGTTACTTCAGGGTTGAGAGTGACAGAAAAGCACCTTTCTAATTGTACTGAACTCCTTTCTTTGTTTAAATCATACATTACATCTTTTTTTCCTATCCTGTGATCTTCAAATGAAAATAAATTACATATTTCAAAAATAGAAATTGCCTGTATATTAGCTTATAGTGTAAATGTTGATGACACTCATTCCTAGTTTTCTCTTCTAAACTTACCCACCTGCAGTGCGTCCAGTTATCTGAAAGTAATGGAAAAACCCATGTAAGAGATGCACCAAAAGTGGACTCAAATGTTTGCAGTGGCAGAATCAATAAATGTACTAGGATAATAAACTTGTATAAAAAAAATTCATTATTATATAATAGTCTCTATGAAGAAAACTCAGGATGAATGGGCATTAAGTTTATTTTGCTAATTACTTATTAGGAATTCAACTTTTGACTGTTTTGCTTTTTTACAGTTTTAGTTATTTTAACATTAACTCTCTGATTACCAGAAACACCTTTGTAAGCACCATAAACATTTAAATAGTATCTTGAGAGTATAACAAATCTCAAGACATTTATTTGGAAGAATCTCTAAGTTTCACAGGCAAAGGAAACCTAGAAATAAATTTGTTAGTCTGTACATAGTCAACTTTCTCTTAGTGGGAAACTATCCAATTTATGAATGACCTGTTTCTTTTACTTTTCCTATTGCCTTCTTCAGGCCACTTCTCTTCTCAGTAGCCTTCCAGAGACTGGTCAGAAAAGAGAAGGATCTCAAATCAATCACTCTTAAACAAACACTCTTAAATAGTCTTTTTAAAGGTTTGGTACTAAAGAATTGGCACAGTTGCTATTAAGGAGAGTATTGGGGCTATATGTGAATCTTTTTTATCTCAGTTCTCTCCCACTGATTATGGATGGTGAAACTATCTGATCTTCTGCAGTGTCTCCTAATGTTTTTGAGTATATGTGTTTCATATGTAAAAATGAGCAAATGAAAACAATTTTTTAATTTCTTTACTTTTTCTTCTTTTTATGATATGTTGTCAATAGCTATATGACTGTACTCACAGAACTTTTATAAAATATGGTAAATTTTTTTTTGGTTTTCCAGTTGAGACATTTAGGAAATGATGAAGTGCACATTGTTTGGTCAGAGCATACTAGAGACTACAGGAGAGGAATTATTCCTACAGAATTTGGTGATGTCCTTATTGTAATATATCCAATGAAAAATCACATGTTCAGTATCCAGATAATGAAAAAACCAGAGGTAAGAGCTCCTTATTTTCCATTTTAATAATAGATTTTGAGTTCACTAGGGGTTTGAGTTTCTTTCTACCTTGCAGAAGAAAAAGTAAATTAGACATCAAGTTGTAAAAATGGGAGAATTGCAGTACAGTCTCTAGTAGCTATGTGGATTGTCTGAGCCTAGTTCAGAAGGAATTACAACAGGATAAGTAGCAAGAAACTGTGATCAAATGGAAGATGACTAGATAGTACTTGTTACTAAGAGAATGAATACAGTTTTCTTAAAAACACAGAAATTATCATTCCCTTTAGAATAGGAATATATGGTTTCTGTATTTTTGGTTGATACATCTTATTAAGATTATGTGATCATTTAGCCATGTCACTTAATAAATGAGGATTCTACAGATTAAAAAAATAAAAGCCAAATGATTCTGTTACCCGTCCTGTAGTTGGGATGTTTTATATATAATGTAGAATTGAAACACACTGTTGCAGAAGTATTTTCTTTTATCTTTTTTTATTTATTTTTTTTTTTTTTGAGTTGGAGTCTCTCTCTGTCGCCCAGACTGGAGTGCAGTGGCACGCTCCCTCGACCTGCTGGGCTCCAGCGATCCTTCCGCCTCAGCCTTCCAAGTAGCTGGAACTACAGGCACGCGCTACCACGCCTGGCTAGTTTTTGTTTTATTGTAGAGATGCGATCTTGCCAAGTTGCCCAGGTGGGTCTCGAACCCGCGGGCTCAGGCAGTCCACTCGCCTCGGCCTCCCAAAGTGCTGGAATTACAGACTGAGCCACCAAGCCCGGGCTAGAAGTATTTTCTTTCAGGATAAATGAAAGTTTGGTAGTATTTTGGTGTGTCTTTCCATTTTTTTTAACTGAATTCTTATAGTTTATAGAAAACCTCCCTTTTGACAATTGATCATGAATCTTTAGAATTTCTTACATTGAATTAAGTTTCCCATGTGTGAATTTTAGTGATGGCCAAGTTTCTTTGGAGTTCATCTAAACCAGAAGTCAGCAAAGTATGGCCCATAGCCTGGTTTTATACGGCCCACAAGCTAAAAATGTTTTTTGGTTTTTTTTCTTTTTTTTTGCATTTTTAAAGATTTTTTTTTAATGACAACAGAGACAATATGTTACCATATAATCTAAAATATTTACCATGTTATCCACAGTCCTTGCCTTCAGCTGCCATTTGTACTAGCCATATTTAAATAGAATAACTTGAAACTGTCAGTCACTTCACAAAAATTATATTAATTTTCAAGACAATGACATTTAATTATTGTATTCTAATAAACCATGTAAAAAGGGTTTTGCATTCTGTCATAAAGCTGGTATTACACAAAAATAATGAAAAACAGCCTTCTACCTATAAGAATAGATATATTTCCTGTGTTTGCTCAATAGAAAAAAAGAAATTTACTTCCAGTGTTGGATTTTTGTATACAATTGAAACTACTAAAATTTGAAAATTGAGTGTATAAATTAGTCAGTTACATGAAGCACATAGTTCTTTTGAATGGACACCTTGTAAACCTTTGGCAATTTTTGTTTGTTTATTGTCCTAGTATGACTGACCCACCATGGAAAAGAATTTAATTCAAATCTTATTTTTACTGAAGGAAGAACTAGAGGAAGCAGAAGTATTTTTGTGTGCGAAGTGTCTTGATTGCTCTTACAATCATTTCTATGATTTGATTATAAAATTATATTTTAATTTCTCAATCAGGTTCCCTTCTTTGGTCCACTTTTTGATGGTGCTATTGTGAATGGAAAGGTTCTACCCATTATGGTGAGAGCAACAGCTATAAATGCAAGCCGTGCTCTAAAGTCGCTGATTCCGTTGTATCAAAACTTGTATCCTTTTTTAACAATATAGTTTCTACTCTAACGTATATATGTCTACTTTCTTTTTTTTATTTTAAAGATGTGGGGTACAATTCAGGGTTAGGTACATAAGTAGCCATCATACAGGTAAAATTGGGGTACCCTTATTGATGTTATGTGCCCTACCCTCCCAGCAGTGTCCCACTGCTGCCAATCCCTTTCTTGTAGTATTATGATAAATGTTCAGTGACCTATCACAGAAATAAAGATCTGAGTACTACATATACTCACTTATAAGCGGACCCTGAACATTTATGTCTACTTTCAAAGGTAAATATTTCTTATGTATTGTTGAGACCTTTAGTTTCCTGTTTATTAATATATAGATGGTAGAGTTCCTCCCTGGTGTTGAACAGTGATAATATTTGAATGATGCCTTTTCTTATATTTACTTTTAATCAGTACTCATATTTTGGTTAATTAATTAGAGTCCTATTATGTGCCAGGCACTCCTCTACTCCTGAGGTGCATAAATAGCCAAAACAATCATTGCAAACAAACTGTTTTCAGCATACAAGCTTTAATAAAGTTATGGGCAAGTATTCCGGAAGTATAATAACAAGGGGCCTCTCACTCAGCTGGAAGGGGTGGTGGTATCAGGAAACACTGTTTTTTTTTTCTTTTTTGAGTCAGAGTCCCACTCTGTGCTTCTCACAGCCACCGCAGCCTTGATCTGCTGGGCTCAGTGATCCTTCCACTTCCACCTTCCAAGTAACTGGAACTACAGGCATGCACCTCCACTCCTGGCTAATTTTTTGGTTTATTGTAGAGGCAAGGTCTCACCAAGTTGCCCAGGCTGGTCTCGAACCCCTAGGCTTAGGCAATCCTCTCGCCTCCACCTCCCAAAGTGCTGGGATTACAAGCGTGAGCCACCATGCCCAGCAGGAAACGCTTCTAAAAAGCGTGAGGATTGAACCAGTCTTTAAGGACAAATAAGAGTTAACCAGATGGATAAGATTAAGAAGAGCCTTCCAGTCAGAGGAAACAGCATAACCAAAGACATAGAGGCATGAGAAAACCTGGAATGCTTAAGAACATAGTTTCTGGAGCTAGTTTTCCTGAACTCAAATACTGGCCACCACTTTCTTAGCCTTGGAAAAGTTACTTAGTCTTTCTGAGCCTTAGTTATCTTGTCTGTAAAATGAGAATGTTGATAATATCTAGTTCATGGTGTTATGAGAACTAATAATGAGTCAATGCATGTAAAGCTCTTAAAACAGTACCAAGCACACAACATACACAGAATTTTAAATTTTAAATTGTTTTCTGATACTTCTTTCGAAAGTGAATTTGTGTTCTCCATATACTTTTTCTATGTGATTAAAAACGTTTTTTAAAACATAATAAACTATAGATGTTAAGCCTTAAAAGGAAAGCTTCTTTTTTTTATTTTTTTGAGTCAGAGTCTCACTTTGTCGCCCAGGCTGAAGTGCAGTGGCACTCATGGCCACCGCAGCCTCAACCTGCTGGGCACAGGCTATCCTTCCACCTCAGCCTTCCGAGTAGCTGGAACTACAGGTGCCCACCACCATGCCCAGCTAATTTTTTTATTTATTGTAGAGACATGGTCTTGCCAAGTTGCCCAGACTGGTCTTGAACCCTGTGTTCAGACAATCCTCTCTCCTCTACCTCCCGAAGTGCTAGGATTACAGGCATGAGCCACCATGCCTGGCCAGGAAATCTTCTTTTTTTTTTTTTTGAGTTGGAGTCTCACTCTGTTGCCCAGGCTGTTGAAGTGCAGCGGCACGCTCACAGTCACCACAGCCTCGACCCAGTGCTGTCGAGTACAATCCTTCCGCCTCACCCTTCCAAGTAGCTAAAACTACAGGCATGCACTGCCACACCTGGCTTATTTTTTTATTTATTGTAGAGACAAGGTCTTATCAAGTTGCCCAGGCTGATCTTAACCTTGAGCTTAGGCAGTCCTCTCGCCTCAGCCTTCCAAAATGCTGGGATTACAGGCTTGAGCCACTGCGCCTGGCCTAGAAAACCTTAAAAATATTTTATGTTCCATTCCACATGAAATAGATTTACTGTCTTAACTTGGTAGTCTACCATGTACATTTCTTTTTTTGATTAAAATTGACTTAAGCAATCTGATTTCTATGTAATGTTCTCTGTGTTCTGATGCTGCAAAATAGAATTGCAGGTGAATCATGACATGTTACATTGATTAAGCTTAATGACATTTATATGGTATTTCTTATTTGTGGCATTTATATCTTACCAAGTAGTTTAAAAATGCAAAATCAGCCGGGCTTGGTGGCTCAGCCTGTAATCGCGTGCCTTGGGAGACTGAGGTGAGTGGATTGCCTGAGCCCGCGAGACCTGCCTGGGCAACTTGGCGAGACCTCATCTCTACAATAAATCAAAAAATTAGCCGGGCGTGGTAGTGCGCGCCTGTAGTTCCAGCTACTTGGAAGGCTGAGGTGGAAGGATCGCCGGAGCCCAGCAGGTGAGACTGCAGTGGCCGGGAGCAGCCACTGCACTCCAGTCTGGGCGACAGAGTGAGACTCCAACTCAAAAAAAAAAAAAAAAAAAAAATGCAAAATCAAGAGTGTTGGAGGTATGGCTTAATTTTTTTTTTCCTGCATCCCAGTTTATAGTCTTCTGCTTCAATCTTCATATTACACTAAAGTAGTGTAGTGGCCGAAAGTTCAATCCAAGAGACCACCAAGAGCCAATTCCGATGAAAGTTCAAGAGGGTCTTTATTTACAAGCTCGAGCCTGGGCCTCTGTCGACAACCAACACAGCAAAGTAATTCAGAGGCCCTGATTTCCTTAAGCAGATGCCTTTTATGCTTTTACACAAAGGGAGGAGGAATTTGGGGGGGCTTTCCAGTTGTGCTACCATTTAATTGGGTAGTAACCTCTGGTGGTCAGCTTAATCGTGGAGGATTGGCTAGCCTGACTCGGGCTGACCTTGGCCCACTAGCTAGGGAAGTTGCAGAGACATCTGGAAACTTAGGTGATTACCCCCTGGCACCTGATTGGATGTTGCTAAGGGGAAAGTGAGATAAGGGAAGGGGTTGAAGCTTGTAACCGGAGCTTTGCAGTTTTTTCCCATAACTGAAACTTTAAACAGTTACAGGTTATGTTTTAAAGCAGAAAAGTAAAAATGGCTGTGCTATTGTTCACAAGCCGATTACATATTTATTGGGTTATAGCATGTTCCTAACCTAAGTCTATGGTATACTCTATTACGGTTCTCTCAGTAGAAAAGCTGGATTTGCGGTTAGAAAACATTGATTTTTTTTTTTTTTAATTGAGCTCTGCCTCATGATCTTGGGCATGTCACAGAATCTCTGAATCTCACTTTCTTCATTTGGAAAAAGATGCTAGTAATTATCTCAGAATTGTGAAGATTAAATGAGATAGTTAATTTGTATGTGCTTAGTAAATATAAATATAAGTTACATTATTTTGTGCAGTGATTAATTGTCATGTGTAAAGATTTCAGCCATTATAAAACAACACTACCCAACACCAAGAAATTGCCTAATTGAGTTTTTATGTTTGGCTGATTGGTAGGTTGCTTGCTTGGGTTAGATTCTCAGGCCTAGTTCATGACATTTTTAATAGTTAATCTTGCTGAGATATTAATAGATACCACTTTGGAGAAAATTCTAGGATGAAGGAAAATAATTTCAGATGAAAATAGTGAACATGCAAACTTTATTTAAAAACCAAATATGAACAGTTTCTACCAGCAAAATTCTTCTAGAACACATAGAATAAAAACATTAAATCAGACAAGGCACAGTGGCTCACGCCTATAATCTCAGCACTTTGGGAGACTGAAGTGGATCACTTGAGCCCAGGAGTTGAAGACCAGCCTGGGCAACATAGTGAGACCTTGTCTCCACAAAAAATAAAAATAAAAAATTAGTCAGGTGTGGTGGCACACACTTCTAGTCCTAGCTACCCAGGAGGCTGAGGCAAAAGGATGGCCTGAGCCCAGGCAGTCAAAGCCGTGGTGAGCCATGATCATGCTACTGCACTCCAGCCTGGGCAAAAGAGTGAGACCCCCCAACTCAAAAAAAAAATTAAACAAATATTTCTTGCTTGGAATCCTGAATTTAGAAACTATAGGAAGTTGTTTTATTATAACATTTAAGTATGTAGTAGAGATACTCCTAACCTTTGCTAATCTGAAGAACATATAATCATCTTTCACAAAGATGTACATAGTTCTGTATTCTAAATATTGAGAAAAAATGACCTTATAAAGATGGATTACTTGATTTTTAAGTGGTAGTTTAATATAAAATACGTTAAAATACAAATGTCTAGTTATAGTTACATATAATAAACGATGTAATCCCAGCACTTTGAGAGACTGAGGTGAGAGGATTGCCTGAGCCCAGAGATTCAAGACCAGTCTGGGCAACATGGCAAGAACTCTGCAATAAACCAAAAAAATTAGCCGGGCATGGTGGTGCATGCCTGTAGTTCCAGCTACTTGGAAGGCTGAGGTAGAAGGATCACCTGAGCCCAGCAGGTCACGGCTGCAGTGGCCGTGAGTGTGCCACTGCACTCCAGCCTGGACGACAGAGACTCCAACTCAAAAAAAAAAAAAGAAGAAAAGAAAACCATCAGAGTTAATCCTTTAATTCTCATAAAAGAATTGTAGGGGTTAAAAAATTGTAATAAACTCAATTATATTTGGATAATTGTACTGCTGTGTCAGTTATTTTATGCCCAATAAAAGGACCCACTAAAGATTCCACAGCATAAATTGTGCTATTTATGATCATTAACTACAGTTTAAATTTTATCTTAGGAACATCTTCTGCAACTATGAATCTAATGTTGTTCACTAAATGAGGACAATATTGATTGTCATATGCTACCCAAATCGATCATGCTGGCAGCCAGAATTACAGTAATCTGTCAGTATTGATGACTGTCTTTCAAGCTTTGAAACCTCTCCTTCACTTCACTTGTTTCTTGTATTACTTGTACTTGAAAAGCATTTTCTTGCAACCTCTGATTTTGTCAGCTAGGTACTTTTTGCGTGTGTGTATGGTCTCCTGAGCTCAATTTGTTGATTTGATCATGCAATTAGAACTGAAATGTAACACTGGGGAGAAAGACTAGGCAGATTCTGAGTAACCACTGGACCAAAGAGATATTTCGGGTTTGATGTTAGCCATCATTTATTAGTTATCTGTTGAAAGAGTGCTGACTTTTTGGTTGTTTCTGTGTTTTGCAGTGGGAATAATAATTGCAAAGCATTAATTTCATGACCTTAGCAATCATGGCTCTATTCCTTAAAAAAATTTTAAAGCAATTATTTGTTTTGATCCTAAAGACATTTTGACTATGACTAAATATACAAATGTTAAATATGATACTATCATGTACATACTATTTCATACTGTAAGATGTAGTATACGTAGAAAATTTCAGAAGTTACAGTATGTAATCATGTTGTATTAGGGCTCTCAGAATAAAACCAATAGGATGTATACAGAGAAAATGAGAAAAGATAATTATTTAAGGAATTGGTTTATGCAGTTGGCTAGCAAGTTCAGAATCTGTAAGCATCCCAGGGAAGAATTGATATTGCAGTGTGAGTCTGAAGGCAGAAAGAATTCCCTCCTTCCTGTGGGGACCTTAGTGTTTCCTCTTAAAGTCTTTAACTGATTGGTTAAGGCCTACCTGCATTTAGGGGTTAATCTGCTTTACCCAAAGTCTGCTGATTTAAATGGTAATCAGTATTTAAAATATAACTTCGCTGTAACAGCTAGATGGTGTTTGGCCAAAAACTGGGCCCTGTGACCCAGCCAGTGTACATAAAATTAGCCAACATATCCTGCTTTTCTAAAGTTTTCTTTTTAACTGTTCTATTTCAAAATATAATTTGAGGAAAGTACATGAATCCTAAGTGTATGATATGAGGAATTATTAGAGTTTAAACTACCACGAGGTCAAGAAATACAGCTGCAAGCCAGGCGTGGTGGCTCAGCCTGTAATCTCGCGCTGTGGGAGTCTGAGGTGAATGGATTGCCTGAGCCCGCGGGTTCCAGACCCGCCTGGGCAACTTGGTGAGACCTCATCTTTACAAAAAATCAGCTGGGCGTGGTAGCGCATGCCTGTAATTCCAGCTACTTGGAAGACTGAGGCAGAAGCATCGCCGGAGCCCAGCAGGTCGAGGCTGCAGTGGCCGGGAGCAGCCACTGCACTCCAGTCTGGGCGACAGAGTGAGACTCCAACTCAAAAAAAAAAGAAAAGAAATACAGCTGCACGGTTTTTCTTTCAAAAATATTTATTGATCACTTACACAGTGGTGGTAAAGATTTTGAGAGATGCAAATACAAATCAGATAGTAATCCTATTTTCATAAAGTTTATCATTTAATGGGGGAGAATAATATATGCATTAATCATTATAATTCCAGATTAATTGAAAGTGTCCTAGTAGGTTTATAGATAAGTTGCTATGAGAGTCCCAAGGAAGAATAAATTACTATGGAGTAAGAAAATGAGGAAAGAATGTATAGAAAATCTGGGTCTTGATGGGTGGGGCTTGAGTAGGATGAATGTAACATGTCTAGCATAATTCATGCAATTTATAATTTCAGGCTTTGTACATATGTATATTATGTAAGTATACTATTCTGAAATATACAGTCTGGGGAATATTATACTATTAATGGCATTTTTAGAGAACACTTTATTCTTAGGTTTTAAATATTCTTTTCTATTATAACCAATATTTTATTTCTTCTCATCTGTTTAGATTTGACTTTTTCTTAAGTGGCAGAATTGAGTTTCTGTTTAAGTTTTTTAGACAGATTACCAGGTGTCAATGATTATTCTTTAATTAGTCATAGTTTGTTATCTCTGCAGTTCTACTACTCAGATGTAAAGAACTGGTTGCAAAAGTATGAAAGCCAAAACTAAATGAAATGTAATTGATTGAGCCCACTTTCATTATGGTAGAACATTAAACCCTCTTTGGGGGCCCATCAATGTAGTTGCCATTTCATGTTACAAGAAAATGAGTTTATTGAGAAATTACATAATTGTATATATCTACTGTCTTTTGTAAAATATTTCCTCAGAAGGTAACATCAACAAGTGGGCTATCTTTAATTTAATCTGTAAAAAGAGGATAATAATAGTCCCCAACTCAGAATTGTAAGGATTAAGTGAAATGATCCACATGAAGCACTAAGCAACCTGTCTGTTATGTAACAAGAGCTCAAAAAATGGTAGCTGCACAATAGTTAATGATGTTATTATTATTGTCTACATTCACACTGGAAATACTCTTCTAAAATACAAACCTAAGTACAGACAGTCCCCTATTTAGGATAGGTCATTATGATGGTACAAAAATGATTCACCATACAGTAGAAACTGTACTTCAAAATTTTGATTCAAAATTATTTGTAATCATTGTATTATAAAATACACTTTGTGTTAGATGATCTTACCCAACTGTAGGTTAATGTAAGTGTTCGGAGTACATTTAAGATAGGCTAAGCTAAGCTATGAGGTTCAGTAGGTTCTATGTATTAAATATGTTTAATTATTAAATATGTTTAATTCAACTTGTGGTAAGTTTATTGGGATGTAACCCTGTTGCAAGCAAGAGAGCATGTGTATACTAAAAGACTATGATAGCTTTTAACTGCTTATTGAAACAAGTTTACATTTTTTTACCACCTGCAGGCAGTTCTTTTTATTCTATCTTCCCATCCTCATGTTTCTCACTGTAGTTTATCAAACATGCCAGTACTCCTCCCCAGCTTCGTCCCCTATCCTAACCCTCATTTCCTACCCCACTGACACACAGGGCACTCTGTATGTGTCCACCTAAACCATATTCATTATTCCTTGAATGCCTCGCTCCTCTTTCAGTCCTATGTTTTTTCTCGAAGAATGCCTCTCTCTACTCTTTTCTACCTAATCAACTCATTATTCATTACCCAAATATCCTTTGTAAAAATAAAATATACTTTGTTTTATGGGAAAAAAAACCTTCACTATACAAAATTACTGCTCACACTGCCTCAAAACATTTTGTTATAGCGCCTACCATGTGTATGCACACATTAGCAAGTCTTAGCCTCCTTGTTTCACTAACTTTTGGCATAGTGCCTAGATTGTTATAGGTGGCTACTTTATCTGTTTTTGAAGATTATGATTAGCATGGATTTTATTAATGGGAAAAGCCCAAATCTTTTGCTGTCTCTTTCTCTATTTATTCTTTTTA
Source organism: Cephalopachus bancanus (assembly GCA_027257055.1). Taxonomy (NCBI): domain Eukaryota; kingdom Metazoa; phylum Chordata; class Mammalia; order Primates; family Tarsiidae; genus Cephalopachus; species Cephalopachus bancanus. The sequence goes on along the minus strand of JAPVLO010000083.1, from coordinate 854,726 downwards.
TTGTTGTTGTTAAGTTGTAACATATAACTTGTGGTTTGTATTGTATTAGACTCAAGTTACAAACTCTTAAGAGCTTGCCAGGTAGGTGTAAACCTGGGACCAGTAGAAATTGTCTCTGATACATGAACAAGCCAAAATAGAGTGCACATACAGAGATTGTGTATTTTGACTGATTAATTAGTAGTATATTTTTATCAAAGGACATTATAGTTTAGTGAAGGTAATTTCAGAGATCACTAATTAGTGGAGGTTTTCACTTCATTTGTTGGGTTGGGAGGGAATCTATTAGGGAGACAGATGAGCTAGATACCTCTGACTGGATGACAGTGACAAGATGTGTTGAAAAGGATACAGCTTTGTGTCTCCTCCAAGAAGGAGGCAACAGGAGGCTGAACCCTGAAGGCTCACACTGCCATGCTGTAAAGCAAGGAAAGTGGTGTAGCAACAGGAGAGCAGTAGGGGGCAGCTATGGGAGCCTAGATGCTGGTAAGGTCTCCAATTTTGCTGCTTTAACATTAGTGCCACCTACCTTAGTAATTCCATTAGAAGCTCTCTAGCCGGGCTCGGTGGCTCAGCCTGTAATCCCACGCCTTGAGAGGCTGAGGTGAGTGGATTACCTGAGCCCGCGGGTTCGAGACCCACCTGGGCAACTTGGCGAGCCCTCATCTCTACAATAAATCAAAAACTAGCCGGGCGTGGTAGCATGCGCCTGTAGTTCCAGCTACTTGGAAGGCTGAGGCAGAAGGATCGCCATAGTCCAGCAGGTGAAGACTGCAGTGGCCGGGAGCGGCCACTGCACTCCAGTCTGGATGACAGAGTGAGACTTCAACTTAAAAAAAAAAAAATAGAAGCTCTCAATCTCTTGTAAGTGCTTTTTGTTCTTCATTTTTTCCAAATGAAGGTCTTAAACTTCATGGACAAATTGGTTAGTTGTTAAATACTCTAAGATCCGTAGTTAAAGATCATTCATGCTTCAAGAGAAAATGATCTAAATAAAATGTCTCACCAGCTAAGTTATCCAGGTTTTGTGTTCTTTGAGGAGCTTGCAGCCATTGTACCATTGTATTAACCATTGTAGTAGGTTTTCTCTAAGAGTAGACAGACATTCTTATTCACCTAACAATCTGCACTGTAATTAGAGCACTTAAGTCTCCTGTATTAAAGACATGGCATTACTATTAAAGAATTTCTTTACTGTACTTAAACATCCCCTTGGCCAGGATTTTGCTGCCAAGCCTTATAATCCCTGCATGCAGAGAAATTATTTAAACAGGAGCCCTGGATATGTGCACACTTCTATAGCAACTCTAATATATATTTTTACTGCATCAGTTTTAATTTTTTCAGCTGTTCTATCATGTTATTGGTATTTTTAAGAGCTTCCTTACAATTATGGGAATATTTTTATTGCATACCCTTAAAGATAATAGTTCTGATCTAGCAAATATGTGTCCTTTCAAATATGAAAGCAGTAAATAAGCTGGGCTCGGTGGCTCATCCTGTAATGCTGCGCCTTTGGGAGGCTGAGGTGAGTGGATTGCCTGAGCCCACGGGTTCGAGACCCGCCTGGGCAGGTGACCTCATCTCTACAATAAATCAAAAAATTAGCCAGGCGTGGTAGCGTGCACCTGTAGTTCCAGCTACATGGAAGGCTGAGGTGGAAGGATCGCCGAACCCCAGCAGGTCGAGGCTGCGGTGGCCGGGAGCGGCCACTACACTCCAGTCTGGGCGACAGAGTGAGACTCCAACTCAAAAAAAAAAAAAAAAAAAAGAAAGCAATAAATATAAATCTCTGATAGGTAATAACTTTGCGATAATATCAAAACCAGATAATGCAGTCACAGTAAGAAAATCAACGTAAACTTGGTTTTCTAATGTTGCTGACAGTAATATGGCAGACAGTTCCTTCTGCATTTGTATGTTTTTTTGTTTTTTTTGTTTTTGAGTTGGAGTCTCACTCTGTCGCCCAGACTGGAGTGCAGTGGGCGCTCCCGGCCACCGCAGCCTCGACCTGCTGGGCTCCGGCGATCCTTCCGCCTCAGCCTTCCGAGTAGCTGGAATTACAGGCATGCGCTACCACGCCCGGCTGATTTTTTGATTTATTGTAGAGATGAGGTCTCGCTGCCCAGGCGGGTCTCGAACCCGCGGGCTCAGGCAATCCACTCACCTCAGCCTCCCAAAGGCGCGGGATTACAGGCTGAGCCACCGAGCCCGGCTTTTATTTGTATGTTTTTACCTGTTGAATAGCAAAACAATTACAGTTTGAATTTATTTTTTCATTTCCTAGTGAAGCCTTCCCAAAATGTTGTTTAGAACAGTAATTTCCAGGCCAGTAGCAGAAATAGCCAGTGTTATTTTTCTTAAAGAGACTAAGAAAGTCTCCAAATGTTTGATACTATTTATGCTCTTTTTTTTTTTTTTTTTTTTTTTTTTTTTGAGTTGGAGTCTCACTCTGACACCCAGACTGGAGTGCAGTGGCCACTCCCGGCCACCGCAGCCCCGACCTGCTGGGCTCCAGCGATCCTTCCGCCTGGCTAATTTTTTGATTTAGTGTAGAGACTAGGTCTCACCTTGTTGGGTGGAGCCCAGGTAATCATTGCTCAGAAGAGACTAACCTCTGATGGATGGAGGGCTGGTCTTATCATTTCTGTGGCTTTTTCATTCTCAGTCCTGGAACCACCTTGATGGAGTTTTCCTTTGGTGAGCTGAAGGGGTAGAGTGAACTGGGAGCCCACATTGAATTCACATTCCAGCTTGCAGGGCTGTTCAGCCTGCCAGCTGGATGTCTGGACGCTTTCTAAAACCTTCCTACAAGAAATATATCTATCTATGCCTAACCTGTACTGGCTATCTTGCCTCAGTAGACTCTTGCATAACACTCCTTTACAGTTTTGCTTTAAAATACTTTTATACAATTATTGTGCTTTTACATATTATTTATACTTTCACCTGTTATTGATAAATAACGTATACTTTTGTCCTATTCTTATGGTACATTGGCTTCATGGCAAAAAAAAAAAAAAATAGCAAAAGAAGAGAAACCACTACCACCGTCTTGTGTGTTTTGTCAAATCTAGTTTAACAATGCCAATCTAGACAGTTGTGTTATATCACAGTGCACCAAACTACATTATTCCCTAGGCAAACTACAGTATTCCCTAAAAACAATCAAACCTGAAATTGCGTTCATCTTTATTATTTTCTCTTTCATGCTGAAATAGGGGTTTTTTTTGTTGTTGTGACTTTTGTTGTCATTATTTGTTTTGTTTGTATTAAAACCCTGTGTTGTTGCTCTTAGCGATACATGTGCCCTGATATACTCACATTATTGTTCATACCTACTACATAATATGCAAGTTTTATTCTAGTCTTTGTTTAAATGTGAAATGTAGATTCAGAAGCTATTTGAGGATTTCAGAGTGCAAAGAAAAAAGGATGTAAAGCTGAAATTAGTCTTTAAATTTGTCTGACATAGGAATTGAAGTGCTTTAAATCCATTATTTTTGTTGACTAAACATAGGCCTTTTGATATTGAATTTTTTAATAACACTATAATGGAATTAAAATTAAACTGTGGGTCACAAAGCTCTTCATTTTCTTCTGCTTTTCCTCTCAAATACTAGAATACAGCCTATTTAAATCTTAACTTTTGCTTGCCAAACCACTGTTACCGTCCATCTGTTCATGCCAATTGTAAAGAAGGTTCAGTTTTTAGTGAAGCTTTGCATTTCACATAAGGTATGTGAAGTGAAATTTCACAAGGGACATGATGGATCCTGATTCTTAGTGATAAACCTTTGGGGCCATCAGGGTTGGCATATGGTCCAGTATGATATGAAGGCTTGGGTTCCCTGGCTTCACTTCTTTGGCGTGAAGCTGATAAAACCTGGCTCTTGAGTATTATTTCACTGGACACCAATCATGGGCAGCAGGAACTGCCCATTTAACTCTCTGTGGGAAGGAAGCCCAGAGAGCATTCACAATGGTACCATTGTCGAGTTGCAAACTGCTCTGAACAGCTTGACAGCACTAGGGAGGAGGGGAAGGGGTTGCTTCACTAATTACAGTTCAGAAAAGAGAAGAAGCAAAAATAGCTGTTGTAGAACTGATGTTTCTACATTTACTTACTCTCTTGATAGGAATGTTGACTTTTATTTAGCACATAGCTACATCAAAAAGAAAGCAAATATATTTAAGCAACCACCTGTAGTAATTCCTTGTTAATGTGCCATTATCTATTTTTAGCTCACCAGATTATTGCAGAGCAAAAGTCAGTTTTGCCTTATGATGTTTTTATGTTTAGATGAAAATAATGTATTCTTTTATCTTCATAAAAATTTTAAATGAGGGAAAGTAGATTAAAATCACTACAGTCCACATATCAGATAAGGTTATACATTTGGTTTAATTTAACACTTTGCTTTTTAGAATTCCCAAATAGCATCTGAATGCAAATAAGCTATATTATTATAGAAATGTAAATTAACTTCCTGCATAACAGTTGCAACTTCTAAAATAATCCACTAAAGATAAATTGGGCAGCACGTCTTAAGGTTAAATACTAGATTTATCATTTAAATGAGAAACTGATATCTATTTCAGCCATGCATGGATATCTCATAATTCTCTCGCTTGGATATTTTTTTAAAGGATTGTTTCCTTTTTTTGTGAAGTACTCTATGCCCTGATATTTGTATAAATATTCCTCTTGGCCTTTCTGTTTTCTTCCAGTTAGTTTTATCAGTAAGCAGTTGGTTGTTCTGTTGCAAATAGACAACGATTACAACCTAAAAAAAAAATTAAAGCTTATTTTCAGACTTCAGGGATCCTTACTCAACTGTATATTTCTATAGATGAGTTTTTTTTCGGCTGAAATTGAGTTGACTAAATTATACTGCAGTATTGTAATTTATGCAACATGTTCTTAAATAGGATCAGGAAGAGATATTTTAAGCAAACTTTTCTTAATCTGTAAATTTTTTAAATGGGATGCTCCTGCTAAATTTGGGAAAAATCAAATGTGTGTTTTCTAAAATTAGTAAATCTGTAAAATTTACTAGTATTCCATATCCTGTGTTCCCTTAAGTAATTTTAGTAAATGGGCACCAGTGCAGTATTTCAAAACAGTAATTCATTGACTGCCCATTCTTTCTTTTACTGCAGAATAGATTATATTTAAGTCAAGATTAATGGATAGATTTTGATGCTAAAGTCCAGTGTCTAAGCCTGTCATTCCCTGGGGGCATATAGTGCATTACTTTAAGCCAATATACTGCTTATCATGGATTCTATGACACTGCCTTAAATGACAGTTTGCTGTACTTTGTTACTACTTACTATGATAATAAAATCACTTTTTTGTATTCCTGATAATTATAGCACTTAAACAAAATCTTAATTAAATTAGTGCACATTTAAGTAGAGATAACACTTAAGTAATTGTACACTGTAAAATTTCACTTATTTTGTTATTTTTGTCCTTTTTGCAATCTTCTGATGGGGTCCAAGTTTAGTATTTAGTTCAAATACATACATTTATATTCTTGACTTTAAAGTTCTGAAAATTTGTTCTCAAAAAAGAAAAGTGATTGTTTCTAGTATCCTCATAATGTTTTAAAATTCTTATTGTAATATCAGTGGTTTTCAAGTAGTCCTCTGTTGACTTTGAAAGTCTCATTATTACTAAATTAATGATAATATTTTCAATTAAACCTTATCAAGGATGAGAATACAAAATTTTAATTTTACTAAATTTGAAATCCAGATAACTCAGTTTTTCTTGTAGACGTTTTACTTCATACAACTCATAAAAATAGATGATATGTGTACACACACACACACATATATAGGGTAATCATATTAGTGCTTTTTGAAACCCACCAATGATCACTGGATTATTAAATCAGGAAGAATTTTCAGAACCTTTAGGTAGGTTTGAAATTTTAAGCCTATTCGTTTAAGGTTAATCTTTTTAAATGTATTTACATGAACTTTGGTAGAATTGGGCTTATCAACTTTTTACTTAATGTTTTCATTTAGTAATTGACTGATTTATGAGCAATTATATGTGGTCCAAATTTTATTCAACTCCAGCTTTCAATAATAGGGCTATCCTCACACTGCCTTAGCACCTGTTATGGATTTTGAGTCATCTGGCAGCCCATGGGACTTAGATAAAGAAGTACCAGGTGTCCTGCCTGTCTCCTAATTGAGACGCAGTGAAAACAATATAGACTTGGCAATATGGTTAAAAGGATGGATTAAAGCCCAGCTTTGTCTGCTCTGACAAATCACAGCTTTTCCTTCATGGTGTAGATAGTATCAACTACTAAAGAATTTCACTAATATAGGTCATCATAAAAACACAATAATTTGTCATAACCTGTTGCAGACTTTCAGAAGAATTTCTGTTAACATAGTATAAGTAAACTATATTAATACCATGATTCATGCTATTTGTTTAGGGGAATTTTATTTTTTACTACATATAAACTAGACTGCATGTTTCTGGGAGAAATTACCTACAGTAGGAAAGAAACGTATCCATTTCTCTGCCATATTTTTATTTACCAGATCTTTTTTGTTTTACAAGGTAAGCAGTATAGTTTACTTTAATCTTATAAATGAACAGTGCCTGTTAGTCCATGGGATACTTGATTACCCTGTGTGTTTCAGGAAAATATACCTACCCATATACTGTATCTCAATAAAATTCTTTATTTTTTTCAAGACCTAGTATAATGATACTGTCTCAGAATGTTTAAAGATATTTCAAAGCCTTTTAAAGCTAAAGTGCCAAATGTAGTTTGCTTTCTCATTTTAATTTTTAAAATATGCAAGTGCTTTTATCTTTCATATTCTAAAACATACTAGTATGATAATTAAAATATAGTAAATTTATAGTAAAAATAACGAACATCTTTCAAAAATTGCCTGTCTTAGAATTTAAGCTAATAGTATTCATTGTTTTGGCCATACTTAAGATAACTAAAATGAAATGCCTAATATAACTTCTTCATTTTACTATGCAACACCCACACCATTGAGACTAGTTGTAGAAAGAACATTAGACTATTAATTAAAAGACCAAGATTCTAGTCCCAACTCTACCCATCAGCAGCTTTATTAATCCATCAAAATGGAGAGTTTGTGTTCTCCATTGAGGCAAGACCTATTGCTAAATAAATGTTCTGCTGATTTTACTGTTTCCTGAAAGAAACATTGATGGATATATCCTTCCTTTAGTTCAGACTCCCTTAGATATTCTCAATAAATGATACCTTGTCTTGGGATAATTTCTTTCAAGATGGTCTTTTTAAAACCTAAATAGTGTTATTTTTCAAGGATAATATTACCTCTATACTTATGATATGCAGAGCAGTTTTTGGAATCTGCCTAAAATGGTTTGAAATTACCATTCATTTTATTATGTCTGTATAGATATTCTCAAAGATTTTTCCCTTTTTTCCCCTTTCTATAGATAGCCACTTAAACAAATAGAATTAGTTTGACTAAGTTCACTGGCTCATACATACCATTATAGAATTTATGAAAAAATTTTAAATTTCTTTCTAAAAATTGTCATACATATTGGGGGAAAATGTTTATTTCAGTGCTGCATTATGAGTTGAAATTACTTCAAATATTTATAGAATTTTTCTTTAGACAATTATTATAGTATTTAAAGAAGTAATTATCAGTTTCTTTTTGTTTAATGCAGTACCTTAACATATTTTTAAACATTGTGCTCCATTCTCTTTTTTTTGTAGCACAGAGAGCCAGCGAGATCAAGGGGCACAGTGAAACTAAACTCTTTCTCACGAGTGAGATTCAATCTCTAAATCCATTCCTAGGAAAATTGCAACTATATTTGCTCCAAAGAGATTTACCTCTAGGAAGCTATATTGAGATTAGAGGAAAGGGGCTATCTACATAACAGACATCTCCCAGTCTGTTGAACCAACTTTATCCATTCCTTCTGTAATTCGTAAGCAGTCATTGAGTACTACTGGGCTCTGTGTTGGGTGTGGAAGCCATAAAGATAAAAAGCCATAGTCTCGGTCCCCACTAGTCTGTAACTACAAAATGGACAATTAAAATTTAAATAACACAAAGAAAAGGACTGGGTTACTGGTCTCTAAAATGAAGTAGTAACATTAAAGGGCCACTAAAATCTGCCCCTGTGAATTAGGGACAGAAACTATTTCTAAAGAAAGTGTACTTTATTAGGAGAACAAGCCTGAGGAAAGAGGGCCTCTAGAGGTGGGAGTGAGGACAAGGGCTGATTTGTGGCAGTCATTGAGGTTCATGATGTGGAAACTCTCACCATAGCCAATTTGAGGCCACTACTCAACCTTACAAACTTTGTGAATGTTGAATTGTTGGCTTTAGTTTGCTCAACTTAAGTAGTACTCTCCAGAATTTTTTTTAAGTCAGGCAAAATTTCTAAGTAATTTTTACCATTGGAACTCTCCCTCTTCCTATGATTACTATTTTTGGAATCTCCTATCTAGAGACGGAGATGAAATTTCTAAGTGCTAAAACCACCAAGATGCCATAGAAATATATGTGTGTAGTCAAGTACTCACTAAATTAAGAGTTTCAGAGTGGGCCTGAACTTCCTGAGACTATGCCATTGAGACATAAACACTTCATACTTGCCTTTGGTAGCCAATAGTTTTTTCCTGTTTAGAAAATAAAACATTAAACCTGAACTTAAGAAGAAAACAAGCAATGCTATAAATCTTTGATATCTGCTTACAATTGTAATTTTATAATTCCTTTTTGTGAAAATTATACTTTATATTTATTCTGTATACAACATATATATGCATACATATATGTGTGTGTGTATACACACACACACACACACACACCCCAGCATACAAATTGCCATTTATTTCAGACTAGTCAGAAACTACATTAGCATTAAATGTAGTTGACCCTACTGGGTGTGCCATGGAATCACAAAACTGAAAGCATTCCCTTTTCTAATAAAAGTAGTATAGAGTACCAAGTTAATAAAATTATTGTGGAGAATGAAGAGTGTTGCTTCTTTAAAAGTAAATCTACCTTTTATCTATTTTCCCTATATGTTGATTAAGTTGAAATACTTGATAGTACCTAAACTTCTGCAGTATTTTTTTCTTATATTGTATCTTTTTCCCCATGAGAAATCAAAATTTCCTCCATCAGAATAAGTCCAAAGTCCCTCTGTACATACCACAAATAAGAAATGTTAGTAGTATTATCAGAGAGTTCTTGCACATGAATATAGATGTATTTTTTAATGATATCAAAAACTGTCCTCCTAGAGACATGCACCTGCTATTTACAAAGACATGAGGCAAAGGTCAAAATAAACTATTTTCAGCACAGATCTAGGGGCAGTTTTGAGTTACCCTGTATTTATATCCTTTGTCACCAACACCCTATATAGTAAATAGGAGTAGGTGATGGTATTCCCATTTAACACAGAGATAACATGACACAGAAAATGCATGCATATTTTTCTAGGACCAGGCTGAAATTGAACTTCAATTTTTTTATAGCTGGTCTTAAAGTTTTAAGAGCAGTTGCTTAAAATGTGTAATAATGTTAAGTAACTACTCTCTTAAGAGTAGTTACTTAAAATGTATAATAATGAAATACAGATTAGATTTAAACTATGTTACAGAAAATGTTTGGTTCCCTTTATTATTTTTAGAATAGTAATATTCCTTCCCCTCTTTTCTGCTGTTGCAGAAAGTGGAAGGAGGATTAGTGGATAATTATATTGCTGTGATTGCAGCAGCACCTGCATGTTATTTTTTTTTTTTTGATTGGCTAGTTCTGTATTAAAGATTTCTACCAGCTAAACATCACCCTCATCAAATGTTTTTTATTACTTAATGTTGGCTTGAGTTTTAAATTTACAACAGAAACCTTCTTAATTCAACTTAGACTTGTACTTTAAATTTTAGTTCTGGATTTTTTTGTTAGTTTGCCTTTACCTTTTTATCATCCTACCCATTTCAGTTTTTTTTATTTCAGTGCTGCTGGCAACATGAACTCACAGTAGGAATATAACTTGAATTGTCCTGTTGTTGGTAGCCATTGAGTTTGTGTATGCCACTCAAATGTATACGTACTAATAACTCTTCCCTAGAGAGCTGCCTTTTAAGGAACACGTGTCTAACTTATTATAAGGAGGTGCAGGAATGAACTGCTTTGGATTATGAATACAGTACAGATGCTAACAGCACTGTTTGGAACTTTATCATCTCAGTCACAAAAAGCGCTTTGTTGTGAACTCAGGACTATGGTTTAAGTACTTGGCGTTAATTATATTTCCTTAATACATGTTTTTCAAAGGAAAAAAGGATTGGGTTGGTTTGTTTTCATGTTGTATTTATTTATCTGGCTACATCAACTTGAAAATTATAAAGAGCATTTAGCTTTTAGAAGTTAAATTACCTTAGACTATAATTATTTACCAAGCTAACAATCTTTTCTAAAGATAACCTCCCCAAAAAGAAAACCTTAGACATTAACCTGCCCTAATAAGTGATGAAAGCTGTAGTTTTTCATTTAAATTCAACCATTTAATGATTGTTGTCCTTCACTCTGCCACCTAGACTTGAACTTTTTTGAAAAGCATTGTTTTCACTAATGAAAGTTTATTGTAATTATACTAAATATAGCATGTGTTTTTATACAAAATGAATATATCTGGATAATTTTAGTTTTTTGCAGCTGTGTATTAGAGTTTCTTCAGAGTTTTATAAATCCCCTTTTGTACAGTGAAGTAGAATTACCCTTCAAAATATATTTTATCTAGATAATCATGTTCTTGCTTTGATGAATTTACCATTGAAAATATCCTCCCTGCTTTAGAAATAACAGTTGCTTTCTTTCTGCCTAATTTTTGTATAAACTCTAAATATAATAAAATATTTCATTTATAGGCCCTCTGAAAGTAGAGCATTTTTAAAAGCAGGTAGGTGTCTCCACCCTACTTTTCATGAAGCGTTTTACCCATTCAAGCAGACTTTTAAAAACAGCTTGTTTTGATAGCAGACTGTTCTCCTGTGGGCCTTCAGCCTTTGCTTCCTGGCAGCACCTTTGGTGCGAAAAGAGAGTGATCAATTGGGAGACTATCAGTGCCAGCATGCATAGAGTGATAAGTTAACACACCACTGGGAATTTCTAGGGCCCACCAAGATACTTCACTTCTAATGTGCTAACAAGCTCATTTTTCTACCTCTTGCCTCTTCAGTTATTTTTTTTCTCAGAAGAGCTTAGAAGTTGAGTGCATCAGGCATAATGAAAAGCTCTGTAGGAGGGAGAAGCAATAACCCCATTTTTCCCTTTTCAGCCAAATAGAAAATTAGTTTCTGGTAATACACAAAGGCCAGTATTTTTTGTACAAGGGGCACTGCTGTGAATCAAAGGACTCTATTAACTGCAGAAAATTCGGCAGCTGTGAATCTCCCCCAATGAAAAAAGTACTTTCCAACAAGTTGTGAGATATGTGGTATTATTTAGATTGAACCATCAGTTTCATCCTCTTCATTTATAACCATATACCCTCTTTAAAAGTGTCCTATATTATTTCCCTATGTTAAGAGTCAAAAAATGTATTATCTTCATGTAAAATCCTTCCTGCTGATCATTTTAATATATCATATTGTCCTGTTGCTTCCTATTTCAGAAGTAAAATTATTTTGAAGTTCAAACTTAGTGTACAGAATTGGGAATAATAAATTGCCAGGAATTGGAATGCCGGGTTATTTCAGTATTTGATACATAAGGTAAATTGTAATACAAGAAGAGAATATGCACGCCACTCAGAGGCCAAAAGATACCACAAAGTCAAGTACATAATGAATATAGTCTTACCTTTAACTCTGAATGCTTTTTTCTCTTCTTAATAAACTTTGGTAAATATAACTGGCCATGGTATATCGCCCATTGAATTATCACTTAAAGTTAACTTTCACTCAAATTATTATTATTATTTTTTTGACCTTGGTTGTAGACTTCGTCCACAACTTCTAGAATTATAGAACTGTAATAATTGAATTGCAATTTTAAAAAAAATAACAAGAAATTTTGAGGGGGAAATACTTAGGTGGGTTTTGAGGGAAAAAAATCAGTGAAAAAAAGAAGAACCTATAGGCAAATTGTATTATATCCTTATTTAAATGTCTTATGTAAAGCCTGTCAACATAGCACATTGAGTACAGCAGGAAAACTTTTTAAAGTTGTAGAAGAAAGGTTAACTGATTTCTCAGTTCAGGAACTATACGACATGAAGTCAGCATGTGAGTTTTTCCTGATAATTGTATGTTGCTGCCTGCTGCTCTACATTTTGACAGCCATTTCCATAGTTGCTTTCGTGAACAACAGAAATATTCTCTCTCTTTCTCGCCCTCTCTGTGCTAACAGCACAATCAGGCTTGCTGAAACAGGAAGCCTGGAGTGGGTTGTTCAAAAGCAACAACACTTCAAGGTACTGGTTGCTTGTCAATAATATCAGAGAAGAAAATGTGGTGAAAGGGAACTACAGTATTTTTCTGTCAGTGTCAGTGCCCTGTAGATGCTTTGTTAGGCAGTATTTAGGAGTCCTGTGGACTCTTTGCAAATATTCCTGCTTGTTTCAGTGTTATAATTGACTAGGTATTTTTTCCCTGACATACAGATTCAGCTATGTATTTATCTTAACTGCATGGAGTTATTCGAGGATTACAGCAACAGTAGTCTTCCATTCAAAATGAGAACAATTGTTGAGGAAATGCAGGGATTTTAGAAAAAGAAGAAGATATGTAGGAATTTTTCACAATAAATCTTTACAAGTGAAAAATATAGTGTTTTGGACATAGTATTTTAAGCAGTGTTATAATATTTATTATGTGACTTTTAAGAGTAAATCTTCAGATGAAAGCTGATTAGCAAGATAAGATGAGCCTAGGCTGCCCTAATAGCAATTGAATCCTTTCTCAAGTAAACTGTTAACTTCATTTCAACAGTTTAGTATTATTATAATTATCTAATAAATATCTCCCTGTTAAACTGTTATTTATAGTGGAACCATGAAGAATAAACTTACATTTAAAACTATATTTTTGCACTTTAAAAGGCCATACTGTTCATTATATGCAAGAATAATTCGTGGATAATTCTATGTGATAAGAAGTAACGGTTTACCAACCATAGTCCTTTTTGATCAAATTTGTAATTTTCCAGTATAAGCTGCATTTAAGTTTATCCTTAACTCAAGGAAATCAGCTATGAGGAGAGAGCGCGATACCTGCAAACAATTGTCCAGCACCATTTAGAGCCAACAACATTTGAAGATTTTGCAGCACAGGTTTTTTCTCCAGCTCCCTACCATCATTTACCATCCGATGCCGGTAAGATCAAAAAGCAAGTATTAGTTACTTCTTGTTGTTGGAACTTGAAATGCAATACCCTTTTGTTCTAAAAACTTGCTTGAAGGAAATCCTACTCATTGAAATACAAATTTGTTGTCACTATTTAATATTTGAATTTGGCCTGTAAATTTGATTTATACTTTCTTTTACCTAAGTGCAGTTCCTTAAAAAAGGCAACAATCTTCATAAAAGTATATGCACCACATTTTATCTGAGCTAATGGTCAGTGACTCTTGGCTTCCTAAGGGATCATTACTGAAGTATCTGCAAAAGAAACAAGTTGAGCATGCATTCTCAACTTTAGAGGATAAAATTTTATGGCCAAGAATATTGGCTCATCATCTCTAATATTACAAATAAAGCTGAAATCGTTGGTCTAGCTTTAGAAGTACTTAATAATAAATTATGTTGTAATAATTAAAGATTATAAGAGGGTACTGCATTTTTATAATTAATTTTGAAGAAATCAGTAAGAAAATAAATGACTCGTGGCCTTCCTATTCTGTAATATCTTGCACTCCTTATGATTGTTTCATTTATTTTATTTTCCCTCTTTAGATCATTAAATATCAGTTCTGTTTATCTGAAGGTAAGACAAAGTGTCAACCAAAACACCCTCTGTTCTTCTCCCATTTCCTTTTTTTCAAAATTAGCAAGCTCTAAGCTTGTAACTTAAGTAAGAAGCAAACTTAATACTGTCCTGGTTCATACTAAACATTTTAGAAATTTTCACTAAATTTTTTCCAGAATTATACTGACTAACCCAGGTCTGCATGAAACACTAACATGGTTTGGGGATAAAAATAACTAATAATAGACCCTGTTGGTTGAAATTAGTTACACCTTGTTATTATATTGACCTTTTTTTTTTCTATTTCTCAGCATGAAAAAGTAGTAATATTGAACTGAAGTAGTATGTCTTTGTATTTTGTGATGTGTTGCATTGTTGTTGGATATATTAACTCATCAAATAGTTATTCTCTTATGTGCCTTGCACTGTACTAGGCACCTGAAATACAAAGATGACTATTGTAATAATGTTCAAGGGAAGCAGGAAAAGAGAACATAATAAACTGGAAGTTTATCATAATAAACCTTCAAATTCTTATATTAAATAAGTTTAAAAGGCACAACCCTCCTTTTCTAGCCTACTTTGTTTGAAAAAAATTACTATAATTCTCAACTGAGGTTTAGCTAATGAAATTAAAACTTCCATTCCTGTCATCATTAAATTGCCATTAGAAAAATAATTTTACCAAGAAACTTAGATCCCTTTCAATGAATATAAAAGACCTAGCAAAGAGAAAATCATATTAGATTAAGTTGAGTCTTTTGAAAGAGATGAAAAGTCTAAGATTTGCCTTAATGGACTAACACTGAAATTACTCAGTTTGGTTTTAAGAAAGATAGTAAAAGAAAGACATTAAAAGTAAACTGATGAACAGCAAAATAAAAACTAAGTATACCTGGCAGTATCATTGCTTAATAATAGATAATATCTGATAAGATATCAGACAAATAACACTTTTGTGTATCATAGACAAGCCATAAATTTCACAACTGAAAAATACCAGTAATAGAACCACATTTGAACTAACCTTTCCCCCTAAATTTGTAAAGACTTTGTGTTGTATTTGTTTACCAGCGGGAGTTCTTCATATTTGTCATCTTAATATTCTTCTCATATTTTGCAACTTATCCTGCACATTTAACCATGTATATAATATGGAAGTAATTAGTATTCTCACTTTCTGAGACCTTAGGTAAAGGATGCTACAGCAGCCAAGTCAAGGAAGGCTCTGTTGGCTCATTTTTAATGTATCTTACTAAATTATTCTACAAGATGTTTCAAATACACTTGTGATTATCAAGTAATAAAAATGTGAATTTGAACATATATCTAATATTGTGCTACACATTTTCTCAGTTAATTTTTAAATTGTCTTTGCCTTTAGGAACCATTAGAGACATGCACCCTGCTTTTCAAAAAGGGTGTTTTTATCTGTAAATAACTTGCGTCAGTATTACTGAATATATATCTATATAAATTTTTTTGCAGACTTTGATAGTTATGACAGGAACTTTTATCAGAGCAGTTCTCAGTTAAACACAATAAAATAAAAATGAAACATTTACTCCTACAATAGCAAAAACATTGTGGAATCTGAAAAATAATCTTTTTCAATTATCTTGAATCTTAATTTTTCTGTCATAAACCACCACGTACATATAGATCTCCACTTAAAATTATATGTCAAAGTGGAAAGTAGGACAGAGAAAACATAAAATAAGCCACGTAATAGCAGTTTGACCCTGACATCTGGTTTGCAAAAATGATGTAATAGTGTGAAATTTTTTATGTTCGTTTTTATCTTTTTAACATTGTGGTAAAATTTGTTTACCACAGTGAGGAAATGAATTCATAAAATTACAATTGAGAATCAACTTTATACATCCTTTGCGTATATATATAAAATAATATAATTAATACCAATATAGTAATTTGAAATTAAGTTTTAAAGAAAGCCCAGTATGGTGATTATATTCTTTCTAACCAACTCTATAACATAATTCTATTCCGTGAAATAGTATCAAAAAATACTAATTTTTTTAAAGTTACTTAGTTTGGTTCAAGATTATCTAAAACACACTTCCTGGTTAACAGTAATGCACTCACTGTAATGACATTTAAATACAAAAACGATTTTTCTATACAGCTTTCAGTCTTATTTAAACAGATATGAAAGATTTTGGCATATCATAGTTGATCCACAAATTTCATAACTGTACTTTTTCAAAATGTACTGTCTGTGGCAGTAGACTGATACTTAAGGGAAATCATTTTTATCCCTAAGGTCATTGAGGGAAATATCGTGATGTCACACTTTGTTGATCTTCCATAACTACATTAAAATATTATTAGATTTTTCTTGTCCTTTATTTTAAAAAAAATTACAGGAAAAAAATCCCTTTATCTTTGTCAGGCACATGTGTGGAAAATATCAAAAGTTTGTAGTGACTTACTTTCTTAACCTTTTTTTTTTTTTGATATTTACAAATACCTTTTTTCTTACTGTAAGTTTTTTGTTTTTTTGTTTTTTTTTTTTGAGTTGGAGTCTCACTCTGTCGCCCAGACTGGAGTGCAGTGGCTGTTCCTGGCCACCACAGCCTTACTGTAAGTTTTAAAATGAAATTACTCCTCTTGACCACATTACAGTGGTCATTCAAAATGTACATATTTTTCCCTGTTACATTGTCTTTTCAACATCATATTTTTTTATTTAGTAATAAAAGAAATTGCAGAAGAAAAAGAATTCTGTTTTGCTGAAAGTATACAGCAAGTATTAACAACTTGTCTTTCTCAATTTCAACATTAAAAATACACTTCTAAGTTTTTCCAGTAGTATATATTTTTACTATCATCATACAGAAATATTTTTTAATCACTATTGTGGTATTTCTTGAATTACCTCTAATACTCTATTATTCTAATTGAGCTAGTAGATACCTTCCTTTAAGTTGTTTTCTTACAAATTAAGTTAGAGATTTTAGTTCTTTAATAATTAAAAGGTTGATAAAGGGTTTGATTTTCACTATACACACACACACACACACACACACACACACACTCACACACATCTATACATACATACCACTTTTTATAATTACTTGTAGAAAACATATAGGGAAAACACTGAGGGAAATATCATGATGTCACGCTTTGTTGAGCTCCCATAACTACATTAAAATATTACTAGAGTTTCTTGTCCTTTATTTTTTTTTAATTACCAGAAAAAAAATTCCTTTATCTTTGTCAAGCATGTGTCTGAAATATGTCAAAAGTTTTCAATGAGACCTGGCACAGTCATAATCCCAGCACTTTGGGAGGCTGAGGTGAAAGGATTACCTGAGCCCACGGGTTGAGACCAGCCTGAGCCCACGGGTTTGAGACCAGCCTGGCCAACTTGGTGAGACCTCATCTCTTCTTTAAAAAAAAAAAAAAAAGTTTTCAATGACTTTTAGTTCCTATTTAAAGGAATATTATAAAAATAAGATTTAAATATAATTTCTATACCATCAAATTCAGAGATAATATAGAGTAATTATGAACACCTAGAATAACATCTGATCTACCTTCTCAGTTTTCCTATTAATTCATTAAATGTATATTCCCATATGTAGATGGGATAGGATTTATGCTGGTCAGATCTGCCTCTTTGAATCTTTGAATAGGATGGATCATCGACATTTAACCATTGCTTTAGGTAACCTTTTTTAGCTGGGTCCTTCTTTAAGAGTTATTTTAAACATCCCAGTCTTTAAAATGATCTGAAAAAAAATTTTTAGCTACAATGTTATTTATAAGTGCCAATAGGAAAATTTGTTTCTTGCAATACATAACGTAAGCTATAAATCTATTTATTTAATGTTTTTGGAAATAGATTCCTACTTATATTTATCACTAGATTCACCTAAAATTACAGGCAGCCAAATATATTCTGTTCAGTACTTTGAACTTGAAAATTTGGCTTACATGTTGTTGGCCAAGAGGCAAATAATCTTAAATAATGCCTATTAACCTTTTATGACAATAACTACTAGGTTCAGTTTCCACATAGAACATTCTTTCAGATGTGAAATTGTTGCAGTGAAAATAATGAAATAACAGTGACCAATTACTGCATGCCTGGCACTGTGCTAGTTGCTGTATACACATTCTCTCATTTAATCTTCATGATAGTCTATGAAATTTAAAAGAAAAAATGTTTATCCAGCTATACTTGGTAAAGCCATATTCTAACATAGACCTGTCTGACTTCCAAGTGCCTGATTTTAACTATTAGAATTACCCATTTAGTCTAAATTTTGGTCCCCCTCTTGCTGTTAATAAAGAAGGGAAAGAGAAAGGTCTTGCCCAATAACCTGTCACATTTACAAATCAGAAATTGTTAAAGATTTTTATTTTGAGGATTCAACTTTCTCACCCATTGAAAAATCATATATATATATATATGTGTGTGTGTGTGTATGCATGTGTATATATATATATGACTTTTAGGTTGCCAGGGAAGGAGTATGGGCTTTGGAATCAGACTATCTGGATTTAAATTTCAGTTCTGCCATTTATTATCCATATGAACTCAGATTAATTTGTCATACACCCAGTTTCTTCATTTGTAAGAAGAAAGTGAAATAGGACAAGCTTGGCCTTATTTGTTCTAAAATTGCAATACTAGTAGTTCTTGAATATCTTAAAATAAAACCACTTGTTTACCTTTATTTCTATACTATTTTAAATTGTGTTATTTCCTTTTTGGCATTTTGCACTATATCCATGCTAATCTTAGTCACTTAACTCCTTTAACAATATTAAGCAGTAAGTTTATTTGGATAGCCTGTAACCTTTAAGATAAAGCTATATTTTATAGGACTATCAAAATAAAAGAGGGTTAATTACTATTTCCCCCCAAACTAAACTGTTATGTTGTGCTCCCCACATTTGAACAATTATATTTTGTGAGTGGTCATTTTCTTCTAAAATATTTCTAACTTGTATCCCTTCCTTTCTAATCCTCATCTGTTCTGATTCAAAATTTATTAGCTTTTATTCTTCTCTGTTTAATAGCTTTATTATATAGCTACACTTACTTATTATACATCTATTATGTACCAGGATCTTTGCATATGTAATCATTAACCTCCACAACTTTGCAAAATAACTAATATTGCCTCCACTGCCTCCACTTGACAAATAAGAAAATGCCTCAGATCCATTTGCCCAAGATCAAACTGCTAAAGTGACAGACTTGGCATTTAGTCTAGAACTGTCTAATTCATGTTCATTGCTCTAACACATCACATTGTCTCTTATATCATTATTAATTAAAATTCCTCTCTAAGTTACAATTATTTTATAAGGCCATAGTACCCAATAACTAGCAGTTTTAAAGTGCGTCTGTCACCAAATAGTACAATCAAAATTATAATAAATTACAATGCTTTGAGCTCCTTTTTATAATTCTTGTAGATCACCAAAGCCATATTCATCATGTTATTTGTAATAATAATTTATTGCAATCAATTTGCAATATATGAATCAATTTAGTATACCATCAAGATACAGACACAGTTTGTGTGAGCATTGTGTTAGTAACAGATATAGTATGCACAAACATACAATCCCGTAGATACTTTTTAAAATCTTATTCCTTGAGGCTGTGCTAATAATAGAAATAAATAAATCAGTATTCTTTATTATTCAGATAGTATAAATCAATAGATAGAATAGGATGTGAAATGAAATGTAGGTATCCACTGTATTCATCCAAAATTGAGGCCTATCAACTGTAAATTATTTATAGAGTTTGGGTATATTATGTATGTACCACAAATATAATTTTCTGAAATGTAAGGAGGTACTGATAACTATAAACCACATATTCTAAAAAGCTTAATTTAACTCTCAGTTGTCTGCAGGGGGATTTCTCTTTGATGGCATTAAGGGAGACCTGGAGGAATTGTTTTTGTATTCTTTGAGCTTGGCATACTCTAGAGCAGTGTTCTCCAGTAAAGCCATCTCTGATGATAGAAATGTTCTGTATCTGCACTGTCCAATACGACAGCCACTAACCACATGTGGCTGTTGAACACTTGAAATGTGACTAGTGTACTGAGGAACTGAATTTTTATTCAATTTTAATTTAATGTGTCTGTGGCTACAGTATTGGTCAGTGCAGCCCGAGAGATTTTATGACTGAGTAGGTAGAATGATATGCTCCTAGGACAGTAAACACTGCAAAAGGAAGATGAATCTCATAGAAATTTTTTCTTCTTTTCTTTTCTATTTGAACTTGTTTTGTTAGTTGGTAAGTATAGCATTTGAATTTACAAAGCATTGTTCATTGTGAAACATCACCCTAACTCATTGCATGCCAAATTATATTTCATAATAAAAACCTGATTACTCTCTGCTCCTCAGTTAACACGTATACAATTCTGCATCGTGTCTCTCATATCTGTCTTGTCTTGTTTTCTCACTTCTGCTCGCTACTCCATTTCTTCATTCACAACAAAGAAAGAAATGCAGTGATAGTTCTGTTCCTCCCAAAACTTCCGCTAGAAAACATGGGCCATCTCAAGGTAAACAACCATGGGAAGGACTCTCCTGATGGCCGGGAAAATATGCATTACCAGGAAAGCATGAGCTAGTGTTCTTCACCTTTCTTCTGCCATTTGTCTGCAGTGCTTCTCTGAAAGGGGCCATGGATTCATATTCTCCTCTAGATTTTCTAGTGTGGGTCCACTATGAACCAGTTCAGATCTTCAGAAAGAGTTAAGGTGAACAGAAACATATTTTCATCTCCTTGTATTTCAAAGGCCAGTCTCAATTCAATTAAAAAAGAATGTTGGAGAAGCTACTTTGAGAAGGAGGGCAATTGACCTAGATTATGAGTGACAAAATATTTTTCCTTGGCAGTGTATATTTGTTCTTAAGTGTAATATATGGCCTTAAAAACATTCTGAAGTATTATAGAAAGACACATTCTTAGTTGTTTAAGGTATCTCAATATGGTCTGTTGAACTTACTGGACTTTTTAATATAAATATGTAAAACTTCAATTTAAGCACAAATGCTTCATTATATAGAAGTGCTTATCTATTTCCAAGTTTAAAATGTTAGTGAGGTGCTACACTGCCTAACAAATATATCAAAAGTCTCCTGTAAAGTAAGGAGATTTGTAAGGTTAAGCCTGCTACCTGTTTGGTGTTTTTGTTTGTGACACACACACACAAAATTTTTGTGTACTTAAGACCCAGAAAATCTGGATTAAAGTGCTTTAAAAATATATAGAATTTTTTTTTTTGATCATTCTGTTTTCAGGCATTTTTTTTAAGGGCTTTTATTTTTAATGTGATGGCTTATTCATTTTGTTTAAAAAATATTTGAGAGCCTGCAATGTGCAAGCCTCTGTAGTATTGCTATATATTAGAGAGTCATAATTCATACAAATAGTTACAAAGGTGATAAGTATAAATGATGCAAAAATTTTTCCTATTTTGCTTCTTTTAAAATTGTATATCTATTCATTCTACTGGTAACTTACTTGCTGCAACTGAATAGCAACTGCAAAAGTTTCATTCAGTGAAAACAAAAGTGCTGTTTATCTCTTCTAAATTAAGACATTTAGGGGGGTCCGTTTGCCTTTTTTGACTGAGTTTCAGATGGGAATTCTTGTCCTCTTCCCATCCCCAGGAATGTCTTGTCCTTTCCTAAAATCATAGTTAAATACCTAGCTTGTGTAATGGTTTCATAGTGCTGAGTTCCGTTTTGAAACCCTTGGTTCCAAAACTCTTTGAAATTGTTTGGTACCGTTTTTCAAGTTTAAGTAGTGAATGCCCTTTTCTTGGTTATACCCTGAATCCTAGAGATAGGAATTGGTCCTTCTCACCCGCTTTGTGAGCCCTTCCCTGCATGCTAATGGTGCTTTGGATCCCTGTTCTTTCTGGCCCAAAGATTTTGCTTCCCACTGCTTTTTACCAGAGTTCTAGCTCTGGGGCTAGTAATTGGTGCTTTCTTGCTAATATGATATCATGGGTCACCTGATTACTGGGTTTTAAATACATTCGTAGGCTGTTGCAAAAAGGAAGTTTTGGGCTTGCTTTTTGCCTCAAAAGACCTCATTAAGGGATGGGAATCCTTCTACAGATTAGTAGCAGACAGTTTATTTCTTAGGGATTGAGAGGTTGGATGACTGTAGTAATGCTCTTGCTGTTTCCCACAGGCTCCTACCCAGAGATTCTACCCAGTGAAACTCCCACAGCAACGCAGGTAGATGGGGCTGACCTGGCCTCTCCAATGTCTCCTCGGACTAGCAAAAGCCGCATGTCCATGAAGCTGCGTCGTTCCTCTGGCTCAGCCAATAAATCCTAAGGAGACAAGCAGCCCATCAGTGATCCGCAGTAGCCACTTTAGCACGAGCATAGGGTTAACCCTTTCAAGGCCTTCATGTCAACCATAATATGCATGTTTCTTCCTGTACATTTATTTGAGAGGACACTGGATTTAAATAATTTGTAGCTTAATATTTTAGATTTGGATTATTTATTCAATTTGGTTTTATTCCCTCACTCTAAGCTGCCATATTGGGGGGGGAGTTTTATTCTACACCCTTTACCTTCCTAGATAATTATGTCTAAACAGTTTTACTTTTAACTTCATGATTAACTTTGAGCCAAAATATAATTGGACAAATAGTCTCATTATTTATTGTGCCCCATTGCAGCTTTATGGTTCAATAAATATATGATTTTTTACAAGTGTAAAATTTTTAATTTAAGCATTTGTAAAGTTACAGGAAAATATCTGTTAATACAGAAAATCTGTACAGATTATTTGTTGCGAAAATAAAACACTCAAAATAAATGGCCTTCTAGTATCTCAAATTCCAACTGAAATAAGTTTAGTATTAACTTTTCCTTCCCAAAGCAAGGTCTCATTTCTTGGCTGTGCAAGTGATGCCATGGCATATCCAATAACTAGAAAAATCACTGTGCTGAACTCTGATTTATGTTTAGCTTCCAAATATTTTTCTAATGTTTTACTTTTGAAGTGGTATCACTGTTAAATGCCATTTCTGTTTTCAGATTATGGCCCTTTATTATCGGTTGTTAGATCCTGGTGCATCTATGTTCTTTTTTAAGTACCAAAAAGGAGAAAAGAAGAAAAAAACTTTTCTGATATAAATATTTTGCTCAAATTATGTATATTATTAAAAAAGAAAAGGGAACATAACCCAGGAGTCTAAGTTAAATCTAATATTGCTAATACTGAACTTGCAGGCGCAGGTTGATATACATTCCACCCTCCAGAAGTATTTTCCTACAGTAGATAAGCTGCTCACATTTTGTTCTGAATGGGCATCTCCTAAAGAAATGTAGCATGATGTTGGTACTAACTGCATGTGTAAATACATCATACTGGCAAACCATAAAATATAAATTATGTATCATCATTCATGTTATATCTATAATTTGTAACAGCTGGGGAAAAGATGACATGGTATTTAATAATACAATAAAAATATTCTTACCACTTCCTGTCCATGAGTATTGATTTGTCGTCTATATGTCATGTTTTTAGACTCAATAAACAGAGCCATATAATTAATGGGGGGATGTAAAGCATGAACCTAGGTAATCTCAGCTAAACATGAAAACTGAATTTAGATTCCCTTTTTAGGATACACTCCAACTTATTTCTCAGAGATCCTACCACAGTTGTTAGAAACACAAGAAATTTTACACCTTCACAAAGTCTGGCCAGAAACTTCACCCAATGCACTTGGTTAAAGTGTCAGTTTATCTCAGCTTCACATTTCTTTGATTTCTTAAATTTCACTTTTATAATATACTTTCAAGAATAAAACTTTCTACTGACAAGTTTTTCTAAACAATCTTTCAGAACTTTTGTACACTTCTTTTTTCTTATAAACAGAAAAAAATTCCTATGAAAGCTGATGTAGAGGATAAACAAATGGCTAGCATCCCTGAGAACAAGATTAAACAATAGAGTTTTCCACAGTCGATGTGAAGGATTACAAAAAGAAAAATCAAAGTAACTGCTTGCATGTTTCTAAAATGCTTTCTTTAAAAAAAAATCTAATGGATTGATGGTATGTAACAAAATGGAGTGAAAATAACAACCTGAAATAGTGAAATTAATTAGCACCATCAACATAAATTTTTCATCTTCAAGTAACACTATTCACTAGCTTTTTTTAAAGAAAATATTTTAAATGTTTTCTGTTGACATTCATTGGGAGGGCAGTGTCTTTATTTATTTATTTATTTATTTATTTAAAGACTAGTACATATTCCTTGCCTTTTGGAGCTCAGTCTGTGCAGCCATACCTCAAAGGAAATTTTCCATTGCATTTCTGCACCATTACATTCATTTGCAAAATATAGTATCTCCTGTCTTTGTATTCTGTCTAAATGGGTTGCTAACATTCTAAAATAGGATACTGACATTGGAGAAATAAGAAGTGTGGCTTTGAAAATAGGCTATGTTCAGCAATTTTCTTAAGACAAACACAAAGCACAGTCTACATTTATTTGGTGGTAAGCATCTTACAAATATGGGCTATCTGTCAAGCAATGCTCAGCCAGTGTCCCAAACTCTGGCTGTTAGGGCATGGGTACAGAATGTACACTGAAATGGTTTACAAAACAAAATTAAAAACAAGTTGCCAAAAATACTGGACAAATCGCCATTCAGTTCCTTAGTGGATTATAAGTATTAACATCTTTATGCACAACATAGTTTGATAATGAATACACAGAGATTTACAGCAGAAGCATTAAACAATTTGGTTAAAACCCTATTAAAACAGTCAAACTTCAGAAAACAAGTTCTATATTTTCAAAGAACTATTTAAAAGAAAGGTTTAAAGTAGATTTCCTGAACACTGCACACAAAATAGTTCAAGGTGGGGCTTGGGGATGTGGCTCCACTCCATTAAAGTAGCACCCTCCCCACCTCCAAACACTAACTTAAAAATGGACTAGTACATATAATTGGGAAAAGAAAAGGTTACAGGGGAGATTCCCATTCTCCCCGCCCCCCCCCCCCCAAGCAGCAAACATCCTTTTGCATTTCCTGCCCACAGACATGGGTCTTGAATCTTCTTTCCCCCTAAAGTTTGGCACCAATCACATAACTTAATTCACAGAATATACAATGCAAGGTATCTGACCCTATTGAGACAGAAACTACATAGGCGCCTGTGATGACAAGAGAAAAAAACATTGATGACTACCACTTTGGATAGCCAGAACTCTTTGTAGACGTTGAGACATGCACGCATTCACTGCGACTTTCCATAGGAATTACAAATCATATAGGATTCGTTAGGGTCTCCAGAGTTTTGGGGGGAAGGAGAAATCCTATTTTAGCGGGACAAGTGAGAAGGATTTAAAGCTGACAGTCTTTGAACTCTCCAGAGTTTATACCGTATACATACCTGCTCTAGAGAGGGGTTTTACATTTCACAGTCCGCTCCTGGGGCGGAACACTGACTACTAGGAGAGGAAACACAGCAGGTTAAGAAACTTGCAAGTCGAAGAAAGTCCCACAGACATTTCCAGGATCTGCTTCCTCCGAGGCCAGCCTCGAAATCTTCCTGGTCTCGGGCCTCTCAGCAGCCGGGTCGCAGTGGCATCTGCAGCAGCAGCACTTGCCGACTTTCCGAGGGGTGGCACTTATTGATGTGCCGTGTAAGCCCCGGGGAGCTAAAGAAGGTGGACGGGCAGTGCTTGCACGAGAAAATCTGCTGGGCACTCCCGTCGACTGCCCCGCCCGGGCCCGGCGTTTCGGGAGGCGCTCCTGCCAGAGCTGGCAGGAGCAGCTCCTCGCGGACGGCGTGCCACAGCCGGTGCTTCTCCCTGATATCCGCGGACGGGAAGTGCGCCCCGCACAGCGGGCACGCGAAGGCAAGCGGGGCGCCGCGCTCGGAGCCGAAGCCCGGGGCCGGCGCGCGGGCCGAGCCCGCCTCGTGGGTGCCCAGGTGCTTGCGCAGATAGGCTTGGCGACGGAACTTTTTGTGGCAGTATGGGCACACGAAAACCTCGGATGCCCCGCCACCGCCGGCCCCGCCCGCCACAGGCGCCCGGCGCCCCAGCGCCCCCTCCGCGTAGGGGCCCTGCGGCCGCGGCGGCTCGGAGAGCACCTGCAGGCTCTGGCGCGGGGCGCTGTCCTGGTGCTGATCCGCCCCGGAGCTGTCCCCGGCCTGCGGGTGCTGATCCGCAGTCCGCTCCGTCCGGCTGTTCTCCTTCCCCTCCGCCAGAAGAGACGCCAGTGCCCCCGAGTCCGGGGCGGACGAAGACGACACGAGAGGCGGCGGCCCGTCGGCGGAGGAGACCGCGGCGGCGTTCGCAGCGGCGGGACGCGGCTTGTGCCAGCGGCGATGGGAGGCGAGGTTCGCGGGGCAGCTGAAGACCTTGTCGCACTCAGGGCAGCGGTACTCGACGCGCACGATGCGGGAGCAGCGGTGCTGGGCCAGCGCGAAGGGGTCTGCGTACTGCTCCTTGCACAGCTGGCAGATGAACTCCCCCAGCGGCGTGCGGCCGCCCCCCGGACCCCGGGACGGCGCTCCGGGCTCCTCCTCCTTGATCTTCAGGCCCAGGACGGGGGATGTGGTCACCTCATCGGCAAAGCTCAACTTCCTCATGGCCTTGGGCTTCCTGAGGCCCGCGGCCGCGGGTCCAGACGCGCAGCCCGCGGGAGCCTTGGCGCGGCGCTCGCCACCGGCGGCCCGCTTCAGGCCGTGCAGGGCGGCCGAGAGGGGCGCGGCGTCCGGCTGGAGCGCGGGCTCTGGGAACGGCGCCCGGAGCGGCAGCCGGAACTGCTCCCCCGAGGCCGGTGCGGCTGCTGGCGCCACCGAGCAGGAGAAAGCGGCCGCGGCGGCGGCGCCCCCGGGGAAGGACTCGGCGGAGACGGGCGAGCTCAGGCAACGCTCCAGGAACGCCCGGCGCAGCTCCGTGCCCGCCGGCTTCGCGGGGCTGGGGCTGGGGATGGGGATGGGGCCGGGCCCGGGACCCTCCCTGCCACCCGCCCTCCACTCCGCGCCTTCCCGCCCGCCCGCCCCCGGGCTCACCCCAGCCGCCCGACACGGCGACCCCGACAGTTCCCGGGCCGCCGCCGCCGTCAGCCCCTCTCCGGGCTCCTCCCGGGTGGGGGGCGCCGCCCGCTCCTCACCGGACAAGAGGGCGCTGGGAGCCTCCTCCCGGAAGGGCGGCAACCCCTGGGGCCCCAACGGAGGGAGGACCCGCTCGGCTAGGCGAACCCGGTACGAGCCGCCTGTCCGTTTAGTTCGCTTCACCAGGAAGCCCCTTGGCATGGTAGAGTCGGGAGCGCTCAGGGGAGAGAGAACAGGGGGCGCCACGGGGGCTGAGAGCCGGCCAGCGCTGGAACTACTCGAGCTTCGCCGCGGCGGTCATGCCGCGGCCACCTTTATAGCTGAGACGCGGACCCGGGCCCCGCCGGGCCGCCTTGGGGCCCGCCCGGCCAATCAGGAGTGGGAGCGGGCGCCGGGGGCGGGGTTCGCTCCCGGCCGGGCGAGCGGGAACAGACGAATCTGGCGGCGCCGCACGCCCCGCCCCGCCTCACAGCGCCTCGAGCGGCCCCCGGAGGCCAGCCGGGGCCGCCTCCCCTGTCGCCCCCGGGCTGAGACGCGGAAAGGTAAGGGCCGCCGCGTGAGGGGGGTCGACCCTCCCCGCCTCAGCTGCGGAGCTGAGGACCCGAAAGGGCCCTCCGAAAGGCCACCCCACGGCACCCTCCGCGCGGGCCGGGGCCCGGCTCCCCCCACCCCCGCCGCCTCGCGCGCGGGGCGTCTGACTGCAAAGCTCCCGCCCCGCGGAGAACGGCCGAGGAGCGGGGGCGGCGGGGAGGCCCCCGGCGGGTGTCCGCCGGGGAACGGGTTAACGTCCTCGGCCCGTATCGAGCCGAGGCGACGCCGCGACCGAGCGGAGGGCGGCGAGGTCCCCCGCCCCGTGCCCGCGCTCGATGGCGGGAGCACGTCCGCCGGCCGGGATCGATCGGCCCGCGCGGCTGTGACGCCGGGAGAACTCATCCGGGGAGAAGGGCCCTCAGCGCGGGGGCGTGCGTGCCGCCAGGCCTCTGCGGCTCGCCGCGCCGGCACGTTTCCGGGCGCCGCTCCTCCCGGCCTGCGAGCGCCCCTCCCCGCGGGGAGCCGAGCGGGCCGCGGAGAGCCGGCTCTCCTTTTCGACCGTCCTCGCGTCGAGTGGCTCCTCGGCCGCGCTCCCGCTCGCCTCCCCCAGAGGCATGACTGAACGTCTGGCCGGCCTGTTTAGCGCGGAGCCGACCGAGCGAGAAACCCCGGCGGGCTCAGCCCGCCCCCCGCGCCCCCGCGCCCCCGCGCGCGGCGGGCGACGCTTGGCGAGAGGTCTGCGGGAGGCCGGCCGCCGCGGATTGCGCCCCCCCAAGCCCCGCGCGCCCCGCCGAGCGCCCGGCGCCGGTTCAAGAACCGGGAGCGCTTCGAAAGTTTTTAATCGCGGCTGAAGGAGGAGGCCATTAGACGGCGGACGACAGATGCAGAGCGCCCAAATCCGGAATATAAATGCTGTGGTAGAGGAGGAGGGGGGAGGAGCCATGCGTTCGGGGCTCCGCGCTCAACCAAGTGGGAGGAAGAGACCGGCGGAGATGCGCTCGAAGTCGACTCGCAGCCCAGTCGATCTCGTGATCGGTAAAACGCCGCCTTCCTCCGTCCCAGAGAACGAAGTCGTTTTACGTGGAGGACGTTGCTTTGGGGAAGATGTGGAAGTAATTACACGTATATACTAATTAATCATTGACTGTGTTGTAGGCATGCTGCTTAAATAACCTCTAACCTGCACACATACATACACACACACACACACCAGGAGATATTACTCTCTTTATTTCAGTAAGAGGATCGAGCCATAGAGAAGTTAGAAAACTAGCAAAAGTCACGCAGAGCCAGATTCAGTCTGGCCAATTTCAAACCCCTACACCAAATGGCTTCAAATTATTTTTCCCTTAATTACATCCCACAAAATAAATGTGTTTTATCGTACACACACGTAACTGAAAAATAATATCTCCCTTACTTAGGTGCAATGCATTCTCTTATTTTCTATTCAGTTCTATTGTATTTTTTTAAACATACTGGTCATAGCAAGAAACTGGTTTCATAATTCACTCATGGATTAGGTGCCACAGTTGGAAAAACAGGCTCATGTTGTTTCCCATTAGTTGCACAAAGCCATACAAGATTAAAGTAAATAAACCCGATGCTGTATAATCAAAATTAATATCTGAATCACTATTTTAAATACTCGAGTGCTTTAATTGTGTTGGTAAACTTAGTTTCCCAAGTTGATCATTTCTGACATTTCTAACTCAGATTCTTTCCAGTTCTTCTTTCCTCTTTCTTCTCATGACCCAGACATATTGTGTGATGTGGAAAATCTGTTGTAAGAATTTTAATACTTTAAGATAGCTACTTTTCCAGAAGGGCTTTACCCCAGGAACATAGTGCTTTGTAAAAATTCCTATCAAGTATTTTCCACCAATAGTTTCAATAACTCTCCCTTTTCCTTCCCCCCAAGTGTAATTTGATAATAACCTTTCTGGAAATCAGAGTAACAATGTACAATCAGAAGCTTTTAAAATATGTACATACTTTAAAAAATGTACATACTTAATCCAACAGATCCTCCTTTAGTAAGTAATCTAAAGGAAGGGTAAAGATTTGCACACAAAGCTGTTTATCATGATGTTATTTGTAATTGTAAATCATCAGAAACTACCTCAAGTAAATCATGGTGTAGATATACTTCAGATGATTCTGTACCCATAAAAATATAATGATATGGACAAATATGTATACCATAACATTAAGCAGATACAGCAGAATGCAGAGTCACCTATACAATAAAGAGCTCAGTGATGAAAGAACAAAACGCACTAAACAATGGAAGGAAATATGCCAAAATGTTGTTGGAGTTGCCTCTAGTAAGCAGGAATTTAAATAGTCCTTTGTTGTTTAGTTTTTAAATTTTTTGTAAAAAATATACTACAATAAGCATATATTACTCTGATAAAAAAAATAATGGAAAAGCTGCCTTAAATCCTTTCTGGTGTTAAATGTGGTACCCTTCCCCTAGGACACTAGGACATGCAACATCAAATGGAGAAATGTACAGATTATGTAGCATTCTCCAGGGCCATCTGTTTAAAATCTGGCCCTAGAAAAGAGGTGGCAAGCCTCAATCATGCCACAGGTCTTCTAGCTGAAGAACACTTTGGAGAAGAGACTAAAGATTAAAAGGTAGAAAGATTTAAAAGATGGGGAAGAGAAGTAATTTAAATGCATACTCCCCACTTGGGTATAAACCTACATTATCTTTCAAGATATAAACACTTATTTATTTTCTCACCTTAAAATTATGATAAATAGGGCAATGTCCAACAAGTTTATGAAAACTTTGTTTTATCTACATCCTTTCTCTTGGCAATGAAAACAGTTTCCTCCTTTTAAACACCTAGGACTTTCATCTGCTCTTAGTTGTACTTTAGATAAAGACTCATACGCATTGGGTTGTCTCTTAAGCTATTTACATTTTTGCTTTTTGTCTCGAATTGTAGAATAAATTTGATTTAAATTCAGAAATTTTGAGACAATAGAAATCAGGCCATTTTTTGAAGAGAGAGATGTATTCTTGCCCTGAAATCATAGTGTGTATAGGACAGGTTCAGATGACTAACCTACTTTTTATCAATTGAAAATCTGGGAGATTACTCAGAAGGAACTTTATTTCCTCTGTTTCTCTATCCCGTCACCTCCACTTAGTCATGTCCCTGTAAAAGGTTAACACCAGCTGCAGCTACTAGAGGCCTTTATCCCTAAGAACTCAAAAGTCAAACAGTCTCTCACAAATCTAAAACCAAACTTTTGATTTCCTCTCCTACACTTAATCCCCATCTCAGTTTTCCTCTTCCCAGTAAATGGCACCTTCATTCAATTAGCTGCCTCAGCCAAAACCCAGAGACTTTTGGCTCATGCTGAACACCCCATATTCAATCCATTAGCAATTCTTATCAGCTCTATCATCAAAGCATTTCCTGAATCTGAATACTTCTCAGATTCTCTACCACCGTATTCTATTTGGTCTCTTGCTTCCACCTTTGCCCCTCTGTAGTGTACTCTTTATTCGGCAGCAAGACAAAGCCTGTGAGGATATATGCATAAATCTGATCATTGCACATTTTTCTCCAATTCTTCAAATGACTTCCTACCACATTAGAATAAAATCCAGTGCTCTAATTGGTCCCGGGATATTCTTAAACCACATCTCCCACCACTCTTTTCCTCATTCAGTCTGTTCTATCTACATTGGTCTCCTTATTTTCCTCAAAGGTAACAAGCATACTTGTACCTCAAGGCTCTTTTGCCAGAAAGCTCTTTCTCCAGATATGCTCACATCTTGTTCCTTTAACTTCACTTGTGGATCTTAACTCAAAAAATAGCACCTCAGAAAGATCTTCCCTGACTACCCAATCTAAAATAGCAGCCCTACCCTTATCATCACCCTTCATCATCTTCTATCCCTTTACTCAACTTTCTTTTTTTCTCATAGCGTTTATCACTGTCTGTCACTATATTATGTATCTGTTTATTTATTTATTTATTTATTTTTTGTAGGAGTCTTACTCTTTCGCCCAGGCTGGAGTACAGTAGCACACTCATGGCCACCACAGCCTCTACCTGCTGGGCTCAGGCAATCCTTCTGCCTCAACCTTCCAAAAGCTGGAACCACAGGCACGTGCCACCATGCCTGACTAATTTTTATTTTTTTGGATTCATTATAGAGACAAGGTTGCCCAGGCTGGTCTCAAACCTCTGGACTCAGGCAGTCCTCTTGCCTCTGCCTCCCAAAGTGCTGGGATTACAGGCATGAGCCACCATGCCCTGCAATCTATTTCTTAATTGTCTGATGTCTCTCAGCAAGCTATAAGATCTACGAAGATTGTTTTGTTTTATTTTGTTTTGGTCACAGCTGTATAGCCAGTATCTAGAACAATGCCTGAAATAGATAATGAATTGGCGTCTAAAATAACGAGCTACCAGATTCAAAAAAGCATCACAGTTTCTTATGGCCGCAACCTATGGACCTGAACCTCACCATGCCTGAGCATATAGGAGATAAAGTCATAAGGAGTTCTAGATCCTTGGCATTTTGGTATCTTGGTGCAGAGAAATGAGAGGAATAGAAAAATCTTTCTTGAGTATCTCCCCTTGGCAGTCTTTTCTTCCCCCACCCCAGCCACTTGACCCATCACTTAGGTCACTCCCACTCACTTGCTCTGAAGCCATTCCCCATAGAGAAAATACACTCCAGCTCACAACTGGAGTTTAGTACCCAGGATGTCAGGAGAATGGGAACAGAAAGAAGCTAGTCAGCTACATTGTTGAAAAGGCAAGACTAGCAAGTGAAAACTACTTATATGGAAGATCAAAAAAACTTCAAGCATAAGGTATAGCGGGTAGGATCTAGTTTATTGAAAAAGTTCAATCTAGGAGTTTTAAAGGAAGATTGTCTAGTATGGTAATCAAGGGAACAGGCTTTAAAGTCAGACAGTCTCGAGTTCATTTCTAGCCCCACTGCTAGCTGGATAATCTTCACCAATTTACTTAGCCTTTTTTAGCCTCAGTTTCCTCACCACAAAATAGTAATGGAAATAATTCTCTCACAAGGTTACTTTAAGCATTACATTATTATGTATGAAAAATACTCAGCACAATACATGGCATATACTGAGTCCTAACTGAATGGAAAGTATTATCAAGTGTCTGAAGTGAAGAAAAACTATTGATGCTAATGGCAACTCTAAATTCTACAGAAATAACAGAATATTA
Organism: Cephalopachus bancanus; assembly: GCA_027257055.1. Lineage (NCBI taxonomy): Eukaryota > Metazoa > Chordata > Mammalia > Primates > Tarsiidae > Cephalopachus > Cephalopachus bancanus. The sequence goes on along the minus strand of JAPVLO010000083.1, from coordinate 821,851 downwards.
TGTGACTGGCTTATATTTTATAATCAATTATGATGCAAGACAACAATGATCATGCATAGCAATAATTAATTAAAAATTAATGTTATTTCATATGGTTGAAACAAAATTCACAAAACATGTAAAAGGGGCACAGTGGCTCAAGCCTGCAATTCCAGCACTTTGGGAGGCCAAGGCAGGAGGATTCAGACCAGCCTGGGCAACATAGCAAGATCCTTTCTCATTGATGAGGTGTGCACACCATATCAACAAGGGTACCTGCATAATGAACATGTGTATAACTAACCCTGAATTGTACCCCACATCTTTAAAATTTTTTTTAAATTGTTTAAAGACACTTTCTCTACAGAAAAATTTTTAAAAATTAGCTGGGTGTGGTGGCACATATGTGTAGTTCTAGCTACTCAGGAGGCTGAGGCAGAAGAATCCCTTGAGCCCAGAAGTTTGAGGCTGCAATGAGCTGTGATCATGCCACTGCACTCCAACCTGGGCAACAGAATGAGACCCCAATTCAAAAACAAAACAAAACAAAAATATGTAAGACAGAAGGCGGCAATGTAGTTTACTGGATTGTGCCTATGATTTAGTCAGTCAGACCTGAGTTTGAATCCCAGCTCTGCCATTTACTTATTGTGCGACATAGACTATGTAACTTCCCTGGCTCCAGTTTCTTATCACATAGGCACAACAGCACAATACAGTAGTCTTCATAAATGGAATATCAGCCTGTTGTTTCTTTTGGTAAGGAGATATAGGAGGGAGTAGAGACGCTGAGACTGGAAAGATAAATTGGGGCCAGATTGCAAGGGACATTATAACCACACTAAATTAAGTCTAGATATTTTTCAGTGTAAGTCACTGAATTTTAAAAGAAAGCAGTTAAATGATATAGTCAAATCTTTGTTTTAAAGAGAGAACTCTGGCCAGGCGCGTTAGCTCAAACCTGTAATCCCAGCACTTTGGGAGGCTGAGGCGAGAGGATTGCCTGAGCCCACGGATTTGAGAACAGCCTGGGCAACTTGGCAAGATCCCATCTCTACAATAAATCAAAAAATTAGCCGTGCATGGTAGGTCACACTTGTAGTTCTGGCTTCTTGGAAGGCTGAAGCAGAAGGATCGCCTGAGCCCAGCAGGTTGACTCTGGGGTGGCTGTGAGCATCCCACTGCACTCCAGCCTGGGCGACAGAGTGAGACTCCAACTCAAAAAAAGAAAAGAAAAGATAACTCTAATGGCTGTGTTGGAGTAAAGCAGTGGGGTTGAGGGGAAGATGGGGAGAAGGTAAGAGAATGGGATGAGATTTGAGGCCTGGAGCTCAGCCAGAAAAATATTATAATAGTTGATAGAAAATGATGTGGGCCTAATTTTTCAAATGATTTAAATAGTTGATTGATATACTTTATAATTATGTTTATCTCTATGAATGTGTTCTTCCCTGTGTTAAGGAATAAAAAAGATAAAACAATCTGTAAACTTGGAAAGTAGAGGGAATTCATAACTTGACTTTCACTTGGTCATGAAAGGCTGTGTGTTGATAATAGAATTCATTTCAGGAACTATAAGCAATGAGAAAATAGTGAACTTGAACCAGAAGAAAGGATTTTCAATGGCATAAGATGTCATAAAGAAGAAGCTTTTTAATTTTTGTTATGCTAGGTACCTGATAGTTCTTTATCCTCAGCCATTCTCACATTCCAAATCACTAGCACTATCTCTATCTTCAAAATAGCTCTCTCGTCAAACTATTTTAGCCACTTCTTTGGCTCACTATGTAACTCTCCTATACTGCAGACACTTAAACCTTTGTCAATGTTGTATGAAGATGGCTTCCCAATATTATTAGAGATCTTTCTACAAGAATGCTTAGCTTCTTACTTCCAGTCTGAAAGGAATAAGTATTTTCTGGAACTGGTTCATTGCTCATAAAAAGAATAGATCTGAATCCATTTACTGAAGAAGTAATCTTAGAAAATTTACTTAATCTCTCTGAGTCTTAGTTCTTTATCTCTAAATTAGGCATAACAATACCTACATAATAGAATGAGAATTAAATTAAATGAGATAAACTAGTAACCTCTACAGTGCTGAATACTCTTACTAGTATTCAATACTGGTATATATGCATTTAGTGTTGCTTGTAAACTCATAGGACAGAGACTATCTAACCTGTTTTTAAGTATACAAATAACGTGTTATATGTGTTCCAAATAAACATTTTGAAATAATGATGGAACTCGTCTACCTGGCTAGGAAGGAAGAAAAACCTTGTCAATCTTTTTCTATATCTATATATTTAGATTTTAAATTTCATTCATATGCTCAAAAAGAATGTGTATTTTGCAATTAACATGCAAAGTTTTATATAATATGCCCTCTCCTCCCCCACAGACATATCATTTATGTTATTTCTCTTTGTAGTAGTCTCTTAACTTTTGTTCTGTATAATCTTTAGACTTTCTCATAGTCTCAAGATTAATATGAATTAAAAGCAATATTTGTTTGGGTTAATTGAACCTCTCATTAAGTATAAAGTATCCCTCCTTATCTATAGTAATGCATTCTGCCTTAAAGTGTGTGTTTTTTGTTTTTTGAATTAGAGTCTTGCTCTGTCACCCAGGCTAGAGTGTAGTCGCATGATCACTGCTGCCTCAACCTGCTGGGCTCAGGTGATTCTTCCGCCACAGCCTTCCAAGTAGCTGGGACCACAGACACGCACCACCATGACTGGCTAATTTTTTAACTTATTGTAAAGACAAGGTCTCGCCAAGTTGTCCAGGCTGGTCTCAAACCCCTAAACTCAGGCAATCCTCTCTCCTCTCCCTCCCAAAGTTCAGGGATTGCAGGTGTGAGCCACTGCGCTGGGCCCAAAGTGCGTTTTGTCTAATGTTTTCCTCTAGACATATCAGCTTTCTTTTGTTTGGTGTTTACAAAATAGGTATTTTCTATTCATTTCAACCTTTCCTATCATAATCATTATGTTTTTAATATGTCTCCAATTAATAGCAGTTGGAATTTTTTTAACCAGTCAGACAATCTTTAACTTTTATCTGGCTCATTTAGTCCTTTTACATTTCTGTCATTGCTACTATATTTCAAATTAAATATGCCATCTTCAAAAGTGTTTTCATTTGTCTGATGTTACATTTTTTTCTCTCCTTTTTGTTCTCTTTTAGATTGATAACTGATTTTTATTATTAAATCCTCCAGTTTACCAGTTTAAAATTGCCCCTTTTTATTATAAAAAAGAGATTGGCAGTAGTGGGCAACTGCCAGGGGAAGGAGGGGGGCACACCTCATCAATAAGGGTACCTGATCTCAAACCAGATGAAGTGGGGACCAAAGTGAGGCCCAAACTTTACCTATACAATGACTATTTGTATACCTAACCCTGAATTGTACCCCACATCTTTAAAATTTTTAAAAATTACAACTTTTATGTTCTTTTATTGATTACTTTTAAAATTATATCACACATTTTTAATTTATCAGAATTTATTTTTGATAATATAAAGAAGTTAGAACACTTGAACTCCACATACTCTTTCATGACATATATGATATTATTGTATATTTTAATTTTGTATTTTAAAAATTTTACAAGACTTATTATTACCATTTTATATAGAGAAACATTAGACTACTCACCACACGTTTTCTACTTTCTTTGGTTTTAATTCCTTGTACCTCAGACTTTCCAAGTGGGATCATTTTCCTCCTACTTGAAATACATGCTTTAAGATTTTCTTCAGTGTAGATTTGTTAGTAGCAAAATATGTCTGGTCTAGTGTATCTGAAATGTCTTTATTTTAGCTCCCTATAGAATTTCAGGTTGGTAACTTTTTTTCAGCACATTGAACCTAACATTCAGTGTTTCTTCTTTTCCATTTTCACTAGTGGAAAGTCTGCTGTTAGTATGTTATTGCACTGAAAGTAATATTCTTCACTGGTTCCTTTTAATATTTGTTTTTAGTTTAAAGAAGTTTTGCTTCAGTGTGCTTAAGTATGGGTTTCTTTTCATTTATTATGCTTACAGTTCATAAGATCTTTAAAATGAGTGCCTAGAAGTCTGGTCAGTTTGAAAAATTCTCAGCAATTAACTCTTCAAATAATTGCTTCTATCTCATTTTATTTTTTTCTCCTCCTATGACCCAAGCTAAACTATGTTAGACATTCTATTATCTGTGTCTTTTACCCTCTTAGATATGATTTCCTTTTTTTCTCTCTCCAGTGTTACATTCTGGATTATTTCTTGTGTTCTTCAGGTTCACTATCACTAAATCTTGAGGTATGTCTAATCTACATGTAAAATCCTGTTGGATTTTAATTTTTTATTTATATATAAATTGTATTTATATATGTATTTAAAATAATACCACAATATTTAAAATCACAATAAAAATCTGAGTTTTTTTCCAACTCAGACTTGCTGTGTTACACTTTGTGGTTTCCTGTTCTCTGTATCAAGCTGGTCTTTTGTCTTCAAATATGCTCTTCATTATTGTCGTTTTTTGTTTATTTGTTTTGAGTTGGAGTCTCACTCAGTCGCCCAGACTGGAGTGCAGTGGCCGCTCCTGGCCACCACAGCCTCCACCTGCTGGGCTCCGGTGATCCTTCCACCTCAGCCTTCCAAGTAGCTGGAACTACAGGCGCGCGCTACCACACTCGGCTAATTTTTTATTCATTGTAGAGATGAGGTCTCGCCAAGTTGCCCAGGCGGGTCTCGAACCCGTGAGCTCAGGCAATCCACTCACCTCAGCCTCCCAAAGGCGCGGGATTACAGGCTGAGCCACCGAGCCCGGCTCATTATTGTTTTATAGTCTTGTTTTAGAGTCTGAGCCTGAAAAATTCAAATTTGAAGTCCTTATGAGTCTGTTTTTATTGTCTATTGTCTCTGCTGATTCTTACTCATTTAATCTATTTTCTTTGTCTTGTACCTGATTTCTTTGATTATATGCTGAACATTGTATTTGATTACTTATTTTTAGAAATGATTTTAGGCCTGTGATGAAGGTATGTTACTTCAGAGAGGATTTATATTTGCTTCTCCAGGTCCAACCAATCTAGAATTACTTTAAACGTTCAAAACTTGAGATTCACTGACCCAGGCAATTTGATACAAGCAGTAAATACTCAAAAGCTTTGGAGTTTCAATATTTTGTAGTGGGGGATCTCCTATTAGACTTCCTATCTTATACAGGTCCTGGGTTTTGCTTTCTGCCTCCCTTTCCTTGAAAGTCTATCAGTATGAACATTCTAATTGTGAATTAGAAAATTTCCTCAGGGCTGAAGTCTCCCTATTTGGATTCCCATTTTCCTTCACTTTTAGTCTAGTAATTCCTTACAATTTCTTTTATGCTTTAAGAATTTTTTTTTTTTAGTTGGAATCTCACTCTGTTGCCCAGGCTGGAGTGTGGTAGCATGCTCACTGCCACCCCAGTGTCAACCTGCTGGGCTCTGGCGAGCCTTCCACCTCAGCCTTTCAAGTAGCTAGAAGTACAGGCACATGCTACCATGCCCAGCTAATTTTTTGATTCATTGTAGAGATGAGGTCTCACCAAGTTGCCCATGCTGTTCTCGAACCTGTGGGTTCAGACAATCCCCTCACCTCGGCCTCTCAAAGTGCTGAGATTACAGGTTTGAGCCACCACTCCTAGCCAAGAATATTTTTAAAATTCAGCTCTTTTAGTAATTTTCACTAGGAGGAGTGATCTGTCTAGCAGTGTAACACTACCAGAACCATTAAGTCAGATCAACATTTTAAAAGTTTTTGGTAAATATTGCAAAACTGCCCTTCAGAATAATTGTGCCTATTTATATGTCTATTAGCAAGCTTAAGAGTGTCACCTTCCCTATTACCTCAACTATATTCTGTCACTTATTTATTTTTTTTTTTTTTTGAGTTGGAGTCTCACTCTGTCGCCCAGACTGGAGTGCAGTGGCCGCTTCCGGCCACCACAACCTCGACCTGCTGGGCTCCGGCGATCCTTCCGCCTCAGCCTTCCAAGTAGCTGGAATTACAGGCATGCGCTACCACGCCCGGCTGATTTTTTGATTTATTGTAGAGATGAGGTCTCGCTGTCCAGGCGGGTCTTGAACCCGCGGACTCAGGCAATCCACTCACCTCAGCCTCCCAAAGGCGCGGGATTACAGGCTGAGCCACCGAGCCTGGCTCACTTATTTTTTTAACAATGTGCTGGGCATGGTGGCTCACACCTGTAATCCCAGCACTTTGGGAGGCTGAGGTAGGAGAATTGTTTAAGCCCAGGAGTTCAAGACCAGCCTGGGCAACATAGCAAGACCCCATCTCTACTACAAAAAAAAATGTTTGTTTTTTAATTAGCCGGGTTTTGTGGCACATGCCTGTAATCCCAGCTACTTGGAAGGCTGAGGCAAGTGAATCGCTTCAGTCCAGGAGTTTGAGGTTGCAGTAAACCACGTTTGTGCCACTGCACTACAGCCTAGGCAGCAGAGTGAGACACCCCCCCAACTCAAAAACTTAATTTATTAATTTATTTATTTAAATTGCCAACTAGATAAGTGAAAAATGTTTTGTTAAAATATACTTGTATTTGATTATCAATGAAGTTGAACATCTTATAATCTGTTTACTGAAATTGTATTTCACTTTTTAATAACTTAACCTATTCAAATTCTGTTACTTGTTTTTTAAGAGTCCTTTGGCTATTGTACCCATCAGAAAAACTATGTCAGTTGTTAAAATAGTAAAATACTTCCATATCAATTCCCTCACCTTAACTCCTTTAGTTACTCCAGCCTCTCCAATACCCACCACCCCGTTGTCCATCAGTTAAAGAGTTAATGCCCCACACACCAAAGGGTCTTTGGGGCCCTGCTTTAGCTCTCTGGTCACTAACTGTTCTGATTGGTTAGCAGCCGCTTCATACAAATTGTTAAATATTTAAATATAACTCCTATGGATATATATAGAAAGTATTTTTCCATTCGACAATAACACTTTAAAATGCAGCGAACTAGCCGGGCTCGGTGGCTCAGCCTGTAATCCCGCGCCTTTGGGAGGCTGAGGTGAGTGGATTGCCTGAACCTGCGGGTTCGAGACCCGCCTGGGCAGCGAGACCTCACCTCTACAATAAATCCAAAAAAATCAGCCGGGCATGGTAGCGCGTGCCTGTAATTCCGGCTACTCGGAAAGCTGAGGCGGAAGGATCGCCGGAGCCCAACAGGCGAGGCTGCGTTGGCCGGGAGTGGTCACTGCACTCCAGTCTGGGCGACCGTGAGACTCCAACTCAAAAAAAAATTAGCCGGGCGTGGTAGCGCGCGCCTGTAGTTCCAGCTACTTGGAAGGCGGAGGCGGAAGGATCGCCGGAGCCCAGCAGGTCGAGGCTGCGGTGGGCGGGAGCAGCCACTGCACTCCAGTGTCTGGGCGACAGAGTGAGACTCCAACTCAAAAAAAAAAAAAAAAAAAATGCATCGAGCTGTACTCCTTTTTCCTTCTTTATTCCCTTAATTTTTATTTATAATTAGTTGCTGATTCACCTAAAATTATTACTGCTACTAAAGCTACTTTCTTTTAAATAATCCCTCCGCTCTTAAAAAAATCTACAAAGGGCCTGGCTCGGTGGCTCAGCCTGTAATCCCGCGCCTTTGGGAGGCCGAGGTGAGTGGATTGCCTGAGCCCGCGGGTTCAAGACCCTCCTGGGCAACTTAGCAAGACCTCATCTCTACAATAAATAAAAATTAGCCGGGTGCGGTAGCGCGCGCCTGTAGTTCCGGCTACTCGGAAGGCTGAGGCGGAAGGATCGCCGGAGCCCAGCAAGTCGAGGCTGCGGTGGCCGGGAGCGGCCACTGCACTCCAGTGTGGACGACAGAGTGAGACTCCAACTCAAAAAAAAACCAAACAAACAAAAAAATCTACAAAGGAATTTATTTGCAAACCTATGTAAGATTTTTATAAAATTTTACTGTGCTTTGGAAACTTAACCAATCTTTCAAGTTATTTTAATGCTTTTGGCAGGCAACACAGATTCCAAATTTTATAAATATTAGTACAAGCCAAAATTAAGTAATAGTTCATTTTGGACAAGTGGTGAAATATTTTGAACTAATTTTTCTTTATGATCTGTGTACTCCCTGAAGAGAGAATAAACTAAATTTTGTGGACTAAATAATTTTCATACTTGTTTACAAGATTGATTTATAAAGATACTCTTTTATGGTCTCCTGCTAAATGTATCAGTTAGATATTACGATCCATTTTTTATGATTACACTGTTTTAAATCTGATAACCACACCATTGCATTGTTATCCAGGCAATATCTTCTCAGCGTTTCAATTATCTTAATCTCATGCAGACCCACATCAAAGGCTTTTACAAACATTTAGATATATTGTTTGTCCATGGAGTTTTCTTTCTCCACAAACTTGTTGAGTAATTTTATAAAACCAAATAAATCAGATTTGCCTGGCATGATTTGTCTTCATAAACAAATGCTGTCCGCTGCCCATCACATTGTTATCTAAATGATTTCAGATCAATTTGGTTCACTCTAACTTGGGCAATTGCATTCTGCCAGCCCCAAACTCTCTCTGTTTTTCAATTGGAGACATTATTCTTCCTTTCACTTAACAAAGTGTTCTGTGAAACAAGCAGGCAAGTATCTGAACCAATAAAGCCTAGTTTCCTGAAGATTTGTATCTGATAGACTAACTGAAACTATGTATTATATCCATGTTATAGCCTTAACTGGTGTCATTATTACCTAAATCATTGTACTAGTTGTCATAAGTATTGTTTTGTTACATCAACAGGAAATGTAAGCAAAACAAAGAATATCTTTCTTTCATATGTACTTATGATACATGCTAATACTACATTCCCTGCTACATAGTTAGACTCACTTCAAATTGAATTTTATATCAGAAGTTAATAATGAGATATACTGGATGTGAAATCAATTCACTGGAAACTTTGTTATATATTATACTATGGCAGAATGACCATTGTGCTTCATCCAAGAAAAATGATAGTTGTTCTATATCTCAAAGTAAATGATCACTCTGTTCATTACTCGCCATGTCATTACATTAAATGAATAAATTTGTTAGTGTTATTTTTCTTACATTTATATGATGTCCTTTAAAGTCTGTGGCTAATTTCCATTTGTAGCATTTGCCTAAAACTCTATATTACTGTTGGGACAATTAAAAGAGACACTAGGCTAGCTAACTAATTTAATGGGCTTCCAAAACATGTTTCCAGAGCAATCCTCTACTTCCCTTTGATGTTTCCATATCTTCATTTCAACCAAGCTCAACTTGAACTGACATATATAGTTTCCCTGATGTTCTAGTTCTACTGTTACAAATGTCTAAAACAAACCAACTCAGGTTTTAAAATTCAGTCATAACTCCCAGGGAATAATCCACCCACTGGGAGAATATATGTATAATTTTTTGCTTGGGAGCCATTTTGATCAGCATCTGTAGTATCGAATCCACATAGCTCACAAAACTTGGGAGAGGATACTATAAGGCAGCATAGATAGAATAAGTAGAAAAATTGCCATTATTTACTAACTAAAAGTATTTCCTTTACTAATAGAGGATAAAGTTTATTTATCCAATAATGAATTAATCAAGCCCCAGGAAAAACATGAGCAAAGACTAGAGGAAATATATATAACATTAAATCTTTGCATCCTTTAATTTTCATTGTTCTTTTTGGTAACTTTTTAAAAATTAAAGACATGATAGTTCATAGAATAAATTATGTCTTTCTTTTTTTATTTTCTATTGCTTCAATATTAACCATGCTAATTTAGTGGAAGACATCACTGTGTGTAGGGGTGTGTATGTGTATGTGTTGGAAATTATTGAAGAGGACAGTATTATGTGTGAGAAAGCAGGATCTTGGTTATATTTCCTTTACGTCTTTATGTTTCTCTGGGGATCTTACATAGGAGTAGTTAGAATACTAGCCTGGCTGCTGCTGTCTAACAGAATTGGCTGTCATTAATAAAATCTTTATCTGCCTTGGCACATTGTAACTATAGTGCTTATTCATAAGGAGTGTTATGCTTTCCAATAAAACAGATTTCCCCATATCTGTTAATGTTTTGCTGGGGAGGTGAGGTTGTTAGGAGAGACTCAAAAAGCAAAGAAGACTAAACAAAGAGAACTTTAACGTTCTCAATCAAGATTCCTCATCTGAACTAAAACACAGAAAATTACTTGACTGTTTTCTCACTTCTCCCAAGGAATAGCTAGTGCCATTCTGGATACACATAAGATAAGAAAATTTGTTACATACAATGGATTCCTTAGGCTACTAGGACTTACTTTTCCCTCAAACCAGTAGAGAAAGACTTAACATCTATATTTACATATAATTCCTGGCCAGTAGTCGTTGCTCACACCTGTATTCCCAGTACTTTGAGAGGCCAAGGCAGGAGGATTGCTTGACCCAGCAGTTCAAGACCAGCCCAGGCAACATGGTAAGAGATCTCTTCTCTACAAAATAACAACAACAAAATAGCCAGGTGTGGTGACTGACGGCTGTAGTCCCAAGTACTCGGGAGGCTGAGGCAGAAGGATTGCTTGAGCCTAGGAGTTCCAGGCTACTGGTGAGTTGTGATCTTGCTACTATACTCCTGCCTGAGCAACTGCGTGAGAAATCTGACTCAACCAACCAACCAATTAATCAATCAATCAGGCCGGGCACAGTGGCTCATGCATATGATCCCAGCACTTTGGGAGGCAGAGGCAAGAGGGTGCCTGAGCTCAGGGGTTCGAGACCAGTCTGGGCAACTTGGCAAGACCTCATCTCTACAATAAATTAAAAAATTAGCTAGGCGTGGTTGCACCTATAGCCCCTACTACTTGGAAGACAGGTAAAAGAATTGCCCCCTGAGCCCAGCTGGTAGAGGCTGTGGTGGCCGTGAGTGTGCCACTGCACTCCAGCCTGGGCGAGAGTGAGATTCCAACTCAAAAATAAATAAATAATAAAATACTATTCCTTAAACGGTACATTGTAACCTCAAATATGGTTGAAAGATGTAAGCAGCTTTGATAATTTCTATTGTTGTCATAAAATCTATTGTGAATAAAGAAATTTATTTGCTCCCCAAAAAAGTGTGATTAAAAGTGTGATTAACTTTCAAAACTTGTTTAACAACGAAAGCAGTACTGTTACTTCAAATCTTTTATGGAACAAGAATTAGGGTGCTAATTAATTAAAACAAGAGCCATATAGTATACTCATTAGCATTCAATTCATTTTCACTACTTCTAAGAGTTCTAACTTAGTGTCAAGATCAGCAGGTGTTATTCCTAGTTTGGTCAGCAGCTTATTGATAGACAGCCTTTCTAAATGTTTCCACTTCAAACACTTCATTGAAAAATATAAAACTAGATAACTAAGTGCCACCTTTTTCACTGGGAATGTTGAGGCTTAAAGTCTTTACTTAAAGGAAATCAGTATTTTATAGATTATTTTATCAATAAGGAACTAGTACTATAATATTTATTCTTATTAAGCTATTGTATTTATCTTTCATGGGCAGAACCCATTAAAGGAAGTTCCAAAATGAACACAGAAAAGCATCCTTTCATTAAAAGGCAAGTAGAGAAGAGAAAGAAATATGTGAACAAATAACATAGTGGAACCAAGCATATTAGATATCCATTTGTGTATTTTAAGAGCTTACATATGCCCCATAAACATTTAATATTTCAGCTGAGAAAGCTTCTCTGTGTATATAACATATATATTATATACGGTACAACTACGAACACATATTGGACAATTATATGAGAAGTCCTCATCATGACCATTTTCACTGAACAACTTTACTACAAGTGGAGGATTTTCTGAAACTGAAATTGCTATTTGCACGATGTGGTGCATTGAAGCAATTCAAGGCTTTCATTCCACTTCACTGGAAATGAAGATTCACTATATTAACGTTCTCAAGACACTTATGTGGTGTGAAATTATGTCCCTCAATTACAAATTCTTCCAGCCTTCTCGCTTTTTGCTTCTCTATTTTCAAGTCTCATTTCAAATACTCCACAAAATATTTGGCCTCACTTGGCATAAAAGAAGCAAACCTCTGTGCCTTCTTTTCCCCACCTTTCTGTGGAGATAATAACACTTGCCTCACTTGTAAAGATATTGTGAGGAATAATATTTTGTAAAGCTCTTTAGAAACATTGGATGTGAGGGCTAATGGAAATAAAAACTGTATTGTCATCTATTCTTCCAGTTCTTTTCAAGTTGGTCATTTCTTTTTTGTCTTTTTGTTGTTGTCTGAGTGTTAAGAAGTATTGTTTTGTTATTGAATCTTAAAACATAGTTTTATTTCCTTCAGCTTCTTTACTCTTTTATTTCCTTGTGATCCCCTTCTGATTTCGCTACCACAGAATCATAGATTGCTTCCATGAAAACTGACTCAAAGATGATCTGTTCTAAAACTAACACACCTGAATATTACCTCATCTTACAACCAAAGAGCGTCCCAAATACTAATTTATAACTTAAGCCTTCATGAGGGCATTGTTGGACAATATTGCTACTACATGCCACTTTATGATCTTATATATTCATGCTCTCTGTTCAGTCCGTTATTTGTTTGTTTGTTTGTTTGTTTATTCATTTTTTATTTTTATTTATTTATTTATTTTTTGAGTTGGAGTTTCACTCCGTCACCCAGACTGGAGTGCAGTGGCTGCTCCCGGCCACCGCAACCTCGACCTGCTGGGCTCCGGTGATCCTTCCGCCTCAGCCTTCCGAGTAGCCGGAATTACAGGCGCGCGCTACCACGCCCGGCTAATTTTTGGATTGATTGTAGAGATGAGGTCTCGCCTGCCCGGGCGGGCCTCAAACCCGCAGGCTCAGGCAATCCACTCACCTCACCCTCCCAAAGTGCTGGGATTACAGGCTGAGCCACCGAGCCCGACTTATTTATTTATTTATTTATTTTTGAGTTGGAGTCTCACTCTGTCACCCAGACTGGAGTGCAGTGGCACACTCCCAGCCACTGCAGCCTCGACCTGCTGTGCTCGGGCGATCCATCCACCTCAGCCTTCCAAGTGGCCGGAACTACAGGCGCCCGCTACCATGCCCAGCTGATTTTTTGATTTATTGTAGAGATGAGGTCTCGCCAAGTTGCCCAGGCAGGTCTGGAACCCACGGACTCAGGCAATTCACTCACCTCAGCCTCCCAAGGCGCAGGATTACAGGCTGAGCCACCGAGCCCAACTAGTAACTCTGCCTCTTTATCCTAAGTTCTCTTTGAGAAAATTAATAGAAGGAATATCAGACTACATTTTAGATGGAGACAGTCTTTCAGGCATCTCAGAAACATATGGTCACAACTGTAGAAAATATCACAAATCCAAATGGGAGTAAATCATGGCGCTACTTTTTCCCCTCTAAATTTCCTAAGGAACAAAGTCACAGAAGACATCCTAGAAAAATTAAAGACACAGATAAATAGCTGGATAGATAGGTAAACTAATAGACTGACAGATAGGAATGATTATTAGTGAAGTCCCATCATAGGAAGGTTTTTCAGGGTGAACAATGTCAAACTTGATGCTTCAAAAGAGATTAAAAACATATTTGAAGTGACAGTTCCTAATCAATCAGTCAAAGAAATAGGTGAAGGTTTGCCAGTGGAGAGAAATATAAGGTCTTTTGGTTTGTCTCGACATACCTGAAATAATTATTACATTTCCAAACAGAAGCATTAACAACTTGAAATTCTAAGATTAGAGTATGTAACCCTTTATAATAAAAGATTGGACAAATAAATGGGGCACAGCAAATAGTTCAGAACAGTACTACCATTTTTTACTCTACAGTTATGCATTGCTTAATGAAGGGGATAGATTCTGAGATATGTGTTGTTAGGCAATTTCATCTTTGTGCAAACATCATAGAGTGTACTTACACAAACCTAGATGCTATAGCCTATACATACCTAGTCTATATGGTATAGCCTATTGCTCCTAGGCTACAAACCTGTACAGCTTGTTACTGTATTGAATACTGCAGGCATCTGTAACACAATGGCAAGTATTTGCATATCTACATATATCTAAACATCAAAAATATACAGTAAAAATACAGCTGAGCATGGTGGTGCAGACCTGTAATGCCAGCACTTTGGGAGGCTGAGGCGGAAGAATTGCATGAGACCGAGTTTGAGACTAGTCTGGACAACACAGCAAGACCTCATCTAATAAAAATTTTTGAAATTAGCTAGGCATGTTGGCACACACCTGTACTCCTAGCTACTCAAAGATTGAGGTGAGAGGATTGCTTGAACCCAGTAGGTCAAAGATACAATGAGCTATGATCACGCCACTTCTCTTCGGTTTGGGCGACAAGCGAGAGTCTCTAAAAAAAAAAAGAAAAGAAAAGCAGCCATGCATGGTGGCACACGCCTGTAATCCCAGCACTATGGGAGACTAAGGCAAGAGGATTGCCTGAGCCCAGGGGTTGGAGACCAGCCTAGGCAATTTGGCAAGACCTCATCTCTACAATAAATCAAAACAGTCAGGTGTGGTAGTGTGTGCCTGTAGTTCCAGCTACTTGGAAGGCTGAGCAGAAGGATGGCCTGAGCCCAACAGGTTGAGGCTGTGGTGGCTGTGAGCGTGCCACTGCACTCCAACCTGGGTGACAGAGTGAGACTCCAACTCAAAAAAAAAAAAAAAGCTATTAGAATCATATTGGATCACCATTGTACGTGTGCTCCATTATTGACTAAAGTGTCATTATATGACACGTGACTACATATAGGTTAAGAAACTGACAATGTGAACATTTTGGAGTAACTGAGTGAAATGTTTTAGGAAGGTTTAAGTAAAGCAGCATGAGGCTCTCCTTCTAGTTAAAGTCTTCATACATAACTTGGCTTCTTTTAAATTATATCTCTTGTCAAATGAATTAAGCAGCTTAAATGTAAACGTCCTCATTGTTTGTTTGTTTGTTTTGTTTTTTAAAGCAGGATTTATTGAGAGGAAAGAAAAGCTCCCACAGCAGAAGGGGACCCGAAGGGGTTGCCCCATCCTCATTGTTATGGCTCTTATATGGCATTCTACAAAAATAATTTTTTTTTTTTTAGTTGGAGTCTCACTCCATGACACATGCGAGTGCAGTGGCACACTCACCACCACCCCAGTGTCGACCTGCTGGGCTCAGGCAATTTTTCCGTCTCAGTCTTCCAAGTAGCCAGAACTACAGGCACCCTACCATGCCCGGCTAATTTTTTGACTCATTGTAGAGATGAGGTCTCACCAAGTTGCCCAGGCTGTTCTCGAACCGTGGTTTCAAGCAATCCCCTCACCTCGGCCTCCCAAAGTGCTGGGATTACAGGCTTGAGTCACCACACCTGGCCTCTACAAAATTTATAAGTCTGAACTTTACCTTCTACAGCTTGAATATGTTCTGCATTGTATTGCTCTTGGGCTTGTTTTTGCTGTTATTTTGATTTTTCTTTTTGTTGTTTTGATGGATAAAGTATTATAAACACCTTGTGACTATATTCCATATATCTTACATCTTGATATCATCCACAGTGTCTAAAACATTTGAGTACTTGGTACTTATTCACTGGCTTTAGTTGAAGAAAATGTCTAATAAGGACTTGAAAGATCCTATGTCTACTTCTCTGTTTTCAGAATCACAGTTACATCAATCTAGAGAGATAAAAATCAGTCCTGTTAAATCCAGGAAAAAGTGGTTTTCACCACCTCTAAAAGCAGTCCTGTCAAGTATTAAAAATACAGAGAAGTGGGCACAGTGGCTCATGGCAGTAACCCCAGCTACTTAGGAGGCTGTGACAGGAAGATCACTGAGGCCAGAAGTTTGAGATCATCCTGGGCAACAAAGCAAGACCCCCCCACCATCTCTTAAAAAAAAAAAAACTACTCACAAAAGGAAAATTTATATATATATATTATATGCATACACACACACAATATATTCCCAGAAATATATATGTAAATTCCCATATATATAAAATTATATAACATATACTTTTTGTAATTATGTTAATTATAAAATAATTATTTAAAATAATATATTCAATATAATTTATTAAATATAAAAGGATAAGCTATCCTTTAACTTTTTGTATCCAAAAAGATGCAAATAGAATTTGCTTTATCATATTATAAAACTTCTAATACCATTAATATATGTAGGAAATGTACTTTATAGGCTTTCTTAATATAGACTATTAGAGAAAAATTAATGAGATAATTAATAAAGAGAAGGTAGAAAATATTTATGAATCTAGAAGGCAGGAACAACTATTAAGAATAGCTTTTTAATTCCTAGCATGAGATTTTAAAACCCAACATACAAATTTAATTCTTCTTTTAATACAGTGTTTTTGGTATAGTAACATCTTTTGGCTCAAGAACTGTACACCTCAATGTAAATGAAATTGAGGTTCAAAGAGATCTTGCCATTCAAAATATGAAGGTGTCCAGTGACTACAAATTACTAAACTTCTAGCAATCTCTTTTCCTGAATCTGATTAAAGTTTTATCATATATAGGTATTAATTATTGTTTTGAGCGTGAGCCCCAAGTATCACTGAGTTCGCCAGCTCTAGACGCTTACAAATATGTTTTGCTATAAATCACTGGCACTGTTTCTGTTGATATTCAGCATAATCAAACATTTGTAAGCATGCTGTCTTTTCAATCTGTTCAGCTGATGCACTTTACCTGATCTTTCATTAAAGTAATCAAAACACTTGCTGTGTCGCATCTAATGAATGTTGCATGTATGATTAAGTGCTTTCATTCATATTGCAAGTTTGATTTAATGTAATCTGCCTTTCAGACAGCCATTAGCCTAGCTCCTACATGAATTCGATTAATTGGCTGAATTCTTCCAGATGTCCATTAAGCATTACAGGAATTTCTATGTAGAAACAGCAGGGACTGTCTAGCACAGAACCAAACAATGAAATGTTATATTGCTGTCATGACTTACAAAAAGCTGGATTCATTTTCATTAATAAAACATCTGTACTCTTGCCCAGCTATGCATTGAGATGCATTTATTTTATATGTTTATTTCTCATATGACTGTGAAAAGATAGTTAAACAGAAGCACATTTACTGATATGTAGACCCAGGGTTTAGTAGATGCTGACTGACAAAATAGCTCAATTTTTAAAGTTTACCATGAGTCCTAAACAGACGAAAATATACTAGCAGACACCTGTTTGAAACAGAATTAAAGAATGGCTGGGATTACAGCAATAGAAATAAAATGTTAAGCTGGGCTCGGTGGCTCAGCCTGTAATCCCGCGCCTTTGGGAGGCTGAGGTGAGTGAATTGCCTGAGCCCACGCATTCGAGATCCGCCTGGGCAAGTTGGCGAGACCTCATCTCTACAATAAAAATCAAAAAAGTAGCCGGGCGTGGTAGCACATGCCTGTATTTCCAGCTACTCAGAAGGCTGAGGCAGAAGGATAGCCGGAGCCCAGAAGGTCAAGGCTGCGGTGGCCAGGAGCGGCCACTGCACTCTAGTCTGGGTGACAGAGTGGGAGTCCAACTCAAAAAAAAAAAAGAAAAAGAAATAAAGTGTTAAAATGACATTAGAGACTTCTTTTGAAAATGATTTGAATGTTCTACCAGCTACCAAATCATTGGATCTCTTTAAGAAAAAAGGGGTAAATGTAAGGGTTGTAAAAAGGATAAACCAGCTTTTGCTGGTATAACTTGTTCTGTTGTTTTAGATAGCACTATGTATCTTTCTACTTGGTATGTTTTGCTTTGTTTTTAGTTTTGCATTATTAGTTCTTAAAGAACAGGGAGAGATTTTGCCTAATGCAGATCCCAACTCAGTGCCTTTTACCACTTAGTAAATGCTATTTATCAATCATTTGAGAGATTTACCACAACTAATAACCGAAACAAAAGGTAAGTTTGAAAAGAAGTCAGAGCCAGGCTTGGTGGCTCAGCCTCAACCCGCGCCTTTGGGAGGCTGAGATGAGTGGATTGCCTGAGCCCGCGGGTTCAAAACCCGCCTGGGCAACTTGGCAAGACCTCATCTCTACAATAAATAAAATCAGCCAGGCGTGGTAGCGCGCGCCTGTAGTTCCAGCTACTTGGAAGTCTGAGGCGGAAGGATCGCCGGAGCCCAGCAGGTTGAGGCTGCGGTGACCGGGAGCGGCCACTGCACTCCAGTCTGGGTGACAGAGTGAGACTCCAACTCAAAAAAAAAAAAAAAAGTCAGTATTTGGGACAATTACATATTCTCTTAACACCAAATGTTTCATCTCAAAATTAAAAGAGTATCACAAAATAAGTTTTTGTGTCTCTTTTACAAGGGTCTACAAATTGGTATTACCAATTGAAGCTGAAAATATGTTCTTATGCCCCTAATTTTATAAAATAACTCCATTTCATAACTAAATATAATCCCTGCTATAATGGCATATAGTGTTGAACTTTAAGGCTAAAATGCCTTTTATCCTTTCTTTACACAATTAGAGACAACAAATATACTTGGAGAGAAGGAAAAATAGGAATGTTCTCATAATATATACATGCAAATCACTAATCATAATATAAGTTTATAACAACTTTGAAATTATTTTATCTGAAATAACTTCTCTATTAGTAGTTTCAGCTTCATTGGGGCATTTTTAAAAAGTGATTATTGCAGGGCATGTTGGTTTATGCCCATAATCCCAGCACTTCCAAAGGCAGAGGCAAGAGGATTGCCAGAGCCCATGGGTTCGAGACCAGCCTGGGCAACTTGGTGAAACCTCATCTCTACAATAAATAAATAATTAACTGGGTGTGGTGGCACATGCCTGTAGTTCCAGCTACTTGAAAATCTGAGACAGAAAGATCACCTGAGCCCAGTAGGTTGAGGCTACAGTGGCTGTGAGCATGCCACTGCACTCCAACCTGAGTGACAGAGTAAGACTCCAACTCAAAACAAAAAAAGAGTAATGATTCTTTATTATCTAGTAGTGTATTCTAATTATGAGGAGTTGAAATTATACTAACTGGAAGAGGACATCTTTCAGGATCCAGTCATCAGACATATGCCATGTTAATAAGATGATACCAATTGGATTTCTATGATGGGGTTAAAGTAGGTAATATCTGTCTTGACTAGAAATTTGTTCACCAGTTTTTGGAGAATGGAAAATCCTATAAAGGAAAATAATTAATAGTCTTCTTGTTGACCTTGGTGTTATAATTCAAGTTTAAAAAAATTAGGCTTGGTCAGGCACGGTGGCTCAAGCCTATAACCCCAGCACTTTAGGAGGCCGAGGTGGGAGAATCATTCGAGCTCAGGAGTTCAGGACCAGCCTAGGCACATAGTGAAACATCATCTCTACAAAAAAATTTAAAAATAAGTCAGGCGTGGTGATGCGCACCTGTAGTCCCAGCTACTTGGGATACTGAGGTAGAAGGATCGCCTGAGCCCAGGAAGTCAAGGCTACCATGAGTCATGATCATCATGGTCATGCCACTTGCACTGTAACCTGAAGAACAGAGTGAAACTCCAACTCAAAAATAAATAAATAAATAAACTAAGCTTTAAAAATATTTGAGTTTATCATCTTTTTGATAGTCTTTCAGCAAAAATTTATTGAACACCTTAAGCATTATAGGAATTTCTATGTAGAAACAACAGAGACTGTTTATCATGAGATAAAGAAAACTTGTAAGTACATATATGACAAATACCATAATAAAAGTTGTTTAATGTCCCGTGACAACATAAAGGTGGGAGTATTCCTCTTAGTTCCCTCAAGCTTCCCAGAGAAGTGAACATTTGAGCTGTATCTTGAAAAATGAGTACGAAAACCAACCTGTGAAAAAAATTATTCTTTTTTTTTTGAGTTGGAATCTCACTCTGTCACCCAGACTGGAGTGCAGTGGCCGCTCCCGGCCACCGCAGCCTCGACCTGCTGGGCTCCGGCAATCCTTCCGCCTCAGCCTTCCAAGTAGCTGGAACTACAGGCGCGCGCTACCACGCCCGGCTAATTTTTTTTGATTTGTTGTAGAGATGAGGTCTCGCCAAGTTGCCCAGGCAGGTCTCGAACCCACGGGCTCAAGCAATCCACTCACCTCGGCCTCCCAAAGGCGCGGGATTACAGGCTGAGCCACCGAGCCGGCAAAAAAAATTATTCTTATGCAATATCCTTCAGTGTATGTGTATTTGTTGACTAAAAATCATGCCCAGAAAAAACTGTTTAGAATAAGAAAAAAAAGAAAGAAAGATGAGTAGGAGTAAGGCAGTCAAAATAAGAGGATTGGGGAGTAAAAGAGTATCTTAGGCACCAAGAATAGGGCATGCTGTCATGGGGTAGCATTTCTCTTCACTCCTGCTGTTTCCTTTCATGTCAAGGGACATCCATTAGAGTGACAACCCTGGACTCTTTCTATTCCCTTACTCATTATTCCTCTTTAGTGGTAAAGGAATGACTTATTTTGAATAGTGAGTTAGGGACCAGGAACTTGGTATGCTTAGTTCCACCACTTCCTTCCTCCTTCCTTTTTCTGATAGAACTGATCTGCTGTTGGTCTTACATAAGCTTACAAGTAATTGTTTGCCCCTGAAAGGTAGCATAAATACGGATAACTACTGATGCTAGTTGTTATCCAATTCTTCCTGAGACAGGATGGGTAAGTATGTCTAATTCTGTGGTTCAAAATTAAGAAGCCCCTTATTTTCCACATCTAAACCACATTCTCCAATCTAGCCATCATCAGTAATAGTGATATTTTGCAGCCGGGCTCAGTGGCTCAGCCTGTAATCCCATGCCTTGGGAGGCTGAGGTGAGTGAATTGCCTGAGCCTGCGGCTTCAAGACCCGCCTGGGCAACTTGGTGAGACCTCATCTCTACAATAAATCAAAAAATTAGCTGCGCGTGGTAGCGCGCGCCTGTAGTTCCAGCTACTTGGAAGGCTGAGGCGGAAGGATCACCAGAGCCCAGCAGTTCGAGGCTGCAGTGGCCGGAAGCAGCCACTGCACTCCAGTCTGGGCAACAGAGTGAGACTCTAACTCAAAACCAAAAAACAAACAAAAAAAAGTCATATTTTGCTCTCAAGCTGCCTCCTTCAGTTGGTTTGGAACTTAGGCAGGGAATTGGGATGCTATTTAATGTTCACCCCCTTGCTCCTGCAAAAAAAAAAAACTCAAGAAATATAGACGCACAGAGCCTTGAAAGTCATGCATTCAATGAGTGTTGAAGTATAGGGTGACTGAGAGAAGAAGTGAGAAATGAGACTGGAAAAATAAAGAGACAAGATTGTGAAAGCCACCAAGACAAGAATTGTCTTGACAAGAATTTGCTGAAACACTTTGTTGCAATTATAAAGATGGAGATATTATCTAGGAAATTGGCTAAATGCCCAAACAGAGCTTCACTGGATGTGAACCCTTGCTTCCTAGGTAGTGACTTTCAAACTTTATGGTATATTAGAATTGTTTGGAAACCTTGGTAAAATACAGATGTTGAACTCCATCTTCAAAGATTCTGATTTAGTATAAATAGAGTATGAGTCTCCAGAATCTGCATGTTTAACAAGCTCCCAAAGTGATTCTCATGCCAGAAGTTTTAAAACCTCCTTGAAGAAATACTATTCAAGGGTCTGAGCTAAAGCTTGGTAGTTTTAGAAATTCAATTTTATCAGAATACCCAAAGATGTTTAGATTCACAATTAAACTCCTAAGATACTTAAATATAAGCAAGAATGTTGATTTATCTATAGTGAGAACTATAACTTTGAAAAGGCTAGAGTCCTTGGGACTGTAGAGAGCACATTTACTGACTGTAGGAAATCCATACGGGAAGCTACATTTAGCTGAAGGTTGCGTGATCACATTCGAATCACAGCAATGGGAGTGAGTTGGATTACCTTTACCCATGGCATCAAGCTAGTCTGATATATCCACCTTCACAGATGGATAGACTTGCAAGAAAGACCTGCAAAGGGGACTGGACATTGCCCTTCCTTCCCCCACCCCACCCCTTTGCCCAGGACCATGCTGAAGACACATGGACAAATTCCTACTCTTGCCCTCTCCTTTTTCTGACTTTTTAAAAACACATTTGTGTGTGTGTGTCGGAGTCTCACTCTATTACCCAGGGAGGACAGTAGCAAGTTCCGCCTCCACCCTCCAAGTAGCTGGAAATACAGGCCACCACACCGTATTTATTTATTTGTTTGTTTGTTTGTTTGTTTATTGTAGACGAGGTCTCGCCAATTTGCCCAGGCTGGTCTTGAACCCCTGAGCTCAGGCAATCCTCTCACCTCAGCCTCCCAATGTGCTGGGATAACAGGCTTGAGCCACCGCACCAGACCCTAAACACATTTTTTAAAGGTAAGATAAAATATAATTGATAAGCTTACAGATTTAGAGACACTAATACAGTCACATTTTCTTGAAAATATACTCTGGCTACCTTGAATGGAGGTCAGGTCCCAGAACTGACCTACCCACTTACAGAGTATTGTTTAGGGCTAAATATTTCTACAAACGAATATAAGCTTTAAGATGTCAAGGACCTTGATTTCCTGTTGACCACTTTATCCCAAGTACTTAAAATAATGCCTCACATAAAAGAGTAGTCAATAAAATTGACTAATTGAGATGACTAAATATCAGGGTTTTTTTAAGTATTTGTGATAGACAAGTAAATCTCACAACGTTTTTCTTGGTGTATAAGTAAATGTCGCCAAATACTCCCTGTATCCTCTTCACAACAGATGTGAGGGGAAAGTCTTTAGCTTCTGAGCTTAAGAAATGTTTATAAATATTTGAAAATTCTACTAATTAAAAATGAAATGCAGCCAGCTAAGCTCCAGTCATTTTTAATTTACAATATTGCTTTCCTTTTGAGGCAAATGTGGACAAGTCACAACTTCTTTTGATGCCTGAGGGATTGAAAAAATTAAATCAGCAGGATTGGCTATTGATGTTTTCTAGCAAATGTTTTGAAATCTCTGCCTTTCATCATCTTGTAGGAAAATAGGATTGCTTTGTGAGCTTACGAAGATATTAATTTCCTTAATAAATCCTTACTTGTATGTTGAAAACTTCCAACGATTAGGTTTCTGTAGCAATCTCTACATCAGGGGTAAATTGTTGCCCTCAGGCAGACTCCCAATTTTTTTCCAAGTATCATCACTCTTGGTCTAAAACTGAGGCTAGCCAACATTACAACAGATTAAACACACCTTCTGTTCAGCCTCTTTTCATAAGATTTCT
The DNA here is from genome assembly GCA_027257055.1 of Cephalopachus bancanus. Classification (NCBI taxonomy): domain Eukaryota; kingdom Metazoa; phylum Chordata; class Mammalia; order Primates; family Tarsiidae; genus Cephalopachus; species Cephalopachus bancanus. The sequence continues at coordinate 798,611 of JAPVLO010000083.1, read as the reverse complement.
TTATTATATTCCTTGCAAGACAAATTTCATGACAGGCTGTTTCCCTTCCTGGTGATCAGCACTTAATGAGATAAAGCAAAAATAAGCAATGACTGTCCCAGTTCTGTACTTTGATCCCTGCCCCTCTAACCAAATGTGATAAAAGATGGAAAGCTACTTGATATTCTTAAGATATCATGAATAGTTGTCATATATTAAGCCAATCAGAGCTTCAAATGCACAAAGATAATGTGAGCATGAACAAAAAGTGAGCTTGAAGTGGGTGGGAAGTTGACCATATTGTGAAGATTCTGCATAGAGTATTTCTCTAGTACTTTTCATCACAATCATTATACAAAGATTATAGAAATGATAAACCTGTACCAAAACTATCATATGACCCTCTTGAGGACAACATTATTTGGAAGTATTATGACATTGGTTTAAAATGTTGTTCTGAGACATTCTCCTTGAAATTCTTGCTTAAGGAAGTAAATATTAATAGACCTCTGCTAAAGTATAGTTTTCTCTTTTTTGTCCAAGCCATTTTAAAAAGTAAAAAATAGGCTGGCTTTTGTGGACAAGATAGAAGCTCAATAATGATAAAATCAGCTAACACCTGAAGACTAAAGAGGGAAGGTCTAGGTAGCTTTTGACTATGGAAAGAGAGATGACAAAGGGAGGGGGGAAAAGCTAGTGCAGAGAGAAGTATTAGGACTATTTTGAGGGACAGTTTGAGAGTGTGCAGCAGAGCAGGGTCCAGTATCTCTCACCGATGAAGAATCTTTATATCATTCTTAAATTAATAATTTACTTTAGACTGATATTTTCTGAGAGTTAACACGCCTATTCAGATGAACCCTGCTTAAGTAAACAATATTGTGACAATACTACTGACTATGGGACTATATATTTAGAGATACATTTTATTGTTCCATTTTTCCTATTAAGGTATAATAATAAATTAAGCACTTTAAAGATTCTGTTTTTTAAAATAACTACCTGATTATGAATCTGTATGGACAGAACTAGATAAATAAATAAATATATATATATAAAAGTTCATAATTAGAAAAACTAATGAGGTGTGTACGTTACTGTTGTCAAAGTTGATCATTTGTTAACTTTAAATAGCATAGTTTACCTTTATAGAAGCAAAATACTTGAGAATTAAAATGTTAGTACATAAGTACATTTTAATTTCATTAAAGAAGAATTTCTGCTTTCACTTTAAGATAATGCCAGCCACAATGGTTTACTCAGTGTCAAAAATATATATTATTAATGCCAGGCATGGTGGTTCTCGCCTATAATCCCAACACTTTGGAAGGCGGAGGTGAAAAGATTGTCTGAGCCCACAGTTTCAAGACCAGCCTGGGCAACATTGTGAGACCTCGTTTCTACAATAAATCAAAAATTAGCTGGGCGTGGTGGTACACACCTGTAGTTCCAGTTACTTGGAAGGCTTAGGTGGAAGGATCACTTGAGCCTAGCAGGTCGAGGCTATGGTGGCTGTGAGCAGCTTGCTGCTGCACTCCAGCCTGGGTGACAGAGTGAGACTCCAACTCCACAACAACAACAACAACAAAATACATACATATATATATTAATAGCTGGGCATAGTGGCTCTCAGCACTTTGGGAGACAGAGGCAAGAGGACTGCCTGAGCTCAGGGGTTTGAGACTAGCCTGGGCAACTTAGCGAGTTCTACAATAAAAAAAAAATTAGCCAGGCATGGTGGTGTGCACCTGTAGTTCCAGCTACTTGGAAGGCTGAAACGAAAAGATCGCCTGAGCCCAGCAGATCAAGTCCGTGAGCATGCCACTGCACTCCAGCCTGGGCAACAGAGCCTCCAACTCAAAAAAATAAAATAAGTATATTCATGTTATATTCCATTTATATTCATGTTATATTCAATTTATATTCATAAATTGAACTCTAAAGAGAATTCTAGTGGCATTTGTTCTTTTTGTGTTATTCATCCTCAGAATTTCTGATTCTCCAACTCTGAAAATAATTCTGAGCATTTCTATTTTTTTGTAAATGCCACAGTTGAGTCTTAATATACAGCCAAGATTGAGAACTACTGACTCACAGGAACCTAAGTATAGAAATTATGTTCATCATAATTGGGAACAACAACTGTCACTAATAGTAGAAATAAATTGGACAAATAAGTAGATCTCAAACTACTCCAGAAACACTGAGTCACTACAGACATTCAAGGTGCTTGGTAAACCAAAAGTTCTAGTGTATTAAAAATAATGGCAGTAATGTTAGCCAAGTGGTGGCATAGGTAGTTCCAATCTCTCTTGTCCCTTCTCCCACCCATAGAAATACTGAAAAACAAGCAGAAACTCTAAAAACCAACCTTGTCACATGCTAGAAAACAGCCAAGGTTTTATATCAACCAAGTGGATGCTGAATCAAGAAAAAAGCAGCTTGAAAGTTCTCTGTCATTTTATTTGCCCTGGCTCTGCCTCCACCCTAGGTGGTGGCAGTATTGAAGCAGCAGTAGCCTGTCTTTCTAATATGGACCCTGGTCCCCTGTTTCATAAGGAGTAGAGCAAACCTTATTTGAAAATGATTGTGTATGTCTATTCCAACTTCTCTGAGGGCCACCTGAAGAACTAATTCAAGACGTGTCTCTGTTTCACCTAACAGAACTCAGGCCAGAAAAGAACACATTGTTCAAAAAACTTCAAGGGCAAACTAACAACACACAGATGGCTGGGGCAAAAGATTAAGGATAGGCCAGGCTTGGTGGCCCAGCTTGTAATCCCAGCACTTTGGGAGGCCGAGGCAAGTGGATTGCCTGAGCCTGCGGGTTCAAGACTATCCGGGGCAACTTGGCCAGACCTTGTCTCTACAATAAACCAAAAATTAGCCAGGTGTGGTAATACGCGCCTATGGTTCCAGCTACTTGGAAGGCTGAGGCAGACAGATCACCGGAGCCCAGCAGGTCGACGCCAGGGTGGCCGTGAGTGTGCCACTGCACTCCAGCCTGGGCGACGGAGTAAGACTCCAACTCAAAAAAAAAAAAAAAGATTGAGGATACAATAGACTACCTAAGCATAGGAGAAAAAGCTGAAGGAGATTCTTTGGGAAATAAGGACTTTCAAAAGCACCTATGCATATGGGAATATACAGGAGAATTTAGAGAGCCATACACATGCCCAGAACTAGACATACTCAGAAAAGGCCTGAGAAGACCCCAAGCTTTCACCTCAGGCTGATCCCTAGGCTCAATGCAAAGATAAATAAGTTGGAGTGCCCTGTACCACAGAGCCAATCTGCAAAGACTGGGAGAGTTGTTAGGGTCTTCTTGTATTTTTGTTTTTCTTTTCTGTTTTGTTTTTGAGGGGCCAGGGTGGGTATTTATTTTATTTTAGTTCATTTTATTTTTTAACTCCTGCCCTTAAAGGAAATCTCTCAAAAGAATAAAATACTTCAATGACCACACAAAACACAGAATACAGTCATCTTTACAAAAGTAAAAAGTAATCTGAAGAAGTCAAAATTAGACTATTACAGCCTTCAGCAATTAAAAAGAAAAACCCAACCTCAAAACTTGGAGAAGGGAGAGAATCTGATTTTCAGAGTTACTACATTATAATATTTAAATTTCCTATTATTTTTTTTAAGAGACAGAGTCTCATTCTATCACCAAGTGGACTGCAGCCTCAACTTCCTTGGTTCAAGCAATCCTCCCACCTCAGGTTCCCAAGTAACTAGGACTGCGGGCATGTGCTACCACTCCTGACTAATTTTTAAATTTTTTTGTAGAGACTGCTTTTACTATGTTACCCAGGTTTCTAGGTTGGTCTCAAACTCCTGGCCTCAAACAATTCTCCCACCTTGACCCCCAAAGTGCTCAAATTACAGTTGTGAGCCACCATGCCTGGCCAAATGTTCAATTTTTCCAGCAAAAATCACAAGGCATACCATACCAAACAAACAAACAAAAATTCAGCCCATTCCAAAGAAGAAAATATATTGACTGAAACCATCCCTGAGAAAACCCAGACATTGAATTTATTAAAGACTTTAAGACAACCGTCTTAAATATGGTCAAATTACTAAAGGAAAACATAGACAAGCAACTAAAGTAAATCAGGAAAATGATGTATGAATGAAATAATATCAACAAAGATGGTGACTCATACCTGTAATCCCAGCACTTTGGAAGGCTAAGGCACAAGAACTGCTTGAACCCAGGAATTCAAGGCCGGCCTAAGCAACATAGCAAGGCCTCATCTTTACCAAAAAATCAAAATTTTAGCCAGGTGTGGTGGTACAAACCTGTAGTCTCAGCTACTAAGGAAGCTGGGGCTGAAAGATTACCTGAACCCGGGAGGTCAAGGCTGTTGTGAGCCATGATTGTGCCAATGCACTTCAATCTAGATGACAGAGTGAGACCCAAATATAAAAAAATACATATATGTCAACAAAGAGATAGAAATGCAAAAAGGAACCAAACAGAGACTCTAGAACTATAAAGTACAATAACTGAAATGAAAAATTCACTAGAGGAGTTCAATAACAGATTTGAGCAGGCAGAGGAAAAAATCAGTGAACTTGACTATAGATTAATTCAAATTACTGAGTCTGAAGAGCAGAGCCAAAAAAAAAAAAAAAAAATGAATGAAGAAAAGAGAACCAATGGACTTGTGGAATACCACCAAGCTAACCATCATATGCATTATGAGAGTTCCTAAAGGAGAATATAGAGAAAAGGGCAAAAAGATTATTTGAAGAAATAATGACTGAAAACATCTCAAATATAATGAAAGACAAAGACAAGTCTATGACCAGATGGTTTCAGTGGCGAATTCTACCAAACACCTTTTTTTTGGAGTCAGAGTCTTACTCTGTCACCCAAGCTACAGTGCAGTGGCACACTCGCAGCCACTGCAACCTCGACCTACTGGGCTCAGGCAATACTTCCACCTCAGCCTTCCATGAAGCTGGAACTACAGGTGCACACCTCCATGTCCAGCTAATTTTTTGACTTATTATAGTGACAGGGTCTCACCAAGTTGCCCAGGCTGATCTCAAATCCCTAGGCTCAGGTAATCTTCTCACCTCCACCTACTAAAGTGCAGGGATTACAGGTGTGAACCACTACACCAGGCCCTCTACCAAACATTTAAAGAAAAATTGGCACCAATTATTCTCAAACTCTTCTCAAAAATTGAAAGGAAAGGAACACTTCATAACTCATTTTTTGAGACCAGCATGAACCTGATACCAAAGCCAGATAAAGACATAACAAGAAAAGAAAATTACAGACTGAAAAGTTTTATTAGTGTAATGCAAAAGTCCTCAACAAAACACAAGTAATCCTAATCCAACAGTATATTTAAATGAGTATACATTATGACTAGGTGGGATTTATCCTAGGAATGTAAGAGTGGTTCAACATAAGAAAATCAATGTAATACATCAGATTAATAGAATGAAGAAAAAACACATGCATGATTATCACAATGGATGCAGAAAGGCATTTAACAAAATCCAATTCCCTTTCATCATTTTAAAACTGAAAACTGGGACTAGAAGAGAACTTTCTTAACATGATGAAGGGCATTTATGAAACATTCATGGCTAACATCACACTCAATGGTAAAAGATTTAAAGCTTTTCCCCTAAGATCAAGAACAAGACAAGGATGTTCACTTTCATCACTGCTGTTCAACATTGTTCTGGAAGTTATAACCAGAACAATTATACAAGAAATAAGAAATGTAAGGCCTCCAGATTGGAAAGGAGGAAGTAAAACTATCTCTATTTGCAGATGACAAGTTCCTACATATAGAAAATCCCCAGAATCCACAAGAAAGCTACAAGAGCAAATAAAGGATTTCAGCAAAATTGCAGAGAATAAAATCAACAAAAATCACAGTTGTTCTATAAACCTATAATGAACAATCCTACAAGAAAATAAGAAAGCTATTCCATTTGTAATAGCATTAAAAAGAATAAACTACTTAGGAATAAATTTAATCAACAAAGTGAAAGATTGGAACACTGAAAACTATAAAACTTTAGTGAAGGAAATTAAAGTAGACCTAAATAAATGGAAACACAGCCCATGTTTTTGGGCAAAAAAAAAACAACTTATTTTAAAATGTCAGTATTACTCAAAGTGATCTACAGATTCAACACAATCACTATAAAAATTTAAACATTTTTTTGCAGAAATGGAAAAACAGATACTCAAATTCAAGGAATTGCAAGAGACCCTGAATAGCCCCCCAAAATCTTGAAAATTAAGAACAGATTTGGAGGACTCACACATCCCAGTTTCAAAATTTATTACAAAACCACAGTAATCAAAACAATGTGATACTGACATAAGGATAGATATAGAGACCATTAGACTAGAAAGGAGACTCCAGGAATAAACCCTTACATTGATGTTCATGATTTTCATCAAGGATACCAAGGAAACTCAATGGGAAAAATAAAGTTTTTTCAACAAATGGCGCTGAGACAACTGGATATTCATGTGCAAAAGTATGAAATGGGTTCCCTACCTCGCCCCATATACAAAAATTAACTCAAAATCAGTCAATGACCTAAAATAAATAAATATAAGTATAAAATCATAACATTCTTACAAGAAACGTAGGGGTAAATCTTCATGACCTTGAACTTGGCAATTAATTCTTAGATATGACACCATAATCCTAAGCAATGAAAGAAAAAATAAAATTGAGGTTACAAGGAGGGTGGACAAAAGAAAAAAAAGTTGGGATTCAGAAAAATTAAAAATTTTTGTGTATCAAAGGACAATATCAAGGAAATGAAAAGACAGCCTACAGCATAGTAGAAAATATTTGCAAATCATATATCTAATAAGCATTTGACATCTTGACTATATAAGGAACTCTTGTAGCCGGGCTCAGTGGCCCAGCCTGTAATCCTGCACCTTTGGGAGGCTGAGGTGAGTGGATTGCCTGAGCCTGCGAGTTGGAGACCTGCCTGGACAGCGAGACCTCATCTCTACAATAAATCAAAAAATCAGCCAGGGCGTGGTAGCGCATGCCTGTAATTCGGGCTACTCGGAAGGCTGAGACGGAAGGACCGCCGGAACCCAGAAGGTCGAGGCTGCGGTGGCTGGAAGCAGCCACTGCACTCCAGTCTGGGTGACAGAGTGAGACTCCAACTCAAAAAAAAAAAAAAAAAAGAACTCTTGTAACTTAACAACAAACAGACAATCCAATTCAAAATGGGTGAAGGACCTGAATAGATATTTTTCAAAGAAGATATACAAATGACCAATAAGCACATGAAAAGATGTTTAACATCATTAATCAGTAGGGAAATGCAAATTAAAACCTTAACAAAATACCACTTCACACCAACTTCTATGGCTATAATTTTCTTTAAAAAAAAACAAAATAACAAGCGTTGGGAAGAATATGGAAACACTGGAACACTTGTGCATTGGTGGTAGAAATGTAAAATAATGCAGCTGCTGCAGAAATGAGTTTGACAGTTCCTCAGAAAGTTAAACACACAATTACTGTATGATGTAGAAATTCCACTCCTAGCTCTATAGCAAAAAGAATCAAAAACAAGGATTCAGACATTTGTATGCCAATGTTCATTGTAGCATTGTTCACAAAAACTAAAAGGTAGAAACCAGAGGTCTCCAGCCCCCAGGCCACAGACTGATACCAAATGTCTGGCACATAGTAGGTGCTCAATATTTGCTGCATTTTAAAAATTTACAGCTATCACCATAAGAAAACAATGTCTCAGAAAATCTGGATTCACCTAGATAAATTTGGGAGGTATTATTTGCTTTATAAAAGACTTCATGCTATAATTTCTGAATAAAGCAAGCTCTTTTGATGAATTGAAGTTATATATGATATATGAAAATATTATTTACTTAAAACTTTGAACAATAAGTCTACATGGAATAACAAAATGCAATAGCCAAAGACCTAGACTTTGGAGTCCCCAGTCCTAAAGTTTATTTGCAGTACTGCTACTTAGAAGCTACTTTGACCTTGGGCAAATTACTTGACTTCTCTTGGTTTTCTTTTCTTTTTTTCTTTTTTTTTTTTTTGAGTTGGAGTCTCACTCTCATCGCCCAGGCTGGAGTGCAGTGTACGCTCACAGTCACCAAAACCTCGACCTGCTGGGCTTAGGCGATCTTTCCACCTTAGCCTTCCAACGCTACAGATGCACGCCACCACGCCTGGCTAGTTTTTGTGATTTATTGTAGAGATGAGGTCTCACTAAGTTGCCCAGGCTGGTCTTGAACCCCTGGGCTCAGGCAATCCTCTCGCTTCAGCCCCCAAAAGTGCTGGGATTACAGGCTCAGCCACCGCACCCAGCCTCTCTTGGTTTTCTTTGTGTAAAATAGGGACAATAATAGTACATATCTCACTGAGTTATTATGAGGAGTAAATGAAAGAAAACCAAATAAATGTAAGGCATAAAATCTATGATATAGATCTCAGTGTCCCTGAGCTTTTTATCCCAAGGAATAGAGGAAAGGGGCTGAGTTGAGGGAGTAGAGGTTTGCATTATTGAATAAATATTTATTGAACATCTGAGTACTCGGGATAAAAATGAGACCTATGCAGGAAGTTTTCAATCTAATTAAATCTTATGAAGCTATTAAAATTAAAACTTTTTAGCATATTATAGGAAAAAATTAAGCAAGTCAGTAGTACTCTATAACGAAAAATAAGAGCACAAGTTTGACATTAGTTTGACTATTGGCTCTATCACCTTTTAGTGTGATCTCAGAAAGTTACTTAATCTCTATATAAACAAGGGAATAATAATATGCATCCCTTACAGCATCGCTCTGATAAATAAAAGATATAAAGTATATTAATGAATCTAAAGTGGTGCCAAACTATTGCTAGATCCCCAATAAGTGTTAATGTTTCTTTCTTCCCAGAGGAAAAAAAGCATATTATAAAATTATATCTATGCTGTGGCCTCAATTGCAAAAAATTTGTATGTATACAGTCTGGTACAGAAGTGAATATAGAAAAGCGAACTAAAACTATTGATTTGGTTTGAGCTGAGATTATAGGATATTTAAAAATATTTTAATCTGTCATTACTTCAATATTATTTATGCAATACATAAAAATTATTATCTTAAAAAGTCATAGTTACTGTGAGACATAGAAAAGAGAGTAAAATAATTTTAAATTTCAAGGAAAAGCATGGCTAGTTGCTATGGAGCCTCAGATAAACATATTTTCTTCAGTGATAATTTAATCTCATATTTATTGTATAAATAGTATTATATAATAATCTAAAAACACATTTACAGACGCTATAAAAGTAGGGATATGCCTGTGTGGAATTCTGCCAAATTTTGGGTTGATTTTCTACTTCTGATCTCAGTGAATAAGATTCCTCCATGACTTTGAGAGTTTATTCAACCCTGCTCTGAAGTCTTTTGGAGTTAAATGTAAGCAAGATCCAGGTCTCAGAAATGCGACCAGATAGCCCTAAAGGCCTGTATTTGTCACTGCCCTACTGCTCCCAAACAACCAGAGTTTTTTTGTTTATTTGTTTGTTTTTTATATATGTAACAGAAACAGGGTCTTGCTACATTGCCCAGACTGGTCTGGAACTCCTGGGTTCCACCGATCCTCCTGCCTCAATCTTTTTTTTTTGAGTTGGAATCTCACTCTGTCACCCAGACTGGAGTGCAGTGGCCGCTCCCGGCCACTGGAGCCTCGACCTGCTGGGCTCCGGTGATCCTTCCGCCTCAGCCTTCCAAGTAGCTGGAACTACAGGTGCGCACTACCACACCCAGCTAATTTTTTATTTTATTGTAGAGATAAGGTCTCACCAAGTTGCCCAGGCGGGTCTCGAACCCGCGGGCTCAGACAATCCACTCACCTCAGCCTCCCAAAGTGCTGGGATTACAGGCTGAGCCACCGAGCCCCACTGTCAATCTTTCAAAGTGATGGGATTACAGCCATGAGCCTCTGCTTCCAGTTGCAACCAAGGTTTTTGTTGTTTTTTTGTTTCATTTTTGTTTTTGTTTTGAGTAGGAGACTCACTGTGTCGCCCAGGCTGTAGTGCAGAGACACATTCATGGCCACCACAGCCGCAACCTGCTAGGCTCAGGCGATCCTTCCACCTCAGCCTTCCAAGTAGCTGGCACTACAAGTGCACACCACCATGCCCAGTTAATCTGTTATTATTATTATTTATTTTAGAGACGAGATCTCACCAATTTTCCCAGGCTAGTCTCGAACCCCTGGGTTCAGTCAATTCTCTCGCTTCTGCCTCCCACAGTGCTGGGATTACAGGCATGAGCCACCATGCCCAGCTGCAACCAGGGTTTTAAAAAGAATTCTAAGAGGAGGAAATCTATTGTCACATAAATACAGCAGAACAATTGTAAATCAATATGGGATCACAGATACAACTTTAGAAATATTTCACTCATTTTGTTTAAAGCCCTAAAAGGTAAATTTTTATATGGAGAGAGAAACCAGAGACACAAAAAGAGGTCACTTGTAACATTCAAAAATAAGGCAGAATGATATGTATTCAGATTTCTCAGTCCAAGTCTTTTCCTAATGCTTTTTATAATTGGCCAGCTGAGAATTTCCTCAGACTTCCCAGCTAAATAAATGAGGGCCATAATGCATCAGGATCGTGAGAACTAACAAAATGCTGTATTTGATTATTTGACTCCTGGGAAGCAAAACAGGGTAGAAAATATCATTAGTAACATTGAGTTGAGAAAAGACATAACAAACCACGTAGTCCTAGTCATAATATGGGAATGAAGTTTTGTCTCTTTTTTCCTATTGTTTGGTATTATATTCCCATAAGAAGGTCAGTCATTTTAATAGTAGTTAGAGCCACACAGGGAAAACATAAAACTGAATGATGGGCATTTTGATCATCTTTATATGAGAGAAAGGATGACAGCCTCTTCTAAAAAAGTTGCCAGTTATTCAGGAATAAGGCAGCTGGGAAAGAAATAGTATTATCTTTCAGGACACACCAACTATCAAGATAATCTGAGAGTCATTGCTGTTTACAGCTGAGTGCTTGTGAAGTTGACAAATAGGTTGTGTGTGCACTGATGGTGTGAATAAAAAGAGACAAGGCAGCAAAGTCGAAAGAGTAAAGAGTGACCTTTCCCAAGAGACTGATCATAATGCAAGTTCATCAGCAGCCCAATGATTCCCACACACAATAAAATTCACCATTTAACTAACACAATGGGATTTTACTAAATCCTTGCAAAAGTAAGAAAAATGTATTTTCTTTTGTTTTCTTCTTGGGCCTGTCATCAACTTGGCAAAACAACTGTTTCTGCCAGTTGTGACAATAGGACCGATGAAACACCTGCAAACACTAATCATGTCCTTTTTGGAAATGGAACCAGTTGCTATAGGAATGTAGAATAAGTGGAAGCCTGTATGGAATGAGCACTTGAAAAGAACAAATTTTTACTTTTCTTGCTGAAGAGTAAAATAATAGTAACAATAGTTGAAATTTGTACAGCAATTGTCAATTTTCAAAATGCCTTCTCAAACATTATTTCATCTGATCTTCAAAATATTTCTCTTCTGTGTAACCTGTTTCATGTTACTTAACCTCTCAGAAGTTCAGTCCCAGCACCTGTTTTAAAAAAAAAAAAAAAGAGGATACAGCTGGGCTCAGTGACTCAGCCTGTAGTCCCACGCTTTGGGAGGCCAAGATGAGTGGATTGCCTGAGCACAAGGGTTCGAGACCCGCCTGGGCAACTTGGCGAGACTTTATCTCTACAATAAATCAAAAAATTAGCCGGGTGTGGTAGCGCGCGCTTGTAGTTCCAGCTACTTGCAAGACTGAGTGGAAGGATCTCCAGAGCCCAGCAGGTCGAGGCTGCAGTGGCCGGGAGTGTGCCACTGCACTCCAGTCTGGAGGACAGGGTGAGGCTTCAACTCAAAAAAAAAAAAAGGATAATATCATTTACTTAACAGAATTGTTTTGATGAAAAAAAGAAAGTGTATATACCTAGAAATATATCTAGAGTGAGGGATCAATAAATGCTAGTTCTCAGTCCTTCAATGCCTTCAATGCTCCTAAGGATCAGATCTAAGTCCAAGATCTAGGTCTTCTGGCTACACCATTGTGCAAAGGAAAGCAGGAGGGAGGTAGAAAATTCCACTTTACACCTGTCATATACATATGCTTGCTCTCATTCCCATGACTCGTTGGATTGAACTATTCAAACAGTAATGAGGATTGACACAATTTAAAGAAAAAGTTCATCTCTTTTTATGTTCCCAGGCTTCCCAGAGCTTGTCTTTAAATTTCCTTTATTGCAATTTTTATTTCTGAGGCATTATATGAAATAAAAAATTGCTCCACATAAACCCTCAACTAGACAGAGATTATCTTTAAAGCATTCACATAAAGAAAGGACTATGAAATAGTCAACCTCATAATTGAAAATAGAACAAATCACAGTAAAACAAAAAATTATTATTATTGATTATGTTTTATTCTTAACACCAGTTAAGTAACTATGTGCAAAGTGTAAAACTATCACTTGTTGATTTCTAAGATTAAAATCAATAAAACTGTCCATAATCTATACCTTTCACGTCTACTTCTCCATAGTAGATCAGACAAGGGTAATTAGATTTCTGCCTGACTAGCAGGGGGAGAAAACTGTTTCATTTTGGATCAAAATCTTCCTAGCGGATTGAATTGCACTTTCCTTTGCCTATCAACACTTAGCAATTGCTTCTGTGTTTTATTTGGCTCAGACTATCAAAATGTTACCCTATAGTTTTCAGTAGAAAGGATGCCAGAGTTTAAAGTTTGATTCTAATTCTACATTTAAGGATTATTCTTCCTCTTTCACGTCCTTCCAAAGTTCTCTGCTCAATATCATTTTAAATGTGATAATATCTATCTTCCTCATCCCCACAAAAGAAAAATCAACCTGTAATCTGGAGCCTTAGTTCACTGAAAGCCATATCATAATTATTGATTTGGAATATGAACTTAGTACCAGGCAAGCAATCATCTGACCTTGCCTTTTCTCTATGTTCTATATTCAAATAAGACTAATACCATTGAATATACTTTTGTCTGATGACAATAATTTCACCATACTATCTCTGAAACAAGATTACAGTTCTGCACAGCCTTACTTACTTATAAAACTAGGAACCTTAAACCAGTTTCCATGAAGCTATTTGGCATTTCATAAACATGGGCTACTTCTATCGCCTATATCATTCTTACCTCCTGGCTACTTCAGCAGAAGATATGTAGTAGGAAAGAATTTTTATTTTATTTTATTTTATTTTTTATGTATTTGTCAGAGTCTCACTCTGTCGCCCAGGCTGGAGTGCAGTGGTACACTCATGGTCACAGCAGCCTCGACCTGCTGGGCTCTGGCGATCCTTCTGCCTCAGCCTTCCAAGTAGCTGGAACCACAGGCACATGCCACCACACCCAGCTTATTGTTTGTTTGTTTGTTGTAGAGATGAGGTCCTGCCAAGTTGATCAGGGTGGTCTTGAACCTCTGGGCTCAGGCAATCCTCTTGCTTCAGCCTCCCAAAGTGCTGGGATTACAGGTTTAAGACACCATGCCCAACTGGCCATAATTACTTTAAGATCAGTTTGTTCACTTTTGGATCCGTAGTTTTTACAAATGAGAATACAAAATTAAAAAGCAAACCATAGTTCTAATAACAACTTTACCAACTAGAGATAAATCAACTGGGAAAAAAGGCAAATATTTCAGTTCTCATTCTGTGTTGTTGGTAACACTGATACCATCATGCTTCACTTAACTACAGAGATTCATTCTAAGAAATGCATTGTTAGGCAATTTAATCCTTATGCAAACATCATTGAATGTACTTACACAAACCTAAATTGTATAGCCTACTACACAGCTAGACTATATAATATAGCCTATTGCTCCTAGGCTACAAACCTATATAGCATGTTACTATACTGAATATTGTAGACAATTGCAACACAATGGTATTTGCATATCTAAATATAGAAAAGGTACAGTAAAAATATGGTTTTATGAAAAGATTTAAAATAGCACACTTGTATAGGGTACTTGCCATGAATGGAGCTTGCAAGACTGGAAGTTGCTCTGGGAGAGTCAATGAGTGAACGGTAAGTGAATATGAAGGCCTAGGACATGACTGTCCTTCACTACTGTAGACTTTATAAACAGTGTATGTATACCTAGCCTACATTAAATTTATTTTTTAAAATATTTTCTTCAAGGGATTGGCAGTAGTGGGAAACTGTCAAGGGAGGGGGGTGGGATTGGCAGTTGAAGGAAACTGCTGAGGTGGGAGGGGCACACCTCATCAACAAGGGTACCTGCATAACCACATTTGTATACCTAACCCTGAATTGTTCCCCACATCTTTATAATAAAAAAATATATATTTCTTCTTCAATAATAAATTAACCTTAATTTACTGTAACTTTTTAATTTTATGAGCATTTAAATTTTTTTAACTTTTTGACTCTCGTTATAACATTTAGCTTTTTGTATAGCTGTATAACAATATTTTATACTTTTCAAACTTTTTTGTTGAAACTAAGATATAAACACACACATTAGCCTTGGCCTACACAGGATGAGAATCATCAATATCACTGTCTTCCACCTTTGTATCTTGTTCCACTGTAAGGTCTTCAGGGGCAATAACACATATGGAGCTATCATCTCTTGTGACAATAAAGCCTTCTTCTGGAACATTCCTGAAGGGCCTGCCTGAGGCTGTTTTACAGTTAACTTTATATATAAATAAAAGGCGTATATACTCTAAAATAATAGTAAAAAGTATAGTATAGTAAATACATAAACCAGCAACATAGTCATTTATCATTATCAAATACTATGTATTATGTACTGTACATAATTGTATATGCTATACTTTTATATGACTGGCACCACAGTAGATTTGTTTATACCAGGATCACCACAAACATATGAATAATACATTGTGCTAGACATTATGATGGCAGTGACATCATTAGGAGATTAGGAGATAGGAGTTTTTCAGCTTTATTATAATTTTACGGGACAAGCTTCATATATGTGGTGGTCCTGTGCTGCTATAATTTCATGTCCAGATAGCATAGCATATCCTGCTCTGCAGTACCCCCACCCTGCTGAAACAGCATTTTGCAATACATAATTGTAGGGCACTTAAGCCGTACCAGGAACTTATGGAAAAAAGGAAAACAGCCTCTGGAATTTTTGAAAAGAAAAATTGGATATTCTTGCAGAAAGGTAACACTATTTGTTAGAGGAGCTGCTGGTTTTTTAGTATATTGGCTGTCGTTTCTTAGAAAAAAGAAACGAGGCCTGGCACTGTGACTCACGCCTATAATACCAGCACTTTGAGAGGCAGAGGCAAGAGGACTGCCTGAGCCCACAGGTTTGAGACCAGCCTGGGCAACTTGGCGAGACCTCATCTCTACAATAAATAAAAAAAAATTAGCTGGGCATAATGGTGCACGCCTGTGGTTCCAGCTACTTGGAAGACTGAGGCAGAAGGTTTGTCTGGGCACAGCAGGTCGAGGCTGTGGTGACTATGAGTGTCCTGCTGTGATCCAGCCTAGGCGACAGAGTGAGACTCCAACTCAAAAAAGAAAAAAGAAGAGCCGTCCTTTTAGGATATTTCAGCCTATTTGCTGTAAAACACTATTTGTTTAATCACAGCAAGGGAAAGATGCTGTCAATCACATAGCTTATTTGTTGTATATGTTGGACCCATCTTAGAGTATATTACATCCCCATGCAACCTTGTTACTGGTCGTTTTCCTTATTTTAATAAACATGATAAAACCAGAACTATACCTACACTTTAGAGCTTAAATAATGTTATCACACACATCTCATTTGATTCTTAGAACTCTGTGAGGTAAGTAGTACAGATATTATTTTGACAAATGAAAAAGCTGAGATTCAGCGAGGCCAAGTAACTTGCCCAGGATTTCCTAGTCAGATAGACCTAGAACTGACTCCACTATATTACATGGTCTTTTCATGGAAATAAACCTCTGCAGTGGAGTACTGCAGGGCAGCACATTCTACATTATCTGGGCATGAAATTATAGCAACACAGGAAAAAGTATTTGGGCATGTATGAAATGTGTGTAATATTTAGGTGACCAAAAGATGGCATTGATTATTATCTAGCATCTGCATTTATGCAATGTGTACATTAAGGAGCATGCTATAAACAATCTTTGAGATTTGTTTTAGTGATGGCTGCAATTAAATGTTTAATGAAAGATATTTTAATATGAATATTTTAATGTTTAATGAAAATAGCTTTTTTCTGACTCTAAAAAATGATACATACTTTCTTCATTCCAGTAGGACAGAGAAATATAAAAAGAAAAGTATATTCGTGACCCACCTGGGCAACTTGGCGAGACCTCATCTCTACAATAAAAATCAAAAATTAGCCGGGCATGGTAGCGCACGCTTGTAGTTCCAGCTACTTGGAAGGCTGAGGCGGAAGGATCGCTGGAGCCCAGCAGGTCGAGGTGCGGTGGCCGGGAGCGGCCACTGCACTCCAGTCTGGGTGGCAGAGTGAGACTCCAACTCAAAAAAAATAAAAGAAAAGTATAATATAATGGAAATCCTAGCACCTAGAGTAAACCACTGCTCCTTTCAGAATCTCTCAAAGTATGTACACATGTGCGCGCACACACACACACGCGCACACACAGAAAGTTTTATAGAAGTAATATAATTTTTAAAATCTATCTGGCATTTTTATTAAACAACATCTTAAATGTTTTTCCATCTATTTTTCAATAGATGACATCTACTTAACCATTTTTCGTGTGTTTCTTTGAATTGGAGTCTCACTCCATTACCGAGACTGGAGTGCAATGACACAATCTTGGCTCACTGCAACCTTGAACTGCTGGGCTTAACCAATCCTCACACCCCAGCTTCCCAAGTAGCTAGAACTACAAGCACACTCCCAGCTAATTTTTTGATTTTTTGTAGAGACAGGGTCTCACTATGTTGCCCATGCTGGCCTCAAACTACTGGGCTCAAGCAGTCCTCCCACCTTGGCCTCCTAAAGTGCTGGGATTACAGGCATGAGCCACAGCGTACGATTCTACTTAACCATGTTTAATTGTTAAGAGTATACAATGTATAAATGTACCTTTTTTCCATCTAACCTCTGTTAATGGATATTTAAGATATTTCCATTTTAATTTTGCTATTATAAATAATGATACAAACTTACGATACATTCCTAAAAGTATTACTGAATCAAAGAGTACTCAATTTAAATTTACAATAAGGCAAAACTACCCTCCAGAAATGTTGTAACTTGTATTCATATTGAGAGTGACTGAGGGCAAATTTTCCACACTTTCAATGACATCAGGCTATGCCAAATAATTTTTATCTTTTCTAATCTGAATAATTGAAATGAAGACATGTAAGAAGACCCTGATAAGCTGGAAACATTGAACCCCTAAATTCTGCTGAGTCTTCTTTGCCAGTAAAAGATCCCTTCCACCCCTGTCTGAGGTTAACCCTGTATTGTCTGTAAAATCTGTAATGACCTCCCCTGAAGTAATTGTCTTTCAAGATAGCTCCTCAAGACCTACCCTTGTCACCCCTATTTGCTTTCAAACTTATAGCTAGATTCAAGTTCCAGTGTGATCCATTAGGAAGTGTGCAGCACACCAAAAGAACGGCAGAATTTTTCTAATTTATACAGACATAAATCTGGAGAACATGTGTGGGACTAGCTATTATGGCATGGGATAATGGTATAAGGAACATAAAATAGGATGAGGACAACTTTATTGACATACGTCCCCTAATCAGGTATTTTGAGTTCAGTGTTTTAGCTCAAGGATCTTGAAAGGGCCATAACAGTTTACTTGGTTGGTTGACTGAAATGTGGACCAATAGATTGCCTAAGCTAAGTGAAGTAGAAATTCCAGAACTGCCCTGGAATACTGCAAAGGAAGGTATTCAAAGGCTTAGGGATACTGGAATGAAAGGTGGAGTTATCATGTAAGAATTTCTCACCCCAGGAGAACCAGAAGATGTATCTTTCACCATAACTGTGAGAAAGAAATTTGTGAGGGGGGCCCCAGCATCTCTTAAGTGCCCTAACTTGAATTATCAAAACAGAGTCAATAGTTCTTCAATCAATTTTCAGACATGAGCCAGTTTATAGACCCAGTACCCCTTAAGTGAAACAGAGAATGAGTCCATTGAGGAAATTCAGTGCTACAATGCCAAAAATTTATATTATTGCTTGCTCTCTCAGCCTTCTTCTTAGATAAATAATCAGATTTTTCAGGGATTACCAAATGCTATGCTGCAATAACACTCCAGGAGACCCAAAATACCGCCAAAATCCACCAGATATCAAGAAGAAAGTATTTATCAGATCAATAACTGCACAGCAGTTACCAGAATATATGTTCATTTGCTCAAGTAATGAAACCACATCTGAAACCACAGCTACAGTTGGAGCTACCACCTGGTTAAGTTTATGATACTACACTGTCGTTCTCCAAGATCCATCTTTTTCTGCTATCAAGTTACCATGCAAACTGAGCTGCTCATCATAAACTGGGTGTTATCTGACTCACCAGGTCATAAACTTGGTGCAGCAACATTCCACCATCAAATGGAAGCGATATATATGAAATTGAGCTCAACTTATGTCCTGAATGGACAAGTTACATGACAAAGTGGCCCAAATACCCATGGCGCCACTCCTTCAACATTACCTTCTCTCTCTTAGCCAGCACCTATGGCCCCATGGGGAGTTTCTTACAATCAGTTGATGGAGGAAGAGAACACTCAGGCCTGACTTATAGATGATCCTGCAGGATATGTAATACAACACACAAGTGAACAGCTGCACAAGACAGTCTCTTTCTGTGACATCCTTGAAGGACAGTAGTGAAGGGAAATCCTTCCACAAGGTAGAACTTTGAGCAGCGTACCTGGCTATTCATTTGCTTAGAAAGAGAAATGGCCAAAGGTATGAATCCATACAGATTTGTGGACTGCAGTCAATGACTGGCTGGATTAAAGGGCTTAGATGGTACATAACTGAAAAAATTGGTGACGAGGTCTGAAGAAGAGATATGTGGATAGACCTCTGTAAGTGGACAAAGAATGTGAAGATATTTGTGTCCTGCGTGTTTCTCACCAAGGGATGACCTCAGAATTTGGTAAATAATTGAATGTGGAAAACTAAGGAAGCCGGGCTCGGTGGCTCAGCCTGTAATCCCGCACCTTTGGGAGGCTGAGGTGAGTGGATTGCCTGAGCCCGCGGGTTCGAGGCCCGCCTGGGCAGGTGAGACCTCATCTCTACAATAAAATAAAAAATTAGCCGGGCATGGTAGTGCGCGCCTGTAATTCCGGCTACTCAGAAGGCTGAGGCGGAAGGATCGCCGGAGCCCAGCAGGTCGAGCCTGCAGTGGCCGGGAGTGGCCACTGCACTCCAGTCTGGCGACAGAGTGAGACTCCAACTCAAAAAAAAAAAAAAAAGGAAAGCTAAGGAAAAGGAAGAATTAAAAGCAATTACAAGACTATGTTCACAATAAACTAGAAGAATGGTGAGAATAGGAAGCTCTCAGGGTACAAATAATAGAAAATAATCCAGTTTCTGACCAGCAAATATTTTGGTGCTAGAATAATATACAAGTACATGCCATGTAACTAGTTGTCTATAGATGAAGGTCTATAAAAGTATCATTTGAAACTATGAGAGTATCAAACCTTTCCTAGAAAGTAGTTGCCCTGTGAGGACCAAGGTCTTCAAGTGGGTCTTGAAGAACAACTGATGCAGGTCGGGTAGCTTAAGAGCTAAAGATAAATGATAACGTGACAAACATAAGCATCCACATGAGCATTTTGCCTTGCTTAAGAACAGGGTAGTCTATAAAGGTAAAAGCAGAGAGAAGTTCAGTATTTCAAAAGACAATTCACACAAAAACCTGTCCGTGAAAATTCAAAATAATATCCAAAAACTGGCAACAACCGAAATGGCTTTCAAATGGTGAATGGTTAAACAAACTATGAAATACTACTCAGCAATCAAAAGGAATGAACTAGTATTATATGCCACATAATTCAAGAGAATTATGCTGAGATACTAAAGCCAACCTCAAAAGGTTACATATTTATACTATTCCATTTAGATAACATTCTAAAAATGATAAAATTATGGAGATGAAGAGTATATTACTAGTTTTCAGGGGTTGTGGAGAGGGAAAGGGTGAGTATAACTATAAAAGGGTAGCTTAAGGGATCCTTGCGGTAATAGAACAAGGTCTGTATCTTCATTGTAGTAGTATTAACACAAACCTACACACGTGATAAAATTGCATAGAACTAGCCGGGCTCAGTGGCTCAGCCTGTAATCCCAGCACTTTGGGAGGCTGAGGTGAGTGGATTGAGGTGAGTGGATTGCCTGAGCCCACGGGTTCGAGACCCACCTGGGCAACTTGGCAAGACCTCATCTCTACAATAAATCAAAAATTAGCCGGGCGTGGTAGTGTACGCCTGTAGTTCCAGCTATTTGGAAGGCTGAGGCGGAAGGATCTCCAGAGCCAGCAGGTCGAGGCTGCAGTGGCCAGAAGCGGCCACTGCACTCCAGTCTGGGTGACAGAGTGAGACTCCAACTCAAAAAAAAAAAAATTTGCATAGAACTACTCTCACACACAAATAACTGCATATAAAACTGGTAAAATCAGCCGGGCTCGGTGGCTCAGCCTGTAATCCCGCGCCTTTGGGAGGCTGAGGTGAGTGGATTGCCTGAGCCCGCGGGTTCGAGACCCGCCTGGGCAGCGAGACCTCATCTCTACAATAAATCAAAAAATCAGCCAGGTGTGGTAGCACATGCCTGTAATTCCGGCTACTTGGAAGGCTGAGGCGGAAGGATCGCCGGAGCCCAGCAGGTCGAGGTTGTGGTGGCCGGAAGCGGCCACTGCACTCCAGTCTGGGTGACAGAGTGAGAATCCAACTCAAAAAAAAAAAAAAACTGGTAAAATCTCAATTTCACTATATGAGAAGTTACTATTGGGAGAAACTGGGGGGAGGGGTACAAAGGACCTCTCTACTATTTTTCACAACTTCTTGTGAATCTATAATTATTTCAAAATAAAAAATCATGCTAAGAAAAAAAAAACAATTAGGTTTAGCCAGAAATTATTTTTTCTTTGTTTGTTTTTTGGTTTTTGTTTTTTTCAGTTGGAGTCTCTCTCTGTCATCCAGACTGGAGTGCAGTGGCCTCTCCCAGCCACCGCAGCCTCGACCTGCTGGACTTTGGTAATCCTTCCACCTCAGCCTTTCAAGTAGCTGGAACTACAGGCGCTCACTACTATGCCCGGCTGATTTTTGATTTATTGTGGAGATGAGGTCTCGCCAAGTTACCCAGGCGGGTCTCGAACCCGCGGACTCAGGCAATCCACTCACCTCAGCCTCCCAAAGCACAGGATTACAGACTGAGCCACTGAGCCCAGCAGAAATTATTAATTTTAGAATATTTTCTGTAGAATGGTGAGGACAAGAGCCAAAACACAGAAGATTAAAGAAGAAAATGAATAGCAAATAGTCTCTTCTTCCAACTAAACCCAAATAATCCACAGTATTTTCTTAACATCCATACCAACCGAAATGGAAAAGGCTTTTGAAATAAAGGAAAAAAAGAAGATTCCTTCTTAGGCTGTAGCAAACAAAAACAACGGTTTGAGATCTAATGCCTCATGAGATCTTAATGTCTGAACTCGACTGCAAGAGGAATATAAACAGAAGACTTGACTTTCTTTAACTCATTGTCCTTCCGGAGAACTCGTTTTTTCCAACCAAGACTCAACATCCTGAAGGGCCAGTATTGGAGGCCATCAGGGGTTTACTACCTACCAGATTATTATCAGTGAGCAGAACCTATAATTATTATACTGTTGACAAACGGCTACATTTTTGCTTTCTGGTCCGTCCATGCTATAGTCAGGGCTAGTATTATAGGAAAGTTGGAGAATACCTTGCAGAATAATTTAAGTGATAAAAAGTCACTGGGGAGTATATTTGCAGCTCAGCATGTGGGACCAAAGCTGAACACATTTCGTGGTCTAAAAATTATCACCCTTGATGTAGAATCCTGTTAAGTTTAGAAATTTAATATATAAGACAAAATGTTTCTACCTATCTTAGAAGTTCCTATTATAAAAACTTATATCTGCAGGTCCTATTATTTAAAATCTGATTCAGCTCTCTCCACATACTCCTTGAAGAAAGAATATATATATTCTCCAAATCTCTAGATTTCCTTCTCCAAATCTAATCTGACCAATCAGCTGTTTCTTTTAGCTCCCCCTTAAGAATGGTTTGAGAAAAAGCTTTTCTTTGCCCTTTGATAACAGCTATAACATTCATGAATAAATGTATTTTTATTACTAACTTGGGGAAAAATCTCACTCATATAAATTAGGGTTAGTGTTTCAGTTTTTAAAATATCTTAAAATTTTAGACCTGGAAGGGACCATAAAAAAGTGGCTCATCCCTGTAATCCCAGCACTTTAGGAGGCTGAGGTGGGACAATCACTTGAGGTCAGGAGCTCTGTACTAGCGTGGGCAGCAAAGTGAGACTCCATCTCTACAAAAAAGAAAAAAAAATTAGCCAGGCATAGTGGTGTGCACCTGTAGTCCCAGCTACTCAGGAGGCTGAGGCAGAAGGATAACCTAAGCCCAGGAGTTCAAGGCTGCAATGAACTGTGGTCATGCCACTGCACTCCAGTCTGAGTGACAGAGTGAAACCCTGTCTCAAAAAAAGAAAAGATTCTCTATCTACCTCCCCCTCACTTTACTTTTTAACAGATAAACTGAAGCCAAAGAAATTTAACTTCTCGATTTCACCAAAGCAATAAAGTTAGAGAGACAAGAAGTCTATCTAATGATTTTAGCACCATTCTTGGAAGCTAGAATCTAATCTTTTGAAGAAAAAATATTCAAAACTACTACACTACTGCTACTACTGCTGCTACCACCACCACTCTTTTCTGTCTAAATCTGAAGAGACACTTAAAATCAACTACATTTTTCAGTTCAGCCACTTGATATCAAAAGAATATGGTCATATATGTTAAGGAACATATCTATCTTATGCTTTTCCAACTTCAGAATTGATAGAACATATATATATCTTAAAAAGTGTGTGTAGCTATGGAATATTACGCAGCCATAAAGAAGAACAAAATCATGAACTTCTCAGCAACCTGGATGGAATTAGAATCTATAATACTGAGTGATCTTTCACAGAAACAAAGAACTGAGTATCACATGTTCTCCCTCATAAGTGGACCGTGAACAACTACCGCAATACTATAAGAAAAGATTGACTGTAGTGGGAAACTGCGGAGGGAAGGGGGGCGGGAAGGTGGGACTGACAGTAGTGGAAATCTGCCTGGGGAAAGGGAGGCACACCTCATCAACAAGGGTAACTGCACAGTGAATATTTGTATACCTAACCCTGAAATGTACTCCACAATTTTAAAATAAAAAAAAATTTAAAAGTTAAAAAAGAGTGTGTGTGGGTATCTGTCTGTACCTACATATAGTACTTTCTTTGTGGTCATATTGTAACACTTATTAAATTATAATAATGTATTATAATTATAGATATTTGTGAATTGTCTGTTTACCTACCACAATAGTAGTACCTAGAAACTCGAAACCATGTATTTTTTCCTATCTTGTGCATTTTTCCCTTTTTTAACTTATGAACTATTTCTAACATTCTGAAAAAAATAAAGAATGAGCCGGGCTCGGTGGCTCAGCCTGTAATCCCGCGCCTTTGGGAGGCTGAGGTGAGTGGATTGCCTGAGCCCGCGGGTTCGAGACCCGCCTGGGCAGCGAGACCTCATCTCTACAATAAATCAAAAAATCAGCCGGGCGTGGTAGCGCATGCCTGTAATTCCGGCTACTCGGAAGGCTGAGGCGGAAGGATCGCCGGAGCCCAGCAGGCGAGGCTGCGGTGGCCGGAAGCGGCCACTTCACTCCAGTCTGGGTGACAGAGTGAGACGCCAACTCAAAAAAAAAAAAAATAAATAAAAAATAAAGAATGATATAACAAACACTTATTAACCAGCATTACCAAATCTTAACATTTTGTTATATTTACTGCAGGTCTTTTTTTTAAAAAAATTAAAAACTGGGCCAGGCATGGTGGCTCACGCCTATAATCCCAGCACTTTGGGAGGCTGAGGTGAGAGGATTACCTAAGCCTGCAAGTTCGAGACCAGCCTGGGCAACTTGGCAAGACCTCATCTCTACAATAAATCAAAAAATTAGCTGGGCGTGATGGCACGTGCCTGTAGGTCCAGCTACTTGGAAGGCTGAGGTGGAAGGATCGCCTGAGCCCAGCAGGTCGAGGCTGCAGTGCCCATAAGCATGCCACTGCACTTCAGCCTGGGCAACAGAATGAGACTCCAACTCAAAAATAAAATAAAAAATTGGAAATACTGTCTAAATACTACTCTTCTCAGAGATAGCCACTATCCTGGATTTACATCATTCCCATGTATGTTTTTATACTGTTTCCCCTGTTTATACAGGGGGATAGGGACCAAAAAAAAATTATCTTTTGGAGGGCAGGCCCTTTGTAATACACCTGGAATTTGTTTATCCAGATCAGTCAACTAAAGTTTTTATTTGGAAGTTTTGAGAAGGTTGGTCACGATTTGCTGAAGAAATGTCCCGAGTTGTGGCAAACAGGTGACTGGTTGTTCTACAATGACAATGTACCTGTCCACACCACACTGAGTGTTCACCTAATCTTGCCACAGCAACTTTCTTTTGTTTCCCCAGATGAGAAAAGTCCTCAAAGGGAAACATTTTGCTGATGTGGAAGAGGTGAAACAAAAAATGACAGAAGCACTAAGAGGTATCAGAATTGACAAATTCAGACATTGTTTAGGGCAATGGAAAATGCATCTTGATGGGTATATAGCATCAAATGGAAAGTACTTTGAAGATGACTGAAATTTAAACATATAAGAGTAAATACACAATTTTTTATAAATAAATTCTGGTTGGGGAAGTCCTCCCTCTTATCTGTGTGTAAATATATATACATTTTTATTTTTTGCACATACTCAAACTTTATTTTAATAATGGCATACCCTAAATACCCTTCTTAAATTTGCTAATTTTTTTTTTTTTTTTTTTTTTTTTTTGAGTTGGAGTCTCACTCTGTTGCCCAGACTGGAATGCAGTGGCCGCTCCCGGCCACCGCAGCCTCGACCTGCTGGGCTCCGGCGATCCTTCCGCCTCAGCCTTCCGAATAGCCGGAATTACAGGCGTGTGCTACCACGCCCGGCTGATTTTTTGATTTATTGTAAAGATGAGGTCTCGCTGCCCAGGCGGGTCTCGAACCCGTGGGCTCAGGCAATCCACTCACCTCAGCCTCCCAAAGGCACGGGATTACAGGCTGAGCCACCGAGCCCAGCTACTTTAATGGTTTTGAGATTTATCTGTTGGCCGAGACGAGTGGATTGCCTGAGCCTGCGGGTTCAAGACCCACCCGGGCAACTTGACGAGACCTCATCTCTACAATAAATGAAAAATTAGCCGGATATGGTAGTGTGTGCCTGTAGTTCTGGCTACTTGGAAGGCTGAGGCGGAAGGATCGCTGGAGCCCTGCAGGGCGAGGCTGCGATGGCCAGGAGCATGCCACTGCACTCCAGTCTGGGCGATAGAGTGAGACTCCAACTCAAAAAAAAAAGATTTATCTATTTTGACGATAATCATTTATTCAAAGAACCATATAGTATTCTATTGTATGAGCATATGATTGGTGATTTTGTAAGTAGTTTTTACTTTTTCACTATTATAAACAATGCTGCAATGAGTATTAGATATCTCTTTGTGCACATATACAAGGGTTGATTTTGGGGTATAGCTCATGAAGTAGAATTGCTATAAATATTGACAAGTTAAAATTGAATTACTAAATATTGACAAATTGCTATCTAAAATTTTGAACTACAGGTGCGCTACCACGCCCTGTCTGATTTTTTTTTTTTTGAGTTGGAGTCTCACTTTTGTCGCCCAGGCTGGAGTGCAGTGGCATGCTCACAGCTACTGCAGCCTTGACCTGCTGGGCTTAGGCTATCCTTCCGCCTCAGCCTTCTTGATTTTTTTTTTTACTTCCACCAAAAGTTTGAATCACCATTTGGTCCAGTCAAACTTGAACTTTGGCTAATCTGATGGGTGTGGATACAATCTTGTTTTGACTTAAACATTCCTTACTATTAGTTATGTCGAGTATCTATTCATGTGTTCATTGCTTATATTGTCAATTCTGTCAATTGCCTGTTTTCATTTTTTGACAATTTCTCTCTAAGCTTGATCAATAGTTTTTCCTTTTTTCCTTTTTTTTTTTTTTTTTTTTTTTTGAGTCAGAATCATGATCATGGCTCACAGCCTTGACCTTCTGGGCTCAGGCAATCCTTCTTCCTCAGCCTCCCAAGTAGCTGGGACTATAGGTGCCCACCACCACACCAGGCTAATTTTTTTTATTTTTGTAGAGACTAGATCGCTCTATGTTGCTAGACTGGTCTCAAACTCCTGGGCTCAAACAATCCTCTTGCCTTGGCCTCCCAAAGTTCTGGGATTACATGTGTGAGCCACTGCACCTGGCCTGATAAGTAGTAGTTCTTTATATACTCTGCATATACTAATTATTTGTTAGTTTTATGCACTGCAAATATTTTCTCCCAGTGAGAACTTGTTCTTTTCATTTCCATCAGCAAGAAGAATACCTGGAAGAACTTCTAAATTTTTAAATATATATTTAGAATTTCTAAAATACAGAAAAATGTACAGAAAGTTTTTAAAGATAAAAAGAGAAAGAGAGAAGGAAGGAGAGA
Source organism: Cephalopachus bancanus (assembly GCA_027257055.1). Taxonomy (NCBI): domain Eukaryota; kingdom Metazoa; phylum Chordata; class Mammalia; order Primates; family Tarsiidae; genus Cephalopachus; species Cephalopachus bancanus. Next base: position 771,698 of record JAPVLO010000083.1, on the reverse strand, counting down.
GTAATTTCACATTATTTTGACCTAAGCATTTGAAGAAGGTCTATAATAGACTTGACAGTACTAAATAATTTTAGTTCAAAGTACCTGATATATTTAAATTTTTACTATCATAGCATGAGGGCATTCTAAGTTGTTGGTGGTGGCAGTGATGTGATGTTGACTTTTTATTTTATATCTTGTTTTTTGATTCATCTGAAAAACATTTTTTACCAAAATAGATTTTTTTCTTCTGTGCACTTTTTTTTTTTTTTAAGCAAGTCACTACAGTTGAAAAAGCCTCGTAACTAGGTTAATAAGTATTACCTTAGGATCTCTTTCGGTTATTTTATTGCTGTTTTTTCTTCATCCCCACTCCACCTTCTTTTCTGTAGCAGGCACAATTAATTACATAAAAGATACATGGAGTCCACATTTGCTTTCCTTAGGCATAGGAATTACACTGCCTATTTCCATAGAAGCAGTATTCTCCTAGACCTTCTCTATAGATGCCAATTAGAAGATTAGCGTCTTTTCTCTCTCCCTCTTTGCTATTAAATAGTCACACAAAAGCTGAGCTGACAAATTACTCCCTCCATGGTGCTCGACAAAGACAGACAATAGATCATCATCATTTACTATACTCAAATCCTGTTAATCACAGATTAATGAGAACATGTCTAGTGGGGAAGAAATTACCAGAATGTGGGCCTATTGGCTTGTTACTCATGTAACATCTGCTCAGGCTTTACCTTTAGTGTCATGTCATCTTTTATCACATTGAAATAATGTTTGCTCCAGAAACATAATTAAGATAATGGAGCAGATTCAGAGCCCTTCCCTTAATAATTAAAGAACCGGGGTTATATTTCTTAGTCCAGTGGCTTTTAAAAATCTAATTTCCCTCTGTTCTTGATTATTTCCTTTTTCTTTTGCTCATAATGAACTATCACATCTTGGGGTTTTTTTTTTCTCTCTCTCTCTCTCTCTGTAAACTATGTAATTAATCCTCATACCCAAAACTAGGACAAAGTCAGACTTTGAGTTCCTTTTTCTTTTGAAATAAAATTTCTACAATATAAAATTTACCTTTGTAACCATATAAAGAAATACAATTCAGTAGAATTTTTTTGTAATTTGAAATATTTGTATTTCAGATTAATACTTACAATACCGTGTAAGCTTTGTAAAGAACATCAAGTACTATATTTACTTTCCTTAATCCTCATCTACAATGTGCTGTCTTTTTAATAGTCACATACTCTTATTTTTTAAATCTGAGGTTTCATCAACAGTTTAGACTTTTATACTTAAGCTAATTATCTTCTTTAAAGCATAGAAGTTGAAATTTGGGTTCAAATATTTAATATTCTTGGAGGTCTCCTATTTAATTTTTGGTCCAGTGGGGTAGAACTGTGGAAACAGATAAAAAGATGCTTTTTTTTAAGCAATGGCATTTATAATTAGCTCATAATGAGGGAAGAAGAATCATAATTCATGATTATAAAACTGAAGAAAGTAATTGCTTATGTTATTAGAATCTAGAATATGTACTTGTCACTCTTGGAAGGCAGTGGTGATTAGTGCTCAGGGCTGGATGAGCTGTGATCTAAAGCTTTGTGATTAAGCTATGATTCAGCACCACAGGAATAAAAACAGCTCCACAACCAAGAGCTGGCAAGCACCAGTTCAGGGAGGATGATTGCAAAGAGCTTCTTAATTAAATTTTAATTATTGCTAATTAGAACTACTGTTTTTTATATCCCCAACAAGGAAGACAAGAGTTGATCTTGCCTTTTTATTATTCTGCTAATTAGCTTCCCAAGGAGAGGTTTGAAAGGCCAGGCTCTGCTTTGACAGTATCCAAGTTGCTAGCTGAGCTCAGACCTGCAGGTAGATCCCATCCTAAAGCTTGAGCTTTAATATTTCTAGAGTGGTACTTTTCTGGTTCTAAAATTTTATTACAAATACCTAAGGGAATGAATTGTCTCCATGCATTATTTAAAGAAATTCATAAATTAATTATCCTGTTGTTTAGGCTGTCTACCTTATCCTCACACTAGTATCAAAGATTTTGCTTAATTATTTAAAAAGACAGTGAACCCTCTACACACATTAGTATGTTCATGCAAACTTTATGCTTTTTTGAATTGTGAAATGTTAGAGATTATGTCTACCCAATTAAAAAGAGTAACCAAGCTAGGTCCAGTGGGTCATACCTATAATCCCAGTGCTTTGGGAGATAGAGGCAAGAGGATTGCTTGAGCCCAGTGGTTCAGGACCAGCCTGGGCAACATGGCAAGACCTCGTATCTACAATAAATTTTTTAAAAATTAGCGGTGTGGTGGCACAAACCTGAAGTTCCAGCTTCTTGGAATGCTGAGGCAAAAGAATTGCCCAGGAGGTCAAGGCTGTAGTAACCATGAGCATGCCACTATACTCCAGCCTGGGCAACAGAGACTCCAACTCAAAACAAAAAAAATAGAATAACCAGATGCACACATAAAAACTGACAGCTGGTTTTCTTTAGCAGTGAATTTAGTGTTTTGCTATAGGTAACAACAACAACAAAATCTTAAGTCCCTGCTCTGAAGAGCTCCCAAGTTCTATTAAATACCATTTAAGATGAAATGCCCCGAAATGGTCCAGGTAAGCCACACTTGAGATTGCAGAAACCCTAATTGTAAACTTGAGTACATAATCCCAAAAGGTTCCCAAGATCCATTAGCATTATAAATCCTCTACAAAATATGAATTCTATTTTATAAGTGCACACATTTCATAACTCTTTTCCCAAGATAATAAAGCTAAGAGTTCTGAGTTGGTGCAACTCCCTGTGTTAATTACAATAAAATCCATCAAATGAAATTACATCTTTGGAATCAGCAACTTTTGGCCAAGCAAACCCACATGCCTTGACAGCCTTCCTTTGCAGTTGGAGTTACATTAACACGTGTTTGTTTCCTCACCTTTTATAGACACAAGAGCCCTGTGATATGTTAATTCACACCAAATTCCAATCGTTTCCCTTGTCTTTATCTTCCCAACTCAATGATATGATGTGTCAACACCTCTCATATTGGGAAGAAAAAATGCTTAGACAAGATTTTGTTTTTACTGACTTTAATTAAAATTACAGGAACTAGAAAACAAAGAGTAAATAAATTAAATCTGCCTTTCAGTGCCATTCACCACGTGCCCTGTCAATATCTACTCTGATCTGCATTATTCTAAAAAGTTATCTGGGTCTGTCTTACTCTGATTAGTCAATTAGCCACATCTCACACTGATTTAAAATGTGTTTTTTCGGGTCAGTAAGTTACTCACAACCTTGTAAGTAGTTGACATAACAATAAATAAAGACTTCTGAGATTTTTCCATTAACGCTCAAAGATTTCTGCTGCTTCTTTAGCCTATTCCATATTTAAAAGCTATCTAATACTTATATAACTTTTCTCTTCAAAATCAGAAACATTACAAAATTATATTTTCCTTTATTATATATTTATATGTTAACTATGGAGCAGGTTATTATTAACTCCATTTTTACAGGTGAAGAAAGTCCACTAGAAAATAATCCAACTCCAGTTATACTCCTTTTGTAACTTGCTTGTTACGTTCTTGTTGCTTGTTCCACAAATATCTCTATTAGTCAACAGCGATTGGGTATTTTTTAAGCAGCACTTGGATTGTTCTAAACCTCTACGGGTAACCAAGGGGAAACCTCTAGATTGGGTACCTTAGAAGACAATGGGAATGAGATAGGAAACAAAGGGGGGAAATAACAAAATCAAACAGGAGAGCAAACTTGTACAGAATAATAGTGTAACAAGAAGTGAGGAATCTGTTAATTCAATTCTGTGCACCTGGTCTTTCCTCTACCCACTGACCTTTCCCATCCCCCAAACACCACCCACACGTGAGATTCCACAAGACTGAAACTATGTTTATAACTTCTCAAAAGTTAGAATTAACACTGGGCACAGTAGTCTAACACCTGTAATCCCAGAGCTTGGGGGGCTAAGGTGGAAGGATTACTTGAGTTCATTTCAAGATCAGCCTCAGCAACATAGTGACACCCTACCTCCACAAAAATTTAAAAATAACTAACCAGGCATAGTGGTGTGCACCTGTGGTCCCAGCTACTAGAGAGGCTGAGGCAAGAGGGTCACTTGAGCCCAGGGGTTCAAGGTTGCAGTGAGCTATGATTGTGCCACTGCACTCTAGCCAGGGTGACAAAGCAAGACCATGTCTCTTGGAGAAAAAAAGTTTGGGATTCCTTATTTTATTTTAAGTTTTGGGAGCTTTGGTGAGTTATAAGGTAGTAATTTAGTCACAAATAGTGTATATCTCAATTAAAGCATAAGTGGGGGGACCAAAACCAAAACCAGAATTATCTTTTTGGAGTGCGGACACCTTGTAGTACACTCAGAATGTGTTCCTCTGGATCAAACGGTCAACCAAAGTTTTTATCTAGAAGTTTTGAGAAGGTTTCGTAACAATTTATGGCAGAAACATTCTGAGTTGTGGCAAACAGGTGACTGGTTCTTCCACCATAACCATGCAACTGCTTACACCACGCTGAGTGTTCAACAGTTTTTGGCCAAAAACAGCATGACCCCAATGCCCCACTATCCTTATTCACCAGATCTTGCCCAAGCAACTTTTGTTTGTTTGTTTGTTTCTCCAGATAAAAAAGTCATCAAAGGGAAATGTTTTACCGATGTGGAAGAAGTGAAACAAAAAACAGAATTGACGAATTCAAAAACAATTTAGAGCAATGGAAAAAGCATCTCTATAGGTGTATTGCATCAAACGGAGAGTACTTTGAAGTTGACTGAAGTTTAGACATGTAAGAATAAATACACAATTTTCTATGAATAAATTCTATTTTGGGGGTCTCCCCTCGTATATCTTAAGGTCTGAATGTGTGTGGCCCACCAAAATTCATATAGTGAAATCCTGTTCCCAAAGTGATGGTATTAGGAGATGGAGCCTTTGGGATGTAATTAGGCCATGAGGCAGAGCCCTCATGAATGTGATTCATGCTCTTATAAGGGGCTGAAGAAACCAGTGTTCTTTCACCATGTGAGGGTACAACTAGAAGACGCCAACTATAAACCAGAAAGCAGGCCCCTACCAGACACCAAATCTGCCAATGCCTTGATCTTGAACTTTCTGGCCTCCAGAACTGTGAGAAAGAAATTTGTGTTGTTTATAAGTCTAGTAAGAAGAGATATCACTTTAATGTGAAAACTTAATTTCTAACTCTAGCTTGCCTATTCTCCTAGACTATGGAAAAGTTGAGGTTAGTTTTCAAAGCCCTTCACTCATCTCTTCTGAGTTAGATCAAGATTCTGATCTTTTGCAATTTGGGGTGGGGCAAATTATGGTGGGGCTGGTTCTAGCAATCAATCATCTCTGTACTGTACCGTGTTCTGTGGTCTTGTCTAAACAGCTCTTTCAGTGTCAAACAGCTCTTTCAGTGTCAGCAGTTCTCTTCTACTTCATCGACATATTTGGGACTTTGGATCTTCCTTGAAACTGACTCAATCCCATATGCCTAGAGGCAATAGATCCTACTCATCCCCAGGGTGCTGCCAAAAAGCCAGAACTGGGACACTGATGCCCTACAGTTCACAGACTTGTCTCTTCTATCTATCCAGGGTAATATTTTCCATGTGAGATGTGTGTGTTGAAGAAAAGGAGTGTAGGAGGAAGCCTCACTTTCTACTCCCCACTTCTCCAGGACATTCTACCTACCTGTAGACCTCCTTCTCCCTTTTTTCTTTTCCACAAACTCTCTAAATCTTCCCAAGAGCTTAATCTTTTGGAAACAAAAGCCAAAAAGTCTTGCATAATAACTCTGCTTTCTCTTCTATAGAGACCCTAGGCAAAGTACTTACTTTATTTATTTATTTTTTTTTTTTTTTGAGTTGGAGTCTCACTCTGTCGCCCAGACTGGAGTGCAGTGGCCACTCCCGGCCACCACAGCCTCGACCTGCTGGGCTCCGGCGATCCTTCCGCCTCAGCCTTCCGAGTAGCTGGAACTACAGACGCACGCTACCATGCCCGGCTAATTTTTTGATTTATTGTAGAGATGAGGTCTTGCCATGTTCCCCAGGTGGGTTTAGAACCCGCGGGCTCAGGCAAAGTACTTACTTTAAATGAGGGAAGTAAAAAAAAAGAAAATGGATATAACAACAAGTTAATATCATAAAAAACTATTCATACCTTACACCATATACTAGGAATATTCCAAATAGATCAAAGTAAGGAAGGAAAGAAGGAAGAGAGAGAACCATAAAAGTACTAAAAGAAAGGAGAATTCCTTGGAATGGGGAAGGGCCCCTCTTACTATAACTTGAAATTGGAAGTCATTAAAGAAAATACTGGCCGGGTTTGGTGGCTCACCCTGTAATCCCACGCTTTGGGAGGCCGAGGTGAGTGAATTGCCTTAGCCCACGGGTTCGAGACCCACCTGGGCAACTCTACAATAAATCGAAAAATTAGCTGGGCGTGGTAGCGCGTGCCTGTAGTTCCAGCTGCTTGGAAGGCTGAGGCAGAAGGATTGCTGGAGCCCAGCAGGTTGAGGCTGCAGTGGCCAGGAGAGGCCATTGCACTCCAGTCTGGGCGACTGAGTGAGACTCCAACTCAAAAAAAAAGGAAATACTAAGAAATGTAAGTACATAAAAATAGTTTTTAATTTTACATGACAAAAAATACCATATGTGATATCAAAAGACAATTATAAATCGAAGGAAAATTTTTATAATTCTTTCCACAAAGAAAAAAGCAATCTCCATTATCAAGAAGGACCTCCTATAAGTAGAAACAAGAAAAAGACCACCAATCTAATTCAACAGAAAAATGAACTAGGAACAGCTCATAGAAAAGGAAATAAAAGCACTTTTGGGGCACAGGTGTAGTGGCCGAAAGTTTAATCCGAGAGACCACCAAGAGCCAATTCCGATGAAAGTTCAAGAGGGTCTTTATTTGCAAGCTCAAGCCTGGACCTCTGTCGACAACCAACGTGGCGGAGTACACCCAGAGGCCCTGACTTTCTTAAGCAAATATCTTTTATGCTTTTACACAAAGGGAGGAGGAGTTTGGGGGGGACTTTTGAGTCTTGTTACCATTTAATTGGGTAGTAACCTCTGGTGGTCAGCCCAATCGTGGAGGATTGGCTAGCTTGACTCAGGTTGACCTTGGCCCACTAGCTGGGGAAGTTGCAGAGACATTTGGAAACTTCAGGTGATTTTCCCCTGGCACCTGATTGGTTGTCGCTAAGGGGAAAGTGGGTCAAGGGAAGGGGTTGAAGCTTGAACTGGAGCTTTGCAGTTTTTCTCATAACTGAAACTTTAAATAGCTACAGGTTATGTTTTAAAGCAGAAAAGTAAAATGGCTGTGTTATTGTCTACAAGCCAATTATATATTTATTGGGTTATAGCATGTTCTTAACCTAAGTTTATGGTATACTCTATTACGGTTGTCTCACAGGAAAGTATAGCTGACTCCACTCATGGTAAGAGAAATACAAATTATCTTCACTGAGACACTGAGATAATCATTTTTCAGCTGTTAGATTGGCAGAAATCCAAAAGTTTGAAAATGCACACTGTTGACAAAGCTGTGGGGAAATAGGCACTCATGCATTGTTTGTGGAAGAATAAATTAGTACAAATCCTATGGAGAACAATTTGCAATACCTATCCAAATTACAAATGTATAAGTACTTTGAGCTAATCTGCTTCTTGGAATTTATCCTACAGACATACTTCCATAGGTTATTATTCACTGAAACAGTGTAGTAGTCAAATATTAGGAAATACTCTAAATGTCCATTAATAGTGAATTAACTGAATAAATCATACTACATTTATATAATGAAATATTTTGCAGATATGCAAAAACAATGAGAAAGCTTTATATACTGATATGGAAAAATATTCAGAATATATAAAGGTTGTTTTCTTTTTTTTTTGAGTTGGAGTCTCACTCTGTCACCCAGACTGGAGTACAGTGGCTGCTCCCGGCCACCGCAGCCTCGACCTGCTGGGCTCCGGCAATCCTTCCGCCTCAGCCTTCCAAGTAGCCGGAACTACAGGCCTGCACTACCTGCTCAGCTGATTTTTTGATTTATTGTAGAGATGAGGTCTCGCTGCCCAGGAGGGTCTCAAACCTGCAGGCTCAGGCAATCCACTCACCTCAGCCTCCCAAAGGCGCAGGATTATAGGCTGAGCCACCGAGCCTGGCTAGGTTGTTTTCTTAAGTGTAGAATAGTGCTATCTTTTGTATAAAAAAGAGGGGGATATATATTCGTACCTATTTGTATATATAAAAACTCTGGAAAGATTCAGAGAAAACCTGATAACAGTGATTATGATGGGTGTGGTAACCAGGCAGATGGGGCTAGACATGAAAGAGTGACTCTTTGTTGTGAACCTTTTAATCTTCAGCCACCTGTACATATGTTTTCCTTATGATCTTTTCTAACACTTAACTATGATTAATTCTGAATGATTATTTTAACCATTTACTTACAAAGTTTTATTGACTCAATGTTTAAATCCAAAACAATTGTTCACTTTTCAAATTTTCAAGGTTCCCAAGCTGAAATAATTGTGTTTTTAAAAATCCCACTAGGCCGGGCACCATGGCTCTAGCCTGTAATCTTAGCACTTTGGGAGGCTGAGGCAAGAGGATTGCCTGAGCCCATGGGTTCGAGACTAGCCTGGGCAACATGGTAAGACCTCATCTCCACAATAAAATTTAAAAATTAGCAGGTAAGGTAGCACGTGCTTGTAGTTCCGGCTACTTGGAAGGCTGAGGTGGAGAAGGATTGCTGGAGCCCAGCAGGTCGATGCTGGGGTGGCCATGAGCATGCCATTGCACTCAGCCTGGGCGACAGAGTGAGACTCCAACTCAAAAAAAAAAACCCATTAGAATAAATACCATGATGCTGAGTAGTTTAGTCTCTTTTTTTGGTAATTTTTTTATTTTTAATTGTTTTTAAGTTCAGCACTTTTGGGGGATTCAAATAGTTTTTGGTCTGGGCTTTAAGAGTACCCATCACCCCTACCTGTTCACATTGTCCCTCCATCCCTTTCCCTCTCCTCCTTCTGAGTCTCCAGTGTCCATTATACCATTCCCTATGTCTTTGCATATTAGTTTAGTCTTTTAAATAAAACAAGAGTACAGGTAATTTTAGTATAATCAGATCTTTAATAAAAGTTTATATGAGAACAGGTACTTTTTTCTTGGTAAATATTATTTCAGCATAATTCACATAGCCAAATTTCACTACAAGAAATTCCAAGAGACTTCCAACCATTTTATTATATTTTCTGTATTAGAAATTGTGTCATTTTAATACTGCTTGAAATGTTCTAGTCAAAACTTAAGCTTGAAATATTTGGGTCAGAAAGAGTTTTTGTTTTAATGTTATATATACTGCTGAACTTAATCCAAATTATCAGTGTCAACACAATATGTTTTTCCCCAGTTTTGTTTTGTTTTTTAGTATATATATACATATATATATATTTCACCTCTGGTGTACATTCCAAGGAAAAACATAAAAACAGAAACTTTATAAGCCATACACACATAAATACAAAAACAAAAGAAAAAGATTCTTGTAGATGGTATTTTTCTCTGAGAAGTATATTGTAGGGTTTATCATTATCTTAGTGTGTTTACAGTTAGCAAAGAAGAGAAGCATGTGTAATTTTAAAAAGTATTTGAGACCGGGCTCAGCGGCTCAGCCTGTAATCCCGCGCTTTGGGAGGCTGAGGTGAGTGAATTGCCTGAGCCCACAGGTTCGAGACCTGCCTGGGCAACTTGGTGAGACCTCATCTCTACAATAAACCAAAAAATCAGCCAGGTGTGGTAGCGCGCGCCTGTAGTTCCAGCCACTTGGAAGACAGGCAGAACGATCACCAGAGTCCAGCAGGTCGAGGCTGCGGTGGCTGAGAGCGGCCACTGCACTCCAGTCTGGGCGACTGAGTGAGACTCCAACTCAAAAATAAATAAATAAATAAAAAGTATTTGATCAACAATATTATAATTTTATATCTGGGAAAGCAATCTATTGTTCACATAATGTAAAGAAAGTAAAGTTCAAGAAAATTATTTTGGCTAGTAGTGATACATAAAGATACAATGCTTGCCAACACAGGGCATGCCACTTTAAAGAGTCCTATCAGAATTTGGGGGTGAGCAGGACAAGTGGGATAAGAGTTACCTTTAACCTAGGGGTTTGAATTGGACAGAGAATAGAAAAAAACAGTTTTAAAATACAGCAAAACTGAACAAACTATCAAAAGAAGGAGATCACACCCCACCCCACCCCCAAAAAAGAGAAAGGAGATCAGAGGAAAAAAAGGAAATTTCCATTTAGAAAAGAAATTGCTATTGCCTTGCATCTCCACCTGTCCCCTTCTCAGGCATATGGATTTCCTTTGACGTTTGTTTTTGGGTGGGGGACAATGATTAGTCAGAAGTATAGGTATTTATCTTTCTTTCCCCAGCGGATGAATTGGGAGCCAGTCCTAATCTTCCCAGGCTTCCTACTGCAATAATGAAATTCCATTACATTGAAAATGATGTCATTCCCCATGGGGTTTGTTGTAATCAGGCTTGACCTACATAGATATGGTGGTGATGAGAACTAAAGAATAAGGAAATTCACAGAAAGGAAAGGACAGCATTTAAATTTGCTTTGCTTGCTTTACTGTGCCTCAATTCAGTTGTATAATATCCATTAAAAACTTGCTTCATTTCTGATGAGAAAAATAAGGAAAAATAATAGAGATAAATTGCCAAACGGCTTCAGAATTCAGTGTTCTCTGAAGAGTAATCAGGGGTTTTTTTCCTTCCTCCTTCTACCTCCACCTCCCACCACAACCATTGATCAATTCTCATTATTAGCTCTTAGAAAAGCAGACAATCTCTAGGACAAGCCTGGCTTCAGATCAGAGAGTCAATATTCTACTGTAACAATCTGCCAAAAAACATAATTCAGGCACATTTAAAGTGTGTCTCCCCAGAGGAAGGCAAGAATCAGAGGCCATTGAGAGGGGCCTTACTATTTAGTTTGATTCAACCACAGCTGCCTCTGACATTACTAAGCCAGTCAAAGTTATCATGAGAAAATACGAGTGAACAAATGCAGGGTGACAGCAGACCATAGCACAAAGGTTGTCTGGTTCAGGAAATTTATCTAACTCCCTTCACCATTTCCTCCCTCTGCACCCCTCCCCTCACCCAACACATATGAAAAACTGAGTTCATGATGATGAGGACGCACAGAGAGACAATACCTGAGAGGAGGTACAGCAGTAGCATCACTTAAAAATAACTTATGAGGAGAGTGACGTCAGCAAGATGGCTGACTGGAAGTTCCTGGTGCTCTTCCCCCACACAATAAAATCCAAAATGATGAAGAAACAACTATGTAAATATTGACCAAAATAACTAAAGGAGAGCTTCAGAGAACAGCCACCACAAAACAGCAAAAATCCTGTATAGCACAGAAATCCAAGATGGCCCCATAGGGAAGGGAATGCCTTGTCTCTGCCACCCTACACCCCCAGTTAGAATCATCTTGGAACCAAGAGAGGCTTCTTTTTATAGAGGAAAAGGTAAGAAAAAGAACTCCAAAAGCCCCCTTCACTACTGCAAACACTTGCAGTCGTCACTACTATAGATTCTAGCAGTCCTCATAGGATCAGAGCCCAGCTGAAGGAGCCCTCCAGAGTCTGGGTCTCTGAGTTACCACCAGAGAAAAAGCCAACACTATGCTCTGCCCTACTGCAGCCTGTGCTGCTACTTCAGTGTACCTCTTGGAACTGGAGCCACTGCTAAGTGTGTCCTGTTCTGGGCGTAAGTAACCATTGCACACATCTATTCATAAGATTTTGCCACAATTGCAGTACACCTATCCAGTTGCATGCCATCCCTAAGCCAGGGTCTTGTGAACCAGGGTCTAGTTTCACAAAACTACTGTAGTTCCTGAGATTTGAGGCATAGGTTCACTTTTCAAGGCCCAAATGGATGCAATTCTCTCACTAAACCAGGGTCTGTTACTCTGAGGCACACATCAGCCACCAGGCCTAGGAGAGTAGAATGTTGCTATGGTTCTGACCCTGAGGGGCAGGGTGCAGCACTAGGATAATAAGAGGTATTCCAGAAGCTCAGGCTTGGGGAGAAAGACACAGCTGTAATTTGGACTGAGAACCAATAGGGATGGCAGCAGCTCAGGCTCTGGGGGATGAGGTACCACACAGTGATCACTTTGAACCATGGGATGGTAGAATAAGTAGCCCAGGCTCTGTGAGGCCAGGTGCAGCAGCAGCAATGATGTACTGCATCACATGGTGAGTACATTGAAGGTGACTGAAGTTTAAACATGTAAGAATAAATATACAATTTTTTATAAATGAATTCCCCTTATATACATTTTTGGGGGTCCCCTTGTATATGTGTTACTTATCTGTACTCTTGTTACAAGATAAAGTTTATATTCTTTCTTTTTTTTTTTTTTTTTTTGAGTTGGAGTCTCACTCTGTCGCCCAGACTGGAGTGCTGTGGCCGCTCCCGGCCACCGCAGCCTCGACCTGCTGGGCTCCGGCGATCCTTCCGCCTCAGCCTTCCAAGTAGCTGGAATTACAGGCATGTGCTACCACGCCCGGCTGATTTTTTGATTTACTGTAGCGATGAGGTCTCGCTGCCCAGGCGGGTCTTGAACCCACAGGCTCAGGCAATCCACTCACCTCAGCCTCCCAAAGGCGCGGGATTACAGGCTGAGCCACCAAGCCCGGCTTCTTTCTTTTTTTTAAGTCGGGGTCTCATTCTGTCATCCAGGCTGGAGGGTGCAGTGGTAAATCATGGCTCACTGCAGCCTAGACTCAAGAGATCCTCCCACCTCAGCCTCCCAAAGTGCTGGGATTACAGGTATGAGCCACCACACCTGGCCAAGTTTATATTCTCTTGAGAGCTAGCATCTGAATTTTTTTTAATTACAAACTTTCTTTGCAGAATATTTGAAGAAGATGAGGTCCCCAGGGTATTAGAGAAAGAGGTTAAAATGTCTTGCATGAAATTGAGTGAGGAGTTTATTGTTCTGAAAAGGGAGAGAAGGGAGCAAATAACTATTAAGTGGAAAAGAAAACAATATATAAATACAAAGTTATTCATATTATCAATAACTATTAATCCTGAATATGCATTTGTGCACATAGAAAAAAAGATTGGAAGAAACAACAGTGTGTTATTTTTTCTGTGGATTACTGTTTCCTCCATGACTAATGGTGTTTATCAAATTATCACAGCAACCATGTAATAATTTTATAACCGGGGGGGAAAGTTAATCTAAGGATTAACCTGAGGGGTGCAGATAGATTCAGAGAAGGGGAAGTGGATTCCAAGTATATGTAGTGAACAAAGCAAAAGGACTACAAAGATGTCAATGGGCTAGACACTGTAGGTGCCATGACTGAGCCAGTCTGACTAATGCCAAGACTCCTCATGAGAGAGTGGTGGGAAACTTAGAAAGGTAAATTAGGATTTGTTGAAGACTTTGAATGTCCATTTATCCTTCTAGGATATGACTTCCTGAGACTGGAATAGAAGAAGGGGGAAAGCCTGGAGCAAGAAGATGATTCAGTCAAGACTGCTTATGAGAGCAAATCTAGCAGAATTGCCAGGCCAACTCAAAGTAATGGAATGTCAAAACGCCCCATGTAATTCATAGTGGATAAGGACATGAGTCAGGGAATCTATTCATTCCAGAGGCCAGACTGCATAAGCATTAGGGAAGTAGGAGAGATAAAGCAAGAGAATTATTACGGGGCAGCCAGGCATGGCTGAGTCTGTAGCCAGGTTATGGCTCAAATTGAGGCCACGTATTTCTCAAAGGCAAGAATTCTTAACCAGACATCAGAATCATGTGTGAATCTTTTTATACAAACACATGCCTGTACTATTCCCATGAATGACACATTTACTCCTCAGGTCTGACCTTATACAAGCCATCAGTTGGCATCATCTGGGGTATTCCCTCTGGGAATACATACTAGAAGAAATGATTATAGGAGCTGTTTGAGATCATGTTCTTAGGATTTATTTTCTAATCCAAGTTCAGATGATAAATAACATCACAGTCCTAAAGTGGCGTCCCTCTCCTCAGATTATGAAGAATGTATAGAAGTTCCTTGGGTTCATCCCATACCATATTTCATCAGGGTGATCACCCAGCTGATGAATCTATTCAAGAAGGGCTACTATCCATCCAGTTTCTTGAGTGAATGAAGTCAAGCACCCATGCTATTATGCTAACCTTCAATCCAATGTCTGTTCATAAAAGAGGTCAACACTTCCAAACTCAGTCAGGGCTATTTTTTCACAAACAGACCCTAGGCCAATGCTTCCCAAGCCTCTCTGAAGATACATCTCAGAGTCTTACACCCAAACCTGAATCTGCAATCAGAATTTCCAGGGACAAAATCTGGTAATCTGCTCTAGACAAATGCTCTCTTGGTCTAAACATACTTTTGTGAATGCATCTCTTTGTTTAATCCCAAGCCCCAGCTCATTTGGGGAAAGAGTCCTACAGTGATGGCTGACTTCAACACTGCCTGGAAAAGGCCTGGCACCCATAACATCTGAGACATCTCCATGGACTTTGGGCTTCTTACAAGTTGATTCAAAAAACAGACAAGCTGGCTCTTTTTTCCCAGTAACCCATGTCTTACGGAGTCTCAAATATTTTTCTGAAGGAGGCAGGGATAAGGATAGTCAGGCAAATGGATGCTCACCCAAAAGTGTATTATATAATAACAGGTGTTTTAGACCTGCATCACCCGAGTTGGAAAATTCACAGGAATACAAGCCTGCCTAGTCCCATTGGTATTGATGGGGTTCAGAACATGTTACCCCAAAATATGGCACCTTGGTATATTGAATATTTTAAACTGAAGGAATCTAAGAAGTGGCCTGTGTAGGAAGGCCTCTCCGAAATCCTCTTTCTCTCCTGAAGCAGGTTATAAGACCCTCATATGAGAGGTGCCCTCCCTATACCTGGAGGGAAGAAGCATCCTTATCTCTGAAGATAGAGGAATGCTGAAAGGAATTCAAGTGAACAGCCCTTGCTAAGTTTCCTCCAGGTTACTATCCATTAGCTCATACTCTTTGGTTCTATCACATTTTTACACAACTCTCTATTCTTTGTCAAAAACCTAGTATAAAGGCCATGTGTGACGGTTCACACCTATAAATCTCAGCACTTTGGGAGGAGAATCAATTGAGTTCAGGAGTTTGAAACCAGCCCAGGCAACATAGCAAGACCCCTTCCCTACAAAAAAAATGAACAACTAGTCAGACATGGTGATGTGTGCCTACAGTCCTAGTTACTTGGGAGGCTGAAGCTGGAGGACTGCTTGAGCCCAGGAGTTTGAGGCTGCAGTGAGCTATGATCATGCCACAGTGAGACACTGTAAGAACCGCAGGCTGCCTGACACATATTTTAATCCTCTTCCTAATTCAATTTCTCTCTAAAGAACTTGGAGAAACCCAGAGTCCACCCTAATTTACAATACAAACTGAGTTGAGGACAGGAGTGAAGCCCCTGAAATCAAAAACCAAACATAAAAAACATAGTATAATTAGGACCTGGCATCCATTTCATAAAATCCTGTTATCATGGATCACATTCTTTTTAGCCTGCTTCAAGCTTCATTTCACCAGTAAATAGCATAATTGCTTTAAAGCCACCTTAATTGGGCTTTAACATTTCCTACCACTTTAACTTCCTAGGTCACAATTTATTTTCTTCCTGGTTTAGCACATCTAGACTGACCACACAAAAATGGACCTCTGTTCTATTTCAGCATCTTCCATAGTTTGAACGTGTCCTGAAAATTTTGGGTGTTGGAAACTTAATCCCCAGATGTATATGGTAATGGCACTTTGAGGTAGGACCTTTGGAAAGTAATTATGATTAGATAAGGTCATCAGGGTATAGGCCCCCATTATAGGACTGGTGGCTTTATGAGAATAGGACAGAAAGACCTGAGCTGCACACACTCTTGCCTTCTTGAGATGTGTTGCCCTCCACCATGTTATGACTCAGAAAAGAGGCCCTCACCAGATGCTGGTGCTATGCTCTTGGACTTTTCAGCCTCTAGAACCATGAGCTAAATAAATTTCTTTATCAATTATCCAGTCACTGGTATGCAGTTATAGCAATAGGAAATGAACTAAGATAGCATCTTTCTCTTGGGAATTGATTCCATGAGTAAACCAAGAGCTCAACACATCCAGATCTCCAAGTCTAGTCCCAGAGGTTCCCATGTCTAATAAGAGAAACTAAAGAGAATCTTGGAAGACTTTGAGCAAGAAAATGATATAATGAAATTGGTGCTTTAGGCCAGGCACAGTGACTCACACCTGTAATCCCAGCACCTTGGGAGGTGGAGCTGAGAGAATTGCCTGAGCTCAGGGGTTCAAGACCAGCCTGAGCAACATGGTGAAACCTCGTCTCTACAATAAATAAAAAAATTAGCCAGGCATGGTGGCACATGCTTGTGGTTCCAGCTACTTGGAAGGCTGAAGTGGAAGGATCACCTGAGCCCACCAGGTCAAGGCTGTGGCGGCCATGAGTGTGCCACTGCACTCCAGCCTAAGTGACAAGAGTGAGACGCCTACTCAAAAAGAAACGAATACTTTAAGAAGGTTAAGTTGGCCAGGCATGGTGGCTCATGCCTGTAATCCCAGCACTTTGGGAGGTGGAGGCAAGAGGATTGCCTGAGCCCATGGGTTTGAAAACAGTCTGGGCAACACAGTGAGACCTCATCCCTACAATAAATCAAAAAATTAGCCAGGTGGAGTGGTACATGCCTGCAGTTCCAACTACTTGGAAGGCTAAGGTAGAAGGATTGCCTGAGCCCAACAGGTTGAGGCTGTGGTGGCCATGAGTGTGCCACAGCACTCCAACCTGGAGGACAGAGTGAGACTCCTACTCAAAAAGAAATCAGTGCTTTAAAAAGGTTAAGCTGGCATCTGTAAGATGGATTTGAAGGCAGAAGTTGCTACGTTCATGGGAAAACTCTTATATTACTATAATGTGGATTCTAAAAGTCTGAATTAGCAAGATGGTAATGTAAAGGAAGATGCAACTATTAGAGACAATGGAAAATAAAAATCAGTTAAATTCAGTGAGTGAAAGTTTTGCCCAGAGAAAAAGAATCCTTAAGAGAAATTGAGGGTAGGATTGACATGACTTAAAAAGAGAGGCTAATAGCAAGATCATGGAAACAACCGTGCTGTCCATCAAAAGAGGACTGGATTTTTAAAATGTGGTATATATACACAATGGAATATTATGCAGCCAAAAAAAAAACCAAAATGAATGAATGAATTTCACAGCAACCTGGATGGAATTAGAGTTTATAATACTGAGTGATCTCTCACAGAAACAAAGATCTAAGCATCACATGTTCTCACTCATAAGTGGACCTAGAACAAATACCGTAATACTATAAGAAAAGGATTGACAGTGGTGGGAAACTATGGGGAGGGACAGGGAGGGAAAGGGAGGTAGAATTAACAGTAGTCAATATCTGTCTGGGGAAAGGGGGGCACACCTCATCAACAGAGGTACCTGCACAATGAATATTTGTATACCTAACCCTTAACTGTACCCCACAACTTTAGAATTAAAAATATAGATTATATTTTAAATAAATAAATAAGAGAGGCTGGGCCAGGCACAGTGGCTCATGCCTATAATCCCAGCACCTTGGGAGGCTTTTTGAGTTGGAGTCTCACTCTGTCACCCAGGCTGGAGTGCAGTGGTACACTCACGGCCATTGCAGCCTTGAACTGCTGGGCTAAGGTGATCCTTGCACCTCAGGCTTCCAAGTAGCTGGAACTACAAGTGAACGCCACCATACCTGGCTAATTTTATGATTTACTGTAGAGATGAGGTCTCACTGTGTCGCCCAGGCTGGTCTCGAACCAGTGGGCTCAGGCTATCCTGTCACCTCAGCCTCCAAAAGTGCTGGGATTATGGCATGAGCCACTGTGTCTGGCTAAGATTGGTTTCTAAACCTGTAAGAATTTTAGAAAACACAAGAGGCCAGGTTCAGTGGCTCAGCCTGTAATCCCAGCACTTTGGGAGACCAAGGCAAGTGGATTGTCTGAGCCTGAGGGTTCGAGACCCACCCAGGCAACTTGGTGAGACCTCGTCTCTACAATAAATCAAAAATTATCCAGGTGTGGTAGCGCATGCCTGTAGTTCCAGCTACTTGGAAGGTTGAGATGGAAGGATCGCCTTAGCCTAGCAGGTTGATGCTGTGGTGGCCAGGAGTGTGCCACTGCACTACAGTCTGGGCGACAGAATGAGACGCCAACTCAAAAAAAGAAAACGCAAGAGACACCCTTACAAAAATCAGAGTAGGCAACCAATTCCTGATCAAAACCCCAGATGTCCATGACATAAGACATAAGATAGACAAGAGGGACCTCTAAACTGAAAAGTTTCTGCAAAGTAAAAGAAACCATCAAGAGAGTGGAAAGACAGTTCACAAAATGGGAAAAAATATTTGCCAACTGTGTATCTGACAAAGGTCTAACATCCAGGATCTACAAGGAACTCAAACATGCTGAAAGGAAAAAAACAAACAGCCCCATTAAAAAGTGGGCCAAGGGTACCTGCATAATGAAACATTTGTATACCTAACCCTGAATTGTACCCCACATCTTTAAAATTAAATAAATAAAAATAAACAGTGGGCCAAAGACATGAATAGACACTTCTCAAAAGATGATATACGGGCAGCCAACAGACACGTGAAAAAGTGCTCAGCCTCACCAACCATTAGAGAAATGCAAATCAAAACCACATTGAGATACCACCTAACCCCTGTAAGAATGGCCATCATTAATAAAACAAACAATAACAGATGCTGCCAAGGATATGGAGAAAAAGGAACCCTTCTATACTGCAGGTGGGAATGCAAATTCAACCTTTCCACAAGGTTCAACCTCTGTGGAAAACAGTGTGGTGATTTCTAAAAGACCTAGAAATTGACCTTCCATATAACCCAGCAATCCCCCTACTGGGAATATACCCAGAAGAACTCAAATCATTCTACAAAAAAGATACCTGCACACACATGTTTATTGCAGCACTATTCACGATAGCAAAAACATGGAACCAACCGTGCTGCCCATCAAAACTGGACTGGATTAAAAAATGTGGTACATATACACGATGGAATATTATGCATCCATAAAGAAGGACAAACTTATGGACTTCACAGCAACATAGATGGATTTAGAGCCCCAAAATACTCAGTGATCTATCACAGAAACAAAGAACAGATTATCATATATACTCACTCATAAGCAGACCCTGAACATTTACCATAATACTATAAGAAAAGAATTGGCAGTAGCAGGATACTGCCTGGGTGGGGATGGGGACACAACATCAATAAGGGTAACTGATCACAAACCAGGCAAAGTGGGGACCAAAGGAAGCCCAAACTTTACCTATACAATGACCACTTGTATATCTAATCCTGAATTGTACCCCTCACCTTTAAAATAACATCTTAAAAAATAATTTAAAAAATTAGAATGTGAGACAAAAATCTAGTATAGCCAATTACCCTCAAAAACCTCTTAAATCCCCCATAAAATACAGTATATATGCTTTGATGCACATAATCCTACATAAATATGTATGTATATAATAGATTGTGTTGGGGGGGTCCCCAAGACCACCTTTAATTAACTTCATTGATTCACTAGAAGGATTCACAGAACTCAGAAAAGTTGTTATACTCATGGTTATGGTTTGTTACAGTCAGTAGAAATTTTAATCAGATAGAAAGTTAAATTAGCAAAGGAAGAAGATACATAGAGCAGAGTCCAAGAGAAACCAAGTACAAGCTTTGAGTTGTCCTCTCCCAGCATATCACACAGCAGCACTTAATTCTCCCAGCTACAATGTGTGACATTACATACAAAGTATTGTTAACCAGGGAAACTCCTGAGCCTTGATGTCCAAGATTTTTATGGGGGAGAGGGTCGATCACATAGACAGGGACCACCTATAAGACTGACTTTAGCTACTCAGTCTCCAGCCATCCAGATGCCTAAGTGATACAGTATGGCCCCCAAGTGAACAAAACAGATGTTCACACATTGTTAACATAAACCATCTGGCATGGCATATGCCAAGTATATAAAAACACTCTTATTAGATAGGATATTCTAAGGGCTTAGAGGTTAGCTCCCAGGAGGGTCACAGGCCAGTCCTAAAGACCTTTGGAATGTGCAGGATTTGGATACCTACATCTGTTGAGTTAAATTTTTAGTGCACATGCACATAAAAATATGGACTACATATAGATTATTTATATAAAACATAGCCATGTAACCCTCTATCTTGAAAGACTAGAATCATAATTCCTCCTCTAGGAATATATCCAAGTAAATAACAGTGGCATAATTAAACAAATGAAAGAACCAACTTAGTATTTGAGCTCTCCCTTTGGAATGGGCTAGCACAGAAAGATGGCTGAGTAATATTGTGTTCACTCTTAAAAACAAAATAAAACTTTATTTTATTCATTGTCAAATGGAAGGGAAAATTTTTGTTGGCTTACCTGTTTTGGTCCATCTCCAAATGAAGCTTGTTAACCAGCTGGGAGTTGAAAAGGACCTATAATGCCTGATTTGTGTCCACACTGATGCTTGGTTAGTAGAGATAATAAAACTGCTGTGGTCTTGCATAACCACCCCACCCCACACCACAGAGTGATCTCCTTATGCTCAAGTGAATGTGTTATTTGAAAATCAATTCAGCCGGGCTTGGTGGCTCAGCCTGTAATCCCAGTGCTTTGGGAGGCTGAGGTGAGTGGATTGCCTGAGCCCGCGGGTTCGAGACCCGCCTGGGCAACTTAGCAAGACCTCATCTCTACAATAAATAAAAAAATCAGCTGGGCATGATAGCGTGTGCCTGTAGTTCCGGCTACTCGGAAGGCTGAGGTGGAAGGATTGCCAGAGCCCAACAGGTCGAGGCTGCGGTGGCCGGGAGCAGCCACTGCACTCCAGTCTGGGCCACGGAATGAGACTCCAGCTCAAAAAAAAAAAAAAAAAAAAACCACGAAAATCAATGCTAGCCAGGCACATTGGGAGACCAAGGCGAGAGGACTACCTGAGCCCAGGGGTTCAAGACCAGCCTGGGCAACTTGGTGAGACCTCATCTCTACAATAAACCAAAAAATTAGCCAGGCGTGGTTGTGCGTGCCTGTAGTTCCAGTTACTTGGAACCCTGAGACAGAAGGATTGCCTAAGTCCAGCAGTCAAGGCTGCAGTGGTCATGAGTGTGCCACTGCACTCCAGCCTGGGTGACAGAGTGAGATTCCAACTCAAAAAAAAAAAGAAAGAAAGAAAGAAAAGAAAATCAATGCTAAGATCATGAAAGAAGAATGACAGTATTGTGACTTTCTCTGGGGAATCTGTGTGTTGTCAACACTTCACCCTCACATTATTCACAGGAGATAGCAGCTGCAACAGCATTTTTTCGTCCTTGGTTTGTTTTCAACTCCCCTGAGAACCATATAGAATATAACTCCCATTATGCCAACTCTTATGCAGAGGATCCCACAGGGTTTCATTAATTTCTCAATCTAGCCCCCAGAGGTCACTGCTGCTGCTTCTGGGGCAAATCACTACCTGACAGAGTACAGAAACCCAGGGTAGTCCTTTGAATGAAGAAGCAGAAAAAGGTTCCCATTATAAGCAGCTCAGGAAAATCGCATATGACCAGCTAACCATAATTGAGGCAGGTGTTCCCACCCTTATAGAGAATGAATGGCTGTCACTGGCTTTGACGTGAGGTCCTCACCCCGGGAGTCCAAAAAACATTTAGAACAGATGAACTCCAAAGAATAAAGTTGAAATCAAAGAGTACTCTTTGGCTAAGACAAAAATTAGACAAATCTCGAAAGGAATGCTGATGCAATGGAGTTTCCCTATACAATGTATCCAAAATCTAAAGAAATTCACTTTTTTCTGGTAAAATATAACTGGATATTAGCAAGACAGAACTATGTGAAAAACTTTAGGTCAAATGCATCAAGCAGGGAAAACACAAAACAATTAGTGTGAACGAAAAAAAGGATGGTAGCTCTAAAGGAAAAGGAAATAGGGAGTTATTATCCTTTTGATGATCACAGGCCAAGCCCTCTTCAGCAGGAAAAGGTTTAACTAAATGGCCTAGAACCTCTTAACACAGATGAATCAGTGAAAATTTGTTTCTGGGCAGGGAAGAAAAAAGTTATTTAAAATGAGAACCAAGGACGGGCGCAGTGACTCAAGCCTGTACTCCCAGCACTTTGGGAGGCCGAGGCGAGAGGATTGCCTGCGCCCACAGGTTCGAGACCAGCCTAGGCAACATGGTGAGACCTCGTCTCTACAATAAATCAAAACATTAGTCGGGCATGGTGGTGTGCGCCTGTAGTTCCAGCTACTTGGAAGGCTGAGGCGGAAGGATCACCTGAGCCCAGCAGGTCTAGGTTGTAGTAGCCGTGAGCATGCCACTGCACTCCAGCTTGGGCGACAGAGTGATACTCCAACTCAAAAATAAAATAAAATAAAATGAGAACCAAGAAGTTCTAAAACAAAAATTTCTTGTTAACTAAAAAACCAGTAAGAAAAAGAAAACAACTCAATAGAAAAATGAGCAAAGAATATGAGCAGGCAAGTCATACACACACAAATAAAAATTGTTATGAAACTTTAAGAGTTATTCAGCATCCCTTATAATTAATCAAATAAAAACTAAAACAATAATGTGATTATTTCTGCCTAACAGATTAGCAAAGATTTTAAAATTGATGATATTCAAAGTTGACAAGAGAATGGGAATACACGAATGGGAAAATACTTTGCTGGGATTGTTAATTAGTTTAACTTTTTTGGAGGGAAATGTAATAATTTGAATTTTTTTTTTTTCTTTTAAGTTGGATTCTCACTCTGTCTCCTTGGCTGGAGATCAGTGACATGCTCACGGCCACCCCAGGATCGACCTATTGGGCTCTGGCAATCCTTCTGCCTCTGCCTTCCAAGTAGCCAGAACTACAGGCACGCACCACCACACCCAGGTAGTTTTAAAATTTATTTTAGAGATGAGGTTTCACCATGTTGCCTAGGCTCGTCTCGAACCTGCTGACTCAGGCAATCCTCTCACCTTAGCCTCCCAAAGTGTTGGGATTATGGACTTGAGCTACTGCACCCAGCCCTATGATTATATTTTTAATGTTCATCTTCTTTGAATAATTTTTTTTTTTCAGTTGCAGTCTCACTGTGTTGCCCAGGCTGGAGTGCAGTGGCATGCACACAATTACAAGCAGCCTCAACCTTCTGGGCTCAGGTGATCCTTCTGCCTCAGCCTCCTGAGTAGCTGGAACTACTGGTGTGCACCCCCACGCCTAACTAATTTTTTTATTTATTATAGAGATGAGGTCTCTCCAAGTTGCCCAGGCTGGTCTCAAACTCCTGGGCTCAGGCAACCTCATCTCTGCTCCCCAAAGTGCTGGAATTACAAGTATGAGTCACTGCTCCTAGTGCAACATTTTTATTTCGAATAAATTATCTCATAAAAGTGTGCAAGTGTTCGAGGATGCTCAGTATAGCATTGTTTATGTGTGTGTATATATATTTTTTGTTTGTTTGTTTGTTTTGTTTTGTTTTGTTTTTTGGTTTTTGACTTTTTTGAGTTGGAGTCTCACTCTCGCTCAGGCTGGATTGCGGTGGCACGCTCACGGCCACCACAGCCTCGACCTGCTAGGCTCAGGTAAATCCTTCCACTTCAGCCTTCCAAGTAGCTGAAACCACAGGCATGTGCCACCATGCCCTGCTGATTTTTTGATTTATTGTGGAGACGAGGTCTCATTATGTTGCTCAAGCTGGTCTCAAACCCTGAGCTCAGGTAAACCTCTTGCCTCTACCTCCCAAAGTGCTGAGATTATAGGTGTGAGTCACTGCTCCTAGTGTAACATTTTTATTTTTAATAAATTATCTCATGGAAGTGTGTAAGTATTCAAGGATGTTCAGTATAGCATTGTTTATATATATATATATATATATATATATATATATATATATTTTTTTTTTTTTTTTTTTTTTTTTTTTAAGTTGGGGCCTCACTCTGTTCCTCAGGCTGGAGTTCAGTGGCACACACATGGTCACCACAGCCTGGACCTGCTGGGCTCAGGTGATCCTTCTGACTCAGCCTCCCAAGTAGCTGGAACCACAGGCATGTGTCACCATGGCCAGCTGACTTTTTTATTTACTGTAGAGACGAAGTCTCGCCATGTTGCTCAGGCTGGTCTCAAACCTCTGAGCGCAGGTAATCCTCTCGCCTACACCTCCCAAAGTGCTGGGACTACAGGTGTGAACCATACACCCAGCTTATTTATAATATTTTAAACATCTAGAATGACCCAACTGTCCATTAACTGAGGTTGTTCAATAACTATGGTACTTATAATGAATGTTATAGAGCTACTAGAAAGAATGTGGTATGTGTTCACATAGTAGGATGCACTTAGTAGGAAAGCAAGATGCAACGCTGTATGGATAGGGCATGGTATTTATTTATGGGGTGATGAAAATATCCTGTAATTAGATAGTGATGTTGATTGTACAACACTGTGAATGTATTAAAAGCCACTGAATTGTACAGTTTAAAATGGCTAAAATGGTGAATTTTATGTTATGTAAATTTTACTTCAATTTAAAAAACAGTTAAAGTAACATCCAATTTTGTGTGAAAACAATAACATTTATTAGTTTGTGCATAGGAAAAATCCTGGAGAGAAATACACTAAATAACTGATGGTTATTATCTCTGAGAGTGACAGACATAGTATGTTGCCAGTATCCATGTTATATGTGTCTCTAATATTTGAATATTTAATAAAAGAGCACTTAGAACTTCCATATTCAGAAAAAAAATATTAAATCGAGGCCCAAACTTCACATAGACCACTTATGTACCTAATTCTGACTTGCACCCTACATTTTTTAAATGGAAAAAAGAGATATTATATTGCTTGAAAAGTGGAGAAAGAGATCTAATTATTTTAGAACAGATTATTGAACAAGTAAACAAAATTATTTCCAAAGTTATTTCAAAATATCTCTTTCAGTAGGAACTGCATTATTTCAGAATCATGATTTGTAAAGGTATTTTCTTAATCAATGAAGAGAGAAAACATGTACAAACCCTTCTTCAATGTAGTTAGATGCTAAAATCTAACCTTCATTGAGCCTGAAAATGTAAACATTCATTGTCTAAGAGGAATTGGTTACTAAAGTCTGCATAAACTGAATTAGGCTTCTGTTCCCAACCAAAGCATCTTCTTGGTCCCAACCTTCAGACCGTAAAAGTAATTATAATAAAACTGAGGGTCAAAAGATTGGGATTCTGATTCCAGCTAAACCACTAATTTGCTATGTGAAGAGAGACAAATCATATAACCTTTCTACCATTTCTTCGTCTCTAAAAATGGAGAGATGGTGCTAGAGGAGGTACATTGTCTCAAAATATGCCACTTTGGCATAAGGATTATTTTGAGCTAAAGGCAAGTGAGAAACAACAGATGTAGGAAAAGCTCTGTGCCCTCCCCTTATCTACCTAAAAGTAGGGCATAAATTTGCCTTTGGGTAAGGCACCCCTCCGCACCAAGAAGAAGAGAACAATTCATTACTAGAGATGTCACACCAAGATGAGTCTGCACAAACAAACCTTACTGAAAGAACCCTTATCTTTCATTAATTTCTTTCACATATTTTCTAGTCACTTCCCTCAGCATTATTCCTTGAATCCTAAACCCTTTTTCCTTTGTTAAGAAGGGTATATCAGCTCTTGAAAATGGTAAAATTTCAAGAGTTTAAGCACTTCTTTGAGTTTTTATGTCAATTCTGTGAAATTCCCATGTGTTTAAAAGTATTTACATCAATTAAAAAAACCATACCTTTTCTCCTGTTAATCTGACTTTGGTTAGTTAAATTTGTAGGCCCCATTCACTGAAACTAAGAGGGTAGACCAAGTTTTTCCTCCCAAACAGTTGCAAACTTAGATGATTGCATAAGAAACTGACAAGTCAAAAGGAAGAAAAAACTAAAAACGGGAAATTGAAAAGGTAAGCAAAGTATTACCCTCAGAAAATTTCATTTACAGCAGTGCATACTATTATAATTTTTTTTTTTTTTTTAGTTGGAGTCTCGCTCTGTTGCCCAGGCTAGAGTGCAGTGGCTTGCTCACGGGCATTGTAGCCTCAACCTGCTGGGTTTAGGAGATCCTTCTGCCTCAGCCTTCCAAGTGACTGGAACTACAGACATGCACCATCATGCCTGGCTAATTTTTTTTTTTAATTTATTGTATAGATGAGGTCTCGCCAAGTTGCCCAGGCTAGTCTCAAACCTGTGGGCTCAGGCAATCCTCTCACCTCAGTCTCTCAAAGTGCAGGGATTATAGGCGTGAGCCACTGCGCCCGGCCTTATTTTCTATAATCTTAAGAGAGTCTATTACGGCAACTAAGCACAGAGCTATGGCTAAATATACATGCTTATGAGGATGGACACTTGGCTATATGCTCCATTTTGAAAACCTGGAAGTGAGGCAATTATAAAAGTAAAAAGTAGAGCTAAGGCCGGGATCGGTGGTTCAGCCTGTAATCCCAGCTCTTTTGAAGGCCGAGGCGAGAGGATTGCCTGAGCCTGTAGGTTCAAGACCCACCTGGCCAACTTGGTGAGACCTCGTCACTACAATAAGTCAAAAATTAGCCGGGCATGGTAGTGCACACCTGTAGTTCCAGCTACTTGGATGGCTGACGCGGAAGAATCGCAAGAGCCCAGCAGGTTGAGGCTGCAGTGGCAGGAGCGTTGCCACTGTCCTCCAACCTGGGTGACAGAGTGAGACTCCAACTCAAAAAAAAAAAAGTCGAGCCAAGTTGAGGACCCAGAAGATCTTCCTCCCACCACTTCTTTCCAAAATGTTGGCCTGTTACACCCACAGTCTCAACAGTTTCTCTTTAAGACCTAGATATAAATCTTGTTCAATAAAAACAATTAGAAGAGAGACCGTTCAACAGTTGCAATTACCTAAATGTCCTTCCATTAACCATTTGAATGACTAAATCCTCTGCATTGATTGTTTCAGTGAATTATAATTAAAACCAAATAACCTCTAGGCTCATCTGCAGTGACAAAACTAAACCTCTAGGCATTATATTGCAAAGCCCTGAATTGAGCCAGGCAAAGCAAAACAAAAGTACCAGGAGAATGGGGTGGTGCGTGGAAGGATGCTGGTGCACACTCGAGTGGAAAGAAGGCAATTGACCACTCTCACAAACAAATTTCACTTTCCAGTAGATGGGGTAGCCCTGCAACACCACTCCCCAGTCAGAAAAACTCTCCTAACAGGCTTTGTAATATTTGCTTCCCACTGTTTTCTCCACATTCCACAAACCAACATGAACTTCACTTCTGCCCTCTGAAACATTGCTTCCTTTATTGTTGAATCATTTACCCAATTCCATAGGTCCTACTAGGAATATTGTTTTCAACTTAGACAATTGCTAGGTTATCCCATAACCCAGCAATTTTATGGTAAAATGTATAGCTAGAGCAGTAATGCTCAAGTTTTAACGTACATCAGAATCGCTGGAGAGCTTGTTAAAATAGTTTGCTGGACTCCACCCCCAGTTTCTGATTTAGTAAACCTGGTTAAGCCCCAAGAATTTGCATTTCTAACAAGTTCCACATGATACCACACTTTGAGAGTCACTGCCCTAAAGAAACCATCACACATGTGCCTAGGCGGACATGCACAAAAATTGTTCACCATAGTGTTGTCTGCAACTGTAAAAAAAATGGAAGCCATTAATGAAGAAATGAAGTTAAATGAAACAACATGGATTAATACGAGTAAATCTCAAATAATGGTGAGTGAAAAAGCAAGTTGCAAAAGGATACATTCAGCATGCCATTTATGTGGGTCTTGACAATGGTATCTATCATTTTTTGATACATTCATATGTGCCAAATGTGTGAAAACATAGATAGGAAGAAAGTATATTGGTGAGAAAACAAGGGAATTGAGATTGAGAAGGTACTCAAAAGGAGCTTTAATTGTATCTATAATATTTTGTTTCTTTCAAATTGACCTAAAGTTCACCCCTTTCCAATACCCTACTCTACTCTCCTGGAAAAGAGAGAGAGAGTCCATGAAAAAATTAAATCATCCATCCTGTCTAGAGGAAACCTGTAAAGGATGGTAATGGGAATGTAATGCAAATGATACAGGAGTAAAGATGATCTATTTCATTATTTTCCCTTTCCTTTTCCTGGTCTTCCAAGCAAACTTGAAGTCAGTACCTGCTTGTATGGGGGGAAAAATTACATCAGCACTTACTATAAAGGATAATGCCCTGCTTTAGAGAATTTAGAGAATGGATATAGCCCGGCTTGGTGGCTCAGCCTGTAATCCCGCACCTTGGGAGGCTGGGGTGAGTGGATTGCCTGAGGCCGCATGTTTGGGACCCGCTTGGGCAACTTGGTGAGACCTCATCTCTACAATAAATCAAAAAATTAGCCGGGTGTGGTAGCGCGCGCCTGTAGTTCCAGCTACTTGGAAGGCTGAGGCAGAAGGATCGCCAGAGCCCAGCAGATCGAGGCTGCTGTGGCCGGGAGCGGCCACTGCACTCCAGTCTGGGCGACAGAGACTCCAACTCAAAAAAAAAAAAAAAAGAGAGAAAGAATGGATACATTTTAACATCATGGTGTGTAAGAAGCACAACAGGAGCGACAAAAGCATTAATAAATATACCAACTTAAAATTGCATAGTACTTTCCATTTTCAAGCTGTTTCAATGGGAGTAGAACACAGAAAGACACAATTACATAAAGTAAAAACAAATGCAATATATCTTGATATGGCTACCAGTTTTGGGTCCCGATTTTTTAAAAAAAGGAAGGAAGGGAGAGAGGAGGAAGGGGCTTCCTTTTTCCTATGAATGTATATAACAAATTGTCTTGAACGTGATTGTGCTAATTTACACTCTTAAATATTGTTCCTCAGTCTATAGCTTAACTTTTTTTTTAGGTAACTGTTGTCATAACGAAGCTTTACATTTTAATATAGCATAATATTTGTCTTATGTTTTGTGCTTTTTGTCTTGTTTGTGTCCAGATGTCACACAGAGAATTTCCAGATTATCTTCCAACAACTTCCTTTGAACCAAGTCTTGGCTAATTCTTATCTTCCTATGATCTCAACTCCCCCAGAAACTTCTAAAACTATCAACTCCCCAGAGAGGCCTTTCTGATTATACATTCTAAAATTGCATACATTCTGAAATAGCATCTCCAGTCTCTCTCCAATTTCTTTGCCTACTTTATGCTTGTTCACAGTATTTATCACTACCTGACATTGTCTTATGTATAACTTGTTTATTATGTTTCCCTCTCTCTAGACCATAAGCTTCATCTTCATAGCAACTTGGATGGACTTAGAGTCTATAATACTAAGTGATCTATCACAGAAACAAAGAACTGAGTATCACATGTTCTCACTCATAAGCAGACCTTGAACAACTATCATAATACTCTAAGAAAGGGATTGACAGTAATTAGAAACTGGGGGTGGGGGATTGGCTGTAGTGGGAAACTGCCAGGAGAGGGGGCATACCTCATCAACAAGGGTACCTGCATAATGAACATTTGTATACCTAACCCCTGAATTGTACCCTATATCCTCAAAATTTAAAAGAAAATTTTTTTTACGAATATAAGCTTTATAATGCAGCAACTTTGTCTAGTATGTTTACTGGTGTATGCAGGGCCAACAACAATGTATGTTAAATAGCAAGGATCGATAAATATTTGTTGGATTAATGAATGAATCTGCCTTTTTTTTTCTTGAGTTAGAGTCTCACTCTGTCACCCAGGCTGGAGTGCAGTGGCATGCTCACGGCCACCACAGCCTCGATCTGCTGGGCTCAGGCAATCCGTCCACCTCAGCCTTTCAGGTAGCTGGAACTACAGGCATGCGCCACCATGCCCAGCTAATTTTTTGATTTACTGTAGAAACGAGGTCTCACCAAGTTGCCCAGGCTGGTCTCGAACCCATGGGCTCAGGGCACTCCTCTCACCTTGGCCTCCCAAAATGCTGGGATTATAGGTGTGAGCCACCGCACCTGGCCCACACTTTCTTTTACCCAACAAATGGCATTTTACTTTCTCCAAAGAAAAAAATCTTAAAATAGAGTCCTCTCTGCCACCAACTCTTGCCATTTCTCCTCCCATAATTTTTCATCCTTTTGTCATTGTTTATCATTCTTAATATAACTCAGAGTAATCTACCTTAAATTTGAATTAAGCATTGTTATTTACAAGGTATTTTAACATTAATGAGCTTTACCCTTAAAACTTTATAAAACTGGGTTTATAATTTTTTTATTTGTTGTAGAGACAAGGTCTCACTAAGTTGCCCAGGCTGTTCTAGAGGCCCAGGACTCAGGCAGTCCTCTTGCCTTCGCCTCCCAAAGTGCTGGGATTATAAGTGTGAGCTGCTGTGCCTGGCCAAGGACAATACTCGGCTAATTTTTTACTTTTTGTAGAGATGAGGTCTTGCTAGGTTGCCCAGGCTGGTCTTGAACTGCTAGACTCAAGCAATCCTCCTGCCTCAGTCTACCAAAGTGCTGAGATTACAGGTGTGAGTCACTGTGCCTTGCCAAGGACAAACTATCGATACTTGCAACAACTTGGATGAATTTCAAGGGATTTACACTGAGTGGGGAAAAAAGGTCAACCTCAGAAGTTTACATATTGTATAATTTCGTTTATGAAATATTCTCAAAATGACAAAATTATAATGATGGAGAACAGATCAGTCAATGTCAGGGCTTAAGGATGGGGGAGGATGTGACTATTAGAGGCTATACAAGGGAGTTCCTTGTTGGTGAAGGCACAATTCTGTATCTTGATCATGAATGCCGTTCCACAAATCTATACATTTAATAACATTTCATAGAAATGTATAATGAAAAAAAAAGTGTGTGTAAGACCTGTGAAATCTGAATAATATCTGTAGTTATTGTTAGTATGATACCAGTGTCAGTTTGCTGGTTTTGATAATGTTATCACTGAAGAATGCCGGGAAAAGGATATAGGGGAACTCTCTATAGTGCAACTTTTTTTTTTTTGAGTCAGTCTTACTCTGTCACTCACGCTAGAGTGCAGTGGCACACTCATGGCCGACCCAACCTTGACCTGCTGGGCTCAAGTGATCCTTCCACCTCAGCCTTCCAAGTAGCTGGAACCACAGACGCGTGCCACCACGTCCAGCTAATTTTTTTAATTTACTGTAGAGATGAGGTCTCGCCAAGTTGCTCAGGCTGGTTTCGAACCCATGGGATCAGACAATCCTCTTGCCTCTGTCTCCCAAAGTGCTGGGACTACAGGTGTGGGCCACCGTGCCCGGCTTGCAACTTCTTATTAATATAAAATTATTTCAAAATGAAAGTGTAAATTATGTATAATTGTAGGAGTCCTATATATGCTTAAAAAACACTAATTTTTAATTAGAAGGACTATCAAGTAAAAAATGTACATTGGGGAGCTCCTCAGTTGCAAATTTTAGCACTATATTTAATATTGTTCTGTACATTCTGTACCATTCTTAAAACTTAATAAAAGTATGACACTCAGCCGGGCATGGTGGCTCAAGACTATAATCCCAGCACTTTGGAAGGCTGAGGTGGAAAGATCACCTGAGCTCTGCAGGTCGAAGCTGCGGTGGCCAGGAGCGTGCCACTGTACTCCAGCCTGGGCAACAGAGAGACTATGACTCAAAAAAAAAAAAAAAAAGTATGACATTCTAAGTTGGTACCTAATGATCATGATTAGTAGGAAGCAAATTTAATTTTGCTAACTAGAGCTATAGTTTCCAATCAAGGCTTCAGGAGTAATTGCTTATACTGAAATGGTCTGTTTTTACTCTCTGGAAGGCAAGGCCTGTCATCTACTGTGCAGGAACCACCCAGCCTGAAATATGATTAGAGAGAGGTGGGTTTAATTGAATGTTCTGTTAAATAAAACCTTGTTACATGCAAAATCCTAATCTAATTTTAACCTTAATATTTTACATGTGAATTTTGACTAAATATGTATATGTTATACAAATAATTTTGTAAACAATCATGTATCACTAAAAAAAAAAAAAAAAAAAAAAATCCAGGCTGGGTGTTGTGGCCCACCCCTATAATCCCAGCATTTTGAGAGGCCAAGGGAGGAAGATCCCTTGAGCCAGGAGCTCAAGACCAGCCTGGGCAACATAGGGAGACACCATCTCCTACATAAATTTTTTTAAATTGTTTTTAAAGTTTTAAGCCAGGCCAGGCGTGGCAGCTCAAGCCTGAAATCCCAGGACTTTGAGAGGCCAAGGCAAGAGGATTGCCTGAGTCCAGGGGTTCGAGACCAGCCTGGGCAGCTTGGTGAGACCTCGTCTCTACAATAAATCAAAAAATAAGCCGGGCGTGGTAGCGCGCGCCTGTAGCTCCAGCTACTTGAAAGGTTGAGGCGGAAGTGTCGCCTGAGCCCAGCAGGTCAGGGCTGCAGTGGCCGTGAGCATGCCACTGCACTCCAGCCTGGGGTGACAGAGTGAGACTCCAACGCAATAAATAAATAAGTAAATAAATAATAAAAATAAAGTTTTAAGCCATAAAACCTGTGGCAGTAGTAGGGATAGCAAGTATTAGTAGCAACAGCGGTTCACATATGTTAGGGCTTACCAAAGGCATTGTGCTAAGTGGTTACATAGATTGTCTTATTTCATCCTTATAACAGCCCTCTAAGGAGGTACTATCATTAACCCTTTGTGTAGATGGAGGTACTGAGAAGCATCGAGGTTAAGTAACCTGAGCTGGGTTATACAGGTAGTAATTGGCAGAACTGGAAACCTCCACTGGTCTTTCCATTCCATGTCTGCTGCTTTTGCCTGTATGTAACAGAGCCTTGATCTTTCCTTTGCTCTTCACCCCCAGCTTCCCTCCTGTCAATCCATGTATTAATTTTCCTATTGCTACCATAACAAATCACCACAAATTTAGTGGCTTAAACAATATAAACGTATTATGTAACAGTTTTGAAGCCAGAAGTCCAAAATGAGTCTCAATGGGCTAAAATCAAGATGTCAGAGGCCAGGTGCAGTGGCTCACACCTATAATCCCAGCATTTTGGGACACCGAAGCAAGAGGATTGCCTGAGCCCAGGGGTTCGAGACCAGCCTGGGCAACTAGGTGAGAACTCATCTCTACAATAAAAAAAAAATAAGCCGGGCATGGTAGCACACGCCTGTAGTTCCAGCTACTTGGAAGGCTGAGGCAGGAGAATCCCCTGAGCCTAGCAGGTTAAGACTGTGGTGGCCGTGAGTGTGCCACTGCACTCTGGCCTGGGTGGCAGAGTGAGATTCTGACTCAAAAAAAAAAAAAAGTCAGGGCCAATTCAGGACAAATCCAGTGTGCAGATATATAGACCTTAAATGTCTAAGTAAAACTAGGCAACAAATTTTACTTATCAGTCCTTCACTACTTCTCATATTTAAGAGCTATATATTTTACAACCAAGCTTCCCTACACATTCAACAAGTGAGAAAAAATTACACTTTATCTAGCCAAACTGCCTTATACATGTGTGTAAAATAAAGGCATTGTCATACATGAAAAGCCTCAGAAAATTTACATCCCAAACATTCTTACTTAGGAGACTACTATATGGCAAAATCAATACTAGTATAAGCTGTCATTCATTTTCTTCAATCTTCCCATTAAATTGATCATAAACTCCCTGAGGAGGGACCACATTTTATACTTCTTCTTTTAATCAATTGGATCTGAAGCTGTGTTCATACATAGTAGAGATTCAGTCAATTTTGATATTTATTCTGGAGGTATTACAAATAGTAAATGAATCCTCCATTAGCAGAAACGAGGGAAGAAACAAAGCCACCCGGGACATGGGGAGTGTTAAGGGCCATTTCTCTAGCCATTCACTCAGCACCACTCCATAACCTAGAACCACTGAGTCCTCACCAACATACACACTCTCTGCCCAGGGATATTTCCATTTCTGAAGTTTATGAATATGAATAGTCTCTGTAGTCTTCTTGGTTGATTTTTCTATAAATGATCAGTAATATTTTCCATGATAATTAAACATATTTTAACCACAGAATCAAAATTTTGGCCAATTTATTTTGCTGGATTGTCAAGAAACAGGTTAGAAAAACAAATTGTAGCCAGGTTCGGTGGTTCAGCCTATAATCCCGCGCTTTGGGAGGCTGAGGTGAGTGGATTACCTGAGCCCGCGGGTTCGAGACCTGCTTAGGCAACTTGGTGAGACCTCATCTCTACAATAAATCAAAAATTAGCCGGGCGTGGTAGCGTGAGCCTGTAGTTCCAGCTACTTGGAAGGCTGAGGCGGAAGGATCGCGGAGCCCAGCAGGTCGAGGCTGCGGTGGCCGGGAGCGGCCACTGCACTCCAGTCTGGGCGACAGAGTGAGACTCCAACTCAAAAAAAAAGAAAAAAGAAAAACAAATAGTTGGCCATTACCTTGATAAGCTACGATGTGGCCATGTTCTCTTTGAGCTATGGCCAGGCCATGTTTTCTCAAGCTTTGGCCCCCTCCCCTCCCTTGGAGAGGTGAATCCCCTCTTTCTCTCTCTCTCTCTCCAATTTACTTCCTAAATAAACTATATTTTCTAATCTAAAAAAAGAAAAAGAAAAACAAATAGTTGTGCCTATGTCAGAGAAAAGAGACTCTGAGGTTCTACAAAGTCCCAGCAGGTGGCAGTAACACTACACAAACCAGTTCCAGTTTGCTCTCTGTTTATTGAAAGAATCTATCTCCTTTTTCCATTGAGGTTGTTGTAATACTTGTTTTTAGTGTGACTTGATGGGCGCTGTCTGTAATTTAACAATATTGGAATCAAATTCTGATACCTAATCACACAGATGTAAGCTCTATTAGATTTCAATTAGTATTCACTCTGATTTGATTATAAGGCTTTAGCCATTCAAATGGCTAATAGCAAGACATTTAGATAATTGCAGCTGTCTGGGGTTATTACATTTGCTATCATTTTCACAGAGTGATTCATGTAAAGA
Organism: Cephalopachus bancanus; assembly: GCA_027257055.1. Classification (NCBI taxonomy): domain Eukaryota; kingdom Metazoa; phylum Chordata; class Mammalia; order Primates; family Tarsiidae; genus Cephalopachus; species Cephalopachus bancanus. Next base: position 736,472 of record JAPVLO010000083.1, on the reverse strand, counting down.
CCGGGCCATAAAATTTGTGTGGTGAAGACAAAGCATGATGGCTTACGCATTTTACTATTGTGGTCAGGCATTTAGGTTGTTGTTTTTTTTTTTTTTAGGATAGGAAATACAAGTATAGGGTGTTTATCACTTAGCTGTGTTCCAAAGAATATTCTTGATTATCTATCCACAATATTGTTTTATTTGGCAAAATAAAAGAGACATTAGCCAAGTTTCCTTTTCCTCCTTTTTAATGGAACTAAATTACATTTAAATTGAACATATTAACCACACCAAAACTTACCTCTGGCACAAAGGCCTTCCTCAGTAAATAGAATCAGGGTCTCCTTTCTCATCTACTATTACTTCTTTACTTTTTTTTTGTACTTTTTTTTTTTTAGTTGGAGTCTCACTTCGTCACCCAGGCTGGAGTACAATGACATGCTCACAGCCACTGCAGCCTCAACTTGCTGGGATCAGGCAATCCTTCTGCCTCAGCCTTCCCAGTAGCTGGAACTACAGGTGTGCGCCACCACGCTCGGTTAGTTTTTTGATTTATTGTAGAGACAAAGTCTCACCAAGTTGCCCAGGCTGGTTTCAAACCCCTGGACTCAGGCAAACCTCTCGCCTCATCCTCCCAAAATGCTGGGATTACAGTCTTGAGCCACCATGCCCAGCCTTAATACTACTTCTAAGGGTAAATACTAGAGGTGTTTGAACAAAGTTGCTAGACCAACTTGGCAAGACATGCTTTAGGTATAAAAGGAATAGTTGGACTAAATGACCCTAAAGGTCACTTCTAGCTCCTATACTCTGAGATTCTAGGGATCAACAAAAAAAGTCCCTGTCTCAGAGAGCCATCAGGCCTGAGCAGAAGCCATTAGGATCTCGAAGTAACCCACATGTAGTATATTTTTCAGAGTGGGACAGAGGGGTCTTCTCTAAAGAGCTGGACAACTTTACCTACCAAAAGTCACCCTCTACTCTATGTGGACCACCAAAAACCAATTCAAGTCTGGGGAGGAAAAAGTCATCAATGAAAACTCATGTGTTTTTAAATCCAATACATTATAATTATAATGCTTACCCACAGATACTTGATAATTTGCCAATATGACTTCAAAATTATATTCTGTTCAAGGAATATAAATGTGGTCTCTGAAGGTTTAAAACCAAAATGTGAGGGAAGTATACATTTCTCTTTTGTCCTGCCAGAAAACATTTCTCATGCACCAATGTGAAAACATTGATCTCCATCAGTACCCCTTCATTATCAGAGGCCTAAGACATTTTTATTTTAGGATATAACCTCTTAGAGTCCAGGACTACATCTTTTCAGTCCTATGTCTTTTGCGGGACCCAGCCCAAGGCTCCAAGCCAACACAGGCGAGCACTTTACTGTATTGGAACAGATCTAGTTCTATTACAGGTCATATTGTTTATGCAAGAACATAAGAAAATGCAAAATTTTCTTAGACCAATAATCCATCCAGCCTTGTGTCTGCCTTTGACTATGGCAACTGTTACACTTTTAAGAGTTCTACTTGTTATAACAAATTCAGTAATCTTCTAGAAAGAAAAACATCTTAGTTTGTCCTTTAATGTTAATGAATCCTTTTTTCTCCCATTACATGGTTGTGGGGTGGGCCAAGACCCACAAGCTTGACCATAAAAAGAACTGAAGGTCTGAACCACAGCCCACGACTCACAAGGGTGGGGTCCATTTTTCCCAGAAGTGCAGACAATGTAATTTGTAATACAGAAAAAATGTGGCAGATATTGCCAGGGCAGTTCTCTTGGAATTTAGTGAAGAGGCTGAGGATGGGAATTGGAGGGCGGACTAGGAGAAAGATGAGGTGATGCACAAAATACACATAAAAGGTGGCCAAAGAAGCATATTTCCTTCTATATCTGTCTCTTCAGACTGGTCTGCACTCAGTTGTTTGGAAAAAAGAGGCAGCTGAGAGGGCTGGGCTCAGTGGCTCAGCCTGCAATCCCAGCACTTTGGGAGGCCGAGGTGAGTGGATTGCCTGAGCCTGTGGGTTCGAGACCGGCATGGGCAACTTGGCGAGACCTCATCTCTACAATAAATCAATAATTAGCCGGGTGTGGTAGCGTGTGCCTGTAGTTCCAGCTACTTGGAAGGCTGAGGGGGAAGGATGGCCGGAGCCCAGCAGGTCGATGCTGGGTGGCCATGAGCATGCCATTGCACTCCAGCCCGGGCGACAGAGGGAGACTCCAACTTAAAAATGAAAGAAAGGAGGGAAGGAAGGAAGGAAGGAAGGAAGAAAGGAAGGAAGGAAAGAAGGAAGGAAGGAAGGAAGGAAAGAAAGAAAGAAAGAAAGAAAGAAGCAGCTGAGCAAACTCATTGGCCACTTTGTGGGGAGAACTTCTGTAGCCCCTCAGTACTAGGAGATTCAGTTTGAGGAGCTCTTGGCTCCTACTCAAGGCTGGGACCTAACGTTTCCTCAAAAGTAAGTAGCGATTTAAATGCAAGGTAAATGGAATGACTTAACATTTATAGAGGAATTTACTACATGCTGTCAAAATCAGTTCCTGCGATCCCAATACTGATCTGGCTTTCTGTTACCTCTGACTTCATTTCCTATTACTCCCCCAGTCTCCTCACTCTACTTCACACCTACTCCCTGCTATTCCTCAGAGTGCTCCCACCTCAGGGCCTCTGCACTCACTCGGCACTGCCTAGACCATCCTTCGCAGAGACAGCCACACGGCTCACGTTCTTCCTTCAAGTCTTTACTGCATTGTTGCCTTCTTCATCTTTAGCCACCACACCAGAAACGTCCAAACGCTCTCCTGCCCCACGTTTCTATACTTTTCCTTGATTTATTTTTTCTTAGCATACTCACTAACCTATTATGTATATTGCTCATCTTGTATAGCTGTATCTCCAGCACAAGGTCATCTCTCTGAGGGCAGAGGTTTTTTACTATATCTTTAATGCCCAGAACAGTGTCTAGAACAGCTTGAGTGCTCAAAAAGAGTTCTTCTGCTTTCTTTCTTTCTTCCTCTTTCTTTCTTTCATTTCCTTCTCTCTCTCTCTCTCTCTCTCTCTCTCCTCGCTCGCTCTCTCGCTCTTGCTCTCCCTCTCTTTCCTTATTTATTTATTTGTAGAAATGAGGTCTCACTATGTTGCCCAGGATAGTCTCAAACTTCTGAACTGAAGCAATCTTCTCTCCTCAGTCTCCCAATGTGCTGCAATTACAAGCATGGGCCACCGTGCCTGGCCTCAAAACAGAGTTTTCAATTAATAAAGTTCAAATCTATATTCATAAGGCTGAGGCGGAAGGATCGCCTGAGCCCAGCAGGTCGATGCTGCGGTGGCCATAAGCATGCCACTGCACTCCAGCCTGGGCAACAGAGTGAGACTCTGACTCAAAAAAAAAAAAAAGCCTCCCTTGACCAACCTTCTCAGTCTGGCATAGCTTCCATGCTCCCAGAACACTTTGCTGTTGTATTTTTTGAGTTGGAGTCTCACTCTGTCACCCAGGCTGGAGTGCAGTGGCTCGCTGGCGGTCACCACAGCTTTGAACCGCTGAGCTCAGACGATCCTTCCATCTCAGCCCTCCAAGCAGCTGGAACCACAGTCATGAGCCACCACACTCTGCTAATTTTTCTTGATTTATTGTAGCGATGAGGTCTCGCCACATTGCCCAGACTAGTCTCAAATTTGTGGACCAGGCAATCCTCTCACCTAGACCTCCCAAAGTGCAGGAATTACAGGCGTGAGCCACAGCGCCCAACCGAACACTTTGTTCTCACCACCCCTTATCCCTTATCACTTCTTATTAGAATCACTAATTTACCTGATTCTCTCCCCATTAGCCTAGAAGCTCTTTGAGAGCAGGAACCATATACAATGGTCCTCCATATCCCCACACAAAATGCATGCTTAATAAATACTTAATAAGCCAGGCTTGGTGGCTCAGCCTGTAATCCCGTGCCTTTGGGAGGCTGAGGTGAGTGGATTGCCTGAGCCCGCAGGTTCGAGACCCGCCTGGGCAGGCGAGACCTCGTCTTTACAATAAAAATCAAAAAATTAGCTGGGTGTGGTAGCGCATGCCTGTAATTCTGGCTACTCAGAAGGCTGAGGCAGAAGGATCACTGGAGCCCAGCAGGTCAAGGCTGCGGTGGCCGGAAGCAGCCACTGCACTCCAGTCTGGGTGACAGAGTGAGACTCCAACTCAAAAAATAAATAAATAAATAAATACTTAATAAATCAATGTTTATTTTTTTTCTTTATCTACAGTGCTTTTTCTCTTTAGCGGTGGGGTTTTTTTCTTCACTATTAGCCCTGTTGTGTCAATATTTCACATTCCCATTATCTTAATCAGTCCTTTCACAAAACATAGCTACAGGCAGTCAGAGACAGACATTTGTGCAGGAACTAAGAAAGCAAATTTGCCCAGAAGGAAAACCTCTGATTAGCGGTCTGGGTGTGGGAAGGAGTGAGAGCCTGTCTGTGGGAACCCTGACATTTCGAAAGCACCAAATTCACTGTCACACTGAGCTCTTCCTGTGGGGCAGAAAGGATGACAGAGGTGGGGGCTTTTGTCCTCTCTGTGGGCAAAGCTCAAAGACAGATTTCCCTACTAAGTTTTCCTTTTATGGTGTCTGTGGTCACAAAGGAGGCTGCCCCAGGAACCCCCACCTATTTTTAGCCTCATTTCAACACCCGGCAGACAGCGACCCTCCCATATATCTCTATGTTAATTTTCAATCTTGTCGCTGATATGAATCACTCAGGACTAGCCTGACAAATTGCTAGACCCAAAATAATAGCCTCCTGTGCACTTTTTTTTTTTGAGTCAGAGTCTCACTCTGTTGCCCACGCTAGAGTGCAGTGGCATGCTCACTGCCACTGCAGCCGTGACCTGCTGGGGTTAGGCTATCCTTCTGCTTCAGCCTTCCAAGTAGCTAGAATTACAGGCATGTGCCACCATACCCAGCAATTTTTTTTATTATTGTAGAGATGAGGTCTCACCAAGTTGCCCAGGCTGATCTTGAACCTCTGGACTCAGGCATTCCTCTCACCTCCACCTCCCAAAGTGCTGGGATTACAGGCATGAGTCACCCACCCAGCCTCCTGTGCTACTTTTATAAAACAACTGAAGCTGGCTCGGTGGCTCAGCCTGTAATCCCGCGCCTTGGGAGGCTGAGGTGAGTGGATTGCCTGACCCTGTGGGTTCGAGACCCGCCTGGGCAACTTGGTGAGACCCCATCTCTATAATAAATCAAAAATTGGCCGGGCATGGTAGCGTGCGCCTGTAGTTCCAGCTACTTGGAAGGCTGAGGCGGAAGGATCATCGGAGCCCAGCAGGTCGAGGCTGCGGTGGCTGGGAGCGTGCCACTGCACTCCGGTCTGGGCAACAGAGTGAGACTCCAACTCTAAATAAATAAGTGAAATAATAAATAAATACATAAAACAGTTGAGTTTATGTTAATATATAATAGTATTTGAATGAAGTTCTCTGTGATCAGAGTCCATAATATGGAGCCTACACTGGATAATCTAACTTATTCCTGGGATCTCCTCTGCAAGGGAAACTTACCTGGGAAACAAATTTTTCTAGATTTTTCTGAATTAGATAGACTACAATCATACATCATTCTTTGTACACCACTGGACTTTTCATTTTAAATACTGATCATGTTATTTTATGTATACTCTGTTAAACTAGGCCAAGCTCTTGAGATTATGACATTTGTTGTTAGAAATACCCCTGCAGCCGGGCACGGTGGCTCAGCCTGTAATCCCGTGCCTTTGGGAGGCTGAGGTGAGTGGATTGCCTGAGCCCACGGGTTCGAGACCCGCCTGGGCAGCGAGACCTCATCTCTACAGTAAATCAAAAAATCAGCCGGGCATGGTAGCGCATGCCTGTAATTCCAGCTACTTGGAAGGCTGAGGTGGAAGGATCGCTGGAGCCCAGCAGGTCGAGGCTACGATGGCCGGGAGCGGCCACTGCACTCCAGTCTGGGCGACAGAGTGAGACACCAACTCAAAAAAAAAAAAACAAAAAAACAAAAAAAACCCTGCTTTTGAAAACCATCAAAGAGTGCCATGGAAGGACAGCTGGTGGGCCTTAGCAGCCACACCCCCTACCTGGACCAGCCAGTCACATGTCCAGGGGCTTTTGGCCTTGTAGTCCATTGATGAGAGATCTGATTATGTATCAACTTGCCAATAGCCTCTCAACCAACCAGACTCATTCCCATTCTGCCTCCTTCCCACTATCTAGGTCCTCAAAGCATTTTTTTTTAGGGATGAGGTCTCACTCTGTCTTCCAGGCTGGAGTGCAGTGGTGTGACCATAGCTCACTGCAGCCTCAAACTCCTGGGCTTAAGCCATCCTCCCACCTCTGCCTCTCAAGTTACTACGACTACAGGCACATACCACCATGCCTGGCTAACTTTTTTTTTTTTTTAGTAGAAAAGGGGTCTTGCTATGTTACCCAGGCTGTGTCCATAAAGCATTTCTCACACAGGGGATACTCCAGGCACATGCTCATCAACCCTCTAAACTAGAGCTTCTGCACCAATTTCCTGTTGTATCACTTGTCCTGGGAAGTTGGACTAAGCAAGCCTCCAGGACCTCATCTATCTCTTTTTTTTTTTTTTTTTTTTTTTGAGTTGGAGTCTCACTCTGTTGCCCAGGCTGGAGTGCAGTGGCACACTCACAGCCACCACAGTCTCAACCTGCTGGTCTTAGGTGATCCTTCCATCTCAGCCTTCCAAGCAGGCACGTGCCACCATGCCCAGCTAATTTGTCTCGATTTATTGTAGATATGAGGTCTCACCAAGTTGCCCAGGCTGGTCTCAAACCCATGAACTCAGGCAGTTCTCTCACCTCAGCCTTCCAAAGTGCTGGGATTATAGGCATGAGCCACTGTGCCTGGGTCATCTATCTCTTTAACTGATGGTTTGAAGAGAAGGAGTTTCCCTCCTTACCCTGTGTCCCACTCAGAGGTTACTCCCAGGCAATAAGAAAGGAAAACAGAGAAGGAAGAAAGAAGTTCCATTTATCACCTCGTCACTACTCCTACGAATGCTCCAGTCTCCATTCTTCTACGACAGGGTGGGCCATGTGCTGTGGTGTCTCCGCTTTGCCCTCATCCTCCTAATAGCCTTCATTTCAGAGTGCCTGCTTCCTTCGTAAAATGGGAATGATAATACCTTCCTCACTTGAAGGCAGCGGCTGGACTAGATGACCTCCCGAGATAATTTCCGGGTACAGAAAAGGGAGTTGATTGGATGAATAGATATTAAACCAAAAAGGAGAGTCAAAGAACAATCATGACAGATATGAAGAAAAGGTGACACTCATGTCTAAACAGTAGACTGAGCAAGGAAGACACAAAAGAAATGAATGTTCTCCTCTCCACCCAGCAGTCCCTGTTCCATCCTTGGGTGTCTAGGGGTCAAAATGTGACACAAGCAATAACTAAGCAGTATAAGACAACATGTGGCCCAATGTTCAAGGCAGACTACGAGAACTAGAAAAGGGCCGGACATGGCAGCATGCACTTGCTGTCCCAGCTATTCTGGAGGCTGAGGCAGGAAGATTGCTTGAGCCCAGGAGGTCAAGGCTGTGGTGAGCCATGACTGTGTCGCTGCACTCCAGCCTGGGCAACAGAGTGAGACCCCGACTCAAAAAAACAAACAAACGAACTAGAAGGATTCAGAAGAGGGCAGAGCATTCCAAGAAGAGGAAGACAGGGAAGGAGTCCTCGGAGGGAGACAGGGTGGGTCCTGACAAGGAAACTGAAAGTTGGTCCTTGGACAGGGAGGGAAGAAGAAGAGGGAGGGTAGAAGAGGGTGTGAAGGCCAGAGCAGCTGGCACAGAGTATTGGTACTGGGACAAATGCAGATCAGGAGTGGCTACACTGGGTGGAGTCTGACTCTGGAGGGCTTTACTTGCAGTTGAGGAATTCAGACTCTTTCCTGTAGGCCATGTCATTCTGTTACAGGAAATGACATGATAAAATGGGCATTAGAATTAGCAGTGAAAGGAGACTTCATTGTATCACTGAAACCCTTCTTGATGCTTGATTTTTTTTTTTTTTTGAGTCAGAATCTCATTCTGTCACCCAGGCCAGAGTGCAGTGGCACGTTCACAGCCACCGCAGCCTCAACCTGCTGGGTTCAGGCGATCCTTCTGCCTTGGTCTTCCAAATAGCAGGAACTACAGGTACACACCACCATACCCAGCTACTTTTTTTGATTTATTGTAGAGTCAAGGTCTTGTCAAGTTGCTCAGGATGGTCTCAAACCCCTGGGCTCAGGCAGTCCTCTCACCTCTGCCTCCCAAAAGCTGGGAATACAGGTGTGAGCCATTGCATCTGACTGATGCTTGATTTTTTTTTTAACCACATGCAGGTATTATGTTTCAATTTAAAAACTAATTCATTTTGCCAGACACGGGGGCTCACACCTATAATCCCAGCACTTTGGTAGGTAGAGGCGAGAAGATTACCTGAGCCCAGGGGTTTGAGACCAGCCTGGGCAACTTGGCGAGACCTCGACTCTACAATAAGTCAAAAAATCAGCCAGGCATGGTGGTACGGGCCTGTAGTTCCAACTACTTGGAAGGCTGAGGCAGAAGGATTGCCTGAGCCCAGCAGGTCAAGGCTGTGGTGGCCATGAGCATGCCACTGCACTCCAGCCTGGGTGACAGAGTGAGACTCCAACTAAAAAAAAAAAAACTAATTCATTTTTTAACTATAGAAAATATAATGTACAATGTATGCCAACACTTTGAAAAATAAAAAATTAAGAATAGTCAAGCAACAATGTAGAGTATAGAGAGTAACCACAGGAGGGGCAGCGTGGGGAGTAGATTTAAATGCTGGCTCTGAGGTTCCCTAGCTTGAGGCTTCCAAGTGAGTTTCTTACCCTTTCTGAGCCTCAGTTTCCTTTAAAATGAAGATAATGGCCAGGCTCGGTGGCTCAGCTTGTAATCCCAGCACTTCAGGAGGCCAAGGCAAGTGGATTGCCTGAGCCCGTGGGTTCGAGACCAGCCCGGGCAACTTGGCAACTCCTCGTCTCTATGATAAAATAAAAATAGCCAGGCAAGGTAGCCAGCATCTGTAGTTCCGGCTACTTGGAAGGCTGAGGCGGAAGCATCACTGGACTCCAGAAGATCGACGCTGGAGTGGCCATGAGCCTGCATGCCGCTGCACTCTAGTCTGGGCGAAAGAGTGAGACTCCAACTCAAAAAATAAAATAAAATAAAATGAAGATAATGATGCCACCTAACAGAATGGCTGTGAAGATTAAATAAGATGATCATATCAAAGGCCTGCACTAGGAAAAGTTCACTGAATGTATAAATAACAAATTGGAAGTTACTGAGGTGCATCAGGGCCTGCACTACTGTGGGGACAGTGGAAATGGAAGGAAGGGGATTGGTCTGGGTGTGGTTTCAAAAGCAGGATGATGTGAGCTGATTGCCTACAGGGACTACAGGGGAAGCAACACTCACAGACAAAGTGGGGGTCTTTTCCTTGGGACTGTGGTAAATATTCAGGCTCGGTGCATATCCTCAACCCAACTCTAAAATCCTCTCCTCGAGCAACTGATTCCTCAGAGAAAATGTCTTCCACACATGGCCAGAAGATGTCGCTGCAGACAGTACCATTCATACCGAGTGCCTCCTGTTGGAGTCCGGATTTTCCGCCCGGTGATTTGGGAAGGAAAAACTGCGTACTGACTCCCAACCTATCTCCCCTTGGCCCCTGCTCCTGCTCTGCATGTGGCCTCTTTTCTTTCTCCAGTGTCTCCTCATCCTCCTTGTCCTGCAATCTAGCTTGGTGCTGTCCTGATGCCCTGGCAACCTGGGGGTGGACCTGAGCCTTTGGGACGATAGAACCAACATTGCGACTGGGGTCTCTGTGTGCTTCCCTGCTCTGCTCTCTTCATCATTACGTTCATTTCGATGTTTACCAAGACCATGTGTCAACCCCACCCACATCCCCCAGCCTCTTGAGTTTCAGTCAATGAGTGTGTAGGGCCACCTCCATTTCCTGTTTGTCACACTTTTCCCAATTGGCCCGATTTTCAAATATTCGCGTTTAAAGATTTGGTGACGCATTAATCTATCGCACTTTCTGAAAATAAATATCAGTGTTCTTGGTAAAATAACCCCTAAATTTTAGCCCATAAATAGTCCTAGGGTGTAGGAAATGATGAACATTCCTGACCCAAGCTAAGTGACTTAGCCAGAGGGAATATATCACAGTCACAGGACTGGACTCTGACAGCTGAGACCTAGTAACCAAGAAAAAATGTTCCACTCCAGTTTCCCCATTTCTTCCTGCTCATGGCTTCTGTCTGTGGTTCTTATTGTCTCTCATTTGCTTTCAGTGTTTAAAAATCAACCTAAACCGGGCTCGGTGGCTCAGCCTGTAATCCCGCGCCTTTGGGAGGCTGAGGTGAGTGGATTACCTGAGCCCGCGGGTTCGAGACCCGCCTGGGCAGCGAGACCTCATCTCTACAATAAATCAAAAAATCAGCCGGACGTGGGAGCGCATGCCTGTAATTCCAGCTCCTCAGAAGGCTGAGGCGGAAGGATCGCCTGAGCCCAGCAGGTCGAGGCTGTGGTAGCCGGGAGCGGCTGCTGCACTCCAGTCTGGGCAACTGAGTGAGACTCCAACTCAAAAAAAAATCAAAAATAAAAATCAACCTAAGAACTTTAAGAACCAATGTTTTTACACGTACATTTCTCCACTAATAACCTTAGAAGCACTCTCAATTTCTCTGTTTTTTTGGAGGGTATTTTTGGTTTTTTGAGGCAGAGTCTCACTCTGTCACCCAGGCTGGAGTGTAGTGGCACGACTGTAGAAGTGTGCCACCACATCCAGCATATATATATATATATATATATATTATATATTATATATATATATATATATAGTGTTGTGGTCAGCATATATAGAGAATATATATATATAATTTTTTTTTTTTTTTTAGTTGGAGTCTCACTCTGTTGCCCAGACTGAAGTGCAGTGGCATGCTCACAGCCACTGCAGCCTCTACCTGCAGGGCTCGTGCAATCCTTCCACCTCAGCCTTCCAAGTAGCTGGAACTATAGGCATGCCCCATCTTGCGGGGCTAATTTTTTGATTTGTTGTAGTGATGAGGTCTCTCCAAGTTGCCCAGGTTGGTCTCGAACCTGTGGGCTCAGGCAATCCTCTCACTTTGGCCTATTTTGTTGTTTTTGTTTTTGTTTTGGTCTAGTCTTACTCTGTTGTTCAGGCTGGAGTACAGTGGCACGCTTATGTCTACTGCAGTCTCAAAATGCCAGGCTCAGGCGATATATTTTTTTTAAAGATGTGGGTACAATTCAGGGTTAGGTATACAAGTGGTTATCGTACAGGTAAAGTTTAGGCCTCCCTTTGGTTCCTACTTTGTCTGGTTTGAGATCAGTTACCCTTATTGGTGCTGTGTCCCTCCCCCATACCCCAGCAGTTTCCTACTTGTAGTGTTAATCCCTTTCTTATAGTATTATGGTAAATGTTCAGGGTCCGCTTATGAGTGAGAATATCTGGTACTCAGTTCTTTCTGTGATAGATCACTGAGTATTATGAACTCTAAATCTATCCAAGTTGCTGTGAAGTTCATATGTTTGTCCTTCTTTATGGCTGCATAATATTCCATTGAGCATGGGTACCACATTTTTTTTTTTATCCAGTCCAGTTTTGATGGACAGCACTGTTGGTTCCATGTTTTTGCTATTGTGAATAGTGCAGCAATTAACATACGTGTGCATGTATCTTTTCTTGTAAAATGATTTGAGTTCCTCTGGACATATTCTCAATAGGGGGATTGCTGGGTTATATGGAAGGTCAATTTCTAGTTCTTTTAGAAATCACCACACTGTTTTCCATAGAGGTTGCACTAGTTTGCATTCCCACCAGCAGTGTAGAAGGGTTCCCTTTTCTCCATATCCTCACCAGCATCTGTTGTTTTATTGATGATGGCCATTCTTACTGGGGTTAGGTGGTATCTCAGTGTGGTTTTGATTTGCATTCTCTGATGATTAGTAAGGCTGAGCACTTTTTCATGTGTTTGTTGGCTGCTGGTATATCTTCTTTTGAGAAATGCCTATTTATCTCTTTGGCCCACTTTTTAATGAAGCTGTTTGTTTTTTTCCTTTTGGTAGGTTTGAGTTCCTTGTAGATCCTGGATATTAGGCTTTTGTCAGATATATAGTTGGCAGATATTTTTTTCCCATCCTGCGGGCTGTCTCCCCACTCTCTTGATGGTTCCTTTACTTCTGCCTCAGCCTTCCAAGTAGTTGGAACCACAGGCACAAGCCACTACACCTGGCTGATTTGGGGGATTTGTTGTAGAGATGAGGTCTCGCCAAGTTGCCCTAGCTGGTCTTGAATCCCTGGGCTCAGACAATCCTCTCGCCTCAGCCTCCCAAAGTGCTGGGATTATAGGTGTGAGCCACTGAGCCTGGCCTAGCTTTTATATATATTTTAGTAAAGACAGGGTCCCGCTCTGTTGCCCAGCTAGTCTCAAACTCCTGGCCTCAGGCAATCCCCCGTCTTTGACCTTCCAAAGGGCTGGGATTATAGACACGAGCCATGGCAAATCTAATTTCTAATACTTATCCTCTAATTGGGATAAGTATTCTCTCCAGAGAATAGAGGCTCTGAAGGAAAGTTTGAGAAAGGCTTTATTTTAGTGCTTACAAAAAAGAACTGAGATTGTTTCCTAAATCCTCACTCTATGTTATTTATTTATTTATTTATTGGTTTGTTTGGGTTTTTTATTTCTTAGTTGGAGTCTCACTCTGTTGCCCTGGCTGGAGTGCAGTGGCACGATCATGGCCACCGCAGTCTCAACCTGCTGGACTCAGGCAATCCTTCCACCTCAGCCTTCCAAGTAGCCGGAACTTCAGGTGCGTGCCACCATGCCCAGAGAATTTTTTTATTTCTTGTAGAGATGAGGTCTCGCCATGTTACCCAGGCTGGTCTCGAACCCCTGGGCTCAGGCAATCCTCTCACCTCTGCCCTTACTCTTAGTTTAATCTGAAGCAATCTCTTTAGCAGGTCTGATTCTGTTTACCTTTGTCCTAAACCATTCCCATGACCTTAGACTATAAGAGGGGATAGGAGTTTCTACTTCTGGTGGTGGATTTAGCTTAGCCCCCTTAGGCTGAAAAGGATCTTGAGCCCCTCACCTAATTATGGTGACCAAGAACAGGGACTTCAAGTCATTTATGTCTCATATCCTGCCAAGTAGCAGGTTCTTGTGTGGAACCTGCCTTAGTACTAAGTTTCCTTATACCCTGACTAAGCTCAGAATGAATTTACACACAAAACTAAATAGCATATACACCAGCATGCATGGAATATAACATGTGTTAAGCCTCTACCACCTTCTTGATCCAACTACTCCTCCCTGAACATGACAGGCCATGAACAATCCCACACACCTATAAATATTACTTGGTTGCTGCCAACAAACTGAAAAGGGAGAGCCGGAAATTTTGTCCAAGGGTGACACGTGCAGGGCTCCTCCTTCCCTTACGGCAGGTTGCCCAATAGACAGCCTGGGCATGTGGTTAGAGCACCACAGAGCAGGCACACCTCAGAAGATGTTTACTGAATAATATGATTCTTAACAACAACAACAAAAAAAACACAGGCCAGCCTCAGTGGCTCATGTCTGTAATTCCAGCACTTTGGGAGGCAGAGGCGAGAGGACTGCCTGAGCTCAGGGTATCGAGACCAGCCTGGGAAACTTGGTGAGACCTCATCTCTACAATAAATCAAAAAATTAGCCAGGCATGGTGGCGCACGCCTGTAGTTCCAGCTACTTGGAAGGCTGAGGCGGAAGGATCGCCAGAGCCCAGCAGGTCGAGGCTGCAGTGGCCCTGAGCATGCCACTACATTCTAGCCTGGGTGACAAAGTGAGACTCCTACTCAAAAAAAAAAATAAAAATAATAAAAATAAATAATAAGACTTTGACGATCTATTTTTACTTCACTACAAATGAAGGTCCTGACAGTCGGTTTTCTATGGGAAAAGATCACAGACTGGGGGATCCAGGTTTGGAAGAGAATACATAGACAGTGGCTAGCCAATATAGGAGGAAAGAAGACTGAGTCTGAGATTGGAAGCAGAATATAAATTCAGAGTTTCACAGGGGTGCTGTCCATCAAGACTGTGTCTGCCTTGCTTACCCTTCAGGAACTCTGTCATGGCTCCTCTCTCTTCCAGCCTGGCTGCACTGAGTGATGGGTAGCCCGATTCAGTTCAATTTGTTGGGGCCAAAACAATGTAAGTGTAGTTGGCCAGGCCAACTGGCACAGGCCACCCTGCCCACAATGTGAAGAAAAACTGAGAATGTTGGACCACCTGGCTAAACTTGCCGAAAATCTCCATGCTGCCAGCCGCCCAGGCAGAAGGCATAGTGCATAGTGTGCCTTTTCCACCCCAGAACAGTGCACGAAGTGCCTGAGGTCATACCGGGCCCTGACAACGCTTCTTTTCCCATGGGGGTGCTCCTGGCCACAGTGAAGCCTGGGAGCATCATGGCCACCCTGTAACGACCCATGGCTGCATCCTGGGCTAAAATAAAAGTAGCTTTGAGGTGTAACTTATTTATTCTTTTGCCTTCTATGTTGAAAAGAAAAGAATTAACACTAAAAATTAATTATCTAAGTTTTTAACACTTCTAAATGGTTAAGTTTGGCTCAAACATTTGACAATGAGGAGAGAAATCTACGTGCCAAAGTGTCCACGAAAGTCTTTATGCACCCAAATCTTCTGTTGTCTTCTGCTCAATCTGCTCATAATTCTAGTTTCTAAGTGTATAATTCTTCTTCACCCAACTTGTACTGTTTCTTGACTAAACCATCTAGAACTACAGACGATAGAGGGAAAACCTGCCGGATCACATTATTCAAAACTGTCTCCCAGGGTTGCAGGAAAACAAAAGGTACCTCCTTGGGAATCCCCACCGTAGGTACAAGTCATCAAGGCTCAGCACCTCCCAAAGCTTTCAAAAGGCACTGTGTGACAAATAAGGAAGACCTAGACCTCACTCTTACCACTAGGTGTCACACTAAACAATCAGGAATCAAGACCACCAGGTCTAAAGGCGATCAGAAATATAAAACCAGCCGGGCTCGGTGGCTCAGCCTGTAATCCCGCGCCTTTGGGAGGCTGAGGTGAGTGGATTGCCTGAGCCCGCGGGTTCGAGACCCGCCTGGGCAGCGAGACCTCATCTCTACAATAAATCAAAAAATGAGCCGGGCGTGGTAGCGCATGCCTGTAGTTCTGGCTACTCGGAAGGCTGAGGCAGAAGGATCGCTGGAGCCCAGCAGGTCGAGGCTGCGGTGGAGGCTGCGGTGGCCGGGAGCGGCCGCTGCACTCCAGTCTGGGCAACAGAGTGAGACTCCAACTCAAAAAAATAAATAAATAAATAAAAATAAACATAAAACCATAGAAGGGGGTACAAAGAAACTTATTCCTGAGATACCTTTTATTTACTTTTTACTTTTTTTTTTTTTTGACTTGGAGTCTCACTCTGTCACTCAGACTGGGGTGCAGTGGCCGCTCCCAGCCACCGCAGCCTCGACCTGCTGGGCTCAGGGATCCTTCCCCCTCAGCCTTCCAAGTAGCTAGAATAACAGACACGCGCTACCATGCTCAGCTAGTTTTTTTATTGTAGAGATGAGGTCTCACCAAGGCGGGTCTCAGACCGATGGACTCAGGCAATCCACTCACCTCAGCCTCCCAAAGCACGGATTACAGACTGAGCCACCAATCCCGGCTTACTTTTTAATAATCATTTTTATATCTACAGCCAAAAATGTTCTTCTGATACATGGTCTATAAGTGGGATATTTGGAGTTTGACATTTCTGTACTTTTTTTTTTGAGTTGGAGTCTCACTCTGTTGCCCAGACTGGAGTGCAGTGGCCGCTCCTGGTTACCGCAGCCTCGACCTGCTGGGCTCTGGCGATCCTTCTGCCTCAGCTTTCCAAGTGGCCGGAACTACAGGCGCGTGCTACCACGCTCAGCTAATTTTTGATTTATTGGAGAGACAAGATCTTGCCAAGTTGCCCCGGCAGGTCACGAAATTTCTGTACATTTTTGTAAGTGAATATCCCCAGATAGGGGAACACCAACACTCTGTTTTACCTACAGGCAGAGTAGAACATACATTTTAGTATATTCCAAATTACAGAGTATTCAGTCTCATTTTCACAATGTGTTTCCAAAAGGGTTAATACTAAGACTGCTTTGGCCAAATGATTAATAATCTTAGGATAGAAATTAGATTAAATGCCATGGGTTGCCTAGATAAATTTCTATGCCTTTCAGTTTCTTTTTAGGAAAGTAGGAACAATACCTGTCTCACAAGATTAGTTCTGAGAACTAACAATATGATGCATAAAGTATTGGAGTTCTTGCAAAAATTTATACTGACATTTCCAGCAGTCATGGTCACCCTTACAAAGGTCAGACATGCATTGGCAGACAAGTAATACAATGTTTAAGCTGGAAGAAAAGACCTTAAATAGCATGAAATCCAACCTTATTATTATTAAAGTATACTGCAAAAAAGTTAACTGACCTCTCCAACTAATATGCAGTTAATTAAAGGTAGGCCCTGGAACTGAGAGCTGGTACTTGCAGTGGCTGTTGCACTCGCATATTTGCATATCATAAGCCTTCAAAGACAATGGAGTCTATCTAGGGGAAGTGTTCATTGTAATATGTGATCATTACTGCCCTAAAGGTTTTATTTCTTGATTCTATTTCTTTCTCTTCTTATATTATCTCTCCCTATTGACTCAGCTTTCTTACCATCATTTTTCTGTGTGTTTGCATAACAAGATTTCTTACATTCAATTAGAGGAGGGTGCAAAGATTTGGAGAGCAGAGGAGAGTTGGTTAATCAGTACATGACCAGTCAAGGTCAAGATGATTGCAATAATCACTTGCAGAACTACAGAGACCTCCTGGGGCCAATTCTATGATTAAAGTTGCTTTATTTTGCCCAGACCAATTCTAGAAGTACATTAATTCAATCCATGGCTTGCAGGCTAGGAGGTGGGGCAAGGAGCAAAAGTTATATTTCTGCAAGTGAAGCCACAGGATGGTGAGCCCAAACTGCTCTCTCTGGAGAAAAAGCAACATTCTATTGATGTTGCATGGATGGCTCCAACTGCTACCCTCCCTCTGGGCAGCAGGGCAAAGAGGAGCCAGACAAAGGCAGGAGGCTTGAGCTTCCTGCAGAATGCCTAGCCAACTACTTTCTTAGCCATCATTAAGGTTCAATCGTGGTTCAGGCACTAACTACTCAACTCATTCTTCAGCTTCTTCAAATGCTCCTGGAAAATTGCTCAGCTTGGGCACCCAGAAGCAGGCTCAGGATCCATTCTCTGTTGCAGCCCAATGCAAATCAGATTGCATGAACAGAATGGCTATTTCGTTATTGCAAGGTAGCTACAACCACTAACAAAGATTAACACCTTACTTTACTTGAACCAAAAAAAAAAAAAAAAAAAAGTCCTACTTAGCAGTTTTCCTCCTACAAAGAGTTTGCCCCTCCCCCAGTCAACAACCTTGCTAATCCCTAAGAAATGACTGGCAAGTTTTCTAAGCCTTTAGACTTTTAACGTCAAAGCTTTCACAACTTCTACCCGAGGGGCCTGGGAGCAGGGGGAGCTAAATGTCCCCGCACTACAAAGAGCTCACTATTGACAAAAAGCGCAGAGGCGGCCTGAGAACTTCTAACCAACCTCCAGTACGTCCTTCCCCACAGAGAGAAATCTGGGGAAAGCAAATCCCTAAACCCAGCCATCATTTCCACTCTTGCGTTTTCAATAGATCAAAAAACGGAAAGGACCGGCAGGTTGGCCAACCCCAAAGAGGAACCGCCCCTCGGGTCTGCGTCCTGGGGTTCTCAGCAGCCGACGACCCCAAGTCGAATCGATCGTGGGAAACCCCAGGGAAAGAAGGGTGCTTGCAGAGGGCCAGGATCACTGAGTGCAGGCTCAGGGAAGTACCCGGGGGGACCTGGTAGGAAGGACTTTCCAGCCACTCAGCGCTCATCGAAAAGTTCCCTGTCCATGACCCTAGTGGCTCATCGCAGGGAGTTTCTTTGACGAACCCCAGCGCAGGGTTTAGACTTCTTTTTCCCCCGAGCAGAGGACGAGGCCAGTTCTCTTTTCTGGTCTGACTGGCTTGGAAATTCCCCGCGCCTGGCCCCGCCCCGGAGAAATCCCCCGCCAGCGTTTATAGGGCGCCGCGGCGGCGCTGCCGAGTGCACACAGCCCGCGCCCGTCGTCCCGCCCGCCCGCCCGCGAGCAGCCAGCGCCCGCGCCCCGCGAGCAGCGCCCGCCGCCTTCACCGCGCCATGTTCCAGGCGGCCGAGCCCGCCCAGGAGTGGGCCATGGAGGGCCCCCGGGACGCGCTGAAGAAGGAGCGGCTGCTGGACGACCGCCACGACAGCGGCCTGGACTCCATGAAGGATGAGGACTACGAGCAGATGGTGAAGGAGCTGCGCGAGATCCGCCTGGAGCCGCAGGACGTGCCGCGCGGCGCCGAGCCCTGGAAGCAGCAGCTCACGGAGGACGGGGACTCGTAAGTGTCGCGGGCCCGCGGGCGGGGGGCGGGGGGCGCGGGCCGCGCCGCAGCCGGGGCCGCGTGCCGAAGCGCCGGGGCGCGCGCCGGGGCCGAAGCCCTGCAGAGCTGCAGGGCCGGGGGGAGGGGCGGTCGGCACCCCTCCTCTCCAGCGCCCGGGCCACGCACACCCCCGTTTCCCCGGCACGTCCTCTGGGCCGGGGGCGGGGCGGCGGCGGGGACGCGAAGTCCCGGGTTGCATAAGGGGGGCGGCGTTTCTGGGCCGCTGGCGGGCGCCGCGCTGCCGGGAGGGGAAGTACAGGGCGTTCCGACCCGGCGGGAGGGCGGGGCGGTCTGGCCGGCGCCCGGCGAGGGTGGGGGAGGGCCCGGAAAGTCCCTGGGCGCCTGCCAGGAACACTCAGCTCATAATAACCTCGCGGAAAACACCGCGGCCTCGGCCTGCAGAAACCCCGGCCTTGCGCAATCCCCCGCAGCCCGCGCCTCCCTGGGCCCCACGCAGTGCACTCACCACCCCTGGGGTTTTTCCCTCTCGTCCCCGCAGGTTCTTGCACTTGGCCATCATCCATGAAGAAAAGGCGCTGACCGTGGAAGTGATCCGCCAGGTGAAAGGAGATGCGGCCTTCCTCAACTTCCAGAACAACCTGCAGCAGGTGCGCCGCTTGCCCGGCCCTGTGCTCACTTTGAACCTGTGATGGAGCCGTGTCTAGCCCAGTCGCCCCCAGGCCCTTTCTGAATGGCTGGTTGCTGGTCATTGTCCACACTGGCCTTTTACATTGAAATCAGCCAACAACCTAGAGAGAAGGAAAATCCCATTGAATTGGTGAGGTCTTTATGACCTACCTGGAGCCTCTGGCATTTGCTGGCCCTCCTTACCTGACTGGAGGAGCAGCACCCACAACCAGGAGATGTCTGGGGTTCAAGGACACTTGGATTATGGGTTTGGTCCCTGGCTTACCTCTTTCTGCCTCGTCTTCTGTTTGTAGACTCCACTCCACTTGGCTGTGATCACCAACCAGCCAGAAATTGCTAAGGCACTTCTGGCAGCTGGCTGTGATCCTGAGCTCCGAGACTTTCGAGGAAATACCCCCCTACACCTTGCCTGTGAGCAGGGATGCCTGGCCAGCGTGGGAGTCCTGACGCAGACCTGCACCACCCAACACCTCCACTCCATCCTGCAGGCCACCAACTACAATGGTATGTCTGCTCGCTCTGCCCGACCCCTTAGAGGGCAAGTGACATGCAGAAGGGGGAGGTGGGCCAGCTTAAGGAGTCCAGGCAGGAGCTTAGATTCCCTTCATCTGGAAGGTTGAGAAAATATGTATGCATGATGCCTGTTGGATGCCTTTATAAAATGCATTCAGAACCTAGATTCAGATTCATTCTGAATTCTTAAAATTCAGAAGACATGACTACTTGTCTCAAAAGAATAGATGAAAGGTTTGGCTGCAGATGTGAGGATTGAAGTGAATGGTTATACTATTTTCCTCTTGTTCTTCCAGGCCACACGTGTCTGCACTTAGCCTCTATCCATGGCTACCTGGGCATCGTGGAGCTTTTGGTGTCCCTGGGTGCTGATGTCAATGCTCAGGTGAGTGCTTCCTGGCTGTAGATGGAGTGAGTCAGGCGCCTTCTGTTCAGTAGCACTTGGCGTGTTCTGGTTGCAAGAAGAAATTCCAAACTCAGCCATAGGCATCTCAAATTCTTTTGGGTTTCAGGAGCCCTGTAACGGCCGTACAGCCCTGCACCTTGCTGTGGACCTGCAGAATCCTGACCTGGTATCACTCCTGTTGAAGTGTGGGGCTGATGTCAACAGAGTCACCTACCAGGGCTACTCCCCGTACCAGCTCACCTGGGGCCGCCCAAGCACCCGGATACAGCAGCAGCTGGGCCAGTTGACTCCAGAAAACCTTCAGATGCTGCCGGAGAGCGAGGATGAGGAGAGCTATGACACAGAGTCAGAGTTCACAGAGGACGAGGTGAGTCTGTTAGCCTGGAAGCTCTCACTTAAGTGTGCACACACAGTATCCCAAGAGTGTGTCTTTTTCTTCTTTTTTTTTAATTACTCTTTTGAAAGAAGCATTCAAGGAGAACTCCCTCAGCCTGTAAAGTTTATTATATCTGGGTTGTGGAGAATGGAGTCCATGCATGCTCGAGTTCTTTTCAGTAGCTACCTCCCCATCCCCGCAGCAACCTTGGCAGAGCTCTGGAAGGTGAACGTGTCTCTTTTATTTTCAGCTGCCCTATGATGACTGTGTGTTTGGAGGCCAGCGCCTGACATTGTGAGCAGAAACGGTCTACAAGAACACGGACTTGTATATTTGTACAAAAAGAAAGTTTTATTTTTGTAAAAAAGAAAAAAAGAAAAAAAAATCATAGGGTATACTTAAATCCACACTGCACGCTGCCTGGCCTGAAACGTTTGACCCTGGTGGATCAGCCCTCACTTTTTTGTATGAACTTTTGGGGGTGGGAGACAAGAAAGATCATTGAGATTCAAAGAGAAACTCTTAAACTCCACCTTAGTAGGGTCTCTGGAGAAGGTTATCCAAAACTTGGTGAAAGGACCACTTTTTATTTATTGTGTTTTTGTTTGAACCACTGTAGATATAGTGGCTGGCCCCTGGGTGTGTCCTGTGACACGTTAACAGCCAGGTGTTAAACCTTTCAGTAATGTGGAGTTAAAAGTCCCTAATTGTCAAGGTTTGTGTCACCATCCTGTGAATAGTGTACATAGTGTATTTTGTTGGTAATTATTTTGGTACTTCTAAGATGTATATTTATTAAACAGATTTTTACAAACAGAGTTAGCTTGATCATTTTCTTTGAGTTTCTGTGGGACTCCTGAGAATCACCCCATCCTCAGGCGGAGGTGGAGAGCTGGGGGAGCACTTACCACAGCCTGCCAGGGGACTCTTGAGAACAGCTTCTCACATGACACCCAGCCTCCAGCAAAGCTTTGCAGGCAACCCCGGGGCCCAGTGTGTGGGAGGGAGGCCGTTGCAAGAGTGGTAGGAAATGCCAGGCTCAGGTTTGGGGTGGCAGCAAGCTGCTTGGCCTATGATAAAACGCTCTCCAGTGTCATTTTCTGTCATCCCCTTGATTCAAGTTGTTCCAGGACCCTGACTTCCACTCTAGGTAATTGTTTTAACCATGAGGAATATGCTGGTTTCATATTTATAGAGCTGGGAAAGATCACACCTACAGTACTAGGACATGGGCTCAGAAGTTGGACTGCATCAACATTGTTAGCTGGTGCTCACCTCTGAGCCATAGTTTTCTCACTTGTTAACTGGGCTGTTGTGGAAATTGCACAAGACAATCCATTTTAAAAAGCATAGCAAAGTGCCAGGCACATAGTACTAAACATGTTATTACCCAACATCCTGTATTTCACATGGGAGAAACAAGTCCAGGATGTCCTGTCCTGGGTCACCTTGCAGGACAGGTAGGTAGATAGTTAACTCATTTAATACACTTGTTTGCAGGTGGTGAAACACCTTAAATGCATTCTAACTCTAAATCTACTTAATTTGTTACTGGCTGAGGTAAAAATTGCCAAGGCTTAAGGGGTCTTCTCAGTTCAATTGGCCTGCTGAGTCTACTGAATGATTCTACAGAAGCAGCTGTCACAAGAAATCAATAACTTGAGAAACCTGGGGTTAGATGCGTTCTATCTCGATGGCTTCAGCTCTACAATTCATCTCCTGCCCAGGTAGAAGAGTAAGGTTATGGCATTCTAGAAAATGCAGAGTGGTGTATAAGTGCAATTTGTGTACTTGGCTTATACCTTGGAAAACATTATTGCTTTATCCGTTTCCTGATCCACAAATGACATCCAAGTCAAATGCATATGATGGTCACCTTCCTCTCAGACAAAAAGGAGCCACACTTGGTCTTCTCTGTCTGAAAAGGATTGCAGACTTGTCAAAGCCAGCTCTACCCCATTCTAGCAGCCTCAGTCGGTCTGCAACCAAGCCCTGAAGGCTCTTCTGTCGATCTTGTTCTGTTTGCTGTCAAAGTGCTCCAGGCTTGTCACTGAAATTTCTTGTCCATCACAGAGCACCTGAACACAGCTGTCAAATGATCTGACACATGAATTAGGTCGATTAAGTTCAGCTCTCTCAGCTGATAGTGGAAGAGGCAAGGTGGGAATGGGGGTGATAGCCACACCCTGGTGCCCCAAAGAACAAAGGTTGGAAACGTGGCTCCCCAATTTTGGAACGATGCCCTTAGTGTTTCTTACACGGTCAGATGTGACTCTTCTTCCCCCTGTAAAGGTGTTAAGTTTGTGCCAATTCATCCATAGACTAGTTCTATGCAAAAAGGTTGGAGAAACTGGATGAGGCATGTGGCCCACTCCTCAGCTTCCCTAGTGACCAGCTTTTGGGTAGAGGCATCACTCTTCCCGGTCATGGCAGGGAGGGGCCTCTTCAGGACTCTCAAGGTCCTGGGCCCAGTTAAGGACTGAGGCCTGCTGGGTTCCTTACTCTTTAGTTCTCCCTATTTCTCATCTCCTTCCTTTTGGTTTCCTTGATTTAAAGCCATTTTCCTTCTATTGTGCCAGTTGATAGGGTGACTAGAGTATGGAGTTTCCTAAAGGAAATTTTTAGAATGAAAACATTGTGGCGTTGGGTTCGGTGGCTCATGCCTGGAATCCCAGCACTTTGGGAGGTGGAAGCAAGAAGATTGTCTGAGCCCAGGGGTTCAAGACCAGTCTGGTGGGTGTGGTGGCACGTGCCTGTCGTTCTAGCTACTTGGAAGGTTAAGGCAGAAGGATCACCTAAGCGCAGCAGGTCGAGGCTGTGCTGGCCGTGAGCGTGCCACTGCACTCCAGCCTGCTTGAGAGTGAGACTCCAACTCAAAAAGAAAAAAGAAAAAAAAAAAACCTATTAATCTCCAGAGAGTCTCCTTCAAATTTCTAAGCAAACAAGAACAAAGATTTTGAAAAAAAATTGACCAGGTGCAGTGGCTCATGCCTGGAATTCCAGCACTCTGAAAGGCCAAGGCAGGAAGATTCCTCGAGTCCAGGAGTTTGAGACTAGCCCGGCAACATAGCAAGACCTTGTCTCTACAAAAAAATAAGAAAATTAGCCGGGTGTGGTGGCATGTGCCTATAGTCCCAGCTACTCGAGAGGCTGAAGTGAAAGGATCACCTGAGCCCAGGAGGTCAAAGCTGCGGTGAGCTGTGATCGTGCCACTGCACTCCAGCCTGAAGGACAGAGTGAGACTCTGACTCAAAAAAAAAAAGAAAGAAAGAAATTCAGCAGACCGAAAGGCTTTTTTTACACACTTTGATTTTCCCCAAGAAGCTTAAAGTCCTGTCCAGACAGGTAGAAGGAAGGGAGCCTTGGGAAATAGGGAAATGACACGAGGGGAAAATTAAAAATCATGTCAGCAACTTCCTTGAATTTAGTTCCTTGATTCTTTCTGCCTGCCTCATCCGTCAGGATAAGTGTCCTTTATGGATCACGTGTACCAAGTCCCTCCAGAAGGAAGGGCTTTTCTTTTTTTTTTTTTTTGAGTTGGAGTCTCACTCTGTCACCCAGACTGGAGTGCAGTGGCCGCTCCCGGCCACCGCAGCCTCGACCTGCGGGGATCCGGCAATCCTTCCGCCTCCGCCTTCCAAGTAGCCGGAATTACAGGCGCACGCTACCACACCCGGCTAATTGTTGATTTATTGTAGAGATGAGGTCTCGCTGCCCAGGTGGATCTCGAACCCGCGGGCTCAGGTAATCCACTCACCTCAGCCTCCCAAAGGCGCGGGATTACAGGCTGAGCCACCAAACCCGGCTGGGCTTTTCTTTAAAGAGGAAAAAAACTTCTAGTCTGAGCCATCTGAAGGCCTTCCACTGAGGCCTGGACATTTGGAAAGCTGCATGCCTGAGGTTTGCATTGAAACCTCAGTTGTAGCCGGGCTCGGTGGCTCAGTCTGTAATCCCACGCCTTTGGGAGGCTGAGGTGAGTAGATTGCCTGAGCCCGCAGGTTCGAGACCCACCTGGGCAGCGAGACCTCATCTCTATAATAAATCAAAAAATCAGCTGGGTGTGGTAGCACATGCCTGTAATTCCAGCTACTTGGAAGGCTGAGGCGGAAGGATCGCCGGAGCCCAGTGGGTCGAGGCTGCGGTGGCCGGGAGCAGCCACTGCACTCCAGTCTGGGCGACAGAGTGAGACTCCAACTCAAAAAAAAAAAAAAAGAAACCTCAGTTGTTACTAGAAGTGATTAAGTGATGGCAGAACTAAGTCCCTGAGCTGAGTCTTCCTTCCCCACTTTCTGCCAGATTTCCACTAACTTGCCTTAGGTCTAGCTGAAGTTTCATTTGGCAAGAAAGGTCAGAGTTATGGAAATCCAGTCAGAAACATGCCCAAGAAGCATTCCCCAACCTTCGGGACCTAGACAGAAGTATCCCAGGTTGTTTCCCCCATTGAAAGGGAGCACTCAGCCAG
Organism: Cephalopachus bancanus; assembly: GCA_027257055.1. Lineage (NCBI taxonomy): Eukaryota > Metazoa > Chordata > Mammalia > Primates > Tarsiidae > Cephalopachus > Cephalopachus bancanus. The sequence goes on along the minus strand of JAPVLO010000083.1, from coordinate 711,414 downwards.
GCTCGGTGGCTCAGCCTGTAATCCCGCGCCTTTGGGAGGCTGAGGTGAGTGGATTGCCTGAGCCCGCGGGTTTGAGACCCGCCTGGGCAACTTGGCGAGACCTCATCTCTACAATAAATCAAAAAATCAACCAGGCATGGCAGCGCGCGCCTGTAGTTCCAGCTACTCGGAAGGCTGAGGCGGAAGGATCGCCGGAGCCCAGCTGGTCGAGGCTGCGGTGGCCGGGAGCGGCCGCTGCACTCCAGTCTGGGCGACAGAGTGAGACTCCGACTCAAAAAAAAAAAAAGAAAGAAAGGAGGGAGCACTACAGCAACTGAAACTGGGTATGACAGGTTTCCCTCCCAGAGAAGTAGGACTCTCAGTCCCATGCATTCATTTGCATTATAAAGAACTATTATTGCTAAAAAGAATTAAAACAGAGAGGAAGAGAGAACTACTGCTCTCCAGTCCCCATGCCGAGGGCCAGAGACACAGAGGAATGAGTCTCCTTGCATTGGTGGACAAGGAGATGAACGAACACAAAGAGGCAGTGGGATAAGATGAAAGCTCAGAATATGGCGCCACCTCGGGGCCCAGGCACCAGTGCAGAATGGGGAGAAGGAGGAGGGGGACCCAGAGCTTACACCCTCGTTGGCTGTGAACCCATCAGCACTATCTATCCTCTTATCCCATGCCCCAGGTGATCAGCGGCAGGCACCTCTTTTTTCACAGGTGGCAGGAAACCAAGCTGTGTTCAGGACAAAACTGACTTCCAGGCTAGGAGTGAATCGACCATCCACAGCAGGCGGCACTGTTCATCTCTGCATCTGTGTGCGACCCTAGATTCCAGGACTGAGCCTGAAAGGGCTTTGCCACCCACCTCCGAATGCATGACAAGCAATGACCATGCCTTAGTCCAGAGCTTCTCAAACTCCACGTGCACTTGAATACCCAGAGATCTTGTTGAAATGCCGGTTCTGGGCCGGGCTCGGTGGCTCAGCCTGTAATCCCACGCTTTGGGAGGCTGAGGTGAGTGGATTGCCTGAGCCCGCGGGTTCGAGACCCGCTGGGGCAACTTGGCGAGACCGCATCTCTACAATAAATAAAAAATTAGCCGGGTGTGGTAGCGCGCGCCTGTAGTTCCGGCTACTCGGAAGGCTGAGGCGGAAGGATGGCTGGAGCCCAGCAAGTCGAGGCGGCGGTGGCCGGGAGCGGCCACTGCACTCCGGTCTGGGCGACGGAGTGAGACTCCAACTAAAAAAAAAAAAAGAAATGCCGGTTCTGATTCAATTGGTTTGAGTCTGGCCTGAGATTCTGCACTTCCAACATGTTCCCAGACAAGGGGCTGTTGGTTTGGCATCATACTTTGAAGAACTAGGCATTAGACTGCTCTCTGCCATTCCCCCTTGGGACCACTGCACCCGGGACAAAGACTTCTGCAGCTGCTAATAAGGATGATGTGGTACCAGGCATAGAGAGTCTTTTGAAAAGAGGCAGGGGACACACACACACACACACACACACACACACAATCAGTAAGGGTACCTGATCTCAAATCAGGCAAATGGGGGACCAAAGGGAGGCTCAAGATTTACCTGTGCGATGTCCACTTGTATACCTAATTCTGAACTGCACCCCACATCTTTAAAATCATATATGTCGAAAAGAAAAGAAAAGAAAAGTAGGGCTGGATCTTGAGCACTGACGTTAAACAGAAGCCAAGGTCAACAAACCTGCCATCAAACCAGATAAGTGTAATAAGACAGGCAGCTGACACAGTACGAGGCCAAAAGCACAGTCATCAAGGCTCCAAGAAAGGAACAAAAATCATGCATTGGAAAGGGTGATGTCCCCCTAAGAAGATGAAAAGCTGGTTTTAAAATGAAGTTATTTGTACCCAGCATGGGGTTACTGTGTAGCGTGTAGGAGGAGCCCTGAGCAGGCCTCAGAACTGAAGGGAGCGGAGAGACAGCCACTTCCCTCTCTATGATAAAGTCCCCATTGTCCTTAATGGAATATGAGAAATCTGAACAAGCACTTAACTAAAATGCATCAGGGAAAACCTTTTTTTTTTAGTTGGAGTCTCACTCTGTCGCCCAGACTGGAGTGCAGCAGCCACTCCCGGTCACTGCAGCCTTGACCTGCTGGGCTCCAGCGATCCTTTAGCCTCAGCCTTCCGAGTAGCTGGAACTACAGGCGCGCGCTACTACGCCCGGCTAATTTTTTGATTTATTGTAGAGATGAGGTCTCGCCAAGTTGCCCAGGCGGGTCTCGAACCCGCGAACTCAGGCAATCCACTCACCTCAGCCTCCCAAAGGTGCGGGATTACCGGCTGAGCCACCAAGCCTGGCTGGAAAATCTTATTTAAAGAATAACTTCCAGCTGGGCTCGGTGGCTCAACCGGTAATCCCGAGCCTTTGGGAGGCTGAGGTGAGTGGATTGCCTGAGCCCGCGGGTTCGAGACCCACCTAGGCAGCGAGACCTCATCTCTACAATAAATAAATTTTTAAAAAAATCAGCCGGGCGTGGTAGCGCATGCCTGTAATTCCGGCTACTTGGAAGGCTGAGGTGGAAGGATCGCCAGAGCCCAGCAGGTCGAGGCTGCGGTGGTCGGGAGCGGCCACTGCACTCCAGTCTGGGCGACAGAGTGAAACTCCAACTCAAAAAAAAAAAAAAAGAGCACATGGCCACACCAGAGTCTAGCAAGGTATGGCCATTTTTTGATTTATTGTAGAGATGAGGTCTCCCCAAGTTGCCCAGGCTGGTCTCAAACCCCTGAGCCCAGGCTATCCTCTCACCTCAGCCTCCAAAAGTGCTGGGATCATAGACGTGAGCACCATGCCCGGTCTAGGGAAGGCTTAAAAGCATTCAACTTCAAGCAGCCATTCCCCATTGCTTTGTTAAACTCTGGCGTGTCCATGTGGCTCTTTGAGCTATGGTCACCATGTTTCCTAACTTTGGTTGCCTCCCCTATCTTAGGGAGGTGAATCTCCTCTCTCTCTCTCTCTCTCTCTAATTTACTTTCTAAATAAACGATATTTTCCAATCTAACTTCTGTGCAATTCTTTGTGTCTTATGTGTGGCACCATGTCGCACCCCCTCCTCCCTCTTCCCCACCCCCATGGTGGGTCTGACCTAACATTTTGAAACCCCTGCTTGAATTTTTTTTTTTTTTTTTTTTTTTTTGAGTCGGAGTCTCACTCTGTCACCCAGACTGGAGTGCAGTGGCCGCTCCCGGCCACTGCAGCCTCGACCTGCTGGGCTCCAGCCATCCTTCCGCCTCAGCCTTCTGAGTAGCCAGAATTACAGGCATGTGCTACCACGCCCGGCTGATTTTTTGATTTACTGTAGAGATGAGGTCTCGCTGCCCAAGCGGGTCTCGAACCCGCGGGCTCAGGCAATCCACTCACCTCAGCCTCCCAAGGCGCGGAATTACAGGCTGAGCCACCGAGCCCGGCTCCTGCTTGAATTTTTAACCTAATATCTAAGATCTTTGGAGACCACAGTAAGCTGAGCAAGAGTGTGGGATTTGGACATACACAGACCCAGATCCTAATTCATCTCCCCAAAAATGTTTAATATCGTTTCGTATGATACTAAATAGAGGAAGTAAGGCATGTCGTTTCTTCCAGGAGTTTCCAGTTATGCGGTCTGTGTTTGCTTCTCACTGAGGCGTGGGTCTACCCAAAGTTACCACATTAAACACTTGGGTCTAACTTTTAAAAGCTTCACAGTATTTTAATGTTTGTTTCTGGGGATGCCCCAAACAAGCAAGCAAATGCAACTTTTTAAGGGCCAGTGAATGAACTTTCTTTTTTTTTTTTTTTTTCTGAGTTGGAGTCTCACTCCATCGCCCAGACTGGAGTGCAGTGGCCGCTCCCGGCCGCCGCAGCCTCGACCTGCTGGGCCCCGGCGATCCTTCCGCCTCAGCCTTCCAAGTAACTGGAACTACAGGCGCGTGCTACCACGCCCCGGCTCATTTTCAATTTATTGTAGAGACGAGGTCTCGCCAAGTTGCCCGGGTGGATCTTGAACCCGGGTTCAGGCAATCCACTCGTCTTGGCCTCCCAAAGTGCTGGGAGTACAGGCTGAGCCACCGAGCCCGGCTAAACTTTCAAATGAAATGTTCCAGCACTGATTCTGTTTTAAGCTGATTTTTCGTATTTTCCTAATACCTTCTCACCTCCATCACTGGGGGGGGCAACCTCCCAAGGTATGCTTGCCGTGGCCCACTGTGTTGCCTACCTGTATAGGCCTTTACGTATACATAAGTTCAATTGTTCTCCCCAGACACAGAGTAAATCTCTGGTTTGAAGGAGAGACTAAGCCGTAGATACGCAAATATCCATCAAAGGGGAATTGAGAATTTCATCTCTTAGAGCTAGGCATGCCGGGCATGGTGGCTCACACCTATAATCCCAGCACTTTGGGAGGCCCAGGAAAGAGGATTGCCTGAGCCCACGGGTTTCATACCAGCCTGGACAACTTAGTGAGACCTCATCTCTACAATAAATCAAGAAAAATTAGTTGGGCATGGTGGTGCACACCTGTAGTTCCAGCTCGCATGAGCCCAGCAGGTTGAGGCTGTGGTGGCCATGAGCGTGCCACTGCACTCCAGCCTGGACGACAGAATGAGAATCTGACTAAATTAAAAAAGAAAAGAAAAGAAAAGAAAAGAATTAGGTATAACACTACCCCTGGCAGACTGACCAGAACAGGCTCTGTCTGGATGTGCGCAGTACTTCCCAGACCTGAAATGTGTGCAGCAACAATGGCCATAAGGGGTTCTGTGCACGTGGGCCTCCCCTCTTGGTCCCCACAGTGCTTCAAGAGCCGGCTCCACACACAGTGGGGTGTAATGGGCACCCAGAGCCAGCCTGGCCGCAGACACTTCACCATCTGGTTTTCAATGGGCCCTCAGATTGGGATAGTCACACACAAAAGGGTTTTCTGGAAGGAATGCACCAGAATTTCTGTTCTGGGGAAGAAAGACATTGGCAGGCAGAGCTGAGTTCATTGCTTACTGAGAAGAGAGAACAGCCCCTCCACAGAGCTTCCATGATGGCTGCTGGGGGAAGGGGAGGGGTTGCATCTTTTTTGTTTGTTTGTTTTGAGTTGGAGTCTCACTCTGTCGCCCAGGCTGGGGTGCAGTGGCATGCTCCCAGCCACCGCAGCCTCGACCTGCTTCCACCTCAGCCTTCAAGTGGCTGGAACTACAGGTGCACACTACCATGCCCAGCTCATTTTGAATTTATTGTAGAGACGAGGTCTCGCCAAGTTGCCTGGGTTGGTCTCAAACCCGCAGGCTCAGGCAATCCACTCACCTCAGCCTCCCAAAGTGCTGGGATTACAGGCTGAGCCACCAAGCCAGGGTTGCATTTTACTGAGAATTTCAAGATTGGCTTAAGGAGAGTCTTTCAGCAGGGGCTTTGTTGGGGTTGGGGAAAGATCATGATACAGGAGTTTTAGGGAGATGGGAATAGCAAGGGGAGGGGTTTGAAGTTTCTTAGGTGTGAAATGTCTCCTGATGCTTCCTATTGAAGAATCCATGGGTCTTTTGGGAAGTTCCTGGAATGAACAATCAAGTTATCTGCCTGGGCAAGAGTCTCTTGGAATAGTAAATGTCAATTTAGATAGTAAAAGGGGGCGGAGGGGGGCGTGGGGGGAGTGGAAGGGAATAGTATCTGCCTCAGTCTGATCAGTCATTAGGTCTAGAATAAAGACCTGAGGCATAGGTCACATGCCAGGTATGCTTTCATAAGTTAAAAAGGCTAAAAATGCAGGCCATGGACCCATGAGGAGTGGAGGAGGGGTGTGGTAAACAGGATAGGGAGCATGGAGGAGAGGGGAATCAGAAAACAAGCTTTCATCTCTATAATCAATCAAAAAGTCAGCCGGGCGTGGTAGCGCGCGCCCGTAGTTCTGGCTACTCAGAAGGCTGAGGCGGAGGGATCACCGGAGCCCAGCAGGTGAGGCTGCGGTGGCCGGGAGCGGCCACTGCACTCCAGTCTGGGCGACCGAGTGAGACTCCAATTCAAAAAATAAAAAGAAAAAGAAGTATTGGAAAGATACCTCATAGGAGTGCTTGGAAAGTGACAGTGTCACTGTAGGTGCATAGGAAACAGTATAAGCACAGCTGTCTTGGACTCTTCAGGCTGCTATAACCAAACACCATAGACTCGGCCACTTGTAAACACCAGATATTTATTTCTCACAGTTCTGGAGGCTGGGCAGTCCAAGATCAAGATGCCAGCAGAATCTGTGTCTGATGAAGGCCTGCTTTTTATTTGTTTGTTTGTTTTTGTTTTTTGTTTTTTGAGTAGGAATCTCACTCTGCTGCCCAGGCTGGAGTACAGTGGCACACTCACGCCCACCTCAGCCTCAATCTGCTGGGTTCAGGCGATTCTTCCACTTCAGCCTTCCAAGTAGCTGGAACTACAAGCATGCACCACCACACCAGGCTATTTTTTTTTATTGTAGATATGAGGTCTCACTATGTTACACAGGCTGGTCTCAAACCCGTGGGCTCAGGCAATCCTGTTGCCTCAGCCTCCCAAAATGCCAGGATTACAGGTGTGAGCCACTGCACCCGGCTCATTCATATGCTGAAGAAAGATGCTAAACTCTAGAAAATATTTCTTATTTTATTTATTTAGTTTTTTGAGTCGGGGCCTCACTCTGTCACCCAGGCTGGAATACAGTGGCAAAATTACACTCACTGCAGCCTCAAATTCCTGGGTTCAAGCAATCCTCCTGCTTCAGTCTTCTGAGTACATCTCTGAAGTACTACAGGCATGCACCACAATGTCCAGCTAATTTTTTTATTTTTGTAGAGGTTTTGCTATGCTGCCCAGGTTAGGCTCAAACAATCCTCCCTCCTTGGCCTCCCAAAATGCTGAGATTACAGGCATGAGTCACTGCACCCGACCTCTATAAAATTTAAGAAAGTTTATTCTGAGCCAAGTGTGAGCGACCTAGGCTCCTGGCACCATCCTAAGCGGTCCTGAGAGCATGTGTCTGAGGTGGTTGAAAAGCAGCTTGGTTACAGACATACCAGGAAGACAGAAGGTACACAAAGTCATAAACCAATACATGTGAGATTTACATTGGCTTGACCCAGGAAGGCGGGCCATCTCCAAGTGGGAACTTGCAGGCCATAGGATTCAAAAATTTCCCGATTGGCAATTAGTAGCAAGAGTTAGGTTCTGTCTATGGGATTTTGAACCCAGTAAAGGAAACGCCAAGTTGAGATAAGGTGTGAAGAAGTCAAGTTTTTTGATATGTAGATGAAGCTTCATAAATGGCAGACCTAAGAGAGAACAGATAGCAGAAAAATGCTCCTCTGTGGATTCCTGGGAAGGGGATTCCATATAGATGCAAATTTCCCCAAGAGATGGCCTTGCAGGGTCATAATATATTTTTGATTTCCTTCTTTATCTACTATGTGATGTTATGCCAGAGTCAGGTTAGAAAGTAAGCCATACAGGTTTAATTAAAAAAACCCATCTGATGAGACTTTGTAGGGTGTGACTCCCAAGGCAGTTAGGAATTAGCGACAGAGAAAAAAAGGATCTGAGTTGCTAAGAACATAACTCACGCCTTTAATCCCAGCACTTTGAGAGGCAGAGGCAAGAGGACTGCCTGAGTCCACGGGTTTGAGACTAGCCTGGGCAATTTGGCAAGTCTCTACAATTAATTTTTTAAAATTAGCTGGGCATGGTGGGACACACTTGTGGTTCCAGTTACTTGGAAGGCTGAGGCGGAAGGATCGCCTGAGCCCAGCAGGTCAAGCTGTGGTGGCTGTGAGCATGCCAGTGCACTCCAGCCTGGGCAACAGTGAGACTCTAACTCCAAAAAAAAAAAAATGTCAGAGATCCTTACATAGATGATGCCTGCTTACTGTGTATGCACTTGGTGGAAGGCACTAACTAGCTCACTGGGGCCTTTCGATAAGGTTTCTGATCCCATTCATGAGGGCTCTACCTCTCAAAGGCCCCACCTTCTAACACCATCACCATGGGAGTTAGGATTTCAGCACATGAATTTTGGAGGGATACAGACATTCCGTTCATTGCAACAGCCTTGGTGCCATCCTAGCAAACAAAGCTTTAGTAGGGGAGAGGCCTCCTAGCAACTGGCAATGAGGCTCCAACCAGCTCTGGATCCAGCCTAGGCAGCTGTCCCAGGAGGGTTTTATTTATTTATTTATTTTTTAGTTGGAGTCTCACTCCATCGCCCAGGCTGGAGTGCAGTGGCACGCTCACAGCCACTGTAGCCTTGACCTGCTGGGCTCAGGTGATCCTTCCACCTCAGCCTTGCAAGTAGCTGAAACTACAGGCACATGCCACCACACCCAGCTAATTTTTTGATGTACTGTAGCGATGAGGTCTCGCCAAGTTGCCCGGGCTGGTCTCAAACCTGTGGGCTCAGGCAGGCTTCCCAAAATGCTGGGATTATAGGCATGAACCACCACACCCGGCCTCCAAGAGGGTTTTTGAGAGCAGAAACCCACCAGTAAAAGGGAGAGGACACTCTGTTCTGAGTTTGCTGGGAAGCCCTGGCTGAGGTGATTGTGTGATTAAGTTTTGAGCCCATTTCCAGCTGACCCCTGGGGTATAGATGACCATCAGCAGTTGCCTGTGGGGCCTGGGACCTGGAAGAAGCCAACAGCCAGGGACTGCCCCTGGTAGCTGTCATGACAGAGGCAGCCTCCAGAGTGATTTCCCACTCATTTGAGGTTCAGACCAACCTGGGTCCTGCTCCAAGCCCTCCTCTACACCGTCGTGTGACCCTGGGCTAGTTGCTTAACCTCTCTGCAACTTGGTTTCTCACACCTCCATAGCAGGGTGATCACAGCTGCCTTGCAGCGTTGTTAGGCTTAACTATCACTCATGTTTGTAAAGCTCTGGCAAAGTGCCCGACAGATACTAAGGTGCTCAGCAGATGACACCTTCTGCTATTAGGATTATTAATATCTTTAATGTTAAGAACTTCTGACAACCCTCCCTGGAGGCATGTTGTTCCCTCCAAGCAAGCACTCCTTGTTCCTCTGCTCTAGGGTAGCCCAGAACCTGAGGAACCAGATCCTATAAGGACAAACTGGAACACCGAGTCTTCCCACTTGAAACTCCCTGACCCTGTTGCTCACCCCAGAGCCCCACCTGCACTCAGCCCTTCTCAGCCTCCCAGCGCCTGTGCAGACCAAACCCACAGGAGCTGCCTTGAGGCCAAGGGGCACCACCGACCAGGAGCCCAATGGAAGGAATGAAACTGTTGTGGGCCCACACCACAACTGGAGGCCTGGAAGCCTCCTGGCTTCTGAAAGTCCCATGAAGCTGTGGAAGGCAAGAGAAACCTCTGCTCCTGTAAGCTGTGGCCCAGGCTGCAGGTCACTGAAGGGGATATGCACCTTACAGACAAGCACAGCCTGGTTACGTTATCCACCAAATCGGCTCGTTGCCTGATGTGCACAGAGGCCAACCTTATGTGGCACTGGCTTTTGAGGAAAGAAAGGCTTTATTTGCAACACTTGTCAGCAAGGAGTAAGAGAGGACTCAAATCAGCCTCCCTGATTTGGGATCTGGGGCAAATTTATAGGCTTGGAGAGTAAGGGAAAGGATTTAGGAATGTTGGCTTGGCAGGGTCTGATCAGCGGCTTTAAATTAGACCATTTAGTTCCTCTTGATGGCTCCGTAATATTCCATCACATATATGTACCACATTTTTTCATCTAATCCAGTTTCAATGGGCAGCACAGTTGGTTCCATGCTTTCACTATTGTAAATAGTGCTGCAATAAACATGCATGTGTGGGTGTTTTTTTGTAGAGTAAATTAAGTTTATCTGGTTATAGTCCCAGAAGGGAGATTGCTAGGTCATATGAAAGGTCAATTTCTAGCTCCTTTAGGAACCACCACACTGTTCTCCATAGAGGTTGCACTAGTTTGCATTTCCACCAGCAGCGTAGAAGTGTTCCTTTTTCTCCGCATCCCCACCAGCATCTGTTGTTTTTTGGGGTTTTTTTATTTTTTATTTTTTATTTTTATTTTTTGAGTTGGAATCTCACTCTGTCACCCAGACTGGAGTGCAGTGGCACACTCCCGGCCACCGCAGCCTCGACTTGCTGGGCTCCAGTGATCCTTCTGTGTCAGCCTTCCAAGTAGCTGGAACTACAGGTGTGTGCCACACCCGGCTAATTTTTGGTTTATTGTAGAGATGAGGTCTCGCCAAGTTGCCCAGGCGGGTCTTGAACCCACAGGCTCAGGCAATCCACTTGCTTTGGCCTTCCAAAGTGCTGAGATTACAGGCTGAGGCACCGAGTCTGGCCTGTTTTTTCGTTTTATTAACGATGGCCGTTCTTACTGGAGTTAGGAGGCCCAAACTTTACCTGTACGATGACTACTTGTATACTTAATCCTGAATTATACCCAACATCTTTAAAATAAAATTACTTTTAAAAAATTAAGGCTGGGCTCAGTGGCTCAGCCTGTAATCCCAGCACTTTGGGAGGCCTAGGCAAGTGGATTGCCTGAGCCCACGAGTTTGAGACCAGCCCAGGCAACTTGGCAAGACCTCATCTCTACAATAAAAAATTTTTTGAAAAATTGGACCATTTACAGAAAGGTATGTTGAGGTAGATTTTAGCCCTGGATCTTCTACATCAACAGACCCCTAGCTTTTGAAAGAGTTCTGGTGTTCAGAATCCAGTCATGTCCTGGTCTTCTTAGTTCAGAGGGAAGGATTAGTTGTTTCTGGGTGTTGTTGGAAGTCAAAGTTTTTTCTACTGTGCACACTTGGGCTACATGACTTATAGTTTTATACCTAAAAGGTAACTCAACATTTTGTTATCAACAGAGTAGGTCCAGTTTGAGCTAGTCCTTGTGGAGGAACATGTGGCCTGAGTAGGCCAGCATCAATTGGGTAAACTGGGTAATAAATATACCCATAAACATACATGTATATTTATGACTCAGCAGGTCGAGGCTGCGGTGAGAGGACAGAAAAGCTCCCACAGTGGGAGGGGACCCAAAAGGACTGCCATTTTTTTTTCTTTTTTTGAATCGGAGTTGCACTCTGTCACCCAGGCTGGAGTGCAGTGGCCACACTCATGGCTCTGCAACCTTGACCTGCTGGGATCAGGTGATCCTTCTGCCTCAGCCTTCCAAGTAGCCTTCCACAGACACAGGCACACCAGGCCAATTTTTTGATTTATTGTGGAGAAGAGGTCTCACCAAATTGCCCAGGCTGGTCTCGAACCTTTGGGCTCAGGCAATCCTCCTGCCTCTGCCTCCCAAAGTTCTAGGATGACAGGTGTGAAACACCGCACCTGACCTGGGTAAACTATATTGAGAAATGAAATCTCAGAATGAAATAATGACAAGAATTGTAATTATTACAATTCAGAGAGCCCGTCGAAAAACATTTGATGTTTGTTCTGCAAAAGTAGTTAATAACTCGCTGCTGGTTCCTGGTTCCATGACAAACAAAAAGTCAGTCAACTATTGCTGCTTAAAAAACAAAACCCGCCGGATGTGGTACCTCATGCCTGTAATCCCAGCACTTTGAGAGGCTGAGGCCAGAGGATTGCCTGGGTCCAGGGATTTGAGACCGGCCGGGGCAACTTGGCGAGACCTTGTCTCTACAGTAAATAAAAAAATCAGCTGGGAGTGGTGGCGCACGCCTGTAGACCCTGATACTTGGAACGGCTGAGGCAGAAGGATCACCTGAGCCCAGCAGGTTGCGGTTGTGGTGACTGTGAACATGTCACTGCACTCCAGCCTGGGCAGCAGAGTGAGACTCTGACTCAAACATAAATAAATAAATAGAAATAGGGGTCTCGCTCTGTTGCCCAGGCTGGTCTCAAACTCCGTGATTCAAGCAATCATCCTCCCTCGGCCTTCTAAAGCCCTGGGATAACAGGCATGAGCTACCACACCCAGCCTGTTTTCTTACTTTTTTATTTTGACCAAATTATGTGCTTCAAATTTTTTTCATTTTTAAATTTAGGAAAATCTCTCTGGTTTGTTTCCTTTTCTTTTCTTTTTTTTTTTTTGCCTACATTCTCAAAGCAACTTTGTTTCTTTTATACTTCTATCTGCCTCCCTCCCCTCATTTTAAAATAAGCGTTTTATATAAAGTCATCCCTAAATATTTTAGTACTTAACCCTGAAAGAGAAAAAATTGTATTTTAAAGGTATAACTGTAGGTCAGGTGCAGTGGCTCATACCTGTAATCCCAGTACTTTGGGAGGCAGATGTGAGAGAATTGCCTGAGCCCAGGAATTTGAGGCCAGTCTGGGTAACTTGGCAAGACCTTGTCTCTACGATAAATCAAAAAATTAGCTGGGCGTGGTGGTGCATGCCTGTGGTTCCAGCTACTTGGAAGGCTGAGGCGGAAGGATCACCGGAGTCCAGCAAGTTGAGGTTGCAGTGGCCATGAACGTGCCACTGCACTCCAGCCTGGACAACAGAGCGAGACACCAACTCAAAATAAATAAATAAAGTTATAACTTTAATGCCATTATAACACCTTAAAAAACCTTTTACTCTCTTCTTTTTTTTTTTGACTTGGAGTCTCACTCTGTTGCCCAGGCTGGAGCGCAGTGGCACACTCACGACTATCATACTCTCTTCTTTATGCTTTTCTCTACTTTTTTTTTTTTTTTTTGAGTTGGAGTCTCACTCTGTCGCCCAGACTGGAGTGCAGTGGCCGCTCCCAGCCACCGCAGCGTCGACCTGCTGGGTTCCGGCGATCCTTCCGCCTCAGCCTTCCAAGTACCTGGAACTACAGGTGCGCGCTACCACGCCCGGCTCATTTTTTGATTTGTTGTAGAGATGAGGTCTCGCCAAGTTGCCCAGGCGAGTCTCGAACCCGCGGGCTCAGGCAATTCACTCACCTCGGCCTCCCAAAGCACTGGGATTACAGACTGAGCCACCAAACCCGGCCATGCTTTTCTCTATTACTCTGATAACCAGAAAAAACATAAAGCTCTTTCCATTTTTAATTTGTCCTCAAAAACATAAATCCATAGCTGAGCATGCCCCACATACTCAATCCTGAGGAAAAAGGCCAGTCAAGAGAGAGTACCACCCGGAGGACAGTGGGTGTGGCTTGCATCATAAGTAACAAGCCCACAGGAGTCATCTGGGCCCTCCACCTCTGCTCCTCTGGGAAGAGGAGCTTTGCCTGGTTTCTCTCTCCCTGAGCTTTCCTGTGTTTTTTACCAACCTGCAGGAGCCCAGCGTAGAGCAGGGCTATGAGCCAGTGACAGGCTCTGGGTTAATCTCCCTCTCCCCCTCTCCTCCTCTTCCTTCTTCTCTCTCTCTCTCTCTCTCTCTCTCTCTCTCTCTCTCTCTCTCTCTCTCTCTCTCTCTCTCACACACACACACACACACACACACACACACACACACACACACACACACTTCCCAGGGAGAGGGCTCAGATGGGGCTAATTATATCCCGGGAAGTGGGGCATGTTTCAGCACTTTGAGAGGCTGAGGCCAGAGGATTGTCTGAGTCCTGGATTTAACTCCTGAGAGCCCTGTGCTAAAACCCTGGATGGGCCTAGACAGATCAAGGCAATGACCAGAACGAGGGACATTCTTGTTAGCTGGAGAGACAGCCATTGGGTACTCACCTCATGCGAGGTCTGTGCTGGCAGAGACTTTGGTTACAGGGAGAGAGCTTAGTCGGCTGCCTGCAATGGTTAGAAAGTGATTAGGGCTGGGCATGCCTGTAATCCCAGTGCTTTGGGAGGCTGAGGCAGAAAGATAGTTTGACCAGCCTGGACAACGTAGCGAGACGCCCATCTCTACAAGACATTTTTGAAAAGTAAAAAATAGCCGGGCTCGGTGGCTCAGCCTATACTCCCGCGCCTTTGGGAGGCTGAGGTGAGTGGATTGCCTGAGCCGCGGGTTCGAGACCCGCCTGGGCAGCGAGACCTCATCCCTACAATAAATCAAAAATCAGCCGGGCGTGGTAGTACATGCCTGTAATTCCAGCTACTCGGAAGGCTGAGGCAGAAGGATCGCCGGAGCCCAGCAGGTCGAGGCTGGGGTGGCCGGGAGCGGCCACTGCACTCCAGTCTGGGTGACAGAGTGAGACTCCAACTCAAAAAAAAAAAAGAAAAGTAAAAAATAAGCAATGTGTGGTGGCATGACCTGTAGCCCCAGCTACTTGGGAGACTTGGGCCCGGTAGTTTGAGGCTGCAGTGAGCTGTGATCACCCCACTCACTCTAGCCTGAGTGACAGAGTGAGACCCTGTCTTTAAAAAACAACAGCACATTTTCTTTACCCAGTCAACTTTCAATGGTCAGTAGGGTTGTTTCCATGTTCTTGCTATTGTGAATAGTGCTGCAGTAAACATGTGTGTGCAGATATCTTTTTTGCTGAATGATTTAAGTTTGTCCTGAACATTTATCACAAAACTACAAGAGAGGTCTCGGCAGTAGCGGGACACTGCTGGGGAGGGGGTTACATATCACTAAGGGTACCTGATCGTAAGCCAGGGGAAGTAAGGAACAGTGGGAGGCCTGTATGCAGACTCCTTAGGTACCCATTCCTGACTTGGACCCCACATTTTATTTTATTTTATTTTTATTTTTTTGAGACAAGAGTCTCACTCTGTTGCCCAGGCTGGAATGCAGTGGCACGCTCACGGTCACCACAGCCTCGACCTGCTAGGCTCAGGAGATCCTTCCACGTCAGCCTTCCAAGTAGCTGGAATTACAGGCATGCACCACCACACCAGCTAATTTTTTGATTTATTGTGGAGATGAGGTCTCACCATGTTGCTCCAGCTGATCTCGAACCTTTGGGCTCAGGCAATCCTCTCGCCTCGGCCTCCCAAAGTGCTGGGATTATAGGCATAAGCCACCACGCCTGGCCAGACCCCACCTCTTTACAATAAAATAAAGAAAAAAAAATCACATTCATAAAAACAACAACAAATGATCCAGAGCAGCACCATGCAGCATGAGATACAGCGCAATGCAAAGTGAGGTCAGCTACCTGGACAGCTCATGCGGAGGCAGGGCCCAAGACCTATGGCGCCACAGAATCCCCAACTCTGCACACTGGTCAGGCTTTTGTCCACACAGCAGGTGCCAAGGAAGAGCTCTGTGCCTTTGTGGACCTGAGAACAATGATCCTTCCTTTTTCCTTAGGTTCCACAGTGCAAGCCCCCTGTGCCCACCCGGCTCATGGGATTGCAATGGTGAAGGAAGGAGGCGAAGTAAGGGGAGCTTTGGGTGGTCCCTCCATTACTACTGCCAGGGCTCACGAAGGAAAGGGGTGAAAAAAAACAAGTCAAGAGGGCCACTTGGCTTATGCCTGAAATCCCAGCACTTTGAGAGCCAGAGGCCAGAGGATTGCCTAAGCCCATGGGTTAGAGAACAACCTGGGTAACATGGTGAGACCTTGTCTCTACACTAAATTAAAAAAATTACCCAGGTGTGGTGACACATATCTGTGGTTCAGCTCCTTGGAAGGCTGAGGCAGAAGGAACACTTGAGCCCAGCAGGTTGAGGCTGCAGTGGCTGTGAGCGTGCTACTACACTCCAGCCTGGGCAACAGAGTGAGACTCCAAATCAAAAAAAGAAAGAAAGAAAGAAAGAAATCTAGCGGTGATACTTAAGAGAACTTAGGACGCCAAGAGCTAGGAGGGAACCCAGGTAGGAGCAGCTGCTGCTGCCCAGGAGGGAGAATGTGCAGATCTGACAGAGGATATGGAGGATGAATTAGGCACAAGGTGCCTTGAGAAGAGCCGACTGTCAGGTGAATGGCTGACTCAGGCCCAGTGTTCGTGTCCAGGAGCAGGAAACCAGCTCTAGCCAGTTTAAGCAAAGGAAGATGAATGTAACCCCACAGGGTGGAGAGCTCACGGGATGGGCCAGGGACAGGGTGGCTTGGGAAATTGAGGAAGTGAGTGTTCCAGGGCCGGGGAGCTGGTCATGGCGAGGACACCGGGGCTGCAGCCACCTCTGCTTCACCTGCTTTTGTAAATGGCCTCCAATGGCCAGTGACCTCAGCTCACTCCTCTGGATCCAAAGCCCTAGGTGAGAGCGTCCAGCTGACCTGGGAGACCACATGACTGGCCTTGTGCCCGTGTGTGGGGTGAGGCAGGGGGGATTTGACCCCTTTGGTCTTTCTGAGGGAGAGAGGATGAGTCCGTTACCCCATGAGGTCAAGGTGCTCTCAGGATTCGTTACTGGCTGCCTCCCATCCCCCCAAATATGGCAGACTCCACCTGGCCCTTGCCCCACCCCGCTGATTCCACAGACCTCCTGCCACCCCATTCCTCTCCTGAAACTGGTCCCTAAGATGACCACCCGCCGCAAGGCCTCTCAGACCTCTATGCTCCATGTTCGTGCTCCATCTGAGGCTCCTGCAGATGGTGGGTGGGTGGGCTGGCCGCCGGACTTTCAGAGGCCCTCCGGATGGTCCCTGGCTCCACAGGTCCCCTCCCCCTTCGCACTTCGCCCTCCGCACAGCACCGGAGCAAGCCTTCCATCTCCCTCAAGCTGAAGCTCCAGGTCCTTCCGGGGCGCCCAGGCTCCTCCTGTGCTCGGCTCGCCCACTTGCCGCAGTCTCTCCTCCCACAGGCAGGTGCTTCCTTCTGGGGTGCTTCTGCCTGGAAAGCCCCTGTGCCCTACCACCAGCCCGACCTCCCGCAGCCTGCAGGTCCGCTCCCCACCATCCTCAGCGTTCCTAAACACTTCTTGATCCCACCACACTTGTACTGATGCATGCGCCTCCCCCTGTAAACAACGCATTTTGTGATATTTACTTGGGATCTTTTTTTCCTGCCACCCCAGGCTCATCCCCCTGTCTCCGCAGGTAGCACTTTGCTGAGTTTGGTGTGCAGCCTTCCAGTGTCTTTTGGGTGCTTCTGTACACCTCTGTCTTCAGAACCGGTGCCCAGCACGGCCTTGGGCAATGCTGTTTTTCCGCCCATTGACGAGAGAGTCATCATCAGGCCCAGGTGTCATGCCAGGCCTGCATTTCTTCCTGCTCAATGCCAACCTGACAATCGCAGGCTGTGTTGTGACCACCCACTCCTTTGGCCTCCTGTTACAGGGAAGAGCCTGTGTCTTTTCTGTCCTGTGTTCTTAATTAGGTGCTCAATAAAAAAAATTGTTTTTTTCCAGCTGGAGTCTCACCCTGTCCCCAGACTGGAGTGCCATGGCACGATCATAGCTCACTGCAGCCTCAACCTTCTGGGTTCAGACAATCTTCTCACCTTAGCCTTCTGAGTAGCTGGGACTACAGGCGTGTGCCACCACACCCAACTAGTGTTTTAATTTTTTTTTTTTTTTGGTAGAGACAAGGTCTCTCTATGTTGTGCAGGCTGGTCATGAACTCCTGGGCTCAAACCATCCACCTTCCTTGGCCTCCAAAAATGCTGGGATTACACGCATGAGCTACCACACCCGGCCAAGAAATATTTTTGAATGAATGTGCAGCACATGACTCAGCCTCATTTTCAGTATTTCTTTTCTTTTTTTTTTTTTTTGAGTTGGAGTCTCACTCTGTCACCCAGACTGGAGTGCAGTGGCCGCTCCCGGCCACCACAGCCTTGACCTGCTGGGCTCCGGCGATCCTTCTGCCTCAGCCTTCCGAGTAGCCAGAATTACAGGTGCGCGCTACCACGCCCGGCTGATTTTTTGATTTTATTGTAGAGATGAGGTCTTGCCTGCCCAGGTGGGTCTCGAACCCGCGGGCTCAGGCCATCCACTCACCTCAGCCTCCCAAAGGCGCGGGATTACAGGCTGAGCCACCGAGCCCAGCATTTTCAGTATTTCAACGGGAAATTCTATGTCCATGTTCAATTGCATCATCAGCTTCCTTCCCACCTTCTGTCTCCATCACGTCCTGCTTTCTCTGAGTTTTAAAGTCACATCCACCCTTTGTTAACCCTCTCTGCCATCCCCATTCCCCATCCAACATCTTCACTTCTGCTGATTGTTTGGAGAACATTTGAACAAAAGTTTGGAAAACACAAAGTGAGGCCAGGCTTGGTGGGTCAGCCTGTAATCCCAGCACTTTGGGAGGCCAAGGCGAGTGGATTGCCTGAGCCCATGGGTTCAAGACCCGCCTGGGCAACTTGGCGAGACCTCATCTCTACAATAAATCAAAATGAGCCGGGTGTGGTAGCGCGCGCCTGTAGTTCCAGCTACTTGGAAGGCTGAGGCAGAAGGATCACCGGAACCCAGCAGGTCGAGGCTGCGGGCCACTGCACTCCAGTCTGGGCGACTGAGTGAGACTCCAACTCAAAGGAAAAAAAAGAAAGAAAAACACAAAATGAAATTATTGTAAATGACCTCCCTCAGCCAGCAGAAAAATTCAAATGACCAAACCCCAGGTAATGGGGCAGTTACCTGGTGTCACTGCTAATGTTTTCTTCTTATACATTTAGCTTTTTTTTATTACAAAGAAATGCAAGTTTCTTTCTTTCTTCCTTCCTTCCTTCCTTCTCCTTCTTCCTTCCTTCTTTCTTTCTCTCTCTCTCTCTTTCTTTCTCTCTTTCTTTCTTTCTTTCTTTCTTTCTGTTGGAGTCTCACTCTGTCACAAGACTGGAAAGCAGTGGCAGTCTCCCAGCCACGGCAGCCTCGACCTGCTGGGCTCTGGCAATCCTTCTGCCTCAGCTTTCCAAGTAGCTGGAACTACAGGCATGTGTCACCAAGCCCGGCTAATTTTTCTGATTTATTGTAGAGATGAGGTCTCACCAAGTTGCCTAGACTGGTCTCAAACATGAGGGCTCGGGCAATCCTCTCACTTCGGCCTCCCAAAGGACTGGGATTATAGGTGTGAGCCACCACACCTGGCCCAGAAATGCATGTTTCTTAAAAAAAAAAAAAAAAAAGTTAGGAAAAAAACTCAACTAGACTTCCCTTGCCAAATTGTAAAACTCATCTTGGCTACAGGCTCTCAAAATGAATATCTTGAATTATTTCTGCACTGACTTTACACAGTTTTTCCTCCATACAGTTGGGTATGTATAATCTATTTTATAATGTATAATATATTAAATAATCTATTTGAAAATGTGACACTATAAGGAGTTTCCATATTACAAAAATTATTTAAGGCCAGCACAGTAGTTCATGCCTGTAATCCCAGCACCTGGAAGGTTGAGGCAGGAGTATTGCTTGAGTCCAGGAGTTCAAGATTAGCGTAAGCAACACAGCAAGACCTCGTCTTTACAAAAAAATAAAAAATTAACCAGCCGTGGTGGCATGTACCTGTAGTCCCAGCTACTTGGGAGGCTGAGGCAGAAGGATCCTCCTGAGCCCAGGAAATTGAGTCTTCGATGAGCCATAATCATGCCATTGCACTCCAGACTGTGTGACAGAGACCTTGACGCAAAAAAAAAAAAAAAAAAACGTGATTTAAGTATAGGTCTTAGTGGCTCCATAATATTCAATGAATATTGTAATTTGCCTGATCACTTCTCTAATATTATGTAGTTTGCTTTTTTTCTGTTTTGTTTTTTTTTTTCAGGTTGGAGTCTCACTCTGTCGCCCAGACTGGAGTGCAGTGGCACGCTCATGGTCACCGCAGCCTCAACCTGCTGGGATCCGGCGATCCTTCCTCCTCAGCCTTCCAAGTAGCCGGAATTACAGGCATTCGCTACCACACCCGGCTGATTTTTTGATTTATTGTAGAGATGAGGTCTCGCTGCCCAGGCGGGTCTCGAACCCACAGGCTCAGGCAATCCACTCACCTCAGCCTCCCAAAGGCGCGGGATTACAGGCTGAGCCACCGAGCCCAGCTTATTTCTGTTTTTATAAAGCATTAGAAATAATGTGCTTTTGTCACCCAGCCTGGAGTGCAGTGGCACGCTCATGGCTACTGCAGCCTTGACCTTCCGCCTCAACCCTCAAAGTAGCTCGAACCACAGGTGTGTGCCACCACACCTGGCTAGTTTTTTGATTTATTGTAGAGAGGAGGGCTTGTCATGTTGCTCAGGCTGGTCTCAAACCCCTGAGTTTAGGCAATCTTCTCACCTCTGCCTCCCAAAGTGCTGGGATTACAGGTGTGAGCTACTGCACCTGACTGGAAATAATGTTGAACATAGAGCATGTTGTGTATTTAAGGTTATATTCTAGAATAGAGTTTTTGTTTTGTTTTGTTTTGTTTTGTTTTTGAGTCGGAGTCTCACTCTGTCACCCAGCTGGATTGCAGTGGTACACCTCCGGCCACCTCAGCCTCGACCTGCTCGGCTCAGGCGATCCTTCCGCCTCAGCCTTCCAAGTAGCTGGAACTACAGGCATGCACCAACAAGCCCACTAATTTTTCTTGATTTATTATGGAGATGAGGTCTCACCAAGTTGCTCAGGCTGGTCTCAAACCCCTGGGCTCAGGCAATCCTCTCAGCTCAGTCTCAAAGTGCTGGGATTATAGGCGTGAGCTAACCCGCCTGGCTTAGAATGGAGTTTTATAAAGGCATTTACTGGACCAAAGGGCACGAGCTTGCTAAGCTTCTTTACACACATTGCAAAATGGGTTCACTTTCTGCAGGCAAGCAAGTCTCCCTCCTCCCAGGAATGGGTTAGGAAGGATACTTGCTTTGCAACAGCACTTCATGTAGCCCCTGGATGGTATACATTTTTAAAGTCGGCTAATTTGAGAGATAGAAAATGTATCTTATTTCAAATGTGTATTTCTTTGATTACTATATATTTTTCAATTGTTTCATAACTACTTGTGTATTTCTTCTGTGATTTATCTACTTGTGTCTTTTGTGTGTCTTGGACTAATACATTATTTTCCATTTAATGATACATTAAGAATTTCAACTCTTTGTCACCTTGTCGATCAATATCCTTTACCAGATTTTCCTTTAATTTTTAAAAACTTTTTTCTTTTTTTTTTCCTTTTTCTTTTTTTTTTTTTTTTTTTTTGAGTTGGAGTCTCACTCTGTCACCCAGGCTGGAGTGCAGTGGCACGCTCATGGCCACCGCAGCCTCGATCTGCTGGGCTCAGGCCATCCTTCTACCTCAGCCTTCCAAGTAGCTGGACTACAGGCATGCACCACCATGCCTGACTAATTTTTATTTTTATTTTTATTTATTTATTTACTTTGAGTCGGAGTCTCACTCTGTGGCCCAGGTTGGAGGGCAGTGGCACGCTCCCAGCCACTGCAGCCTCGACCTGCTGGGCTCCGGTGATCCTCCTGCCTCAGCCTTCCAAGTAGCTGGAACTACAGGCGTGCACTACCACGCCCAGCTAGTTTTTGATATATTATAGAGACGAGGTCTCACCAAGTTGCCCGGGCGGGTCTCGAACCGCGGGCTCAGACAACCCTCTCGCCTCGGCCTCCCAAAGTGCTGGGATTACAGCCCGGCCAGTTGTCTTTATTCTTATATCACTTCAGTCATCATTAGTTTTATCTCTCACATGATGCCCCTATTTTTTTCTTTCACAGAGAAAAAAGTGTTGCTTTCCCCCGACTTTGTGAGAGCTACTCTCTAGCCAAGATGAGTAGAGGCCAGCCAAGCCTTGCCAGGAGCCAGGGGTTGGGTAGACCATCAGACCCACTCACTGTCAGGTGGTCCTCACTTCTACCCACTGGCCTGGAGGTGCACAATTCAAATCTTGTCCTTGCAAAATCACAATTCTGGCATCGGGTTTGCTTCCAAATAGCTGAGTGTGAAACTGCCAAATCCATAACTACTGATAGTCTTCTGGAATAGGAAGGAAGTTGTGTCGGCTCCTTCACTGCTGCCCGCAGGGGTGGCATACCTCCTGGGGCCCAAGCCCCTTTGGAGTCCCTCCCACATCGACACAGGCTTTGGCTCATGGGACTTTACGGAGGCATGACGCCATTTGGGCCTCCTGGAGCACCCCTTTTCGGGCCCACTTGCCATGCTGTAAGGAAGCCTTGGCTCACCAGCCGTGGAGAACCTGCGAGGACGAGACAGCTCACGGAGGACAGAGGCGCCCAGCTGAGCTCCCAGCTCAATGCCGCCACAAAAGGAAACTCCATGGAGCTGAAGAACCTCCCTGCCGACCCACAGGGTCATGAGAAACAATTAGCCAAGGTTGTTTTCAGCCACTGGGTTTTGGGGTAGCCTGTTACACAGCGACAGATGACTGAAACACACGGAAGTGTAGTACAGTAGATGCCACAGGATGCTAAGACAGAAAGGAAAATGCGAAGGGAAATGGGCACAGTAATTGAGACTATGTCAAAATGTGTGCCTATACCATAGTCAGGACTAGAAGTCACTTAAAAATCATACAAAGGTACAGCGGCTCATACCTGCAACCCCAGCACTTTGGGAGGCTGACGGAGGAGGCTCACTTGAGGCCAGGAGTTCAAGACCAGCCTGGGCAGCATAGTGAGATCTTGTTTCTTAAAAAAAGAGGCCATGCACAGTAGCTCATGCCTGTAATCCCAGCACTTTGGGAGGCTGAGGTAAGAGAATTGCCTGAGCCTGGGGGTTGGAGACCAGCCTGAGCTACTTGGCTAGACCTTGCATCTACAATAAATTTTAAAAAATCAGCCAGGTGTGGTGGCGTGCACCTGTAGTTCCAGCTTCTTGGAAGACTGAGGTGGAAGGATCACCTGAGCCCAGCAGGTCGAGGCTGCAGTAGCCAGGGGTATGCCGCTGCACTCCTGCCTGGTCGACAGAGTGAGACTCCGACTCAAAAAAAAAAAAAAAACAAGAGAGAGAGAGAGAGAGAAATAAAAGAATTTCCAATCCCTGGGAAAAGAGGTGCAGGGAGTCTTGAGAACAATGCTGGTGACTCCCAGCCCAGAGACAGACTGTCTGAATGGAAGAAATGTGGAGGCTAGCGGAAGGCCAGTGCAGCTGCAAGAGAAGCAACCCACATCCTCTTTTTATAGAAAGCTGTCTCTCAGTAAGGAAGGAGCTCCACCATCAAACAGAATGCTTGTGTGTGTGTGAGTCTATCAGAAAACCCTCCACCCTGAACCCAGTGGTCGAAGCAGTGCTGTCCCCAGGCTCAGGGACTTTTTGGGGACACACTGACCAGTCTTTAATTCTCAACTCTTCTGGTCAGTTTCAGGTCAAACCATGCCGGGGTTGCCTTCAGCAAGTGGGTGATGTGACGTGACTTGACATGCCGAGCTGCGTTGTTCTGCAGCTCTCATTGGCTGGAATACCCCATCTATCAGGTGTGTGCAAAATTAGGAAAATGGTAGTGTTGGCAAGGAGGGCATAACATCTGGGAAACATTTTTGAAAAACATTAGCAACTTAATTAACCTGACAAAACAAGCTACTATAAGAACATAAAACTTGGTTTCCCTCCTTCCAATTTTTTTGACTATTTATAGTTAATATTTATATACATTCCACATGAGGCATTTAAGAGAGCAAATGGATATTGACACAAAATCTAGGAAACCGTTGCTCAGGCTGCATGTGAAAGTTTGGCTGGGATTTCCTGTCTTATTTATGGGCCAATCTTTAGTTAGCACTATTGCTCACGAGCTGGATTAATAGCCGAGCGTTACCGGGTGTTCCAGAAGAACGCCCTAACTACCAGGCCCTGGCTGGTCTTTGATCCTCTTGCAGAAGCACATCGTGTCACTCAGCTGTTTCCACATTCAACCATTTCTGAAAAGGTGAGAGCGCTATTCCTGCCAACCCAGAGTCTTTTGTAACTGAGCCTGGGGCTTCCACAGCGATTTAGGAGTGAGGATCCTGGTTCAATTCACTTATTTGGGGGGAAGGACATTGTGTTTGCGACACTTCTGGTTTCTTTTGTGAAATGAAGACGTGCTGAGTCATTTCTCTGAGGAATTCCTGTATGTGCTTCCTAGATTTCCCCAGAGTTTTCATATTTCATTTTTCCTTGATTAAGAAATGGGTGCAATGACTAGCCTAGTAAATGTCACAGAAGGTAGGGAGACATGGGTGTTGGCAGCTAGGACTGCTTCGGGTGCAAGTGAGGGACTCAGACAGAACCTGACCTTTCTATTTGCTAAGGGCTTGTTCACAGATGCAGGAAAGACTGCCTGACCCTTCCCAAAGAGACGAGGGCTGGGCTACACCCAGTGTTGACTTTCTTCCTAAATGGTCTCCTTCAGTGGCTACTTTGAGCCTTTTTTTTTTTCAAGTCAGGTTCTCACTCTGTCACCCACGCTGGAGTACAGTGGCATGATCATGACCTACCTCAGCCTTGACCTCCTGGGCCCAGGTGATCCTTCTGCCTCAGCCTTCTTTTTTTTTTTTAGATTAGAAAATATAGTTTATGTAGAAAATAAGAGAGAGAGAGAAAGAGGAGATTTGCCTCCTCAAGGTAGGGGAGGGTGGCGAAAGCCACAGCTCAAAGAGCACATGGCCACATCAGAGTCTAGTACAGCAATGGTCTGCCTCAGCCTTCTGAGAAGCTGAGACTACAGGCACATTCCACCATGCCCAGCTAATTTTTAAATTTTTTTTGTAGATATGAGGTATGTTGCCGAGGCTGGTCTCAAACTCCTAGGCTCAAGCAATCCTCCCGTTTTGGCCTTCCAGAGTGCTGGGACTACAGGCATGAACCACCACTTCTGGCTACTTCGAATCTTAATTGGAATTTTATTTATTTATTTATTTACTTACTTATTATTTTTGCAGAGATAAGGTCTCACTGTCTTGCCCAGGCTGGTCTCGAACTCCTGGCCTCAAGCAATCCTCCTTCCTGCCGCAGCCTCCCAAAGTGCTGGGATTTTTTTTCTTCAGAGTAGAGAAGGGCAGAGTAGAGTAGAGTAGAGAAGGTTTATTGAGCGCACTGCAAGAGAGCAGAGGGCAGGGCAGCAGTAGAGAGCTGTCTGTGAAGTGCTGGGATTACTGGTGTGGCCACTGTACCTGGCTAAGCGCATCTGTTAAACTTTCTGGATCTCACTTTACTTATCTCTAAATTGTGTGGTTTCTACCTATAGCGTGAAAGAAGTCATCCAAACACATGGCCCATGGTGTGCTCTCAATAACACAACCAATGGTATGCATTGTTGGGCAGTGGGAAGACAGGATCCAGTCTTTTTTTTTTTTTTTTTTTTTTTTGAGTTGGAGTCTCACTCTGTCACCCAGACTGGAGTGCAGCGGCCACTCCTGGCCACCGCAGCCTCAACCTGCTGGGCTCCGGCGATCCTTCCGCTCAGCCTTCCGAGTAGCGGGAACTACAGGCGCGTGCTACCACGTCCGGCTGATTTCTGATTTATTGTAGAGATGACGTCTCACCAAGTTGCCCAGGCGGGTCTCGAACCTGCAGGCTCAGGCAATCCACTCACCTCAGCCTCCCAAAGTGCGGGATTACAGGCTGAGCCACCAAGCCAGGCTGATCCAGCCTTTTTAATCTTCCTTGTTTCACAAAACTGTCCCGGCTGGCCACACTAACTGGGCCAACACCTACTCCATCCCACTCCTGCCTGGGCTGCAGAAGGCCTGGTCCCAGCCAAATGACCCAAGGATGCAGCCAGCACTCTGAGCTACCTCACTCCCAGTTCTTGGATTTCTATGGTTTCTGACCTAGAACTGTCCATCCACATCTAACTCCTCAGGATGGGCATGAACGGGGAGGTGGAAAATTGCTCAGAAATTGCTCAGAAGAAAGAAGACTGATGCTACATGGAAAATATGTATTGATATGGATGAATATCTATATTTACAGCCTACCTTGGAAGATCCCGAGAGACGATTTCAGAGAAGGGAACCATCACTCCCATTGGGATATTTAGGGAAGGCTTCAGGAGAAGGTGGCATTTACTTTCCTTAATATGCCAGGGATCATCTTTCCCCAGCTTCTGAACAACCAGTTTTCAACAAAGCCTCATTTATGTGAGCCTCCAGTCTTTTAGCAAGGGATTTTGAAAAGCTGGTCGGATCCGGGCTCAGTGGCTCAGCCTGTAATCCCGCGCCTTTGGGAGGCTGAGGTGAGTGGATTGCCCGAGCCCACGGGTTTGAGACCCGCCTGCGCAACTTGGCGAGACCTCATCTCTACAATAAGTCAAAAATTAGCCGGTCGTGGTAGTGCACGCCTGTAGTTCCAGCTACTTGGAAGGCTGAGGCGGAAGGATCGCCGGAGTCCAGCAGACGAGGCTGCGGTGGCCGGGAGCGGCCACTGCACTCCAGTCTGGGCGACAGAGTGAGACGCCAACTCAAAAAAAAAAAAAAGTGAGCCGGGCTCGGTGGCTCAGCCTGTAATCCCGCGCCTTTGGGAGGCTGAGGTGAGTGGATTGCCTGAGCCCACGGGTTCGAGACCCGCCTGGGCAACTTGGTGAGACCTCATCTCTACAATAAATCAAAAATTAGCTGGGTGTGGTAGCACGCGCCTATAGTTCCAGCTACTTGGAAGCCTGAGGCGGAAGGATCGCCGGAGTCCAGCAGGTCGAGGCTGCGGTGGCCGGGAGCGGCCACTACACTCCAGTCTGGGCGACAGAGTGAGACTCAAAAAAAAAAAAAAAAAAAAAATCTGGTTGGAAGCCGGTGGCTCACGGCTGTGTAAATCCAGCACTGTGGGAGGCGGAGGATTGCCTGAGCCCAGGGGTTGACACCAGCCCAGACAACCTGGGGAGATCTTGCCTCTACAATAAATCAAAAAATTAGCCGAGCATGGTGGTTCCAGCTACGTGGAAGGCTGAGGTGGAAGGATCACCTAAGCCCAGTGGGTCGAGGCTGCGGTGGCCCTGAGCGTGCCACTGCACTGCAACCTGGGCGACAGAGTGAGACGCCGACTTAGAAAGAAAAAAAAGAAAGAAGGAAAAGCTGGTCAGGGAACAACTGAGTGCCAGGGAGAGCCGGGTTAGCGGGAGGGCTGCACGGAACTGGGACTCCTAGGTTCTAGTCTGGCTCTGCAACTCATGAGCAAGTTCCAACATCCAGGCCCCTCCTGGTCTGTGAAATTAGGGTGATTAGGGAACTGGTCAGAAGCTCCCTAACTCTCCTCTGGTTTGCAACGTCTAGGATCCTGTGCCCCAGTCCCGCCCACCCTGGGTGGTACATCGGGGCACCTGGGGAAGAAGCCATGACAGGATTCATCGGATTCATGTTACAGTAACAGGATGCGTTTCGTGCTGCTCTCTGGACCTGGAAAAAACCAAGAATGCCAAGCGTGAACCGGCCTGCGAGCGTTTCCTGTTTCTCCGAAAGCTGACAGGCTGTCAGCATCCCAGTGCTGTGCCTGCCAAAAAAAAAACCAAAAACAAAAAAGACGGCATCTCCTCGTGCGCCCCCACCGCCCGCTCTTTCCTGCTCCTTCTAGGACGGGGCGTGGCCCCCGGTCTGCTTATTGGCTGGCACAGGAGCAGGAGGCGTCATTACTGCCGTCCCATTGGTGGAGCTGGTGAGGGAGGCGGGGTTAAGTCCGCAGCCTGGCGGCTCCTGCAGGGGGCCTGGTGCTCCCGGGTGCTCGGGCGCAGCGGAGGTCCCAGTTGGGTCCGTAGAGACGCTCAACGCTGATGCTCGGGGAGAAAGGCTCTTGGCACAGCCACGGGTCTGAAACAGGAGAGTTGGCTGCGGGATCTGCTTCCAGAATGCATTCACACTGCCAGACACCAGGCCCCCGCTGAAATCCCTTAAGCTGGGGTCTTCCGGGCCCTGGGACCACCCCACCGCCCGACCGGGGGTGGGTGGCGCTTTTGCTGGCTTTTTTGACCGGATCAGATGGGGTGAGGAGAGGGTCTGCGGTATCTGGTGTGCACAGCACTAGTGTCGCGAGCAGGAGTCAGCTGTCACACGCGCGCACAGTGGGTCCTTTGGAGAGAGTTTAATTGAAAGGACTGTTCACAAAGACCAAGGCCAAAGGCATAGGGAAGGCACGAGGGTGGGGCTAAATCTGGGGCTTGAGGCGACCGCCCTAACCCAGAGAACACCCAGTGAGAGAAAGAGAGGGGGAGGGAGAGTGCAGGCAGTGTGCGGTCCCCAGGTGACCCCCGCGCTCCTGAGGACCCCGCAGGAGTTCAGGGAGTGAACTCGACCTTGCTCGTCCTCCGCCCGCTTTCCTCCTGGGAGCTGGAGCCGCAGTAACGCTGTCCCCGTGGCCAGAGGGACCCATGTCCGGCCCATCTCGCTAATGTTTAAGTGGCTTTATTTTTGTCTCTGTGGTTTAGGGATAATCGAATAAAGAATAGCTGCATCCAGAGAAAAGTCAGACATTGTCATCCCCAAATGCCCTGCCTCCCGCTGGTCTTGCATCCTTGGGCCTATTTATGGATGTGGGCTTTCCTGTGGCAGGGTCTGGGTGGCTTGTCCCTAGGCACTGGCTCTCCTCCCTCACAGTCACCAGAAAGCCCACACACTGGGCCAGGCCTTCTGGCCAGGAAAGCCCCTGGAGTGGCCGCTGGCTCCGAATCACACCCTGACATGGCTTAGAAACTTGAGTTGCTGCGTCATTGATACTTCTCTGGGCCTTTAAAAAAACATTTTTTTTTTAGACAAGGTCTTTTCTGTACCCCAGGCTGGAGTGCAGTAGCATGGTCCTGGCTCACTGCAGCCTTGAACTCCTAGACTCAGGCCATCTTCCTGCCTCAGCACCACCATGCCAGGCTAATTTTTTGATTTTCATTTTTTGGAGAAACAGAGGTCCTGGGGTCTCGCTATATTGTCCAGGCTGATCTCGAAAATTCCTGGCCTCAAGCAATCTCCCTGCCTCAGCCTCCCAAAGTGTGGGGATTTCAGACATGAGCCACTGTCCCCAGCCTTCCCAGCCACTTTTGTTTTTTGGGGTTTTTTTGAGTCAGAGTCTCCCAAAAAACTGGTATTACAGGCATGAGCCGCTGAGCCCAGCTCCCAGCCACTTCTGTACAAAGAATTTCAGCTGAAAGAAGGCACCAATGGCTGCAAATTGTGAGAACAAACATACTTTTTGTCCCAACAACATAAAATACTGAAAGGAGTTTTGCTTTTAGAAAATCATATAAACTGCCCACATCTATGCTGACCAAGTAAAAGTGCACGTTGGGACGGGGTGGAATGGCTCACGCCTGTAATACCAGCACTTTGGGAGGCCGAGGAGGAAGGATGGTTTGAGCCCAGGAGTTCAAGACCAGCCTGGACAATATAGAGAGACCTCATTGCCACAAAAACCAAAAAATTAGCCAGGCATGGTGGTACGCACCTGTAGTCCCAGCTATTTAGGAGGCTGAGGTAAAATTGAGCCTAGAAGTTCAAGGCTGTGGTGAGCTGAGATAATGCCACTGTCTTCCAGCCTGGGCTACAGAATGAGACCCCAAATCAAAAAAAAAAAGAAAAAGTGCAACTTTGTAAGTAAAAAAACAAATTGGGGACACTTGAACTCATTTCCAGAGCATAGCTTAAGGGACCAGTCTCATTTTCTGCCCACAAGGAGCTAATAGTCTAAAAGAAGTTGAGGCCAGGCACAGTGGCTAACGCCTGTAATTCTAGCACATTGGGAGGCTGAGGCGAGAGGATTGTTTGAGCCCAGGGGTCTGGGACCAGCCTGGGGAACTTGATGAAAACTCATCTCTACAATAAATCAAAAATTTAGCTGGGTGTGGTGGTGCACACCTGTGGTTTCAGCTAATTGGAAGACTGAGGTAAAAGGATCGCCTGAGCCCAGCAGGTCGAAGGTGCAGTGGTCGTGAATGTGCCACTGCAGTCCAGCCTGGGCGACAGAGACTCTGACTCAAAAAATAAAATAAAAAATAAAAGAAGTTGAAGAAAACTCATATATGGCCAGGCTCAGAGGCTCAGCCTGTAATCCCAGCACTTTGGTAGACCGAGGTGAGTGGATTGCCTGAGCCCGCGGGTTTGAGACCCGCCCAGGCAACTTGACAAGACCTCATCTCTATGATAAAAATAAATACATAAATTTAAAAACTAGCTGGGCGTGGTCATGCACACCTGTAGTTCCGGCTACTTGGAAGGCTGAGGCGGAAGGATTGCCAGAGCCCAGCAGGGCAAGGCTGTGGTAGCTGGGAACGTGCCACTGCACTCCAGTCTGGGTGACAGAGTGAGACTCCAACTCAAAAAAAAAAAAAAAAAAAGAAAAGAAAAGAAAAGTCATATGTATTGGATATTGGATACTTCCTAGCTGTGTGATTCTAGGTAAGTTTCTTAGCCCCTCTAGGCTTCTGTTTTCTCATCTATAAAATGGAAATAATCACACTGTCTCTTAGTGTTTGCTGAGATTAAATGAGCTCATCTCTGGAAGGCACTGGAACTATGTCTGGTGCACAGGAAAATGGTATTTAAGTGTTGCCCAGTATCAGCTGTTGTCACATGCCAGCCCAGGGAGAGAGGTGCACAGTCTTTGCTTTCCACCAAGGAGTCTGCAGGTATGTTCTTCCCATTACCCAAGGCCAGCCAGCCATTAAGGGGAGCCACCGGTCTCCTGATCTTTGTTCCCTGAGGAGAGATGTCCCCAGAACTCTTTGTCTAAGCCCTTCCCCTTCTAGTCCCCATGCCAAAAACCTGAACTTGCCCATGTGGCACTTGGTGGTAGAAAGTGACCTTGAGTTGAGATTCAGAAGACACTCAGTTTAGCAGCTGAGTAACCTTGACCAGTGCACTTAACCTCTCTGGGCCTCACAGTACCTATCTGCAAGTTAGAGATAATACCTGTCCTTCCCTCCTGCCGGCATGCAGGGTGGTTGTAAAAGATCACATGCAGAGTAACAAGCTCTTCCTAGATGTAAAGTCACCACGTGGAGTCGAGTCCCCACTGCTCCTGCAACCCCAAAACGGCGCTCCAACCCCAAACTGTACTCTCTAATGCTCAGCTGAGAGTGGAAAGGGTTAAAATAAATCAACCTCAGTGGTGTGCAGGGGCTCCAGAGGGGCACCTTAGCCACTTGGTGTCCTGGTCTGCTCCCATGCCAGGCTGCTGTAGGGAGGAGCCCTTGGCCCAAGTGAACCCTTGAACTGCTGGGTGTGAGGGGCGGAGGGAGAAGATGTCCCACGCCAGCTGGTTCTCAGGTTTCAGGAGGCAGCGCAGATCCTGCCCCACCCTGCTCAGGAGGGAAGGAGAACCATCTTGTGGAAGAGGTGGCCTCAGCCCCATGTAGGGCTGGAGAAGGTGGGGGAGGTGGTTGGCATGCAGCAACAAGTTCCCTTTGCAAAACCTAAAGCTTCTGGTTGCATGCAGCCGGATGTAGCGGAAAGTGCCAGGGGAGATAAGGGCCCTGTGAGCAGAGCACCCAAAGTTGGGAAGATAAAAATAGAAACACAGCCGGGCTCCGTGGCTCAGCCTGTAATCCCGCGCCTTTGGGAGGCTGAGGTGAGTGGATTGCCTGAGCCCGCGGGTTCGAGACTCGCCTGACCTCATCTCTACAATAAAATCAAAAAATCAGCCGGGCGTGGTAGCGCGCGCCTGTAATTCCGGCTACTTGGAAGGCTGAGGCGAAAGGATCGCCAGAGCCCAGCAGGTCGAGGCTGCGGTGGCCGGAAGCGGCCACTGCACTCCAGTGTGGGCGACAGAGGGAGACTCCAGCTCAAAAAAAAAAAAGAAACATAGCTCTCCCTCCCTCACTCCAGCTGAAGAATGTCTGCGTGGAAAGCCACTCTGGAATGCCGCAGAAGCAACTGTGCAAATTATGCTTATTATGTAAAATACTACAAGTGTGGGGCCTAGTGCTGGCCTGACATATAGTACGTGTCAATGAATGTTGCTCCCCTTACACACACACACACACACACACACACACACACACACACACACACACATACACACAGCTATATCTGCCCCCACCACAAGCCGAAATGCAAACACCAAGCACCTCCTATGTTTCAGGCACTGTGCAAGGCTTAGAGGGCCGGGCCCTCTGAGAATAGGCCCTGGCCTCAGGGAGCTTCCAGTCTGGTGATTGAGCCCCACTTACGGGACCCCTGGAGAGGGACTCTGGAGTTATGGGTGCTGGGGGGCTGCCCTCCAGGCTGAGGAAACAGGAGCTTCAGGAGGACTGTGGGATGTGGGTCAGGGAGTGAGGGTCATCAGGTGGTGTTTCTTGGTCACACACCTACTGGAGCTACTCACTTGGCGCTCATTGAGAGGCAGGACCTTGGCCGTCCACCCTTGCAGGCCTCCCCATAATAGGCACACAGCATGGAGCCCCTGTCATGGAAGGGGCATGGCAGGGTGGCCCTTGTCCCAGGTGTCAGCACAGGTGGACTGGAAGAATCCACCATCCTACTTCCGGCAGCAGGAGAACATTCCACTCCGTCACAAGGTCCTCATGGGCAAAAGTTCTTCCGAACTGGCTCCTCTAATTCCAGGGGCGGGGCCTGGGACCTCATCACTTCTCCCTCCTGTCCGTCAATCACCCTTCTTCCCATATCTGGGGACAGGTGGCCAGCCCCCTCCACCCTGGGCTCCGGCAGGATTGCTCCAGGATGTCAGATCTGGGGTGGGATAGGGGAGGGTGGCAAAAGGGCCCCCTTGGTGGTCTGCTCTTTGGGTATGATATCTCGAGAGAGGCTGACCCTTCACGCCACCTGTATTAATCGGCTCCTCAGTTATGAGGGGGAAGTTTCCGTCTCCTCCAGCCACACCTTTGTACAAAGAGTTGAGAACCTGGGTATGGGGGAAGGAAAGGGATAACTGAGGCTTGAACCCTGGGAGGTGGTGCATCAGAGCAGGCTAAGAACAAGGATCATGAACAGAGCACCTACTGTGTGCTCGGCTCTATACCAGGCCCACTGCACGAATCCCTCACCACCACAACCTTCTGAAGTGGGTGCTCAAACCTCCCTTTTTTTTTTTTTTGAGTCCAGGTCACACTCTGCTGCCCAGGCTGGAGTGCAATGGCATGATCTAATGCTGGGCTCAGGCGATCCTTCCACCTCAGAGAAGCTGGAACTACAGATGTGCGCCACAACACCTGGCTAATTTTTAAATTTTTTGTCAAGACAAGGTCTTGCTATGTGGCCCAGGGTGGTCTTGAATTCCTGGGCTCAAGCGATCCTCCCGCCTCAGGCTCCCAAAGTACGGCCATGAGCCACCATGCCCAGCTGTCTTTTACAGATGAGGAAACTGAGGCACAGAGAGTTTAACTTGGTTGCCCAGAGTCACACAGCCAGCAGAAAGGAGTGGCTTCTGGTCTGGTTCTCCTGGAGGTGCCATCCTTTCTGACTGAGGCTCCCCAGTGTGTCCCCGGGACTGGTATCCATTCTGAGTGAACGGCTGCAGGTGGACTGCCGGCTGCGGCCCGAGGAACCATGTGGGGCAGAGCTGGCCTGGTGAGCCTGCAGCTCTGTCACAGACGGGCTAGGGCTGTGGGTACCCTGTTGGCCAATGGAGGGCTATGGAAGGGGTTTGCACAGGCCACCCTGTCCCCAAAGTCACCAGACCCTCTTCCCTGCAGTAAGCAGGGGTCCCCAAACCTCAGATTCCAGTGTGGGTGAAGATTGCTTTCTGCTTTCCCAGCTGATGCACTTGGAAAAGCCCCTGACTCCACCAGGGGCCACAGAGTGCTGTGTAATTTCCTCTGTGGGTCAGTCCTTCACTGAGGGCTGTGACATGGCCATGATTCAGGCCTTGGCCCACCACCAACAAGCCACCAGCTGCCTGGCTTCCAGTTGGCTTGGTGGACGTAGAAGTGGCTACCCACTGCTCCCCCACTCCTGCTCCATCCTGCACTGAGGCAGGAGGGCATTGCGGGGATGAGCCGGGCAGACCCACTGAGGGTAACGCTGTCCCCGGAGCAGGTCAAGTGCCAGTTGCAGTTCTGGGGTGCCACTGGGAAGAACTGTGTCTGAGACAGACCCCCAGCTAGCTCCTGGGCAAGTCAGCCATGAGCCAGGACCAGGAATCCAGGTGCCACCAGCTCCTCCCCACTCCATCCCCAAGTAAGAGCATATTCCACCTTCCCAACAGCTCAGGAGACCCACAGGGGAATTTGCTTTGCTTGGAGAAAGGTAATTAAAAAACCCAACCAAACCATGGATTTGAATTGAACCGCCTTCAAGAAATTCACCATGTATGGACAGGACTGGAAACTCAGTAGCTGTTTAGAAAAAAGAAAGATCATCTCTGGATCCTTGTTCTGAGCTGACAGTGGCTCACCAGAGCCCCTTGGGGTGGGGCGCACAGGCTGGGGTGCCAGTCATACTTCTCAGCAATTTAACGTCACGTGTTGTGTGTCACCAAGGCCATGACTCACCCCTGCGCTTGCCAAAGCTCATTCACAAAGGGGCGAAACTGCGATGCAGGCACTTTTCAGAGTGAGGACTCTCCGTCTCCTGGAGGGGAAATCAAGGCCATGCAGGAGATGGGCCATGCCAGCTAGCCAATGGGGAGGGCCCCCAGGGCCAGCACCCACAGAGTGCAGTTCTGTGTTCCCAGCTCCTAGGATTTAAACAAATGTCTCTTGGATGACTGAATGAACAGCAGAAAAAAACGAAGCTAATACAAAACCTTAAAGCTCTTACTTAAAAATTTTTTTTTTAATTTTTGTAATAAATTAAGACTGGGTCTTGCTATGTTGCCCAGGCTGGTCTCAAACTCCTGGCCTCAAGCAATTCTCCTGCCTCAGCCTCCCTAGAGGGGGTGGGGTGAGCAGCCATTTGCGGGCCCTCTGACAGGCTATCCTCGGTCAGGCTGTCCTGGGTCAGACTGTCCTGACAGGGTAGGTAGAGGCAGCTATCCACACTGCAAGTTCTACCATCTTCCAGCAACCTCTCCTTGACTGGAAATCCCCACCTTTAGTGGCTCCTATAACTGGACAACCATGGTTGGAGCAGCTGTCACCCGGAGATCAGATGGCAGGGACAGTTTTGAGCTTGCCTAAAGGTTCTGGAATCTGGACCACATAGTAGGGCGAACCAAACAATCCACACCTCACTCCAGATAAAATTCCTAATGGATTCCAGAACTAAGAAGACCTTCTGGACACTTACTGCCCCAGAAGCTTTTTTTTTTTTTCCTTGAGTTGGAGTCTCACTCCATCACCCAGGCTAGAGTGCAGTGAAACGCTCACGGCCACACCAGCGTAGACCTGCTGGGCTCCGGCGATCCTTTCACCTCAGCCTCCCAAGTAGCCGGAACTACAGGTGCGTGCTACTGCACCCAACTAACTTTTGATTTATTGTAGTGACGAGTTCTTACCAAGTTGCCTAGGCTGTTCTCGAACCCGTGGGCTCGGGCACTCCAGTTGCCTCAGCCTCCCAAAGTGCTGGGATTACAGGCTTGATTAAGCTTCCCCAGCCCTCAGAAGCTTAACCTGGGATAAGATATCACTCCACCTGGTCCCTCCCCCCTACCTGCTAATCCCCCACAGGACGTTACTGGTCCTTCCTAGTGATATCTTCCCTTAGTGGTAAGGGGTACACTAGGCCCAAACTTCTGGAATAGGGGGATGAAGGTTTTTTCAAGCCAGATCCATGATCTCGGGCTTCTTTTTTCCTCTTTCCTGATTTGGGGTTTTTGTTGTCTGTATTCCCTACTGTCTTATTTTTCTTTTTTTTGAGTTGGAGCCTCACTCGGTCGCCCAGACTGGAGTGCAGTGACCGCTCCCGGCCACTGCAGCCTCGATCCGCTGGGCTCCGGCGATCCTTCCGCGTCAGCCTTCCGAGTAGCCGGAATTACAGGCGCGCACTACCACGCCTGGCTGATTTTTTTTTAATTTATTTATTGTAGAGATGAGGTCTCACCAAGGTGCCCAAGCGGGTCTCAAACCCGCGGGCTCAGGCAATGCACTCACCTCAGCCTCCCAAGGCGCAGGATTACAGGCTGAGCCACTGAGCCCGGCTTACTTTTCTTTTTTACAAAATATTTTTTCCTTGAAGTACATCTTTTTTTTTCTCTGCCCTTTTCTTTCTTTGCCTTCTCCTTAGTAAATCAAATTGTCTAATTGTCAACCTGGCAGTGGGAATCGGAACCCAGAGGGGATGTGGCACAGGACAGAGTTTTCCAGGAGAGGCAAGAGCTCAGCCCACCCACGTAGCAGGCAAGTTCAATCCTCCTGGGCCCTCCTGTCCAGCTTCACCTTGAGATACCTGGAGGCAGAGAGGAGCAGGGGGAAGACAGCAAGGGCTGGGTCCCTAAGAGAAAAGACTGACAGAACAAAGAACATAACAGTCTTAGAGGCTGATCACAAAACACTGAAGCTGAGGGACCAGAAGCACAGCAGGGTGGTGCCGCCTGACAACTCGTCTGCTCTGCGCTCAGGCCTGGGATGTCCCCATGGCGGGATTTCTCACTGTGGGGGGCCTTCCATAGACGTGCATTTTTACCACTTTCTAACCATAAACAAAAGCTCCCCTGGCACACAGCTTTCAAAGACTGCTGTCTCTAAAAGGAAATTGGGACTGCGTTTTCCCACAAGAAGGAATTGTGATTACTCAGAACTCCCTCTTGACATTCTTGTGAACGTCTGAGAAATTCCCAGTGCTTCCCGTGGCCCTCAGCGCGGGAAGCCAGGGATGTGTGGACTCACACAGGCAGCACTTTGGGCTCATGGCAATTGCACAAATCATTGCGTAATGGCAAGTGTGTATGAGTGTGTTACTTTGCTTGATAATGAAAGGAAATGCAAATAAAGAAATGATGACTTCTGGTAAACTTATGCCTAAAAGATGACTTAACTTCCTACTTTCTCTCTCTCCCTTCTCCTCAGAAACTTCCTCTAAGATCCCAGGAACTTCTTTCCCAGAGTAGCTTTCCAGGATTGCTGCAGGACACGTGACAATTCATGTAATTATTTCTGAGACCCCCTACTTTGGGGCTCAAAGTTACCCTCAAGCCCAGAGATGGCTGCCGGGACTCTCCAAGTGAGAGGGGCCCTCTGGCCACCAGCCAGCTTCCCATACGAAGTGAAACTCCAGCTCCAGAAAAGACCTGAGGCATCTTGGCAAATGCCAGAGACCTGCTAGAAAAGGGCCTGTAGAAGCTTGCCCCCTTCGCCCCAAGGAGACAGACAGCTCACCTTGGTCACCTACCACCATGGAGGTGAGCCCATGGGAGGCTGGATGTGTCCGGGGAGACCCATGTGCCTCGCTAACCCGTGGCCTGCCGGAGTCCAGAGAAGGTGCCTGCAGCGAGCCCCGAGGATGTAGCCACCGAAAAACAGAAAATTCTGGAAAATAAGGTTTTCCAGGATTCTTTGCCTGGGTGCATGTTGTTGACACGTAAACATCTATCTCAGCCTCCAAAGAATGATTTTTTTTAAAAGGAGAAAGAAAGGAAGGAGGGAAGGAAGGAAGGAAAGGGGGAGAGGGAAAAGAAAGTGAAAGAAAAAGAGACAAAACCAAAGTTTAGGTCTGTGCTGTTCACTGCCCACACACGCGGTTGCGTATCCAAAACGTGACTGGTCTGAAATGAGATATGTGATAAATGTAAACTGAACACTGGAAAGAAAGACGTAGTAAAAAAAAGGGGGGGATTGTAAAAGACTTAACAATTAATAATTGTAATCAATTATATGTTGAAATAATAATACTTTGAAGGTTTTTGATTAAACAAAATAGATTTCAGTTCATTTCACCTATTTTCTTTTTTTTTTTGAGTCAGGTTCTCATTCTGTTGCCCAGGCTGGAGTGCAGCGGTGTGATCACAGCTCCCTGCAGCCTTGGCCTCCCGAGTAACTGAGACTACTGCTGCACACCACCACACTCAGATAATTTTTAAAAAATTTTTGTAGAGGCTGAGGCGGAAGGACTGCCGGAGCCCAGCAGGTCGAGTGCAGCGGCCACTGCACTCCAGTCTGGGCAACAGAGTGAGACTCCAACTCAAAAAAAAAAAAATTTTTTTTGTAGAGATGGAGATCTTGCTATGTTGTCCAGGCTGTTCTCAAACTCCTGACTTTGAGCAACCCTCCTGCCTTGGTTTCCCAAAGTGCTGGGATTACAGGCATGAGCCACCATGCCTGGCCTTCACTCATATATATATCTATATATTTTAGATTGAAAAATGTAGTTTATTTAGAAAGTAAATCTGAGAGAGAAAGAGGAGGAGGCAGCCAAAGCCAAGAAACAAGGCGGCCATAGTTCAAAGAGCCATGTGAACACACCAGAGTTTAATAAAGCAATGGTGAGTGGAGACAGAGAGAGAAGATTCACCTCCCCAAGGTAGGGGAGGCGGCCAAAGTTTAGGCAAACGTGACCTGGCTATAGCTCAAAGAACATATGGCCAGACCATAGCTTAGCAAGGCAATGGCTAGAAAATAAATTAGAGAGAGAAAAAGAGCGAGGAGATTCACCTCTCCAAGGTGGGAGAGGGAGACAAAGCTTAGGAAATATGACAGTGGGCATAGCTTAAAGAATGCATGGCCACACCAGAGTTTAGTAAAACAATAGCCACTTATTTTATTTATTTATTTGTTATTTATTATTTATTATTTATTTTTTGAGTTGGAGTCTTACTCTGTCGCCCAGACTGGAGTGTAGCGGCCGCTCCCGGCCACCGCAGCCTCGACCTGCTGGGCTCCGGCGATCCTTCCGCCTCAGCCTTCAAAGTAGCTGGAACTAGAGGTGTGCACTCCCACGCCTGGCTAAAACCTATTTTTTAAAACGTGGCTACTAGAACGCTGCTGGCTCAGTCTGTGGCCTGCCCTCAAATGTCCAAGGCAGCACTAACCCAGGTATTTGCCTCAGAGCCAACCATGCAGCCTAGCCCCAGTCCCACTTCTGTTTCCTACCAAATCCTCAAGGTCTCGGGTTCAACCCGCTTTCCCTGAATGGGACTAGAAGTAAGCTAGCCCAGATGTGGGTGTCTTGATTCTTGGGTTCTCCAGATAAAATCCAAGCATTTCCTGAAAAACCCTTTTGCTATTATTATTTTTTTTTTTTGAGTTGGAGTCTCACTCTGTCACCCAGACTGGAGTGCAGCGACATGCTCCTAGCCACCGCAGACTCAAACTGCTGGGCTCCAGCGATCCTTCTACCTCAGCCTTCCAAGTAGCCGGAACTACAGACGCACGTTACCACACCCAGCTATTTTTTAAAAATTTATTGTAGAGATGAGGTCTCACCAAGTTGCCCAGGCGGGTCGCAAACCTGTGGGCTCAGGCAATTCACTCACCTCGGCCTCCCAAAGCACTGGGATTGCAGGCTGAGCCACTGAGCCCGGCCCCTTTTGCTTTTTAAGTAGCTATTTTCTGAGTGCTACTTGAACTTTGAAAATCATGCATTGCATATAAAGGTACCCACAGACTTTTTGGCACTCGTTTCAGATAGCCGTTAGGTGGCTCTGTGATGGCAAGGGAAACTTTGAATAGGACGCATGAGTCGTAGGAGGGTTTTGGCTAGGTATCCTTGGTGACCAAGGCTTGGAGAGACACTGTTCAAGTTTGAGTCCAGGTTCACCGGTCGTTAGCAGAACTTTTTAAAGGGGTAACTAGGGGCCGGGGGCAGTGGCTCAGCCTGTAATCCCAGCATTTTGGGAGGCCGAGGCGAGAGGGTTGCCTGAACCTGAGGGGTCCAGACCAACCTGGGCAACTTGGTGAGACCTCATCTCTACAACAAATCACAAAAACTAGCCGGGCGTGGTGACGTGCGTCTGTAGTTCCAACTATGTGAGAGGCTGAGATGGAAGGATTGCCTGAGCCCAGTGGGTTGAGGCTGCGGGGGCCGTGAGCGTGAGCGTGAGCGTGCCACTGCACTCCAGCCTGGGCGACAAAAGCGAGACTCCAACTCAAAAAAAAAAGTGGAATGGTAACTATGGAGCATCACAACAACAGTCACAGAACATTCCTTCCAATAACATGCATTGAGCACTGGCTCTGTGCCTGGGAGTACACTAGGCGATGAATGCAGCTGGAGCTGTAGGACTCTGAAGGAGGGAGGGCCGGCTGGATGTGCAATACGGGCAGGAAGAAGTCCCTGTGTCACCAGTCCTACTGCTCCGTCACCCAAGCCACAAACTTGTGTGTACGCATACTTCTATATAGTTGTAATCAGAGTACAGTTACAGGTGTTGCTTTATACTTCTTTTTTATTTTTTTGAGTTAGAGTCTCACTCTGTCGCCCTGACTGGGGTACAGTGGCACACTCATGGCCACCACAGGCTCGGCCCTCTGGGTTCAGGCGATCCTTCCTCTTCAACCTTCCAAGTAGCTGGAACTGCAGGTGCGTGTCACCATGCCCAGCTAATTTTTTGATTTATTGTAGAGACAAGGTCTTGCCAAGTTGCCCGGGCTGGCCTCAAACCCATGGGCTCAGGCAATCCTCTTACCTCCGCCTCCCCAAAGTGCTAGGATTATAGGCATGAGCCACCATGCCCAGGTATATTTTTTTCTCATAAGCATTTCCCATGTTCCTTTATAGTCCTCTTTATTTTATTTTATTTTTTAATCTTTTGAGTCTGAGTCTCACTTTGTCATCCAGGCTGGAGTGCAGTGGCATGATCCCAGCTCACCACTCATTGATCTCCTAGGCTCAGGTGATCCTTCTGTTCAGCCTCCTGAGTAGCTGGGACTACTGGCATGAACCGCCACGCCCAGCTAATTTTTGTAAAGACAAGGTCTCACTATACTGCCCAGGCTGGTCTCGAACTCCCAGCTTAAGAGATTCTCTGGCCTCAGCCTTACAAAGTGCTGGGATTACAGGTGTGAGCCACCGTGCCTGGCCTTGTCCTCTTTAATAATCGAATAAAATTCCACCAAGTACTGTGCCAGTCTGTAACCTTCTGTGGGACATTTACTTTCTACTTTTGCACATTAAATAAGATAGCAGCAACTATGCAATTTTCTTTTCTTTTTTTTTTGAGTTGGAGTTTCACTCTGTCGCCCAGGCTGGAGTGCAGTGGCACACTCACGGCCACCGCAGCCTGGACCTGCTGGGTTCAGGCAATCCTTCCGATTCAGCCTTCCAAGTAGCTGGAACTATCACGCTCAGCTAATTTTTTTATTTACTGTAGAGACGAAGTCTTGCCAATTTGCTCAGGCTAGTCTTGAACCCCTGGGTTCAGGCAGTCCTCTTGCCTCAGCCTTCCAAAGTGCTGGGATTATAGGCATGAGCTACCACGCCCAACTGCTTTCCTTTTCTATCTTTCCTTTTGGTTTGATATTTTCTTTAGGATAAATTCCCAGAAAATAAATTACTTTACTGAAGGGCATGCATGTTTTTCCAGTTCTTGATTGATATTACCAAGGTGCTGTCCAAAAGGCGTGCATGAACTTACATTGCTCATAACAATGGAGGCATGTTCTAAGCTTCTCACAACTTTGCCAGGGTCAAGGTGTTACAGCATACACAGTTTTATATGTGTGTGTGTGTGTGTGTGTGTGTGTGTGTGTGTGTGTGTGTGTGTATACATGTATGTATGTATGTGTGTGTGGTGCATGCCTGTAGTTCCACCTACTTGGAAGGCTGAAGCAGAAGGATTTCCTGAGCCTAGCAGGATGAGGCTGTGGTGGCGGTGAGTGTGCCATTACCCTCCAGCCTGGGCCTGAAACTCTGACTAAAAAAAAAAAAGAAAAAAAGAAACCAAGATCTGGGTGCGAGAGGACTGGTTGCTACCAGGGTGTCATTTATCAGGCCTTCAGGTGATAAAGCAAAGAAATACGTATGCATTTACTAGCTTATGTGTATGTACATATCTATACACATTTCTATTGTAACCATTCGTGTCTACATGATGCCAGGCACGAGTTCTTGCTGATGCCCCAACTCTAATTCATGCCACATGGACCATTCTAGGGTCCTCCCCTTGCTTTTCTTCCCTCTCTTGCTCTGTAGGCATGTTTAGGTCTCCATTCCAGAGAAGGCTGATCACCCTATTGAAGAATTTTCTTTCTAGAAGTATATTATTTATAAAGGGAGAGAAAATTTGTGCCTTATTTCTACCAACAGAAAGAAAAAGTTTTACAAACAATTTAAAACATCCTTCAAGTTACCAGTAGACTCTGTGGTTGATGGGACAGAGCAGTCTGCATGGGTCACCAAAGCACGTGGGTCATGTGAGCCACCCTCCTGGTCCAAGGCCCTGCTGGCTTTATCCCCAGCAGTCCATGCCCCCCCTCCTGGAACTATGTGCCAGAGGCTCTGGACAAGAACTCGCAGGAGGGTCCTGAACCCATCTGTCCACCCTCTGAGGTCATATGCCCCTCAGTGTCTTTCTAGAAGCACTTGTTCTTGGCCCAAATGGGTTTCCCCTGCTGCGGTCAGTGCCTCTGCCACTTCAGGGAAGGAGCTCTTCTGTGTATTCTCAGCCTGGCCTCCCGCCTTCAGGGAGAGAATAAATCTCCTGTAGTTGCAGACAGGTATCATGAGTATCCCCCCTGTCTTCTCAAGCTAATGCCCATGTGAGCTTTGGTCTTATTATTATTATTATTATTAAGTTGGATTCTCACTCCGTCGCCCAGACTGTAGTGCAGTGGCACGCTCACGGACACCCCAGCCTCAACCTGCTGGGCTCTGGCGATCCTTCCGCCTCAGCCTTCCAAGCAGCCAGAACTACAGGTGTGTGCTACCACGCCTGGCTTTTTTTTTTTTTTTGAGTTGGAGTCTCACTCCGTTGCCCAGACTGGAGTGCAGTGCCACGCTCCCAGCCACTGCAGTCTCAACCTGCTGGGCTCCAGCGATCCTTCCGCCTCAGCCTTCCAAGTAGCTGGAACTACAGGCGTGCGCTACCATGCCCGGCTAATTTTTTTTTAAATTGTAGAAGTGAGGTCTCACCAAGTTGCCCAGGCTGGTCTCGAGCCTGCGGACTCAGGCAATCCACTCACTTTGGCCTCCCAAAGTGCTAGGATTACAGGCTGAGCCACCAAACCTGGCCGCTTTGGTCTTATTAAGGCGGAATTCTCCATCCAAGCCACTATAGCTTTCTGTGAAACAAACCTTATACTTAATTACACATAGTAAATATGTGCCAGACTCTGTTCCAAG
Source organism: Cephalopachus bancanus (assembly GCA_027257055.1). Lineage (NCBI taxonomy): Eukaryota > Metazoa > Chordata > Mammalia > Primates > Tarsiidae > Cephalopachus > Cephalopachus bancanus. Next base: position 668,703 of record JAPVLO010000083.1, on the reverse strand, counting down.
CATTTTGCATCTATGAATTTTTTTAACCCTCACAACAAGTCTATTAGTAGCTCTCTTTTTGTAGAGTAAGGCACATTGAGGTTTAGAGTTTTGCCTCTCACGCACCAAGTAACCAATGAAGCCAGGGTCTACAGTAACCATCATGACCATGCATACTGCCACTAAGTAATGCTTTAATGCATGTTCATTATTTTAAAAAAAGATGCCAGGTGCGGTGGCTGAAGCCAATCCCAGCACTTTGGGAGGCCGAGGTGAGAGGATTGCCTGAGTCCACTAGTTCGAGGCCAGCTTGGGCAACTTGGTGAGACCCTCGTCTCCACAATAAATCAAATAATTAGCTGGGCTTTGTGGCGCATGCCTGTAGTTCCAGCTACTTGGAAGGCTAAGGCAGAAGGATTGCCTGAACCCAGCAGGTCAAGGCTCCAGTGGCCTTGAGCATGCCACTGCCCTACAGCCTTGGTGACAGAGTGAGACTCTGACTCAATAACTAAAATAAAATTAAATTAAAATAAAAAACAAGGTAAGCCGGGTGCCGTAGCTCATACTTGTAATCCCAACACTTTGGGAGGCTGAGGCAAGAAGACTGCCTGAGCCCACTGTTCGAGACCAGCCTGGGAAACATGGCAAGACCTCGTCTTTACAACAAATCAAAAAATTAGCTGGGCTTAGTGGCACATGCTTGTGGTTCCAGTTACTTGGAAGGCTGAGTTGGAAGGTTCACCTGAGCCCAGCAGGTCGAGGTTGCAGTGGCCGTGAGCATGCCACTGCATTCCAGCCTGGGTGGCAGAGTGAGACTCCAACAAAAACACAAAAAAAGATAAAATAAAAAACGAACACAGAGATGCATGGAGTAAAACTGAGAGTCTTTATCACTGTTTTCCAATTTCTCTTTCCTCCTTAGAGGTAGCCACTCTTTAACTAGTTTGTGCACACCCTTCCAGACCTGTTTCTATGCATGAGATAGTCTGAGCATTTGAGAAGGACTTTACATATGAATATACAGCTACACATACAGATACAGATATATAAATATACTACATATGTAACACTTTTTTTGTTTGGTTTGGTTTTGTTTTCTTGAGTTGGAGTCTCACTCTGTCGCCCAGACTGGAGTGCAGTGGCACACTCACGGCCACCGCAGCCTCGACCTGCTGGGCTCCGACTATCCTCTGCCTCAGGCTTCCGAGTAGCTGGAACTACAGGCACGCATCACCCGACCCAGTTAATTTTTGATTTACTGTGGGGATGAGGTCTTGCCAAGCTGCCCAGGTCTTGAACCCCTAGGTTCAGGCAATCCTCTCGCCTCAGCCTCCCAAAGTGCTGGGATTATAGGCATGAGCCACTGCTCCTGGCCTACTTTGTTGTTGTTGTTGTTGTTTTGAGTCGGAGTCTCACTCTGTCACCCAGACTGGAGTATGGTGTCACACTCGTGGTCACTACAGCCTCGACCTGCTGGGCTCTGGTGATCCCTCCACCACAGCCTTCCAGGTAGCTGGAACTGCAGGCATGCACCATCACACTTGGCCAATCTTTGTTGATTTATTGCAGGGATGAAGTCTCATCAAGTTACCCAGGCTGGTCTTGAACCTGTGGGCTCAGGTAATCCTCTCACCTTGATCTCCCAAAGTGCTGGGATTACAGGTATAAGCCATCACACCGGTCATGTGATACTTTTGACTTGTTAATTTCACTTTTCAATATGTCTTAGAGATCTTTCAGTGTATATAAATCTATCTAGTCTTTTAAAGATTCTGTGGTGTAGATATACCATAATTATCTGGTCTCTAACTGATAGCTATTTAAATTGTTTCCAGCATATCATTAGATAAACAATGCTGTGATGAATATCTTTGCATATGCCTTGTGTGAGAGTGTTCAAGGGTGGATTCTCAGAAATGGAATTTCTGAATCAGAGTGAATCCACATTGAATATGTTACTACTGCCTAATTGTTCTCTACATTTAACATGTTTCTTCTGAATCCACATTGAACATGTTACTACTGCCTAATTGTTCTCCAAAAAGATTCGGCTGATTTTCATTCTCCCCAACGAGGCTTGAGAGCGCTGACTTTTCCCACACCCTCACCCACACTAAATAGTAGCAATCCTCAACATTTTTGCTAATCTGATAAGTGGAAAATGGGATCTCCTTGTTCGAATGTGAATTGATTTTATTTCATTTGTGTTTTTAGTCCCCTCATTTCTCATCTGTTACTGGGCTCTGAATTTCTTCTTTGGTCTTGTGTAAGCATTTGCATCCTTCTGAATAATCATCATCTAAAATGCTCTTTAAAACTCTTTGTTGGCCTCACCTTTGAGCTTAGGTGGATTAGGTTGAGAAACAGCTGTTTCCATTGCCAGAGCAGGTGCGGGTCTACCTGGAGTCATTGTCACGGTCCCTGTGGCACCTGGCAGGGTGACAACAGCTCAGCCAGCAGCAAGAGGGTGATTCTCTGCCTCTCCCCACAGATGCCTCCTTATCAGTCCTTCCCAGCGCGCCCCCCCCCCGAAGCCTCTCAAGTGCTCCTTCCTCAAGGATAAACTGTTCTAGAACACATCAGCCTTCAGAAATTTGTGGACATTTGTCACAGCCTCTAGGGTGGCTGTGACTCAGCTCCTACGTTGTCCGCGTGGAAAGCACCAATTCCCCCACACAACCCGCCCACTCGCCCTGGCCCTGGGCCCTCAGCAGTGCGTGTGCCTTCCTCGGCCTGTTGCTCTGTTCCAGCTCAACCTGTAATGGCCCTTCTGGGCCATTACAAAAATACGACACCCACAGATGCGAAGCCACTCAACTAGCACTATGAATAAATTACTCCATGAGAATAGATAGATATAGAAGTGTCTCTTTTTCTCGTCTTTGTTGATTTTTGTTTTTTTGAGCTAGGGTCTCTGTCGCCCAGGCTGAGGTACAGTAAGTAGCACGATCACAGCTCACCACAGCTTCAACCGCCTGGGCTCAGGTGATCCTTTCACTTCAGCTACCTGAGTGACTAGATCTACAGGCGCATGCCACCACACCTGGCTAATTTTTTGTAGAGATAAAGGTCCCACTATGTTGCCCAGGTTGGTCTCAAACTTCTTGACTCAAACAATCCTCCCACCTCAACCTCCAGGATTACAGGTGTGAACCGCCATGCCCAACCAGATAAGTAATTTTTTTAGAAATGTTCATTGGTTGGGCTCGGGGGTTCGTACCTGTAATGCCAGTTCTCTGGGAGACCAAGGCATGAGGATTGCTTGAGCCCAGGAGTTCGAGACCAGCCTGGACAACATAATCTCTACAAAGTAAAAATTAAAAAATGAGCCAGGCATAGTGATATGCACCTGTAGTCTCAGCTACTCCGGGGGATCACTTGAGCCCAGGAGTTTGAGGCTGCAGTGAGCTATGATCCCACCACTGTACTACAGTCTGGACAACAGAGTGAGATCCTGACTCTAAAAATAAAATTAAGAAATTCACTCATAAACATTCATATATTTTTGTTTTTATTGTTTTTGGTTTTGTTTTTTGTTTGTTTTTTGAGTTGGAGTCTCACTCCGTCGCCAGACTGGAGTGCAGTGGCCGCTCCCGGCCACCGCAGCCTCGACCTGCTGGGCTCTGGCTATCCTTCCGCCTCAGCCTTCCAAGTAGCTGGAACTACAGGAGCGCGCTACCACGCCCGGCTAATTTTTTTGATTTATTGTAGAGATGAGGTCTCGCCAAGTTGCCCAGGCGGGTCTCGACCCCACGGGCTCAGGCGATCCACTCACCTCAGACTCCCAAAGTGCAGGATTACAGGCTGAGCCACTGAGCCCGGCACATTCATATATATATATATTTTTTTTTTTTTTTTTTTTTTTTTTTTTTTTTTTGAGTTGGAGTCTCACTCAGTCGCCCAGACTGGAGTGCAGTGGCCGCTTCCGGCCACCGCAGCCTCGACCTGCTGGGCTCCGGCGATCCTTCCGCCTCAGCCTTCTGAGTAACCGGAATTACAGGCGCGCGCTACCACGCCCGGCTGATTTTTTGACTTATTGTAGAGATGAGGTCTCGCTGCCCAGGTGGGTCTCGAACCCGCGGGCTCAGGCAATCCACTCACCTCAGCCTCCCAAAGGCGCGGGATTACAGGCTGAGCCACCAAGCCCGGCTACATTCATATATTTTGTATGTAGATCCTTTTTAAGAAATGCAAATGGAAGACAGAGTATTCAGTACCTTGCTTTTTAAAAAATTAATGCTTCTCGAGACCTGTCCACATCAGTATGCACAGTTCTATTTTTTTTTTCCTGAGTTGGAGTCTCACTTTGTTGTCCAGGCTGGAGTGCAGTGGCACGCACACTCACAGCCACCCCAGGGTCGGCCTGCTGGGCTCAGGCAATCCTTCCACCTCAGCCTTCCAAGTAGTTGGAACTACAGGTGTGTGCTACCACACCGGCTAATTTTTGATTTATTGTAGAGTTGAGGTCTCGCCAAGTTGCCCAGGCTGTTCTCAAACCCATGGGCTCAGGCAATCCCCTCACCTCAGCCTCCCAAAGTACTGGGATCACAGGCTTGAACCACTGCGTCCAGCCATCTATTTCATTTTGAATGGCCACATATATTCCATGGAGATGTCACAGTTGGCCCTCTGTATCTGTGAGTTCTGCATCCAAAGATTCAATCAACTGTGGGATCAGAAATACCTAGGAATAAAAATTTAAAATAACAATACAACGATTTTAAATAATGCAAATTAAACTGGACATGGTGGCTCAAGTCTGTAATCCCAGCACTTTGGGAGGCAGAGGCTAGAGGATTGCCTGAGCCCTGGGGTCCAAGACCAGCCTGGGCAACTTGGCAAGACCTCGTCTTTACAATAAATCAAAAAATTAGCCGGGTGTGGTAGCGCGTGCATGTAGTTCCAGCTACTTGGAAGGCTGAGGCGGGAGGATCTCCGGAGCCCAGCAGGTGAGGCTGCGGTGCCCGGGAGCGTGCCACTGCACTCCAGCCTGGGTGACAGAGTGACACTCCGACTCAAAATAATCATAAAAATAATGTAAATTAAAAACAATACAGTGTAGTCACTATCTACATAGCATTTGGTATTACAAATAATCTAGAGATGATTTAAAGTATACAGGAAGATGTGCATAGATTATATGCAAATAGTATGTCATATTATATCAAGGACTTGAGCATCCAAGGAGTTTGGCATCTGCAGGGCTGGGGGTTTCTTGGAACCCATCCCCCGTGGATGCTGAAGGGTGACAGTATTTATTTGTTATCCAGTCCCTATTAATAGACATGTGGGTTGCTGCCATTTTTTTTTTTTTTTTTTTGCCATTACAAACAATGTTCCTTGAATAGACATCCTTGAGGGAATGTACCTGCAGCGTCAATTCCTAGAACTGGAATGGCAGGATCAAAGGAAATGTGCACTTTGATTTTGAAAGATATTGTCAAATTGCTCTCAGGGAGGCTGTGCCAATTTACTCTCCCTTCAGCAGTCACCAGGAGAGGCCACTTCCCTGCCCCTCACCGCATCAGACTTTATTAAATTTGTAAGACTTCACCCTCCTGATCCGTGAAAATGGTATCTCCCAGTAATGTTAATTTGTGTTTCTCAAAGTATGGTTGAGAAATGTTTCAAATGTTGAGATGTCACTTATATTTCTTTTTCTGTGAACTCCCTATTGTCTGTCTTTATTATCTGTTCAAAGGAGTTCTTCAATGCCAGGCATGGTGGCTCACCCTTGTAATCACAGCACTTTGGGAGGCCAAGGCAGGAGGATTGCTTGAGCCCAGGAGATCAAGACCAGCCTGGGCAACCTCATCTCTACAAAAAAATCAAAAAATTAGCCAGGCTTGCTGTTGTGCACCTGTAGTCCCAGCTACTTAGGATCTGAAGTGGGAGGATCACCTGAGCCCAGGAAGTTGAGGCTGTGGTGAGCCATGATCATACCACTGCACTTCACCCTGGGCAACAGAGTGAGACCCTGACTCAAAAACAAGAAAAAACAAGGCCATTGCCTTGCTAGATTCTGGAGTGACCACATACTCTTTGATCTATGGCTGTCGCCATGCTTCCTGGCTTTGGCCCCTTCCCCTATCTTAGGGAGGTGAATCTTCTCTCTCACTCTCTAATTTACTTTTATTTTTTATTTTATTTTATTTTTTTGAGTTGGAGTCTCACTCAGTCACCCAGACTGGAGTGCAGTGGCCGCTCCCGGCCACCACAGCCTCACCTGCTGGGCTCCGGCGATCCTTCCGCCTCAGCCTTCCGAGTAGCCGGAATTACAGGCATGCGCTGCCATGCCCGGCTGATTTTTTGATTTATTGTAGAGATGAGGTCTCGCTGCCCATGTGGGTCTCGAACCCGTGGGCTCAGGCATCCAATTTACTTTTAAATAAACTATATTTTCTAACCTAAAAAAAAGAGAATTCACCATATATGAAGTAATTTTGTATTTTTCTTTCTTTCTTTCTTTCTTTTTTTTTTTTTGTGAGTAAGCAGGATTTATTGAGAGGCCAGAGAAGCTCTCCCATTAGTGGGAGGGGACCTGAAGAAGTTGCCCTTTTCTTATGTGTGATAGAATAATTTCCCCAGTTTATTGTTTGTCTTTTGTTCATAGGTTTTTATTAGATAGATGTTGTCTTTATAGATTCTGGGTTTTCTGTCTTATAATAGCTTAGAATGTCAACACGCACATTTGGGTGTAGAAGAGTTGATTTTTGAACTTGAACTTCTTTTCTTTGTCTTTGCCCCTGTTCCCCTGAAGCAGTAGGAACCAAAGATTTCAAACCAAAGATTGGCCAACCTCCCCAGCCTCACTGATTCCTGGAGTCATCCAGGTGTGCTTGCACAGTGCATGGGAGGAGGCTGGAGTTCATTCCATCCTAGGCCAAGTGTCCACCTGGTATCCTTGGAGTTCCTTGTCTGGTCACTTCTGGGCTGTTACTCTTGTCCATCCCTCCCCCCCATACAGCTGTTGTGTCCTCCATGCTCCTGCACTTCCTCCTGAGGACACAGGACTCTTCTCAGCCTGCAGTGATGCAGAGGTCCATCTGCCTGGACACACCACATGATGGCCATTCTAACTTAGACCTCTGTCACTTCCCCTTGAATCATCCCAGGAAACTCAGAGCCCCTTTCTCAGGAATCTCACCCCAGCCTAGGGACACTCTCTAGTTGCAGAAATAGAAAGCTTACTGCTTCTCGCCAGGAAGTTTCTTTCTTTTTTTTTTTTTTTTGAGTCAGAGTCTTACTCTGTCGCCCAGGCTGGAGTGCAATGGCATGTTCACAACCACTGCAGCCTCAACCTGCTGGGCTCAGGTGATCCTTTCTCCTCAGCCTTCCAAATAGCTGGAACTACGCACGCACCACCATACTCAGCTAACTTTTTTTATTTATTGTAGAGATGAGGTCTCGCCAAGTTGCCCAGTCTGGTCTTGAATTCATGGGACCAGGCAATCCTCGGCCTCCCAAAGTGCTGGGATTATAGGCATGAGTTACCACGCCTGACCTCAGAAAGTTTCTTGAATCCATTCCTGTGTCTTTCTGAACTTGAACTTCTTTTCTTTGTCCTCCAAGGAGTCAGAATTCAGACACTCAAAGGCTTGGGAGACTTTCGTTCTTTCTGTTCATTTTTCTCCCCTTTCTGCTCTCAACATACCTTCCCTGAGGCAGTGAATGGCCAGAAGTGTGTCTGTGTGTGGATGGTTCCTGGCGGGGGAGAGGCCAGCTCTGTAAGGATGTCTCTGGAGGAGAGCCCAGCCAGGCACGAGGCCTGTGTTCAACCTCCGACACAGCCCAGAGCCTCCCCAACCGCTGTCTCAGTGGCCACTTGCTGCTCCCTGCTCCCTTTTCTTGGGCCTTCATCCGACACCACCTGGGCCGCTGTGGTTTGTGTACTTGCCAGGAACCCTTCCCCTGCAAGGCCTTTGTGGGCGGGGGCTGGCCAATCTTGCTCTTCTTTGTGGCCACGGGTTGTGGGCCTGCACATCCGGGCCCTCAGTCAGGCTGCGTGGCGTCCAGGTGCCTGCAGATTTCAACAGCCCGGAACTCCTTCCCAGGAGTTCCTCTCCCTGCCTGCTTTCTCTTTCCTGGGCAGGGCCAGGTCTCAGGATAGCCTGCCTCTCTACCTGGTCTCCAGCCCTCCGGCCACTTCTCATTTTCCCCCCCAGCACCCCCCATGCACTCACCCTGCTACCTGCCCTCATTTGGCTGGCACCTTCTCTGTCCCTGAAGCTGTGTGGTTACTCCCTTGCTGCCTGTAGTTTTCGTATGTTAATTAATTCTGTCTTCTCAGTGGCATCCCTGGGCTCCATCAGCAGGTTCCCTGAAGGGCCTCTGGCTAAACCTCTCTGAAATAGATGATGCATTCGTGGAGATTAGGAGGCAGATCCATTCCCACCCCTGGATTGGCTGGCTGGTCTCTCATTTTCCCCTGAGCCTCTTTGTTCATCAGTTAAATGGGGAGAAAAACAGTATCAACGTCACAGGGTGGCGAGGACACCATGGGCATCGTGAGCAGATTTATGAACATGTGCTGTCTGCCAGGCATGGTGGCTCACGCCCATAATCCCAGAACTTTGGGAGGTTGAGGCGAGAGGATTGCCTGAGCCCAGGATTTCAAGAGCCTGGGCAACACGATGAGACCTCGTCTCTACAGTAAATAAAAAAAATTAGCAGGTGGTATACACCTCTAGTCCCAGCTATTTGGAAGGCTAAGGCAGAAGGATCGCCTGAGCCCAGCAGGCCAAGGCTGCAGGAGCCATGATGGTGCCACTGCCCTCCAGCCTGGGCAACAGAATATTTATGGCATATGCATTTATGGCATATGGCATGTGCTATCGATTAATGTTAACATTGCGTGAAAAGCATTGCTTGTCATAATTGCTCCTACCTCGTGCAGCATAAATCTTGAGTCATACTTTTTTCTGGTAGGGGAGGGACTCCCCTACACTGTTTTTCTACTATTTCTCCCTCTTTTTTATGCAGTTCTCTCTCTCTCTCTCTCTCCCTCTTTTTAAATTTTGAGTTGGAGTTTCACTTTGTAGGCCAGGCTGGAGTGCAATGGAACAATCCCTGCCCACCGCAGCCTCAATCTTGAGAGCTCAGATAATCCTCCCACCTCAGTCTCCCAAGTAGCTGGGACTGCAGGTGTGCGCCACTATGCCTGGCTAATTTATTTATTGATTTATTTATTTTTGTAGAGACGAGGTCTCACCATGTTGCTCAGGCTGGTCTCAAACTGCCAGCCACAACCGGTTCTCCCCCATAGGCTCTCAAAGTGCTGGAATTACAGGCATGAGCCGCCACACTTTTTCTAATTAGAAGGTGGAGCTGAGAGTAGCAGCATTAGAGAGGAAACATAGTTCAGGGTGTGTGTGAATGGAAAGATAAACAGGCTATCAGCAGCCTCGCCTCCCAGAGTAGGAGGCAGCAAATCCAGTTGTGGGTGAATAAAGTGTGGAAACCTGGAGGCAGAGTGGAAATTCAGGGTCATGGGCCTGGAGAGGAAACAGGAGGTTTGAAGCAAACCAGGTTCACTGCAGAACTATCTGTACACAAAAGATTGCAAGCCACTTCAGTTTCCTCAGTGTGAGAAGGGCTAAGAACAGAGGGAGTATCCTGCAGCAAAAAGGTGAGAAATTGCATCATGTATTGAAGTGAAATGACATCCAAGATCTTTTATTAAATGAAATAACGTGTGTGTGTGTGTTTTGTTTGTTTATTTTTTGAGTCAGTGTCTCTGTCGCCTAGGCTGGAGTGCAGAGGCATGCTCACGGCCATTGCAGCCTCGACTTACTGCGCTTAGGCAATCCTTCCACCTCAGCCTTCCAAGTAGCTGGAACCACAGGCATGTGCCACCATGGCTTGCTTATTTTTTTATTTATCGTAGAAACAAGGTCTTGCCAAGTTGCCCAGGCTGGTCTCGAGCCCCTGACCTCAGGTGATCCTCTCACCTCCTCCTGGGATTACAGGCGTGAGCCACCGCACGCAGCACGTGTGGTTTTAAAGGAAGAAGAATATTTATGGCATATGCATTGAATATGCACACAGCCCTCTGGACGGATGCACAGAAACCCATTTCAGGAGTTAGTGTTTCATGAGTATAGAGTCTCGACTGAGGAAGATGAGAAAGTACTGGAGATGGATGGTGGAATGGCTGCACAACAATGTGAATGTACTTAATGCCCCTGAACTGTGCACTTATACTTGTTAAAATAGTGATTTTTATGTTATATGTATTTGACCAAAGTTAAACACAAAACAATTCAGTGGTTGCCTGTGGGAGAACTGGATGTTGGAGAAAAAGTGGGAGGGAGGCTTTTCACTGCCTGACCTTTTGTACCTGTTTGAAACTTTTTCAAAAAATGAATGAGTGAAGTTAAAACTATAAGAAGCAGAAAACAGCCAGGCATAGCAACTCCCGCCTGTAATCCTGGCATTTTGGGAGGCTGAGGTGGGCTGATTGCTTAAGCCCAGGAGTTCAAGACTTGCTTGGGGAATATAACAAAACTTCGTCTCTACAAAAATTTTAAAAATGAGCCAGGCATGGTAGCATGCACCTGTAGTCCCAGGTACTCAGGATACTGAGGTGGAAGGATTGCCTGAGTCCAGGAGGTCGAGGCTGTGGTGAGCCGTGATCATTGTGATCATAGCACTGCACTCCAGCCTGGGCGACAGAAACCCCAACTCAAAAAAAAAGCCGGGCATGGCAGCTCATGCCTGTAATCCCAGCACTTTGGGAGGTGGAGGTGAGAGGATTGCCTGAGCCCAGGGCTTCGAGACTACCCTGAGCAACTCGGTGAGACCTCATCTCTACAATAAATAAAAAAATTATCCAGAGTCGGACTCAGTGGCTCAGCCTGTAATCCCAGAGCTTTGGGAGGCTGAGGTGAGCGGATTGCCTGAGCCCACAGGTTTGAGACCCGCCTGGGCAACTTGGCGAGCCCTCATCTCTACAATAAATAAAAAACTAGCCGGGCGTGGTAGCGCGCACCTGTAGTTCCAGCTACTTGGAAGGCTGAGGCGGAAGGATCGCCGGAGCCCAGTGGGTCGAGGCTGCGGTGGCTGGGAGCGGCCACTGCACTCCAGTCTGGGTGACAGTGAGACTCCTACACAGAGAGAGAGAGAGAGAGAGAAAGAGAAAGAAAGAGAGAGAAAGAAAGACAAAGAAAGAAAGAAAGAAAGAAGCAGTAACCAGATAAAGCCCAAGGACAAGTCAAGCCTTGCTCTTCCTACAGCTGAGAGGCAGTACAGGACAGGCACTGTCTACAAAGCTGCCCAGGGTGTAGGAGAAGCAGGAGGGATCATGCAGCAACCAGGGGTGGACAGGAACAACATGAACACTCCTCACTGGAATCCAGCAGGAGGCAGACTGTCTGAGAGAGGCTGTGACTTTCCTTTCAGGGTCCAGCCCAGCCTGGGTGACCTTGCAGGGAGAGCGGCAGAGGAATAAACCCAGACTTCTCTCCCTTCCTCCCTTTGATCTCCACTGGGCTCCCCCCTGGCCGGTACCCAAAGGCAGCCAGAGTGCAAGGGCGGTGTCCCTACAGCTCACACAGCAGCCTCCGCCCCAGCACCGAGCAGGTGGACAAGGGTGGGGAAGACCAGAGAGACAAGGGATGATCTCTGCTGGGGCCCGCGGGCTGAGGGGTCAGCCTGGCTGGGCGCGCAGTCCATCTTCCCTGCTACCTACCCTGGTGTCCTTAGACACCATGATCTGTTACACCAGGTAATAGTCCCAGAAGGCTATTACCGGAGTGAAATCCATTCATCTATGTAAAATGTGAATGTACTTAATGCCACTGAACTGCACTTTTTTTTTTTTAGGAAAGCAGGATTTTTTGAGAGTACAGGAAAGCTCCCACAGTGGGAAGGGACCTGAAGGGGTTGCAGTGAACTGTACACTTAAACATTGTTTAAATGGCAAATTTTATATATATAAAACCACAATTAAATATACTCAGAAACTCAGAGCCCCTGAGAGATTTAGACATTGCAATATATATATATATATAAATAACCACAATTTTTTTAAAAACCAGGAAACATTTTGACAGTTGCCTGTGGAAGAACTGAGTGTTTCAGAAAGAGAGGGAAGAAGGAGGCTTTTCACTGCACGTTCTTTTGTATCCATTGAAATTCTTTAAAAAAAAATAAGTGAAATTAAAACTATAACAAGCAGTGCCAGGCATATGGTGGACACCAAACATATGAATTGTGACGGTTGCAGCTTCCCATGTGAGACCTAAAAACTTTCTCTTTTTTTCTTTTTTCAGTCAGGCTGGGATGTGGTGGTACAATCATGGCTCACTTGGGTTCAAGCAATCCTCTGCCTCATCTCCCTAGTAGTTGAGACTACAGGTGTGTGCCACCACACCTGCATACCGTTTTGATTTTTTTTTGGTAGAGACGTGGTCTCTTTATGTTGTCTAGGCTGATCTTGAATTCCTGGGCTCAAGCAATCCTCCCACCTCGGCCTCCCAAAGTGCTGGGATTACAGGTGTGAGTCACCATGCCTGGCCAAGACCTAAAAGCTTTCTATGACTTCTGCTGAGGAAGACTCGATTGTGCCAGGCCTGTCCTGAGAGGCAGAAGGAGGAAACCGGCAGTGGGCACTGCGGGCAGGCTGGCATGTGGGAACAAGAGTAATACCTAGAACCGAGCACCTGTGTCAGGGCTGTGCTGGGCCCACTGTGTCCACTGTCATTAAACCCTCATCACACCTGCAGGCTGGGTGAAATCGTCCTGTCTAACGGAGGAGGCCACCAAAACTCAGAGCAGTGAAGCTCCCTCTCCAAGACCGCACAGCTGTCACGAAGCTGACTCCACACCACACATGCTCACAGCTGCATCCCCCTGGCTGCTCAGTGTTCCTTGAGAAACTCAGAGCCCCTGAAAGATTTAGACATTGCAATATGAAAAATAAGAATTAAGAATATCCTCTGTTGAGAAGAATTTGCTCTGGGCATCTGTCAATTAGTATATGGGTCACCTCCTCGTTCCCTGTCCCTTGCCCCTTCACTAATGGAAAGATGATTTCTTTCCCCTGTCAGCCTTGGCTCATGGCAATTATAAATAATTAAGTGAGCCGGGCTCGGTGGCTCAGCTTGTAATCCCACGCGCTTGGGAGGCCGAGGTGAGTGGATTGCCTGAGCCCGCGGGTTCGAGACCTACCTGGGCAACTTGGTGAGCCCTCATCTCTACAATAAATCAAAAATTAGCCAGGTGTGGTAGCGCGCGCCTGTAATTCCGGCAACTCGGAAGGCTGAGGCCGAAGGATCGCCGGAGCCCAGCAGGTCGAGGCTGCGGTGGCCGGGAGTGGCCACTGCACTCCAGTCTGGGTGACAGAGTGAGACTCCAACTCAAAATAAATAAATAAATAAATAAATAAAATAATTAAGTGGATGAACAAATGGTATATTTACATGTATTTATTTGTGTGTATGTGTGTGTGTGTTGGAGTCTCCAGGCTGTAGTGCAGCAGCACACTCATGGCCACCCCAGTGTTGACCTGCTGAGCTCCTGAGATCCTTCCTCCTTAGCCTTCCAAGGAGCGGGAACTACAGGCGCACACTACCACTCCTGGCTCATTTTTTATTTCTTGTAGAGAAGGTCTCGCCAAATTGCCAGGGCTGGTCTCAAACCCGTGAGCTCAGGCAATCCGCTCGCCCCGGCCTCCCAAAGTGCTGGGATTACAGGCTGTGCCACTGAACCCGGCCACAAATGGTATATTTGAAGGACAAGTCAGCCAATGTAGAGAGGTGCTGGTGATGAGACTGAAAAGACAGTCTGAGTACACGGAAAGGCTTTGACATAAGACTGAGCAGTTGAGAGTCTGCCCACTAGGCAGGGCCATGCCCACTGGGGTTTTGGACAAGAGAGTGATGTGATGCCTCAAGGACTTTTTTTTAGTTTATATTTTTATTTTCAAGATGTGGGCAGAGTTCGGGATTAGGTATACAAGCAGGCATCGTACAGGCAAAGTTTGGGTCTCCTTTTGGGCCCCACTTTGCCTGGTTTGAGATCAGGTACCCTTGTTGGTGTTGTGTGCTCCCTCTTCCCCCCACAAGGACTTTTTTTTTTGAGTCGGAGTCTCACTCTGTCGCCCAGGCTGGAGTGCAGTGGCCGCTCCCGGCCACCGCAGCCTCGACCTGCCGGGCTCCGGCGATCCTTCCGCCTCAGCCTTCCGAGTAGCCGGAATTACAGGCGTGCGCTACCACGCCCGGCTGATGTTTTGATTTATTGTAGAGATGAGGTCTCGCCTGCCCAGGCGGGTCTCGAACCCGCGGGCTCAGGCCATCCACTCACCTCAGCCTCCCAAAGGCGCGGGATTACAGGCTGAGCCACCGAGCCCGGCTTCCCCCACAAGGACTTTAAGGAAGAGTTATCTCACGGGGAGTGAGGAGAGTTAGAAGAGATGGGACTGGTGTCAAAGTCACCATTCCGGGGCTCAGGGTGACAGTGTCTTTGAGAGGGGCAGAGGCAGGGAAGGACACTAAGAAGTAGCCAAGGAGAACTAGCCAGATCCGGTGGGCACCTGGGTTGGCTGAGGATCAACCATCCCCTTTGGCCGCAACAGGGAAGTCTGGCTTCCCTGGGAGGAGGAAGCTGAAGACTGAAAAAGTTTTCTTTCTGCATTTTGGTCCTACCGCCTGCCTCCCGAGGTGTAGGCTGGCCCCTCAGCTCACAGACCCTATTCATTCTTGTCAGGACCCGCATCACAAGCAAAGCATCTGCCCAGTGCCAGAATGAAGGACAGCACCAATCTGCTCTGATTCCAGAGTGAGATTCTGTCCCCCGAGATGGGGGGGGTTGGGTCCTTCCTTAGTCCCCAAGCCTTCTCTCCCACACAGGCAGACCATGGCAAGAACATTCTTGCAGACATGTTTTTTTATATCCCTTAGTGCGTTTCCAGGATATTCAGTGGGTAAGTTCTCAACCACCTGGAACCATTCTGCTATGCTAAAATCTGAGGGGCTGAGGTAGCACAGGGACAGAAGATTCTAGATTCTGGTGCTCCCTTGCTCACTCCAGTCCTGTCTTTTTTCTTTCTTTCTTTCTTTGAGTTGGAGTCTCGGCCACTGCAGCCTCGACCTGCTGGGTTCAGGCGATTCTTCAGCCTCAGACTTCCAAGTAGCTGGAACTACAGACATGCACCACCACGCCAGCTATTTTTTTAACTTATTGTAGAGATGAGGTCTTGCTGTGTTGCCCAGGCTGGTCTCAAACCCCTGGGCTCAGGCAATCCTCTCGCCTCCACCTCCCAAAGTGCTCCTTATAGGCGAGAGCCACTGCACCCGGCTCCAGTCCTGTCTTGAATGCCCAAGTTCAAGATGAAGTGGGCTTCAGGGAGAAGTGAGCAAACCATAAAGGAAGTGGCTGCCCTTCCCACTTGTGCACACAGAAAGGCATGTGGAGAGGAAGGCGAGAGACCACAGAAGGGAAGCTTCTGATCCTTGTCTGCAAGGCCAGTGCTGGGCAGATGGGATCTTTACCAGCAAGAACACAGGTTGAGTGGCCAGCAGCTCCTTCTAGTGTCCTGCAGATGATAGAGGTAAAATTAAAAGTAAAATTGGTCGGGCATGCTGGTGCATGCCTGTAGTTCTAGTTACTTGGAAGGCTGAGGTGGAAGAATCACCTAAGCCCAGTAGGTTGAGGCTGCAGTGACTGTAAGCATGCCAGTGCCCTGGGCGACAGAGTGAAACTCTGACTCAAAAAAAAAAAAAAAAAAAAGGCCGGGCTCGGTGGCTCAGCCTGTAATCCCAGCACTTTGGGAGGCCGAGGTGAGTGGATTGCCTGAGCCCACAGGTTCGAGACCCGCCTGGGCAACTTGGCGAGACCTCATCTCTACAATAAATCAAAAATTAGCCGGGCGTGGTAGCGCACACCTGTAGTTCCAGCTACTTGGAAGGCTGAGGCGGAAGGATCGCTGGAGCCCAGCAGGTCGAGGCTGTGGTGGCCACTGCACTCCAGTCTGGGCGACAGAGTGAGACTCTGACTCAAAAAAAAAAAAAAAGGCCATTTGAGTACATTCTCCTTACTAAAGGCACACCTCTGTAAGAAACAGGGACTAGGTGTGACGACTCATGCCTATAATCCCAGCCCTTTGGGAGACCAAGGCAGGAGGACTGCTTGAGCCTAGGAGTTTGAAACCAGCCTGGGAAACATAGCAACACCTCGTCTCTACAAAAATTAAAAAAATTAAAAAAAAATTAGCTGGACATGGTGGTGTGCACTCATTGTCCCAGCTACTTGGGAGGCTGAGGTGAAGGCTCGCCTAAGCCAAGAGGTCAAGGCTGTGGTGAGCTGTGATCATGCCAGAGCACCCGAGCCTGGGTGAGAGAGTGAGATTTTGACTCAGGAAAAGAAAAAAGGGGAGAGGGCAAGGCCCTCACCTGAAGCAGCCTTAGTGATATGAACTCTCTGCACTCAAATGGCCTTTTTTTTTTTTTGGAGTCAGAGTTGCACTCTGTAGCCCAGGCTGCAGGGCAGTGGCATGCTTACAGCCACTGCAGCCTCATCCTACCAGGCTTAGGTCATTCTTCCACCTCAGCCTTCCAAGTAACTGGAACTACCGGCATGCACCACCACGCCTGACTAATTTTACTTTTAATTTTGTTTTGTTTTTGTTTTTGTTTGAGTCGGAGTTGCACTCTGTCACCCAGGCTGGAGTGCAGTGACACACTCACGGTCACCCCAGCGTTGACCTGCTGGGCTCAGGCGATCCTTCCACCTCAGCCTTCCAAGTTGCCAGAACTACAGGCATGTGCCACCATGCCCGGCTATATTTTTTATTTATTGTAGAGAAAAGGTCTTGCCATGTTGCTCAGGCTGGTCTTGAATCTGTGGGCTCAGGCAATCCTCTCACCTCAGCCTTGCAATCTTGATTTTTTTGTAGAGACGAGGTCTCACCAAGTTGTCCAGGATCATCTCAAGTGCCTGGGCTCAGGCAATCCTCTTGCCTCCACCTCCCAAAGTGCTGGGATTACAGGCGTGAGCCACCGTGCCTGGCCTCAAAAGGCCATTTTTACTTTTTATTTTTTTTTGAGTTGGAGTCTCACTCTGTCACCCAGACTGGAGTGCAGTGGCAGCTCCCGGCCACCGAAGCCTCGACCTGCTGGGCTCCGGCGATCCTTCCGCCTCAGCCTTCCAAGTAGCTGGAACTACAGGTACGCGCTACCACGGCCGGTTAATTTTTGATTTATTGTAGAGATGAGGTCTTGCCAAGTTGCCCAGGCGGGTCTCGAACCCGCAGGCTCAGGCAATCCACTCACCTCAGCCTCCCAAAGGCACGGGATTACAGGCTGAGCCACGGAGCCCGGCTCAAAAGGCCATTTTTAAATGAATCTCCTGAGGATCAATTGAGCCACGCCTGCTCCTGGCAGATGGGATAGGGCAGAGCCACAGGCTCAAAGCACACTGTTATTTCACTCCTCTAACCAATGTTTATTGAGCACCTACTATATACCATGCCCTGTGCTGGGTAGGGGGAAATAATGGACAACACAGAAGTAACGTCCTTTTGAGGTTAAGATGCTCACAGGGCCAAGAGTTAAGATGCCAAGAGTTAAGATCCAAGGTTAAGATGCACACTGGGCTCACAAGTGTTCTAATCTCACACTCTCCAATGGACCCTAACTTTCAGACTGGAGGCCGGGAGGGAGCTGACAGCACCTAGAAAAGAAACAGGGTGGCGATGGCTCCTCCTACCTCAGGGGTTTGAAAATCCAGCCTAGGAGGGTTGTGCCTCCCTGGCTGTGTGAAGTGGAATCCCGGCTTGAACTGAGACGAACCCTGTGACCATCCCCAGCTGCCCCGGCAGTGAGAAGGGTTTGCTCTAGTTCTCTTCCGCATGGTTGCTGAAGTCAGAAGCTTTATGTCAGTAGGGCAGGGTCCTTGGGGGACATATGAGGAGATGGTGTGCACTGGGGGCCTTTTATGGGTCATTGCTGGGGAATGACAGGCTGGAGGCTTGGGCCTCAGAGCAACCCCTGGCTCTGTCCGCCTTCCAGAGTGTCGGCCGAGCCTGGACTCGCTCCAGGGGTGAAGGAGACACATGCGCCAAAGCCTGCCCAGCCTCTCCTTGGCCACGGGAGCCCAGGACCGGCAGTGAGTGGGCAGAAGCCAGAGGGTGTGTGGGGAATGGGGCTGTGGCCAATGGAGGCCTTGGGACATGCATGGGCCAGCGGAGACTCTTGAAGTCCCGGGCGGGCAGGTTCCTCAAAAGCAAGCCACTTGAAACGCGGTCTGGGACAGCTGAGGCCCTGTGGCCAGCCCCGGATGGCCCAAGAGGCTTCTGTGACGGAAACCCCCGGCCAGCAGGGGCAGCTGAGGGCAGTGAGCTAAAGCGCTGAGGACGAGGGGTCACCTCTGGGGAGACGGCCATCCCGAGGCCTCTGCTGGGCTCCAGAACTGGCCCCAAGCTCGGGCTGCTCCATCTGAGCTCTACTCCCCTCTGCTTTTGCTTCCCCCAGTGAAGGGGAAGGCGGGTCCCTGAGGAGCTGCCAACAGCAGAGAAGGCAGGGCCCTGGCAAGCAAGCGTCACCTCTGTGGGAGCAGGCGGGGCTGAGCTCACTCAGCTGACAGCCAGCCACCCTGGCGGGAGTTTCCCAGCCGCTGGCCTTGCCTCCTCCTGTGTGGCACGCTCTGTGGGGAGGGAGGGGACAGAAGGGTGGGGAGCGAGGAAGGAGACCCAGCCAGGCCTTGAAGGGAAGCCAGGAGCTGAGAACCTGACGCAGAATCCCAGGGCAAGGGGCAAGGCCAGCCTTCCAGGACCCAGGTCTTACTACCGGGAGTGAGAGGCCCCAGGTTCACCCCACTGGGTCACGGTGGAGCCACAGAGGGACAGAATGCTCTGGGAAGGCCCCAGAGAAGGGGCCCGTGGGGAATGTACCGCATCTGCCTTTCCTTTTTCCTGCAAATCTTGGGGACTTTCCTGGGGTCAGGGCTGCTGTACACGAGGGCAGGTGTGGGCTGAGGCCTGAGAGCCGAGCTGCTCCCATCTGGACCATGGGCTGCCTTCATCCAAATCACGCCAAGGTCCCGGGCGGGCCAGTACCCGGTGCCTGCCAGGCCGGCCTCAAGAGCAGCTCATGAGACAAGCCCCCTGCCCTGGGGTGGCTGCAGGTCTGGGGTGCTCTTCCCCAGAGAAGGGGTCTCGAGGAAGAGGATGCAACCAGTAATTTCAGGGTGGCACATCTGACCCAGTGCACCAGCCATCAGGCTCCTGGGGCCATTGTCAGCTCGGAAGGGACTGGCAGGTCTGCACAGTGCCCTCCCCTGACTGGGAAAGGCTGGGCCTCCTTGCCTCCCTAGGCTGTTTGCTTCCACACCCTTCCCTGGCTGTGTTCTAACTTCTGTCACGGTGGCAGGGTCACCCCAGGGAACCAATCAAATTTCATCCTGAGTAGCTTGAGTCACACAGACCTGGAATGAGGAATGAGCCTGTGGACATCGAGGCCAGGAGTCATCATGGAACCTGCATTTGATCTGAAAAATATAGACCATGAGGACACATTAGCTGTCTCTCTTTTCTTTTTTTTTTTCCTGAGTTGGAGTCTCTATTGCCCAGGCTAGAGTGCAGTGGCACGTTCATGGCCAGTGAAGCCTCGACCTGCTGGGTTCAGGTGATCCTTCCACCTCAGCCTTCCAAGTGGCTGTAACCACAGGCATGAGCCTCCACACCTGGCTAATTTTGATTTATTGTAGAGATGCAGTCTCGTCAAGTTGCTCAGGCTGGTCTCGAATCCCTGGACTCAGGCAATCCTCCTAAAATGTTGTGATTACAGGTGTGAACCACTGCACCCAGCTGTCAAATTAGTATGTTGGGGCAGGATCCATTATTTATCTATCTGTTTATTTATTTATTTAAGAAAGCAGGATTTATTGCAAGGACAGAAAAATCTCCCACAGTGGGAGGGGACCTAAAGGGGTTGCCCCCACTGTTTAATTTCATACCTGCCCTAACATAATTGACAAGGATTTTATGTAATTATTTATTTGTTTGTTTATTTGAGTCAGGGTCTCACTTTGTCACCCAGGCTGGAGTGCAGTGGCCAGATCACGGCTTACCGCAGCCTCGATCTCTTGGGTTCAGACGAGCCTTCTGCCTCAGCCTCCCAAGCAGCGAGGACTGCATGTGGAGCCATCATGCCCAGCTAATTTTTTGATTTGTTTTGCAGAGATGAGCTCTCTCTATGTTGCCTAGGCTGGTCTCAAACTCCTAGGCTCAAGCAGTCCTCCTGCATCAGCCTCTCAAAGTACTGGGATTAAAGGCAGGAGCCATCGTGCCCAGCCCACAAGGATTTTAGATTCACAAAAGCCAATCTCAAATCCCCCTTCACTCAGTTAGCAAACACATGGACACCTCCTGGGGCCCACTCAGCATCGCGTCTGAAGACCCAATAGGGAAGCAAATATACCATGTGCCCACTCTCATGAATGTCCATCCTCGTGAGCAAGAGAGAGCAAGAGACATAGAAACAAGGAAACCAAATAATAGCAAATAACAATAAGCATTAGGGAGGTCATCCCATGTCACAGTAGACAGTAATGGGCCCACCTGATGTGCTGAAGGTATGACTGAGCATGTCTCACTCCACTCACTTCCGAAATAAGAGTAGAAAACCCACCCTCATCTACATCAAAAGAAAAACAAGCCTTGAACTACTCCAGACCACAGAGCTAAAATAAGAACATACTACCCTGCACACCTCCTCAGAGCTGCTGCTGCTCACAGAGGAGAGGCCTAGAGGGGGCTTTGCATGTGACGGGAGGGTCCCCGACTGACTGACATGAGGGGCTGAGGGCTATGCTGGCTCCCAGGCATCACAGGAGAGGGGAGCATCAATCCTCTCTCAGGGTGGCAGGAAGGACTCATGGAAAAAGTGAAGGTGCTGAGGCTGGTTTCGAAAGATGCACCCAAATTTGCAAGCTGGGGGAGCTTACCTAGCACAGAGGTGCAGAGGAGGGCACAGAGGCTGATCTGAAAATCAGGAGGAAGTGGGTGCACCGGGATGGGGTGCAGTGAGCATCCATGGGGAGAGGCCTAGGCCTGAATCTGTGCTGAGAAGTGGGCCAAAGCCAGACAGTACCAAAGGGAGAACGTTGGCCTTCTGTGGCACCTTCCCCTCCCCAGTGCCTCTGTGGTTCCTCTGGGGGTTTCTCACACTGTCAACCAGCCAGAGTGCTAGAGACCCACAGGGCAAAGTCCGGCGGGGTTGCCAGGGGAGGACCGTGAGGCAGGATGGGGTGGGGGGGTTGGCAGCTGCTCCTTCCAGACCCGGAGGCTCGTTCCTCTGTGGAAGGCACCAGGATATACTGGGAAATGTTGCTGCTGTGGAATTTCTGGCCCTTAACACAGCCATTCGAAGGTGAGGGCTCTGACTAGGGAAGAGGAAAAAGACATTTTGCACGGAGCTGCCCCAAGTCTGGCTCAGTGGTTCTCAAACTCAGGCTACAATCCAGACAATTCTGACGCAGATGACAGGTGCACCCAGAGCTCTAGAAGTTGAGACACACAGCCCAGAGCCACCAGAGAGGCCTGGAACTGGTGGCCCACTGTGGGGTGTCACAGCTCCAGAGACCCCAGAACTGTTTCTCTGGTGAGCACCGTCTCCTCACCTTCCCCGCCACAAAATCTAAAAGGGCTTCCCCCAGTGTCCCTACCTCTCCACCTGCACTCCCACAGCGGAAATAAAGGCTACACTAGAGGCTAAAGACCCCCTCCTCTAAATTAGCAATAACATTTTTTTTCAAAAAAACAAAAACAGTGAGGATTTGCGGTGCCCTGGGTCTGGGGTTCCAAGGGTGAGGGCATCCTGCCTACATGTGAGGCCTTGGCCTCTCAGCACTCAGAGCTTTTGGCGATGCAGTCGTTGAATAAAGATGAACGTTCCAGAAGAAAGGCTGGAAGCCACTAGGCAACAGAGAGGGTTTGCAGCTGCTGAGAGGCTGGAGGCAGGTACCCACACTCTGCCTGCCCCGCAGCTGTGAGGCTGCAGATGCCGCAGGAAGGGGTGAGCACTGGTTGGTGGGGAGGGGGGAGGGAATGTAGGACCCAGGGAGGACCTCAGGCAGTCCGAGATGTCACCCTCCACCAGCCACCCTCTTCAGGGTCAGAGGCCAGCCGAGCAGAGGCAAGTTGGCTTATCAGGGGTAGATGGGTTCATTGCACAAGCTCTTGCCTCCGTGAATGGTCTCTGTCTCCTACAGTCAGCTGTCTCCCAGATCCTGAACTGCAGCCGGGGGTGGTGGTAGGGTGGGGTCGAGGATTCTCTGTCTGTGGGGCCTTCTCCAGGCCTTCGCTGAGAGGCTGGCACATGAAGCCCGTGTTAGGACTTACCAAACTGCACCAGTTTTGTACCTCAGTATCCTCTGTGGGAGGCAGAGATTTTGCCCTGATATCTGTCTTCCCTGCCCTGCCTAACCCTAGCTCTGGCCTGTGGCCTTTCATTCCACCAAAGGGTGAGGAGGGGCTGCCCTACCTGAGTGGGAGACAAACCCACAGGCCCAGCACCCTAAGCCCCTCTCTGGTGAGACCCACATGGCCAACCACAGCGGTTAAGTTTAGCTGGGTAATACCATCCAGCAGGAGGCAAGTTTGCTTTTAAGTCACAAAGCCAAGTGCCGGGCAGCCCCCTCAGGTCCCCTCCCACTGTGGGAGTTTTCCTGTTCTCTCAATAAATCCTGCTTTCTCAAAAAAAAAAAAAAAAAAAGGCACGTGCCTTTGGTTTGCTTCTTATCAGACCACATGCTGCATTTGGGCTACATCCTGATTTGGAGGGTTCGATATGTGAACATGGGAAAGCCTCACCTGCTCTCTTATTATTACCTGTCATTGTAAGAATGCACTAGGCAGCCTCAAGTCCTTCCAGAGAGCTAGGCCGGATGCAAATACCCTTGTGCTTTTGAGGCCTCAAGGGGACCTCTGGGCCCCTTTGATGGGTGCAAAGAAGCTTTGAAACCTGGAGTTTAGAGTTGGATGAAAACACAGATCTATCGTGCTGAATTTCACAAACCGAGGGCTTCGTGCTACACAAGAAGCCCCGGGTGACAGGACAAGACTCTGGTCATTGACCTGCACACAGACCTGGTTCTGAATCACCACCTATCATCTGTGTGACCTTGGGCAAGCCACCAACCTCTCTGAGCCTCAGAATCCCACCTGGCTGTCAAGAAAACATCCACCTTTAGCCGGGCTCGGTGGCTCAGCCTGTAATCCTGCACCTTTGGGAGGCTGAGGTGAATGGATTGCCTGAGCCCGCGGGTTCGAGACCCGCCTGGGCAGCGAGACCTCATCTCTACAATAAATTTTAAAAAAATCAGCCTGGTGTGGTAGCGCGTGCCTGTAGTTCCGGCTACTCGGAAGGCTGAGGCGGAAGGATCGCCGGAGCCCAGCAGGTCGAGGCTGCGGTGGCCGGGAGCGGCCACTGCACTCCAGTCTGGGCGACGGAGTGAGACTCCAACTCAAAAAAAAAAAAAAAAAAAAGAAAAAGAAAACATCCACCTCATAGGATTGCTATTGAGAGAGTCGCGTTTATTTTCAGCACCCATCGGAGGACCTGGTACATGGTGGACGGTGTTCCTCCTACCTCTCCTTACTCAGAAGCCCCTGGCATTCCATTCCTCTTCTGAGTAGTCATGGCTGATCCTGGGAGGCAGCGGCAGCTTGACCGGAAGGGAGCCTGACACCGAGAAATATTCTGGTCAGCCCCTCAGCCCTGGGACAGGAAGGAAGGGTGAGGACAGGGTGGGAAGAGCTGCAGGAGTCAGGGGCCAGTCTGCCTCAGGCCCTGTCGGCCCCACCTGGCCCTCACACTCCTCTGGAGGTGGTCTGGGGGGTCACTTCAGGGCCCTTGCCCTGCTCCCTGTCATGTGCCACAGGGCACACGGTGCAGCTCCCACACAGCCACACGCAGGATTTGCTGCAGTCCTTGTGTCCCCGCATTTGCCTCTGTCCAGGACTGTGGAGCTTAGAAGTGTTTGTCTACATCCCTCCACTTTCTGCTCCAGAAAGGGCAAGTTTAAGTTGGTCGAACAAAGATACACGAGTTTTATATATTTTACATATTAGATCTTTTTTAAAAGGACCTTGGAGCATCTGGGGCTTTTATGTGTCCTCTCCCCTGAGCTGAGCTCGGTTCTTTTAGATGCAAAGCCAGGGCCTTGTCTCTTGTTCCTGACCCAACACTGACGTGGGTGGTGGGTGCCATTTGTTCTTTGTCCTGGTTAGGGAGGCAGGAGGGGGGACACTGCGGGGGCTGGGGGGCACAGGGCCAGCCCCGCTGTCCCTCTTGAGGTCTCTTGAAGACAGAGACTGCCTGTTGCCTGGGCGGCCCCAGGGAAAGATTTGCATTATTTTGTGGCAACACATACATTTCCTGGAGGGGATTTTTGGAAGAACTGGGAGCCGCCCAGAGGGAAGTTGAAGGAAACAGAGCAGGAGGCCGGGAGGAAACAGGCCTGGGCAGAGGCAGAGGCTGAGGCTGCTTGGCCCCAGGCTCCAGGCTGAGGGATGCTGAGGCCCTGAACCCTCCTCCACCCTTCCATGCTGCAGCCAGGCCCTGAGCAGGCCCAGGCCGCCTCAGCCGCCCTCGCTGACCCGCAGGAAAGCTTGCCCAACCCAGGCCGGCCCACGTCAACCACAGGATAACGACCTGAGGAGGAGCCACCCAGGCTGCAGAGTGAGATGGAAAATTCCCACAGCGCTCCTGCACCTGAGGCTGCACTGCTGTCGGGGCACGGGCACCTGCTTCACTCTGGTCCTGACGGCATGGGGGGCGGCCTCACCTCTCAGGTTGGCCCGTCAGGGGCTGAGGCAACCACAGCTGAACAGCTTCAAGGGGAGGGGAACGGGGCCCCGGCCCTGACCTTCGACGTTGCCCTTGTATCCCTGGACCTGGCCTGACTGTGGGCTGCATGGGTGTGGGCATTGGGTACAGATGGAGAGGCGATTTGGAGATGAGGGAAGACAGACCTACATTCTGCATGTAAAGAACTGGCCAGCCACCCTCCAAAACTGGCTGAGAATCTGAATTGGTTTAAAGAAATCAAGCTGCATTCTACCGGCATATCAAGATGTATTTGTTTGTTTGTTGAGGTCTCACTCTGTCACCCAGGCTGGAGTGCAGTGGCATGATCATGGCTACCACAGCCTGAAACTCCTGGGCTCAGGTGGTCCTTCTGCCTCAGCCCCTCAGTGACTGGGGCTATAGGCATGTGCCACCATGCCTGGCTAGTTTTTTTGTTTTTTTTTGTAGAGACGAGGTCTTGCTATGCTATGTTGCCTAGGCTGGTCTTGAACTCCTGGGCTTAAGCAATCCTTCCGTCTCAGCCTCCCAAAATGCTGGGATCACAGGCATGAGCCACCACACCTGGCCTCAAAATTTTAAAATTGAATAACCATTCCAGCTCAGAAGCATTCATTCTAAATGCTTCTGATGTATTTGCAGGCCTGGGGCTTTGGGGAAGCACACCATGGGCACCTGCTGTGTGCTCGGCAGGCTCGCTGAGTCTCTCGTTTAGTCCTTGGGTGGTCAGGGTCCCACTAGCAGAAGGACATGCTCAAGGCAGAACAAAGAGAAAGGGGAATTCTCCTGACAAATGTTCTTCCTCAGTTTCTCCAAGAAAGACTGGCAGGAGCAGGCTGTTCTGAAGCCCCAAAAGGCAGGTGTTTTCCATTTGGTGATCTCCAGAGCAGGAGCTTCATGGTTCCATTGCCCCGTGTAGATAAGAAGGACCCAGGTGCCAGGAGTGTCCTCTGGACACTTGGCTGGGAGCCCAGTGGCTCAGAGGCCAGACCCAGGAAGGCCTCCCCACCCCTGTGGGGCCCTGCCGGGGGAAGGAAGGAAGGACGCCACCCAAGATAAGATTTCCAAACCCGAGGCCAGCCTTCCTCCTGGCTCCAATCACCTGGTAGGTAAGCTGGTTTGTTAGCTGGCCTGTAGTTTTCTGTAGGTGACAAATCCAAACTGGGAGGTTGCAAAATCCCTCCTGCACAAGTGGGCTTCAGGAGGTCATGCTCTCTGAATAAGAATGTGAAAAGGACCGGGTGTGGTGGCTCACGCCTGTAATCCCAGCACCAGGAGGCTGAGGCGGGAGGATTGCTTCAACCTAGGAGTTCAAGAGCAGCCTAAACAACATAGTGAGACCTTGTCGCTACAGAAAATTTTTTTTTAATTAGCCAGGCATGGTGGCACGTGCCTGTAGTACCAGCTGCTTGGGAGACTGAGGTGGGAGGATCACCTGAGTCTAGAAGGTTGAGGCTGCAGTGAACCATGATCATGCCACTGCACTCCAGCAAGAGTGACAGAGTGAGACCTCGACTTGAAAGAGAGAGGGAGAGATAGAGAGAGGGAGAGATAGAGAGAGAGAAAGAAAGAAAGAGAGAAGGAGAAAAGAAGATAAAAGAGTCCTAGATTTTGTGCAGGGCTGATTCACTTTGGGGCCGCATGGCACCACCCAAAGCTACCGAGAGGATGGTGGCTGCACAGTCTCTCATTTCCCAGCCTGTCCTCCCCTTTCCTCTGGCCCCCTGCGCGCCTGCACCTCCCCAGCTGGCCCT
The DNA here is from genome assembly GCA_027257055.1 of Cephalopachus bancanus. NCBI lineage: Eukaryota > Metazoa > Chordata > Mammalia > Primates > Tarsiidae > Cephalopachus > Cephalopachus bancanus. The sequence continues at coordinate 642,164 of JAPVLO010000083.1, read as the reverse complement.
GGCTTACACACCCCTGTGGCAGCCTCTGGCCTCTCTCCATCCGCCTCAACCCAGCCCAAGACACTGCAGTGAGGAACCCCTGTGAAGCAGGCTCGGGTGCAGGTTGGGGCCTTACCACTCTGTGCTGGGGTCCAGCTGAACCGGGACCACCAGTGCTCTTGAGGACCCTGGGCCGGGAAGGGCAGGAGGTGGGAGATGACCCAGAGCCCAGGGCAACCCTCAGAGCTCCAGGAGACTGTCCTGGTTCATGGGGGGGTCGGCGTGGCTTGCTTCCTGATGCCATCTTGTGTACTCCTCTGGGAGAGGAAGGCTCTAGCTGGGGCAGGACCTGCCCTGGAGGCCAGGGACCCCACCTAGGGAAACGCCACAGCCCGTGGGTGTCATGGGTGAGTCATGGAGGGCCCAGAAGAGGCTGGTCACCGAGAGAGTGGGAGGTGTATCCCTGGCTGAGCAGCAAGACTTGTGCAGGTTACTCAACGCCACACCTGCCCTGCCTTGGTTGGGGAGGGAGATGTTTAAACTTCAGGCCGGCTTCTGCCTTGCTGATCCTGCTGCTTGAGTGAACTTGTTCTCAGGACATCACATTTTGGAAGGTCAGGATGCTGTGGAAACCTGAAAGCTCTTTTCTTTTTTATTTATTTATTTATTTTTGAGTTGGAGTCTCACTCTGTCGCCCAGACTGGAGTGCAGCGGCCGCTCCCGGCCACTGCAGCCTCGACCTGCCGGGCTCCGGCGATCCTTCTGCCTCAGCCTTCCGAGTAGTCGGAATTACAGGTGCGCGCTACCACGCCCGGCTGATTTTTTGGTTTATTGCAGAGATGAGGTCTCGCTGCCCAGGCGCGTCTCGAACCCGCGGGCTCAGGCAATCCACTCACCTCAGCCTCCCAAAGTGTGCAATGGCACACTCACAGCCATCCCAGCCTCAGCCTGCTGGGCTCAGGCAATCCTTCGGCCTCAGCCTTCAAAGTAGCTGGAACCACAGACGTGTGCCACCACACCTGGTTAATTTTTTTATTTATTGTAGAGATGAGGTCTCGTCATGCTGCTCAGGCTGGTCTTGAACCCCTGAGCTCTGGCAAACTTCTCATCTCCACCTCTCAAAGTGCTGGGATTGCAGGCATGAGCCACTGCACCCAGCATCTGAAAACTCTTAAAAGCCATTCTATAACGGGTACATCATATCTTGTTACTGTTACATAGTATCTGGTGTCTTTTCAGCACTTTTTTTTTTTCTTTTTGGGTCAGGGCCTCAGCCTGTCACCTAGGCTAGAGTGCAGTGACGCAATCACAGTTCATCGCAGCCTCAACATCCTGAGCTCAGGCAGTCCTCCTGCCTCAGCCTTCCAGGTAGCTGGGACTAAAGACGCATGACAATCATGCCTAGCTAATTTTTAATTTTGTAGAGATGAGGTCTCGCTATGTCTTCCAGGCTAGTCTTGAACTCCTGGGCTCAAGCAATCCTCCTGCCTTGGCCTCTCAAAATCCTGGGATTACAGGTATGAGCCACTACACCCGGTCATTTTCAGCACTTTGAATGCATTATATCATTTAGTCCTTACAGCAGCATCCCTTTGAGTTGGATTATGTGACTAGATCCATTTTTTGGAAAGGAAAACTAAGACTGTACACTACTCAGCTGTGGAGTAAGAATTCAATCAGGCTCTTCTTTTTTTTTAGTCAGATTCTCAGTCTGTGGCCCAGGCTGGAGTGCTGTGGCATGCTCATGGCCACCACAGCCTCAACCTGCTGGGCTCAAATTATCCTTCTACCTCAGCCTTCCAAGAAGCTAGGACCACAGGCATGCACCACCACGCCTGGCTAAGTTTTTGATTTATTGTAGAAATGAGGTTTCACCAAGTTGCTGAGGCTGGTCTTGAACCCCTGAACTCAGGTAGTTCTCTTGCCTCGGCCTCCCAGAGTGCTGGGATTACAAGCGTGAGCCACGGCGCCTGGCCAGTCAGACTCTGACTGCTGGAGAGCTGGAAGTCCCAGCACTTGCATCTAGCAGCTGGGAGCCTGAGGAGGCAAGGGCCCTTCCCCCACCTTTCTCCACAGTGTTCTTGTCACCTGGCTCTCCCTGAGCCAAACTTGAACGGCAGGGCTGGGGGCTCTGTGCCAAGTATGCAGCTGTTGGGTGCTGTGGCTATGACCCTTCAGCAGGGCCTCCCCCTCCCAGTTTTGCTGTATTGTCTGGCACACAAGTGACCGGACAGGGGTTCATGTGACTAATTATCCCCTTTTCTGGAAAAAGTCCCTCCCTCCAAGGCCATTCCCCCCAGTGCCCTTTATGTAAGGAGACCTGGAGCTGGGGTTTTTCAGAAATGAGAAATCAGCTGTGAGCACCTGCAGCCCTTCCTGCTTTAGAAGAAACAGCATAATACCCAGTTTGACAATGACTTTCTGTTTTTTAAGTATACCTCGCAGAGAAAGAAAAAGGAAGAACAAGAAAAAGAAACAAAGAAGAAAAAAAAACCCAGAAGGGATCTCCACGTAGTTTGTGGCAGGAAAGGGGCCACTATGTGTATTTTTGAGTCATTAGAGGCGTCCTCTCCCCGATCATGGGCAGGTTGCTGCGGGCCCCTGGGAGTGCCCCCAAATGAGTCCCTGGAAGGAGGCCCTGGAGGCTGGCTTTACATAAGACGTCTTCAGACCCTGCTGGCGGCAGACGGGATGCGAAGCTGCCACAGACGTCTCAATGACTTGGAGGAGACATTCTGCAAGACTTGCAAAGGCCTACTTTTTTGTTGTTGTTGTTTTAGAGACAGTCTCATCCTGTCATCCAAGCTGGAGTGCAGTGGCACGATCATAGCTCACTGTCACTTTAACTCCTGGGCTCAAGTGATTCTCCCACCTCAGTCTCCTGAGTAGCTAGGACTATAGATGCACACCACCTCGCCTGGCTAATTTTTTAAAAATTTTGTAGAGATGGGTTCTGGCTATGTTGCCCAGGCTGATCTCAAACTCCTGGCCTCAAGCAATCCTCCCACTTTGCCAGTTCCAAGGCACTGAGATTACAGGCATGAATCACCACACCCAGCCTAGCCCCAAATTCCTAGTTTTCAGAGAGACTTAGTCTGAGTCGCCTCGTTCACTACTTTGCACTCCAAAACAAGGTCTGACTTGTAGGAAGGGGTCAAAAATATTTGCAGATCAATAAGAAGTACTGAGAAAGCGATTCCTAAATTGACAGGAGAGGGTGCCATAATGTGGACCTTCTCCGGGCTCCTTCTGGAGCACATTTTCTCCGGTGGCTGCTGGACACGCACACGGAGGCACAAGCGGCCTGCTCCAGGTCACCCCACAATGATGGGTCTCTACAGCCATCTTGTTAGGATCAATGGGCTACCTTTTTGAAGGGGTGATGATTTTGCCTTCTGTTGTGTCTATCCAAAATGTAGAGCTTGACCACTGTCACTTCAGAAAAGCCAGCATGGCTGTCTTCACAGAAGTTCTCCCCGCTCGCTTTTTTTTTTTTTTAATAATATTTTGGCCGGCTGCAGTGGCTCATGCCTATAATCTCAGCACTTTAGGAGGCCAAGGCAGGAGAATTGCTTAAGCCCAGAAGTTCGAGATCAGCCCGGGCAACAGAATGAGACCTCCTCTCTATAAGAAATTTTAAAAAATAAAATAAAATAAGGTCGGGTTGGGTAGCTCAGCCTGTAATCCCGCGCCTTGGGAGGCTGAGGTGAGTGAATTGCCTGAGCCCGCGGGTTCGAAACCCGCCTGGGCAACTTGGGGAGACCTCATCTCTACAATAAATCAAACAATTAGCCAGGCGTGGTAGCGCGCGCCTGTAGTTCCAGCTACTTGGAAGGCTGAGGCGGAAGGATCGTCAGAGCCCAGCAAGTCGAGGCTGCGGTGGCCAGGAGCGGCCACTGCACTCTAGTCTGGGCGACAGAGTGAGACTCCCACTCAAAAAAAAAAAAAAAAAAGCTAGGCATGGTGGTGCTGATGGTGAGGGGCTGTAGTCCCAGCTTCTCAGGAGGCTGAGGCAGAAGGATCACCTGAGCCCAGGAGGTTGAGGCTATGGTGAGCTGTGATTGTGCCACTGTACTCCAGGCTGAGCGACAGAGCAAAATCCTGACTCAAAAATAATAAGAGTAATATAATTCTTATTTTAAAAAATAGAGACAGGGATTTGCTGTGTTGTCCAGGCTGGTCTCAAACTCCTAGCCTCAAGTTATCCTCCTTCCTCAGCCTCCCAAAGTGCTGGGATTACAGACGTGAGCCCCATACCGGGCCCTTTTGCCTTCCCTCTCCATGAGGACTATGTGAGCTCCTGATAACAAGTGCCAATCAGGCCCCTAGAGGTTGTCTAGGCAGTGGGGCCCCAGTTCTACCAAGCCCAGCAAACATGGGTCTGAGCAGGTATCAACTAGATAATCAACTGGACAGCTAGATCTGGTCGATAACTATGCGCTGCTCACCGCCTCTATCCCTGGAAAACCCCAGCTAGGCCTGGCCCTCTGAGGCTGCTAGCTGGGGCTCTCCCCAGATCATCCTGCCTCTGCCCCGGGAACAGTTCTTTCCTGTTCTCTCCTGCTTCTCCTTTTCATCCTCATTCCAGGCCCCAGTGAAGGTTTAATCACTGCAGCGCTTGGTAAAGCTTAAACCACTGGGTTGACACTGAGGTTTCCAGGCCACCCCCTGCAATGGGTCAGATGTTGATTTCTGCAGGAAGGATGCCCCTAAGCCGAACAATCTCTGAGGGATGGTTTTTAATGCTCAAAAGGGGCAGCCGTAGCTTCATCAAAATATATGCGCCGGGCTCGGTGGCTCAGCCTGTAATCCCGCGCCTTTGGGAGGCTGAGGTGAGTGGATTGCCTGAGCCCGCGGGTTCGAGTCCCGCCCGGGCAGCGAGACCTCATCTCTACAATAAATCCAAAAAATCAGCCGGGCGTGGTAGCGCACGCCTGTAATTCCGGCTACTGGGAAGGCTGAGGCGGAAGGATCGCCGGAGCCCAGCAGGTCGAGGCTGCGGTGGCCGGAAGCGGCCACTGCACTCCAGTCTGGGCGACAGAGTGAGACTCCAACTCAAAAAAAAAAAAAAAAAAAAAATGCAACTCCACTTGCCATCCGGGGTGACACTGTGTTCCCTTCTTCCAAATGCACATTACCCTGGCTTTCCCTCACATTCCTGTGGATGTTGGCCGTGAGGACTGGTGGAGCTGCCCCAAGCACTTGAAAGGGGAGCCCCAGGCCAGGTACAGTGGCTCACACCTATAATCCCAGCACTTTGGGAGGCCGAGGTGAGAGGATTGCTTGAGCCCATGGGTTCAAGACCAGCCTGGGCAGCTTGGCGAGACCTCATCTCTTCAATAAATCAAAATATTAGCCAGGCGTGGTGGCACGTGCCTGTAGTTTCAGCTACTTGGAAGGCTGAGGCAGAAGGATCACCTGAATCCAGCAGGTGGAGGCTGCGGAGACTGCGAGCGTGACACTTTAACTTGGGAAACAGAATGAGACTCCACTCAAAAAAAAAAAAAAAAAACCAAGAAAAAGAAAGGGGAGCCCCAGGATGAAGTCTCGACCCAGCGGGGCTGCTGAGAGGGGGCGACTATTGTTGGATATTAGCATTTTTATCCCCTTGACTGGCTGTAGAAGTCAAGGATGAGATCAGATGAGCCTAATGGGAGTCATGTCACCTTCTGGAACCTTCCAGAAACGCATTTGACTCTTCAGCACCCTGGTAACCTGCCCACTGACCAAAAGAGGAGTAGTGGCGGGACGAGCCCCAAAGACAGTTGTCTGTGGCCACGTCACCGGCAGTGGCCGCGCGCAGTGCTTCCCAAGCAGCAGCAGACGCCATGCCCAGGGCAGCGTCCTGAGAGACTGGTTTGACAGCCCGGGTCAGGAGGCCTGGCCTGTACACTTTGAAAAAGTTCCCCTGGCCCTCCCGATGCCCACCCCGGCTAGGAACCGCTAATCCAGAACATTTCTGTTTACAAGTCTTCGCGGCTCTCGCTTACGGGGTGTGGGCGTTGAAAAGCGGTATTATGCCGGGCTGGGTGGCTCAGCCTGTAATCCCACGCCTTGGGAGGCTGAGGTGAGTGGATGGCCTGAGCCCGCGGGTTCGAGACCCGCCTGGGCAGCGAGACCTCATCTCTACAATAAGTCAAAAAATCAGCCGGTTGCGGTAGCGCGCGCCTGTAGTTCCAGCTACCTGGAAGGCGGAGGCGGAAGGATCGCCGGAGCCCAGCGGGTCGAGGCTGCGGTGGCCGGGAGCGGCCGCTGCACTCCAGTCTGGGCGACAGAGTGAGACTCCGACTCAAAAAAAAAGAAAAGAAAAGTGGTATTACAGAGAACTTCAAACCACACTGATCTCAGTGATTTCCTTCTTGGTAGAGGGGTCAGCGGGCAAATAACGCGTCTTATCACCCCCAGAGGCCCTTGTCGAGTCAGCACCAAGATCAGCACCCAGCGGTGTTGTCACTCTTCGTCGAGAGACAAGGCAAGGGCAAGCAAGGTTCGCAGAGCTGCAGTGAAACTTTGAAGCCCGAGGCGACCGGGACGCCACGGGTGTCAGGCAACCTTGCAGGCCGCACCGCCCCCCTCGGTGGCACTTAGGCTTTGAGCGGTGGCGATGGCTTTGCCCTCGGAAATGTGAGCACACTTGGAGTATGTGCAGAGGGTGGGGTCGCCTGGCCGAGGGGGTTGTTCATGGCCCAGATCTGAGGAGAGCAGTGCCCCTGCGGGGCCTGCACAAGGGGTCTTGACCGGCTGAGCAAGAATCCTCTCTACCACCACAGAGTGGGGGAACACTTCAAAAACGGATGAGAGTATCCAAACCTTCTTTTTTGGCATTTTATTAGAAACATTGGGCCTTATTTGCTCATAAAAAGACTTTAAAATCAGGTTTAAACCGGGCTCGGTGGCTCAGCCTGTAATCCCGCGCCTTTGGGAGGCTGAGGTGAGTGGATGGCCTGAGCCCGCGGGTTCGAGACCCGCCTGGGCAGCGAGACCTCATCTCTACAATAAATCAAAAAATCAGCCGGGCGTGGTAGCGCATGCCTGTAATTCCGGCTACTCGGAAGGCTGAGGCGGAAGGATCGCTGGAGCCCAGCAGGTCGAGGCTGCGGTGGCCGGGAGCGGCCACTGCACTCCAGTCTGGGCGACAGAGTGAGACTCCAACTCAAAAAAAAAAAAAAAATCAGGTTTAAAAAAATCCATGCTCTTCAGTATGTTTTAGAAATTCAGGACTTAATTTTAGTCTGATTCTGTAAGCGACACCTGATCACTGGAAAACCCATTAAAATATAAGACACGAGGCCGGGCTCCGTGGCTCGGTCTGTAATCCCAGCACTTCGGGAGGCGGAGGCAAGTGGATTGCCTGAGCCCGCAGGTTCGAGACCCACCCAAGCAATTTGGCGAGACCTCGTCTCCACAATAAATGAAAAATTAGCCGAGTGTGGTAGCGCACGCCTGTAGTACCCGCTACTTGGAAAACTGTGGTGGAAGGATCGCCGGAGCCTAGTGGGTCGAGGCTGCGGGGTTGGAAGCATGCCACTGCCCTACAGTCTGGGCGACGAAGTGGGACTCTGACTCAAAAAAATATACATGGGGGGGAGGGGACTGGAGGTGGGATTAACGGTAGTCAATATCTGTCTGGGGACGGGGAGACACCCCTTATCAACAAGGGTGCCTGAACGAAGCATATTTGTATACCTAACCCTTAACTGTATCCCACAATATCAAAATAAAAAATATTGATATAAAAAAATTGGGAAAAAAATATATACATATATATATATGACATGAGAAAAACTATTCATGACCATTATAAATATTTTGGATTATCTTTTGAAATTTTTTTTCCTTGCATTTTTTACATTTATAAGCTTTTTTTTTTTGAGACAAGTTCTCACTCTGTCGCCCAGGTGGGAGTGCAGTGATATAATCATAACTCACTGTAGCTTCAAATACCTGAGCTTCAAGTTAATCCTCTTGCTTCAACCTCTTGAGTAGCTGGGACTACAGATACCCACCACTACGCCTGGCTAATTTTTAAAAAAATTTCTGTGGAGACAGGGTCTTGCTATGTTGCCCAGGATGGTCTCAAACTTCTAGCCTCAAGCAAGCCTCTCATCTCAGCCTTCCAAAATGTGAGGATTTCAGTTGTGAGCCACTGCACCCGGCCAACATTTTTCAATGTCATTTAAAATTCTTTTAACGCTTTGGGAGGCTGAGGTGAGTGGATTGCCTGAGCCCATGGGTTCAAGACCCGCCTGGGCAACTTGGCAAGACTTCATCTCTACAATAAATCAAAAAATTAGCCGGGCGTGGTAGCACGCACCTGTAATTCCAGCTACTCGGAAAGCTGAGGTGGAAGGATCACCAGAGCCCAGCAGGTCAAGGCTGCGGTGGCCGGGAGCGGACACTGCACTCCAGTCTGGGTGACAGAGTGAGACTCCAACTCAAAAAAAAAAAATTCTTTTAAAACAATTTTAATGGCAGCAAAATATTTTCTTGAACTATGATTTCTTAACAACTTACTTTTGCTAACTACCTAGGGTATTTTCAACTTCTTCATACACGCTCCTTATTAAAAATATGGAAATTATGTAAGGAAGAAAATGAAATGCACTTGTAATGCCACCAGAGATAAGCACGGTTAACATTCTATTGTCTTCCTTCTACTGTTTCCCTTCTGCCAGTGGTTCTTCTTTCTTGGGAAATAGACTTATTTGAATATTTGATGAAAGCTATGGGTCTCTCCCAGGAAATTAAGACATATGCAAAATTTTGCATACAGTTTCGGTATTCCAGAGACATCTACAGCCCATTCCAGAAATGCCCCACAGGAGGCTGGGACATTTATCTATCAGCTCCAGTTAGCATTGTTTGCCCCTCACTTTCAGGTTGTGTTAGTAGGCTTTCCTGACTTCAGACAAGGCCCTGGGGTAGGGAAGCAGAGAACCATGCAAAGCATTTTTGAAGTGGGATATTTTTGGCAGGAGTCAGAACAGTCTACCTGCACATAGTAGAAATCAGAAGGCAGAGTATCAAAATCACCTGGTGCAGGGATCATATTGTATATTTTATCCTGTTTTTATACATATTATTATGTTTTCCATATCATTAAGTATTCTTCAAAACAGGTGTTTTGTTTTGTTCTGTTTTGGAAAGTGAGAAAGCAGGATTTATTGAGGACAGAAAAGCTCCCACAGTGGGAGGGGACCCCAGGGCATTACCCCAAAACAATGTACAATGTCCCACAGTATGGAATGCAAAGTCATTTTTGTTGTATATAAAAATGGTATTTATTGTGGTACATAAAAATTACTCTGATATGATTCTGCATCTCTAATTACTTCCTTTGGACAAATCTTACAAATGGAGTGAATTCTTCTTTTGGTTCTTGATGCATATTCTCAAGTTGCTCTCCTGAAAGATGTTTATACTTCCTCTAGCAACAGGAGTAGCTAAGTTTTTTGTTTGTTTGTTTGTTTGTTTTGAGTCAGAATCTCACTCTGTTGCCCAGGCCGGAGTGCAGTGGCATGTTCATGGTCACCGCAGCCTCACGGCTGAACCTGATGGGCTCAGGCAATCCTTCCACTTCAGCCTTCTAAGTAGCTTGAACTACAGGCATGTGCCACCACGCCTGGCTAATTTTTTGATTATTGTGGAGACAAGGTCTTGCCAAGTTGTACAGGATGGTCTTGAACTGTGGGCTTAGGCAATCCTCTCGCCTTCACCTTCCAAAGTGCTGGGATTACAGACATGAGCCACTGCACCTGGCCAAAATTTTACATTTTTAAGTAGTGAAATACAGTATACAAGTTTTTAACCTTCATGATTTTTATCCATTGTTTTTGTGTAGTAAGTGCATCGCCACCTGGAGGTCTGTTTTTTTTTGTTTTGTTTTTGTTTTTGAGTTGAAGTCTCACTTCATTACCCAGGCTGGAGTGCAGTGGCACACTCATTGCCATCCCAGCCTCAACCTGCTGGGCTCTGGCGATCCTTTCGCCTCAGCCTTCCAAGTACCTGGAACTACAGGCGTGTACCACCAAGCCAGGCTACTTTTTGATTTATTGTAGAGATGAGGTCTTGCCAAGTTGCCCAGGTTGGTCTCAAACCTACAGGCTCACGCAATCCACTCGCTTCGGCCTCCCAGAGTGCTGGGATTACAGGTGTGAGCCATCGTGTCCGGCTTAGAATTACTTTAAACCTACATATTAGTTTGGAAAATAATTGACTTTACAATACTCGGTACTTCCATCAAGCAGCAGGATGTTCTCAGTCAAGTGTTTTCTTTTTCTTTTTTTTTTTCTTTTACATAATCGTGTGGTTTTTAGTTTCCATGCAGCAAAGTTATATTATCTGCAATAATTAGACGATCGAGATATGTTCTAATTGCATGCTAAGTCTACATGAAATTCTAAATATATTTACTATTCAAGGAACAGTTATTAAGCACTTATTTATACTAAGCAGTAGAATAGGAATGATTTGGAGATATTCATATTGGAGATATTTAACACTTATGCATGAAGCAGAAATGAAATAATTTCAGATATTAAAAAGAGGATCCCCAGATTTTGAGACCAGCCGGGCAACTTAGCCAGACCTTGTCTCTACAATAAATCAAAAATTAACCGGGGGTGGTAGCGCCCACCCATAATTTTGGCTACTTGGAAGGCTAAGGTAAAAGGACCGCAGGAACCCAACAGGTGGATGCTGAATTGGTGGTGAACTTGCCAGTGCACTCCAACCTGGGCGACTGAGTGAGATTCTGATGCGTATTTTTCAGGTCAGCCTGAGCTTCGAGAGTGTCAGCTCAATGGGTCAGCCAGCCAAGCCCCAGAGAGGGTCGTGGAGGGGTTGGTAAGCCTAGCCCCACAAGTATCAGCTCTAATGGGCTGGCAAGCCAAGCCCTGAGTGTTGCAACGGGGGGCGGAGGGGCTGGGAAGCCTAGCCCTCCGGGAGTTGGCTCTAACCGGCTGGCAAGCCAAGCCCTGAGAGTGTTGCTGGTTTGGTGGGCTGGCAAGCCTAGCCCCCTAGGTGTCTCAGCTTCGGAGTCTCACCTTCTTCTGACAGCTTTTCTGGTTTAGCTGGCTCTGGCTGGTAAGCCAGCCTCTGGGGTGTATGACTTTTTGATCCCAATGATTTTCTGCAGCTCTTCAGTGCAGCTCTTCAGGTCAAGGTTCTTGTCTCATGCCCAGGAAGAATGAGGGAAATGGACAGCTGGAAGGTGAGAAAGCAGGACAGAACAGAAAAGCACAGCAGGAGGGGCCCCGAAGTGCTTACCCCAGTCAAGTGTTTTCGTTTCTTTCATGCAAGTCAATATTTCCTGTTAACTCTTTGTAATTGAGAGAAACTATTCCTATTTATATTTCTATTGCTGTTGTGATACATATATGTGGCAATATATATGTGATGTATATCACATGTGATATATATGTGATAAATATACGTATCACTATATATGTGATATATATATATAATTTTCTTAGTATTTATTTTTTAGGTATTTTTGGTGGGGCGGGGGCAACTTGACAAAAAATGATTGTAGATTTCATCTAATGTTCTGACAAAGATGTGTCTTGACGTCAGACTGTTGTGGGTTCTAGTTCTGTCATTGACATCTGTTAGTTGTGTGACCCTGGTCAAATAATACTTAACTTAAGCTCAGTTTTGTTTTTTTTTTTTTTTACCTGCAATAGGAGAATAATAATAGTATAGGTTGGCTGGGCATGGTGACTCACCCCTGTAATCCTAGCACTTTGGGAGGCGGCAGTGAGAGGATTACTTGAGCTCAGGGGTTTGAGAACAGCCTGAACAACATGGCGAGACTTTGTTTCTACAATAAATAAATAAATAATTAAGCCCCCCCCCACCCCCGGCACGGTGGCTCACGCCTATAATCCCAGCACTTTGGAAGGCCGAGGTGAGAGGATTGCCGAGCCCACGGGTTCAAGATGAACCTGGTCAACTTGGTGAGACCTCATCTCTACAGTAAATTAAAAAATTAGCCAAGCGTGGTGGCACATGCCTGTAGTTCCAGCTACTTGGAAGGTTGAGGTGGAAGGATCACCTGAGCCCAGCAGGTCGAGGCTGTGGTGGCCATGAGTGTGCCACTGCACTCTAGCTTGGGCGACAGAGTGAGACTCCAACTCAAAAAAAAAATAATCAGCTGGGCGTGTTGATACATGCCTGTGGTTCCAGCTACTTGGAAGGCTGAGGTGGAAGGATTGCCTGAGCCCATGGGTTCGAGACCAGCCTGGGCAACTTGTGGAGACCTCATCTCTACAATAAACAAAAAAAATTAGCTGGGGGTGGTGGTACGTGCCTGTAGTTCCAGTTACTTGGAAGGCTAAGGTGGAAGGATTGCCTGAGACCAGCAGGTCAAGGCAGCAATGGCCATGCACGTGGCACTGCACTCCAGCCTCGGTAAAAAGGAAAAAAAAATGAAATAGTATGGCTTGATTATCCTTTACCCAAAAGGTGTGGTATCAGATTTATTTTGGAATTTAATATACTTTGGATTCTTGAAAGTTAAGACAGTACCTAAATAATATATCACACAACTCTCCCACTGGAGTCTAGGGCATCACTCTATAATTAAACATATTAACATTTCTGCAGAAATAAAGTGAGATAAGCAAAGAGTATAAATAGCCTCACATCAGTTTAGGCCGGATTTTGCTACCAAACAAGTTTTAAGAACTTCCTGAATTTTGGGATTGTAGACAAGTAATAGAAATGTTAAATTTAGCTGGGCTTGGTGGCTCAACCTGTAATCCCAGCGCTTTGGGAGGCTGAGGTGAGTGGATTGCCTGAAACCACGGGTTCGAGGTTCGCCCGGGCAACTTGGCGAGACCTCATCTCTACATAAATCAAAATCAGCTGGGCGTGGTAGCGCGTGCCTGTAGTTCCAGCTACTTGGAAGGCTGAGGCGGAAGGATCGCCGGAGCCCAGTACGTCGAGGCTGCGGTGGCCGGGAGCGGCCACTGCACTCCAGTCTGGGCAACAGAGTGAGACTCCAACTCAAAAGAAAAAAGAAAAAAAAAAGGAAAATGAGACCAGGTGCAGTGGCCCATTCCTATAATTCCAACACTATGGGAAGCTGAGGTAGGAGATCACTTGAGACTAGGCGTTCAAGACCAGCCTGGGCAACATAGCAAGACACTGTCTGTACAAAAAATAAAAATCAATAAAATTTTGGCTGGTCTGATGATAGTGGGTTTATCAGAACTTTTTCACATCAGTGTCACTAAAGTTGGTATACAACCCCTTACTGCTAAATTTGACTGGCTATATATGTATATGTTCATGTATACATAAAATCAAGAGAAGAAAAGCCTCATGTCTACCCAAATAGCTTCACACACATGATTGTCTGGACACATCCGAGTGTTAAAATTCTTTTTTTCTTGAGTTGGAGTCTCACTCTCTCACCCAGACTGGAGTGCAGTGGCCGCTCCCGGCCACCGCAGCCTTGACCTGCTGGGCTCCGGCGATCCTTCCACCTCAGCCTTTCAAGTAGCTGGAACTACAGGCGCGCACTACCATGCCTGGCTAATTTTTGATTTATTGTAGAGACGAGGTCTCGCCAAGTTGCCCAGGCGGGTCTCGAACCCGTGGGCTTTGGCAACTCACTCATCTCGGCCTCCCAAGGCGCGGGATTACAGGCTGAGCCACCGAGCTCGGCTGAGTGTTAAAATTCTTATGTTTCTCATATTTCAAAAATTATGTAGCATTCTTATATTCCTTACTAGATACTAAAAATGCTCATTGGGTAAAGATATTTAAAGACTTAAGGCATTTTTCTTAGCATTTTGTATAAATTTTCTGTGTTAACTATCCCAGGCTGTTTAAAAACAAATTAGAATACTTAATATTCACCTATTTAAACTGATCTTGCCTATTTCTTCCAGTTCTTTTAAGCTTAAATAAAGCAACCTATTTAACAAATTTAAAACTATTCTATATTTAATTCTATATTCATCTAGATTTTGCATTTGAAAGGGTAAACTGAGGGGAGGTGGGCCAGTGTTGGTAACTGCAGGAATAATGCAAGACTGCCACTAAGTAAGAAGTAGAAGGAAGTAAAGTTTATTATTTACCTTTCACAGATTGGAAAGGAGGCCAATGCTCAGAGGCAAGCGTGGCTTGGGAGGGCCAAGAACTGGGTATATTTAAGAGTCTTTGAGGTAAGGAGGGTTTGGGTTCAGAGCGGTCTGAGCCAAAAGGAATGTCCAGGACTGCAGGTCTTTTTTTTTTTTGAGTTGGAGTCTCACTCTGTCGCCCAGACCGGAGTGCAGTGGATGCTCCCGGCCACCGCAGCCTCGACCCGCTGGGCTCCGGCGATCCTTCCGCCTCAGCCTTCCAAGTAGCTGGAACTACAGGTGCACGCTACCACGCCCGGCTCATTTTTGATTTATTGTAGAGATGAGGTCTTGCCAAGTTGCCCAGGTGGGTCTCGAACCTGAGGCTCAGGCAATTCACTCACCTCAGCCTCCCAAGGCGTAGGATTACAGGCTGAGCCACCGAGCCCACTGGCTGCAGGTCTTTGATGTTGATTGTAGCCATATGAGTCTTAGATCTTGACATTGCCAGACATTAGCATCTCATGTCCTTGGGTGGGGCTAGATGGGAGGAGACAAGGAGAGGGGTTTTTCCTGCAAGAGACCTGTCAGACATTTGCAATCCACAAACTCCGTAGCAAGGTGCTTTCTTATCATTGTTATGGCTCTGTCCTTGTCTTGCACATGACGGAGAATTGCTGAGGGGGTGGGGTAGGTTGCCAGCTAGGCCTGCAGTAAAATATCTGGAAGTTTCTTGTCCACTAAGTTTATTCCAAGTTTCTCGGGGTGCCTCCTTTCAGCATTTTAATGTAAAAAACTTATTTTTCTAACAAGTTAGAATTTTAGTTTTCCATCCCTAATAAGTATCCACTAGCAGAAAAACGGCATTATTTGCTAGTCTCTCGTCCCAGTAGGGTGAAATCAGTCAAGGCTCTGAGGATGTAGAAGTTGAGAGCTGTTTAGGGGATGAGCCCTTCCACAGACCCCACTTTCACGATGATGGGGAGCACTTTTATAGAGGCTAATGGATTTGGATGGGCAATCCCTGAACTGGAACAATCCTGCTTCCCTGTTAGGAAACCTTACTACTCCTGACTCAGCTCTGAAGAGGATGTGGTCAGTGAAGTTTCCTGCTTCTCGCATCACATGATCACACGGTCTCCTCTTTTGTGTGCCTGGTGGCTGCAGAAAGTCAGGGCAACTTTAACTTCAGGGATTGGAATTAGACCAGCACCCACGGTCAACAGCACCAGTATTGCCTAGTGCAAAAGAGGCTATAAAATGTATTAGCATTAGACTTTCCAAGACTCTTGGATTATCTCTAATAATTAGTGGTTAGCCGGGCTCGGTGGCTCAGCCTGTAATCCCGTGCCTTGGGTGGCTGAGATGAGTGGATAGTCTGAGCCCACATGTTCGAGACCTGCCTGGGCAACTTGGCGAGACCTCATCTCTACAATAAATCAAAAATTTAGCCGGGCATGGTAGCGCGCACCTGTAGTTCCAGCTACCTGGAAGGCTGAGGCGGAAGGATCACTGGAGCCCAGCGGGTCGAGGCTGCGGTGGCCAGGAGCAGCCACTGCACTCCAGTGTGGGCGACAGAGACTCCAACTCCAAAAAAAAAAAAAAAAATTAGTGGTTAAGGTCACCTGCCTGGCCTCCCTTGAAGACTTTCAACTACAGTAGAGATTAGTCTGATTGATCTTCAGTAGTTTTGAGACAAACGTGTATATACTCAATAAGAACCAGAAGAAATTACAGTTTTATCAGGAAACACAGGGCTGGAAAAGTGGAATGAATTTTTTGTGCCTCAAGATTAAGTACTTAATGTTGGGAACAGTGGCTTAAGCCTGTGATCCAGCACTTTGAGAGACAGAGGCGAGAGGATTGCCTGAGACCTGGGGTTTGAGAGCAGCCTGGCAACCTGGTGATACCTTGTCTCTACAGTAAGTCAAAAATTAGCTGGCAGTGGTGGTTTGTGCTTGCAGTTCCAGATACTTAAAAGGTGGAGATGGAAGGATCACATTAGCCCAGCAGGTCGAGGCAGCAGTAGTCGTGAGCATGCCATTGCACTCCAGCCTGGGCAACACAGTGAGACTCCAACTCAAAAAAAGAAAAAAAAGTCCTCAATGGAACTTGGAGTACAGGTTCAGAAAAATCCTATTTGAATGAGGAATTATTAAAAGAGTTGTAGTTTGCTGTTTAATTATACCAAATAGTTAACAGTTTACATTTCTGGTTATTAAGTTTCCTAAGCCAAGAAAACTTGTATCTCTGTCAACAAAATGACTAAAGCTATGATCTGAAGATTGCAAATATTTAACAGTCCACATATATTTAAGGCTTAAATCTTAAAGCTGAGGGTAAACCACACCACCATATCACCTAACTCCAGTCAGAATGACTATTACTAAAAAGATAATGGTTAAGTATTGGTGAGGAGGTGGAGAAAGGAAGCCCTTACAGTTAGTGGGAATGTACATTAGTGCAGCCATTACGGAAAACAGCAGGGAGCTTCCTCATATGACCCAGCAATCCCACAAGGGTATATAGTCAAAGGAAATTAAATTAGTATGTGAAAGAGACATCGTACTCACATGTTTATTGCATCATTATTCACAATAGCCAGGATAGAAAATCAAACCTAAGTGTTCAACACAAATGAACGGATGAAGAAAATATGTACATATATATAATAAAATACTATTTAGCCATGACAAATAATGAAATCCTGTTGTTTTAGACAGCACTAATGAATCTGAAGGACATTACATTAAGTGAAACAAGTCAGATGCAGAAAGACAAATACCATATGTTCTCACTTGTATGTGGATTCTAAAAAAGTGGATCTCACAGAAGTAGTGAACAGAACAGTGGTTGCCAGGGACTGCGGGTGGAGACAGGGAAGGACGGGGAGAGAGACTGGTCAATAGGTACAAAGTTATATTTAGAAAGGAAGGATAAGGTCTGGTATCCTATTGCACTGTAGAGTGACTATAGTCAAGAATAAGGTATTCTGGGGCCGGGTTCAGTGGCTCAGCCTATAATTCCAGTACTTTGGGAGGCCGAGGTGAGTAGATTACCTGAACCCACGAGTTAGAGACCAGCCTGGGCAACTTGGCGAGGCCTCATCTCTACAGTAAATAAAAAATCAGCCGGGAATGGTAGTGCATGCCTGTAGTTCCAGCTACTTGAAAGACTGAGGTAGATCCATTAGGCTCTTGGATCACTGGAGCCCAGCAGGTTGATGGTGGCCATGACCGTGCATGCCACTGCACTCCAGCCTAGGCAACAGAGTGAGGCTCCAACTCAAAAAAAAAAAAAAGAGAAAAGAAAAATAATAAGGTATTATGCACACCAAAATAGCTAGAAGAGAGGATTTTGAATGTTCTTACCAAAAAAATGATAAATGTTTCAGGTTATGATATGCTAATTATTGATTTAATCATGACACAATGTATCATGGAAAACATCACATTGTACCCCACAAACATGTACAATATTATGTCAATTAAATTTTAAAATTGGAGGTAAAAATGACAGGATGCAATTATTTTCCAAAAGCATTGTTTTTATTTATACAGAGTCCTAACCATTTCGTGGCAGGAGTGGGAGAGGATCCTTTTCAATCCAGGGGCCTCCATAATGTTGTTACCAAACACACAGACAAGTGGCATCACGGATTTGGTAAACTAATGAGAACGTTTAATCTCTTTCTGCTAGAGCAACAAGATGAGCATCAATCTCTGCTTCTGTGAGAATCCTAGAAAGGCAAAGGCAAAGGGGGGAACGCAGCTATTTACTTTTTAAAAACTTTTTACTATGGAAAATTTCAAACATATAAAAGTTGTATAATAAGCTCTTATGTACCTATCAAGTGACTTCAACAATAATCAAATATAACCAATCTTTAAAAAATCTATACATCCACTATTCCTCCCTCAGATTATTTTGAAGATATTTCTGGACATTACATCAACTTCATCTACACACAAAAATGTTTACAGCCAGGCTTTGTGGCTCACACCCGTAATCCCAGCACTTTGGGAGGTGGAGGCAAGAGGACTGCCTGAACCCAGGGATTTGAAACCAACCCGGGCAACTTGGTGAGACCTTATTTCTACAATAAATCAAAAAATTAGCTGGGCATTGTGGTGCGTGCCTTATAGTTCCTGCTACTTGGAAGGCTGAGGTGGAAGGATCACCTGAGCCCAGTAGGTTGATGCTGTGGTGACCATGAGTGTGCCACTGCACTCCAGCCTGGGCAACAGAGAAAGACTGACTCAAAAAAAAAAAGTTTACTTCTTTGATGTAAGATTCAGAATTCAGTTTTCTGAAACCAAAAAATCTTCTTTAGCTGAAGTTAAGATAGAAAATATTTCAAGAGAATATAAAGCTAAACTATACATGATGTATTCTATTTAGCCTCTATGTCAAAATGAATTTATCACTTAGTATAACTCATTTATATCAGTTGAGAGGTGAAAATTCATTAAGAAGTTTTAAGAAGATTAACAAAATTGTCCAGATTCAACACAAGTCCATGAAAATAAAATGATAATTCTATGAATAGTCTATGAGTCAGTGGGTGCTCCATGCTGAATGAACATATATTTTCTTTCTTTTTTAGTTGGAGTCTCACTCTGTAGCCCAGGCTGGAGTGCAGTAGCACGCTCATGGCACTGTAGTCTCCACCTGCTGGGCTCAGTTGATCCTTCCACCTCAGCTTTCCAAGTAGCTGGAACTACAGGCATGTGCCACCACATCCAGCTAGTTTTTGGATTTATTTTGTAGAGATGTTGCCCAAGTTGGTTGTGGACCCATGGGCTCAGGCAATCCTCTCACCTTGACCTCCCAAAGTGCTGGGATTATAGGCATAAGCCAACGTGCCCGGCCAAATATATATTTTCTAAATGTTTGCCTCAAAAGGAATCAATTGCTTGGCAACCTTGTTAATGTGACCTGTCACTACTAAACTTACAAAAAGTGAAATTTGTCAAAATGACATTTTTAAATGCAACTTGAGGCAATATTAAGTAGTTTATACAGTTGCTTATGCTATGTGTTCTAGTTATTTATATATACTTTCTACCATAGAATTTATAATTTATAAATAATACAAGGGCACAGGATCTTTGGTTTCTTTCTACCTACCTACCTATCTGTCTGTCTGTCTATTGATTGAGTCAAGGTCTGTCCATTGGTCTGTCTATCTACCTACCTACCTACCTATCTATTTATCTATTGAGTCAGGGTCTCACTCTGTTGCCCTGGCTGGGTCTCCTGGACTCAAGTCCTGAGGAGTTGAGACTACAGGTGTGCACCACCATGTTCAACTAATTTTTCTTTGTTTGGAGTTGGAGTATTACTCTGTTGCCCAGGTTGGGGTGCAGTAGCATGCTCATGGCTACTGCAGCCCCGACCTGCTGGGCTCAGGCAGTTCTTCTGCTTTAGCCTTCCAAGTAGCTGGAACTAAAGGCGTACCCACCATACCCAACTAATTTTTTGATTTATTGTAGAGACAAGGTCTTGCCAAGTTGCCCAGGATGAACTCCTAGACTCAGGCAATCCTCTTGTCTCCTCCTCCCAAAGTGCTGAGATTATAGCTGGGAGCCACCATGCTAGGTAATTTTTTTTTTTTGGTAGAGATGAGGTTTCACTATGTTGTTCAGACTGGTCTTAAATTCCTGAGCTCAAGCAATCTGCCCATCTTGGCCTTCCAAAGTGCTAGGAATATAGGCATGAGCCACTACAGCTGGCCAGATTTTTTATCAATTTTTAAAATAACCAATACAAATAAAATTTAAAAGGTGACAGAAAGATCTCAATATAGAATAGGAACTAATTGGAGGTTCTTTAGAGATTTGTAAATTGCTCCTGCTAATTGCAGGTGGCTCAGCCTGCAATCTCAGTACTCTGGGAGGCTGAGGCGAGAGGATTTCCTGAGCCCAGGGGTTTGAGACCAGCCTGGGCAACTTGGTGAGACCTAGCCTCTACAATAAATCACAAAAACTAGCCAAGCGTGGTGGCATGTATCTGTAGTTCCAGCTACCCGGAAGGCTGAGGCAGAAGGATGACCTAAGCCCAGCAGGTCGAGGCTGTGGTGGCAGCAAGCATGCCACTGCACTCCAGCCTGGGCAACAAGAGTGAGACTCCAACTCAAAAAAATAAATAAAATTTTACTGAAAAAAACCCCAAAATATTCTTATAAGGAAAAAAGTTAGGGTAGGATAGATTCAGTTTTTTTTCAAGAGATGGGGTCTCACTATGTTGACCAGGCAGAAATGCAGTGGCTATTCACAGGCGCGATCATCGTGCACTGCAGCCTTGAACTCCTGGGTTTAAGTGATCCTCCTGCCTCTCAGCCTCCTAAGTAGTTGAGACTACAGGTATATGCCACAGCCCCTAGCTTGTGGTTTGTTTTTTAAATCTTATGAATATTTCTTAAAATTCTTAGGTTAATATCGCTTATTTGCAGGCAAACAAAACAAGAGATTAGATTCGGAAAAAAAAAACCACAAACTAACAAAAAAATTTTCAAGGTCTGGTGTCAATTTGGTTTACCACTCTTCCCCGCCCCTGCCACAACCATGACCATGTATCCATAAGGTTGTAATCTAACATTAGACATACATCATAGTTAAAATGCCTCCTTGTATTGTGGATATAACTGTAGTATTTTCACTAAATATAAGAGCATCCCGGTCTATGATTTGTAAACCACCTCATAGGGTTGCTGGGGGGATTAAATGGGCCGATGTATGTGAAACACCCAATATGAATTTGATTCATGGAAGCTGTATGTAAGGCCACATGTGAGAGTTAGTCAGTGAGTAGAACACACAAGTGTCCAGCATCTGCAAGTCAATTAGCTATATTCAAAATCTGGGATTTCCAAAGGTCTCTGGATAAGGGTCTAATGTCCATAGGTACTTCATATTGCTCTTCAAACCTCCCCTTAAACAATCACTAAATAACCATACTGCTAGCTGAAAAACTTAAAAACCACTACTTTGGGAATTGGATTTTTATTGGCCTTGAACTATAAAAAGAAAACACTTATTTTATTTCCTCTGAAATGAAGACGAAAGCTATTATATCTGACTTAAAGACACGCCAATAAGTTTTAAAACAGACCTCTCAGGTGCTGAAGAAACAAAAATTAAAAAAAATAAAAGTTCCCCCCAAAAAGTTTTCCCCCTCAAGTTATAGGACAAATGACCCCACATGCTGCCACTTTTCTAGACCGCACTTGACTGACAAGGTAACTCACCTGAATTTAGGATTTTCAACCGTAACTACTCCAACTTCTATTTCTGAAGGTTTGAAGTCAATTGATAGAACAGTGGACAGGCATGTAATTGCAGTCTGAAAAAAGTATTAAAATACAGCATTTTTCAGAAATTCCATCCCAAGCTTATTCTCTTGGGATTATTTTTCTCATCCCAAGCTTATTCAAATCATGAGTTAATCACAAGCTATTGGTTCATCCCAGGCTCCCTGTTTCAATGCTGGAGTTTTAAAGTCACATGTCACTAACAGATTGCCAATGATGAGACACTTGTTTCTACCAAGTCAAACCCTAAATTAAAGAGATCCATTAAACAAAATAGGATAATTTCTACAGAATAGTTCATTTGCTTGATGACCACTATATCCCAGGCAATGCTTAGTTGAGCACACGGAGGAAATGTGGAGAGGAGAAAGATGAATGATACAGTCTGCACCTGCACGGGATTTACAGTAGTTAATAGTTTAAGAATACCTTGAGTGTTTTTTTACCTGATGTGATTATTTATGTAATTATGAATTGAAATTAAAAAACAACCTTTATAAACCATTTTAATGGGACACTTCCTGGTTGAAAACTAGCTTTATGTGCTGGGCTCAGTGGCTCAGCCTGTAATCCCAGCGCTCTGGGAGGTCGAGGTAAGTAGATTGCCTGAGCCCATGGGTTCGAGACCCACCTGGGCAACTTGGCGAGACCTCATCTCTACAATAAATCAAAAAATTAGCCGGGCATGGTAGCGCACACCTGTAGTTCCAGCTACTCGGAAGGCTGAGGTGGAAGGATTGCCGGAGCCCAGCAGGCGAGGCTGTGGTGGCCGGGAGCAGCCACTGCACTCCAGTCTGAGCGACAGAGTGAGACTCCAACTCAAAAAAAAAGAAAACTAGCTTTATATCTCACATACTGCCAACCAAATATAAAAGCAGTAGATAGATGGTAATTTTTCTTTTGTCATTTATCAGAAGCATATTGTTAGTCTTCAGAATGGCTTTAATCCCAGACTCTCAATTCTAAAATCTTTTGTTTTTCACTTCTTGGCACCAAATAAGAAGCTTCCTTATAGTCTAAGATTACTATTTGTATAAGCATTTTAATTCTGTCAATGTAAAACTTCCAAATCCTAATGAATAATCCCCTCAAGAACCATGCAGATAGCTAGCTCTACTTCTGTACCCCAGATGTAATCTCTTTGCCAAGTCATTCTGTGAGCATATTCTTTTACTAGGAAGAGGTTTGCTTCTCTGAGAATTTGGTGTGTGACTATTTTTCCTTTAGGACCCTAAGAGCAGTATTACTGACTCTGTCTTTTTACTTTTGCTACTAGGAAATGTAAGCCTACCACAGTAACCATACAGGTCTTTTGGGCCTGATCTTGATAGCTTTTTTTTTCCTTACAGAGTCTCACTATGTACCCAGGCTGGTCTCGAACATCTGGGCTCAAGTGATCCTCTGACTTCAGTCTCCCCAGTAGCTGGGACTATAGGTGTGTGTCACCATGCCTGGTTGATCCGTATTCTTATTTATATTTTTCAATTTTATTATGTGTTTTGTTGAAAGCCATCTCAAATATACTATGAAATAAGATAAAGAATTGGGTGAATAAAATCAGTATTTTCCCATGTCAGTTGAATGGTATCAATTTTTTTATTAAGCTGATAAACTTGGATCTTGTGATACAACGCAGGAATAACCTTTATAGACTGTCAGGCAAAGATTTTCACTGTTCTATGTAGCATAAAAAGGTCAGCTCCTTTTGGTTAACTTACTTCCACTGTTTGTTCAAACGTCCAATCAAATTTCTTCTTTACTTTTTTTTCAAGGAAGCTGGTTGACTCCGTCTGTTTAACTCCTGCTGCAGTGGCTTTAAACCCACAGTAGTAACCTGCAGGATCACACTTGTACACCTGAGGACCTTGCTCTTCATCTATACCAATTAAGATCATACCTAAAAAAGAAAGAAAGACTTGAATTAAATATCCTTTAGCTTTTTTTTTCTTGAGCTGGAGTCTCACTCTGTCACCCAGACTGGAGTGCAGTGGCCGCTCCCGGCCACCGCAGCCTCGACCTGCTGGGCTCCGGTGATCCTTCCGCCTCAGCCTTCCAAGTAGCTGGAACTACAGGTGCGCGCTACCATGCCCAGCTAGTTTTGATTTATTGTAGAGATGAGGTCTCGCCAAGTTGCCCAGGCGGGTCTTGAACCCGTGGGCTCAGGCAATCTACTCACCTCAGCCTCCCAAAGCGCTGGAATTACAGGCTGAGTCACCGAGCCCAGCTTCCTTTAGCTTTATACAACAAAATTCCCTCTTGCTTGCTGGCGTCACACAGCTGTTGCTAATCATTATTTTGGCCATCAATTTTGGAATATGGTTGTAAGAAAATTGATAAACAAAATACAACCTACCACCACAGATAAACAGGCATAAGATACATTTCCATTTCACAAAAGGATTTACCACAGATTTCTAAAAATTAGTTTGAATTATTACAAATGTAACTTTATTTTTTTTATTTTTATTTTTTTGACTCGGAGTCTCATCCTGTTGCCCAGGCTGGAGTGCAGTGGCACGCTCACAGCCACCACAGCCACGATCTGTTGGGCTCAGGCAATCCTTCCACTTCAGTTTTCCAAGTAGCTGGGACTACAGATATGCACCACCATGCCCAGCTAATTTTTTGATTTATTGTAGAGATGAGGTCTTGTCAAGTTGCCCAGGTTGGTCTCGAACCAGGCAATCCTCTCACCTTGGCCTCCCAAAGTGCTGAGATTATAGGCATAAGCCACCATACCGGCCACAAACATAACTTTATTTATGTATGCATGTATGTATGTATGTATGTATGTATGTATGTATGTTTGAGTTGGACTCTCACTCAGTTGCCCAGACTGGAGTGCAGTGGCCGCTCCCGGCCACTGCAGCCTCGAGCTGCTGGGCTCCGGTGATCCTTCCACCTCAACCTTCCAAGTAGCTGGAACTACAGGCGCACGCTATCACACCCGGTTAATTTTTGATTTATTGTAGAGATGAGGTCTTGCCAAGTTGCCCAGGCGGGTCTCGAACCCGCGGGCTCAGGCAATCCACTCACCTCAGCCTCCCAAAGTGCTGGGATTACAGGCTGAGCCACCGAGCCCAGCCCACAAACGTAACTTTAAAACAAATTTTCCAATTCTTGCTATTACCCAAAGCATGTTTATTTGAACCTAAAAACTTTAAGATGGTCAAATAAATTTAGAAAACATTTTCACACACCTCTTTTGAAGACAAATAATAAATAATAGCATATCAAATGCTCTGAAACATTCTGTTGTAGGTTGACCTATTTAACTTTAATGTAGTTCTGAGATTTGCTTAGCAAGGAATAATTTTTTTTAATTAAAAAAATACTTATTAAGATTCCAGGGAACTAACAGTGCATGGAACATATTCTGGGAATGCTGGCTCAAAGTGAAGTATACTCAGGGGCCACCTGCTCCCCGTTATGCTGCCTTCCCTTCATTACTGCTGGTATTCACCCCCTAGTAACTCAGTACAAAGCAAACCACAAATTCTGTGCATGCAACTTTGATACTACAGATCTAATGTTACCATATTACAGACACACATTCAGAATAAATACCACCATCAAATTTCTTTCTACTCAGCAGAGCAGGTAACAAAGTAGCTAAAGAAATAGCTTCACTCCTGCTTTCTTACATTCTAGATTTGAACCCCTTTTATGTAGTAGCCAAATACAAGATTCCACATTGGTCAATTACAAGATTCCAGATTAGCCAATGAATTATTTTATTCATATTTATAGATGTCTACTAATAAGGGATTTTCAACTTTATTTTATTGACAGTGATCAGTTAGCTGATTTATTCAAATATTATGTCAACCAGTAATTTTTTCTTTTTTTTAAGCTCTGCTGCTCAGGCTGGAGTATATGGCATGAACACAGCTCACTGACACCTCCAACTCCTAGGCACAAGTGATCCTCCTGTCTCAGTTCTCTGAGTAGCTGGGACTATAGATGTGTGCCACCATGTCTGGCTAACTTTTTAAAATTTGTGTGTGTGTAGATAGGCTAGTCTTGAACTTCTGGTCTCAAGTGATCCTTCTGTCTTAACCTCCTAAAATATTTGGATTATAAGCATGGCCACTGTGCCAGCCCCAAGAATTTTCTTTACATTTTATATTTGATATATACACAGTACAAGGACAATGAAGAGAGATACCCCCTTACAGCCTGGAGTTAACAACAAACACTTTACTCCAGAGTTTTTCAAGATGAGTAGGATTTGAGTAAATTTTTTTTTTTTTTTTGAGTTGGAGTCTCACTCTGTTGCCCAGGCTGGAGTGCACTGGCAAGCTCACGACTGCTGCAGTCTCAACCTACTGAGCTCAGGTGATCCTTCTACCTCAGCCTTCCAAGTAGCTGGGACTTCAGGTGCAAATCACCATGCCCAGCTAATTTTTTTTTTTATTGTAGAGATGAGGTCTCACCATGTTTGTTGCCCAGGCTGGTCTTGAACCCCTGATCTCAGGCAATCCTCTTGCCTCGGCCTCCCAAAGTGCTGGGATTACAGGCTTGAGCCACCGTACCCAGCTGGATTTGAGTAATTTTTAAGTGAGAGGTCAATAGGGTCAGGTGCTAATGAATTACTACACTGACTACTATAAAGTTCATAAATGAATGGTACAATGTCAGAAACAAACGTGCTGATTTTTCAGGCCAATTTATTCCATTACATTTAAAATCAGTAAATCTCATCTCTCTTCCAACACAATTTTACTTATTTTTAAAAACAGAGTGGCTGGGCGCAGTGGCTCACACCTGTAATGCCAGCACTTTGGGATGCCAAGGTGGGAGAATAACTTGAGCCCAGGAGTTTGAGAACAGCCGAGGCAACACAGCGAGACATTTTTCTCTACAAAAAAATCTGAGAAATAAACAGGGCATGGTGGTGTGTGCCTGTAGTCCCTCCCAGCCACTTAGGAGGCTGAGGCAGAAGGATTACCTGAGCCCAGGAGGTCAAGGGTACACTGAGCTGTTATCATGCCACTGCACTCCAGCCTGGGTGACAGAGTGAGACCCTGACTCTAAAAGAAAAAATGAGAATAAAAACAGAAAGTTATTCTAAAAATATGAATCATAGTCCTGTGTGACCCTAATGCTTTAGGGTGGTCAAAAGAAACAGCTACGTTGTTAAGATGCCTAGCTGAGGTATTTCCATGAAATTAGTAATCTGGAATTGCATAAGAACCTCTTTACCATGCCTAATAAAACAGGGACTTGAAGCCGGGCACAGTGGCTCAGCCTGTAATCCCGCGCCTTTGGGAGCCTGATTGCCTGAGCCCGCGGGTTTGAGACCCGCCTGGGCAACTTGGCGAGACCTCATCTCTACAATAAATCAAAAATTAGCCGGGCGTGGTAGCGCGCACCTGTAGTTCCAGCTACTTGGAAGGCTGAGGCGGAAGGATCGCCGGAGCCCAGCAGGTCGAGGCTGCGGTGGCCAGGAGCGGCCACTGCACTCCAGTATGGGTGACAGAGTGAGACTCCAACTCAAAAACAACAACAACAACAAAAAAAAACCAGTGACTTGGATCTTCCAACTCAAATGTTCCAAATAGAAACATTTTGATAACAAGTCTAATAGTATCTAAAGCTTAATGATAATGCCTCATACATTACTGTGAAAACTATCCTTTGGATTTGACTTATACAGATTTTCCTACCTTACATAATTTCCAAACCACAAGTTCAGAAGTCAAGTGTTACTTAAATAACTTTCTCTATACATGTTCTCTTAAAACAAGTTATAATTCATCAATTATTTGGGGGACTTAGCATACTTACAACAACCAAGAGGCCTCATTTCAGCATTCTGTGTGTAGACCTGAGAAATATCAGCAATTCTTTTACACAGCATGTCCACAGGAATCTCATAGCCATACTTGTATTTCCAATTAGCTGCCTCATAGCGTGCCCTCTGTACCTGGGATCTGCTGTCAGCTTATAGCACAAAAGACAGGTTTACCTCATTAGAAGGAAAGAGTGAACCTGAAAGTCAATTTTCTATTTATGCTTGACTTCCCCTTTGGATTCAGAAAATAGAAACCCAAAGTAAACTTTATAATACTCCTCACCCACTTCTATATATTTATGAGTTAGGAAAAGGAGAAGGGGTCCACTAAGGCTTTCTCTCCCCCTATTAATATTAAATGACACGGCAATAAGCATACACAATTTTTATAAAAGACAGAGTCTATGTTCAGTATTGCCCTTTAATACTCGAGTTCTTCGTCAGCAGTCAAAATAGTTTCTATAAGTGTCTAATAACTCCCAAAGACTAAGCATTCAGACAAGAGAATAATGTGTCTGAATCTTTGTTTCTAGGCTTGAATTTCCCCTTGGATCCATAAAACAGAAAGCCAAAGTAAATTTTATAATACTCCTCACTCACTCCTAACCAGTGTCACTATTACCAGGTTTGATATACTGGCTTAGGTCCTCTTAAGCTACTAACTATAGTTAAAATAAAATAAACAGTCTATGAGGGGAGCCTTAGCCCAGTTTCCCTGAAGTAGCATAAAGACCGAATTCCATTATACTTATAATGTCCAAAAAATTAATAATACAATATTAAAATATTGATACTAGTCTTGGAAGACTGCAAATCTACTCATGTCACCTGAAAATCAGGCACTTAAGGAAGTTTAAAATTAATACAAAGCTCAAAAATAGTCTGAAGAATACAATAAAAGTCTTGTATATATACATCTAGTCGATTACCTGTCATTCCTGTCATCACGCAGCCAATGTTTTCAGTTATCTTGAATAAGTGAGTCACTGTGCTGGAATCCAATAATTTGTCCTAATGAGCAAAATAAGCCAAAATAATTTTTAAAAAACACCCAGGTCTCTGCAGTTATAAAAAAAAAATACTATATATTTCCCCCTGCTTCCTAAAGAAAACAATACTATGGAACTGTAATAATAAACTACATAACAAATGTCTTCTGTTCATTTTACAGTTAAAAATCAATTTTAAGCCGGGCTCGGTGGCTCAGCCTGTAATCCCGCGCCTTTGGGAGGCTGAGGTGAGTGGATTGCCTAAGCCTGCGTGTTCGAGACCCGCCTGGGCAGCGAGACCTCATCTCTACAATAAATCAAAAAATCAGCCGGGCATGGTAGCACACGCCTGTAATTCCGGCTATTCGGAAGGCTGAGGTGGAAGGATCGCCGGAGCCCAGCAGGTCGAGGCTGCGGTGGCCGGGAGCGGCCACTGCACTCCAGTCTGGGCGACAGAGTGAGACTCTAACTCAAAAAAAAAAAAAAGAAATCAATTTAAAAAAAGGGTTGGGAATTTAATATGCTAATTCTGTCTATTCAGCTAGACTATAGATAGCTGTTTAATATAGGCACTTCTTGGATAGAAAAGTAGAGTCAAAGTAAAAATAATATTAGCGTATGTACATAATAATATGCCTTTCTGCAAACTCATGAAAGATTCTTGCATTATATTCTGTAATAATTGACTATTTGGGTAGTATTACTTACAGGTACTTTCTTCTGTGTGACAATTACTGCGCAGTCTTTCCCTCTGACAGCTACTGATGTAAGGCCACCCTGGTTAATAGCCTTGAAAGCATATTCTGGAAAATTGAATAGTTGTAAATTTTTAAAGATGAAATAAATAATAGATTCTTGCAAAATAATAATAGTCATTAAAAAGAATGAGGCAAAGCTACATGTACTAATGCAGAATGCTGTACAAGACATGCAAAGTCAAAATAATAACGATAACAATAAATCATAGTTAAACCAACTCCATTTCTTTCCATTTTCATTTTACTGAAATTACTTTCATTAGGTTCAAGCACCAAATTTCCAATAAAGGTTTAATTTAACTAATTTTGAACCTTTACCAGTTGTTTTGTCCTTTTTTTTTTGAGTTGAAGTCTCACTCTGTCGCCCAGATTGGAGTGCAGTGGCACGCTACCAGCCATTGCAGCCTCGACCTGCTGGGCTCCAGCGATCCTTCCACTCAGCCTTTCAAGTAGCCGGAACTACAGGCGCGCGCTACCACGCCCAGCTAATTTTTGACTTATTGTAGAGATGAGGTCTTGCCAAGTTGCCCAGGCGGGTCTCGAACCTGCAGGCTCAGGCAATCCACTCACCTCGGCCTCCCAAAGTGCGAGATTACAGGCTGAGCCACCGAGCCCGGCACATATTGTCATTTTAAAAGTTTTCGGCTGGGCTTACAGGCTGAGCCTGTAAACCTGGCACTTTGGGAGGCCAAGGTGAGTGGACTGTCTAAGTCCGCGGGTTCGAAACCAGCCTGGGCAACTTGGTGAGACAGCATCTCTACAATAAATCAAAAAAATTAGCTGGGCGTGGCAGCACACGCCTGTAATTCAGGTTACTTGGCGGGCTAAGGCAGAAGGATCGCTGGAGCCTAGCAGGTTGACGCTGGAGTGGCTATGAGCGTGCCACTGCACTCCAGCCTGGGCAACGGAGTGAAACTCCAACTCAAAAAAAAAAGAAGCTTGCTTTGTGGTCATTTTTTTCTACCAAGTCTGGTTTTCCAGTGTCATATTTAACTGCTCTAAATTTTCTCAAGATTTAATACTCCTGTTAACTTTTGGTCAATAAGTAATTTGACCACATGGAGTTTTAATTGCTGTTAGATTATTTTGCATTGATTTTTGTCCACCAAGTTGAATTTTTCTGGATCATGCTTTTTACAATTTTTGACATATGATTCTTTACTGCATAACAAACCAGCCTGTGCACTTCTAGCTGCTGTCAATCCATTCCATGGGTTAAAACACTGGAATTAAAAAGGTAGCATACACTACTCTTGTACATGTATACAGCTGAAAGTGATTGTCTTTGGACAGTAAGATTATAGATGAGACTACCAATTTCTATGTTATATATTCTGTAATATTTAAATCTAATAATGGACACATAATTAGAAAAAAAGCAAAAACTAATATATGCTTGTTGAAAATATAAAAATTAGATGATAATTTAAAAGAACAAAATTATTCACAGTCCTAATTATTATTTACATTTTGACACATAACAGATGATTTCAAAATTCTGTCTTCAAGTGTTACTTTAGGCATTGGGTCTGAGCTCTGACCTCATGTTCAAAAAGCCACAGGTGATGAAGGCAAGCTGAGGATGATACTACCTATGACACCAATAAACTTCCTTTAATAGAAGCTATAATAAAACGTCTTTATCAAATATTTCTAAATAGCTATATATTGAAAAGAGAACAAAAGAACAGAGCAAAAAGATTCTAAAGAAATCACCTTAAAAGAAATCCTAAAATCTAACTCTGAGTTACTTAGCTAATTATTATTATTATTATTATTATTTAGAGACAGGATCTTGCTTTGTTGCCTAGGTAAAGTGGACTGGTGCAGCCATAGCTCACTGCAACCTTGAACTCCTGGGATCAAGTGATCCTCCTGCTTCAGCTTACCAAGCAGCTGGGACTAAGGTGAGCACCACCATGCCTGGATAATTAAAAAAAAAAAAATTTAGCCCAGGCTGGACTCAAACTCCTAGCTTGAAGCAATCCTCCCACCTCAGTGTCTCAAGTAGCTGGGATTACAGGTGCCAGTCACCCACAGTGCTTGGCTTAACTGGTTGATCATAATAGCTAATTTTTACCATCCCATTACATCACAAATAACTTCTAAATACAGTGGTCCCTTGGTATCCATAGATTGGTTCCAGGATCTCTCGAGAATGCCAAAATCCACAGATGCTAAAGTCTGATATGACATGGTGTAGTATTTGCACATAACCTGTACATTATCTCCCTGTATGTACTTTAAAAGAATCCCTGGATTACTTCTAATACCTAATACAAAGTATATGTAAACTGCTGTTATACTGTATTGTTTAGGGAATGACAAGAAAACATCTGTACATGCTCATTACAGGTGTAATTTTTTTTTTTTTTTGAGTTGGAGTCTCACTCTGTCGACCAGACTGGAGTGCAGTGGCCGCTCCCGGCCACCGCAGCCTCGACCTGCTGGGCTCCAGCGATCCTTCCACCTCAGCCTTCCAAGTAGCTGGAACTACAGGCACATGCTACCATGCCCGGCTAATTTTTTGATTTATTGTAGAGATGAGGTCTCACCTGCCCAGGCGGGTCTCGAACCCGCGGGCTCAGGCAATCCACTCACCTCAGCCTCCCAAAGGCGCAGGATTACAGGCTGAGCTACCGAGCCCGGCTACAGGTGTAATATTTTTTCCCCAAATATTTTCTATCTGTGGTTGGTTGAATCCATGTATGTAGAATTCATGGATATGGAGGGCTGACTGTACAATTTTTAAATTGCTTCTTTGTTTCTGATGTGACTAACAAGCCTTCTCCCAGATTAACTGCCCCCCTTTGCAACAAATAAAAACTACCTCTAGACAAAACAACAATAACTACCTAAAGACACCACAAAGTCAGTTTCTAGAGGTTGAGTCAATAGTTAGGAAAAAGGGCCAGGCTTGGCAGCTAATGACTATAATCCCAGGACTCTGGGAGGCTGAGATAGGAGGAAGGAGGATAACTTGAGACCAGGAGTTCGAGACCAGCCTAGGCAACATAGCTAGACGTAATGTCTACAAAAAATAAAAAATAAATAAATTAGCCAGGCATGGGGGCATACGCCTGTAGTCCTAGCTACTTAGGATGCTGAGGTGGAAGGATCACCTGAGCCCAGGATGTTGAGGCTGTGGTGAGCCGTGATCATGCCACTGCACTCCAACCTGGGTCACAGAGTGAGACTTCAACTCAAAACAAAGAAAAAAGTTAGGAGAGGGAAATAGCATGGCCATAGCCTGAGAGCAGTCAGTGTTAAACTCCCACAGAAAACTCAGTCTTCTGGCCTGAAGAACTAGAGAACAGTTTGGGGTAACCATAGCAGCTGGAAAATGAGAGACAGAAAGAAAAGTACCAGAGAGCGCCCCAACTTCTATATATAAACATTGTCCAATCTCTGGCTGATTCTCAACAACACACATAGGCAGGAAGACGCCAAGCAGACTAGTTAAGGATAAAATAAATAAAGTGAGATTTGAGATATCATCCAAGAGACAGACTTCGTAGTTTGAGAATAACCAAATTAACTGCCTGCTAGAACAAAACAAGTAAACAGTCTCTGGAGAAATATAACAGAATCCAGAGTCTTCACAATATAACATTCACAAATGTCCAAGACACAACCCAGAACTATTCTACATACCACACAAGAAAACAAAGTCAAACTAAAAAACAAAAACCAAACAAAACAATAGAAATATGCAATCCATTCTCAAAAAGATCAACCCTGAGATGACTCAGATACTGTATTAGCAGGCAAGGATTTTAAAACAGCCATTGATGACATGATGGAAAATGCTGGGATTACAGGCTTCAGCCACCATGTCCAACCCCAAATGAAATATCTTCAAGTAAAATATTATAGGAAATCTCAGCAGAGAAAAAACAAAACAAATGGAAATTGTTGAACTGAAAAATACAATATATGAAATTTTAAAGTTCACAAAGTGTACTTAACTGCAGAATGGAGGTGATAAAGAATAAATATGAAAATGAATCAAATTATCCAAATTTAAAAACACAGAAAAAATAGATTTTTTTTTTTTGAGTTGGAGTCTCACTCTGTCACTCAGGCTGGAGTGCAGTGACATGCTCACAGCCTCCAGCCTCGACCCACTGGGCTCAGGCGATCCTTCCGCCTCAGTCTTCCAAGTAGCTGGAAGTACAGGCACACGCCACCATGCCCGGCTAATTTTTTGATTTATTGTAGAGACAAGGTCTTACCAAGTTGTCCAGGCTGGTCTGGAACCCCTGGGCTCAGGCAATTCTCTTACCTTGGCCTCCCAAAGTGCTGGGATCACTACAGGCTTTAGCCACTTGTGCCCAATCCCCAAAAAATATTTTTTAAAAAGCAATCAATCTGTAAGTCAATATCAAAATGTGTAAGAGTTGTATAAATGGAGTCCTAGATAGAGAGTAAAGAATGGGGAAAACAACAACAGCAGCAAAACAAATAAATAGTGGCTAAAACTATTGCAAATATAGTAAAAAAGACAAAAAAAATTCAGATTAAAGAAGCTCAGCAAATTTCAAGCAGGAAATATAAAGAAACAATATATTGGCTCATCATCAAATTTTAAAAACCAAAAATAGAAAAAATTTTGAAAACATAGAAAAACAACAAATTACATACAAGAGGACAATATATGAATGTCCACTGACTTTTCCTGAAGGCAGTGGTACAACATCCTTAAAGTGTGAAAAGAAAAAACAAAAACAAAAACGGTCAATTCTGAGTTCTACATGCAACAAAAATATCATTCAAGGATGAAGGCAAAAGAAAGACATTTTCAGACTGGCAATAAATTGCTAAAGTTCTTCAGGCTGGAGGAAAACGACACCAGACAAAAAGTCTTATCAAAAACAAGGAGTATAAAAGAAAAAATACCAAACACAAAAGATTATTTTATTCTTTTTATCCTTTAAAAATACATGACTGTTTAAGGCAAAAATTATAACATGTGTAGTTTATAAAATATGTAGATGTATTACTTTATGGAAAGGAAAGGATATAAACGATCTTATAAGGTTTCAAGCTTTGTACATTTTATGTGGAATGATAAATATTAACTCTAAAAAGACTAGGAGAAGTAAGTATATTATAATCTTAGAGCAACCACTAACAAACTATTCAAATAGGCCAGGTGTGGTGGCCAACATCTATGGTTCAAGCTACTCAGAAGGCTGAGGCAGAATAATTGTCTGAGTCCAGCAGGTTAAGGCTGTGGTGGCCATGGGCGTACTACTGTATTCCAGCCTGAGCGACAGAGTGAGACTCTGACTCAAAACAAACAAAACTATTCAAATAATCCAATAAAAAGGTAGGAAAGGTGGCACAAAAGGACAAACATGCAAATAAAATAGAGAAACACTGGGAGGCCGAGGTGAGAGGATTGCTTGAGCCCACGGGCTCGAGACCAGCCTGGGCAACATAGTGAGACCTCTCCACAATAAATTAAAAAATTAGCTGGGTGTGGTAGTGTGCGCCTATAGTTCCAGCTATTTGGAAGGCTGAGGCAGTAAGATCACTGGAGCCCAGCAGGTAGATGCTGGGGTGGCCGGGAGTGTGCCACTGCACTCCAGCCTGGGTGACAGAGTGAGACTCCAACTCAAATAAATAAAATACAGAAACAGAAATAAATAATAAAACCATAAGCATAAATCTAACCATATCCACAACTGCATTAAATGTTAATGAACTAAATATTCCAAAAGGCATAAATTGTTAGAATGGAAAAAACAGCAAGTCACAACCGTATCTGTCCATCAGAGACACATTGATAAATGGATGAAAAAAAAGCATACCATGTAGCCGGGCTCAGTGGCTCAGCCTGTAATCCCGTGCTTTGGGAGGCTGAGGTGAGTGGACTGCCTGAGCCCGCAGGTTCGAGACCCACCTGGGCAACTTGGTGAGACCTCATCTCTACAATAAATAAAAAATAAGCTGGGTGTAGTAGCGCGTGCCTATAGTTCCGGCTACTTGGAAGGCTGAGGCAGAAGATCACCAGAGCCCAGCAGGTCGAGGCTGCAGTGACCGGGAGCATGCCACTGCACTCCAGTCTGGTCAACGGAATGAGACTCCAACTCAAAAAATAAAAAAGAATACCACTGGCAACAAATGAAGAACATACATTTTTTTCAAGTGCATTGTGATAGCACATTTACCAAGACAGATAATATGCTAATTGCAGTAAATTTTTAGGAACTGAAATCCTTAAATGTTTGACTACTTAAAAACACATTTCTAAGTAATCCATGGCTTGCAAAATAAATCACAAAGGAAATTTTAAAATATTTTTTACTGAATGGTAATAAAAATGTATCAAAACCTGTAGAATGCCGTTAAAACTATATTGAAAGACATTCACTGCTGTGGCAAATAGACTCTAAGTAGCCTCCATAATCCCTGCCTTTAATCCCCTCCCCTTGAGTGGGGGCAGGAAATAAAACTTGCTTATAAGAAGCAGAATATAGCCCAGGTGATGAGCTGTTACTTTCCAGATTACATTATGTAAGGCTTGGTCTTGCTGGCAGACTCGCCACTCTAGAAACCCCCATGATAAGCAGCAAGCAGCTGGGGCTCTCAGTCCCACATCTCAAGGAAATACACCACCTCAGGAAAGATGAAAGCAGACTCTTCTACAGTCCACCCTCCAGATGAGAACATTGCCTGGATGACATCATGAGTGCAATCTTGTGAGATTTATAAAGCAGAGAGCCCAGCAAAGCTGTGCCCAGAGACCAGTGCCTCTAAAACACTACTCCTGGTCCACAGAAGCTGTGAGATAATAAATATCTGTTGTTTAACACACTAACTTTGTAGCAATTTTTTTTTTTTGAGTTGGGGTCTCACTCTGTTACCCAGGCTGGAGTGCAGTGGCACACTCACTGCCACCCCAGCATCGACCTGCTGGGCTCTGGCGATCCTTCCACTTCAGCTTTCCAAGTAGCCGAATTACGGGCATGCACTACCACGCCCAGCTGATTTTTTGATTTATTGTAGAGATGAGGTCTTGCCAAGTTGCCCAGGCTGGTCTCGAACCCACAGGCTCAGGCAATCCACTCACCTTGGCCTCCCAAAGTGCTGGGATTAGCAGCTGAGCCACTGAGTCTGGCTGTAGTAATTTTTATGCAGCATAACACAATAGCTTTAACTGCTTATATTAGGAAAAGTCTAAAATCAATGATCTTAGTATTTTACTTTTTTGTTTGTTTGTTTGAGTCGGAGTCTCTGTTGCCCAGGCTGGAGTTCAGTAGCACGCTCACAGCCACTGAAGCCTCGACCTATTGGGTTCAGGCGATTCTTCCACTTCAGCCTTCCAAGTAGCTGGAACTACAGGCGAGGCATGCAGCACCATGCTCAGCTAATTTTTTGAATTACTGTAGAGACAAGGTCTTGCCATATTGCCCAGACTGGTCTCGAACCCAAAGGCCCAGGAAATCCTCTTGCCTCTGCCTCTCAAAGTGTTGGGATTATAGGTGTGAGCCACCGCACCCAACCTATTTTTAAATTTTTTATTGTAAAAACATTTAAACTAACATAGATAATATGAATAGTACAGTGACCCTCATGTACCCATCACCCTGCTTCATCAAGCAAGAGGACTGCCTGAACCCAGGGGTTCGAGACCAGGCTGGGGAACTTGGCAAGATTTTGTCTCTTCCACAAATCAAAAAATTAGTGGGGCATTACGGTGTGTGCCTGTAGTTCCAGCTACTTGGAAGGCTGAGGTTGAAGGACTGCCTGAGCCCACCAGGTCGAGTCTGCAGTAGCCATGAGAGTGCCATTCCACTCCAGCCTAGGCAACAGAATGGAGACTCCAACGAAAAAAATTAACTAATCAACTGAAAATAAACTCAGGAAAATAAACTCCTCTACCCTTTCTCTCATTACCTTAGTTCACTCATTAGGGTTTATATGAAAATTACTGAACAAGCTTCTCCTAATTGGTCTTCCAGTCATCATTCCCTTTCTACTCTAATCCCATTTCTGCACTCAACTATCCTGCAAGTTTACTTAATGACCTTGCCATTCTTTTTTTTTAAAATTAATCAATATTTTTTATTATGATGTTGTGGGGTACAGTTAAAGGTTAGGTATACAAGACCTTGCCATTCTTAAAGACCTCTACCAGCTCTGTCCAAAACCCATGGGACAAAGCCCAAACTCTACCGTGGTACCCGAATTCCTTCAAAATCTTGCTAGAATCTACTTTGATTGTGTGTCTATGCCCCAGCCATATTGACTGACTCCAAAATTTCCTTATCCAATCTCCATCTGGGTAAATTCATCTTCTCTGAGAAGGCTTTCCTGACTCTTCCTGGCAGCAGTTACTTCCCATAGTTACCTTTTTCTGGTAACCATACTTTAGCACTCACAATGTTGTAATTTTTTAATTTTTATTTTTTGAGTTGGAGTCTCACCTCTGTCGCCCAGTCTGGAGTGCAGTGGCTGCTCCCGGGCACCGCAGCCTCGACCTCCTGGGCTCCGGCGATCCTCCACCTCAGCCTTCCCAGTAGCTGGAATTACAGGCATGCACTACCATGCCCGGCTAATTTTTTGATTTATTGTAGAGATGAGGTCTCGCTGCCCAGGCGGGTCTCAAACCCACGGGCTCAGGCAATCCACTCACCTCATCCTCCCAAAGGCGCGGATTACAGGCTGAGCCACTGAGCCCGGCTAATGTTGTAATTTTTAATAAAAGTTTGTATAAATGAATCCTCATTTTAACCTTACCGCCATGAAATATGTACTTTATAATACCTAGAAAAATGAAAACTGCCAGAGCAAAGAATCTAGAGACAACCTAATACCTAAAGAGTATCTTCTAAAGAAACACTGGCAGTGTGAAAAGTACTATCAGAGTTTACAGAAGAGATGAATAACCCATGGTATATGAAGGTCAATTAAGATAAAATAGAAGAGTTTATGTGCAGCATATTATTTTTTTAGAAAGCAGGATTTATTGAGAGGACAGAAAAGCTCCCATAGTAGGAGGGGAACCAAAAGGGGTTGCCCTATGGGCAGCATTTTAAAGGTATATTTATTTTTTCAAATGTTGGCAACAGTACTTAAACACTTTATTTCCATCACTAAAGATGTTGGTTTGGGCTAAAATTTCAGAAGCTTATAAAACTAGCCAAGTACCACTGTTTTAACCTGAGGAACCTGTTCTTGAATGTCCAAGATTATGCAAGAAAATAGTAACTGATAGCCAGCCCATTTCCCACTTTTTATTTTTATTTTATTTTACTTATTTATTCATTTATTTATTTTTTGAGTTGGAGTCTCACTCTGTCACCCAAACTGGAGTGCAGTGGCCGCTCCCGGCCACCGCAGCCTTGACCCGCTGGGCTCCAGTGATCCTTCCGCCTCAGCCTTCCGATTAGCTGGAATTACAGGCATGCGCTACCATGCCCGGCTGATTTTTTGATTTATTGTAGAGATGAGGTCTTGCTGCCCAGGCGGGTCTCGAACCCACGGGCTCAGGCAATCCACTCACCTCAGCCTCCCAAAGGCGCGGGATTACAGGCTGAGCTACCGAGCCTGGCTCCGTTTTTTAAATGAGAAAAATTATAATGGATTACACTGAACTCCAAGCCTCCAATTTTCTCAATTTTAACTTAAGTACACTGCAAAACAGCTACATAAGTATTAGTTGAATCACCTAATACAATCTGTTTTCTGAGTTGGGGGTCTCACTCTGTTGTACAGACTGGAGCGCAGTGGCATGACCATGGCTCACTGCAGCCTCAACCTCTTGGACTCAAGACGATCTTTCTGCCTCATTCTCCTGAATAGCTAGAACTATAGGCACACATCACTGCACCTTGTTAATTTTTTTTCCCTTTTCGTTGCTGTTTCATGTATTTATTTATTTATTTATTTTGAGTTGGAGTCTCACTCTGTCGCCCAGACTAGAGTGCAGTGGCCACTCCCAGCCACCACAGCCTCGACCTGCTGGGCTCCGTCGATCCTTCTGCCTCAGCCTTCCAAGTAGCCGGAATTACAGGCATGCGCTACCACGCCCAGCTGATTTTTTTGATTTATTGTAGAGATGAGGTCTCGCCAAGTTGCCCAGGTGGGTCTCAAACCCGCAGGCTCAGGCAATTCACTCACCTCAGCCTCCCAACGGCGGGGGGTTACAGGCTGAGCCACCAAGCCCGGCTTCATGTATTTATTTAATAGAAATGGGGTCTCAAACTCCTGGACTCCAGCACTCCCACCTCCCAAAGTGCTGGGATTACAAGTGTGACTAGCTAATTTTTTTTTATTCATTGCATAAAAGAAGATATGCCATGTTGCCCAGACTGGTCTCAAACTCCTGGGCTCAGGCAATTCTCTCACCTAGGCCCCCAAAGTGCTGGGATTACAAGGCATGAGCCACCATGCCTGGTCTGAAATTGTCTTTGTTTTTTTTTTAAGTTGTAGTCTCACTCTGTCACCCAGGCTGGAGTGCAGTGGGAAACTCAGTTACCCCAGCATCAACCTGCTGAGCTCTGGCAATCCTTCCACTTCAGCCTTCCAAGTAGCCAGAACTACAAGCATGTGCTACCACACCCGGCTAATTTTTTTTTATTTATTGTAGAGACAAATTCTCGCCACGTTGCCTGGGCTAGTCTCGAACCTGTAGGCTCAGGCAATCCACTTGCCTCAGCCTCCCAAAGTGCTGGGATTATAGGCTAAGCCACCAAGTCTACTGACTTTTTTTATAGATATAAAATAGTCAAACAACAGCAGTTTCATATTGTTCAACCTAACAACAGACCATTAGGTTGGGAAGTAAACTGTCCCCTTGTTCAAACAAAATGGTTAATAAAAAGTTGTTTTGTATGCAGAGATGCCTCTTTCACAGTAATCTCTTACTCTGCTTCCTTCCCTACAATTTCTCCCCGCAGGTTCCCGACTTTTCAGGGATTCATTTGTATAGTATTAGGGAAAAAGGGGGCTAAATAGAAACAGTACTTGGCAAAATGTTCAGGACAAATACACAATGCTAGACAATGGTTCATAGGGTGAGCAGCTCATACTGTGATACTAGCAATATCAAAGGTACATACGCCCTTCAAGTCACTCCTTAGGCTTTGGAAAGCATCTATAGGTGATTCTGAGGTTCCACCAATTGGTAGAAACTTAACTCAAGACTTTTTCCCCCACCTATAATTTTGTTTAAAATGCTCTACTGGGCCGGGCTTGGTGGCTCAGTCTCTAACCCCAGCACTTTGGGAGGCCGAGACGAGCGGATTACCTGAGCCCATGGGATCGAGACCAGCCTGGGCAACTTGGCAAGACCTTGTCTCTACAAAAAAAAAAAAAAAAAAAATTAGCTGAGCATGGTAGTGAGCTCCTGGAAGGCTGAGGCGGAAGAATTGCCTAAGTCTAGCAGGTTGATGCTGGGGAGGCTGTGAGAGTGCCACTGCACTCCAGCCTGGATGACAGAGTGAGACACCAACGCAAAAAAAAATAAATAAAATTAAAATAAAATGCTCTATTGAGTTTGGGGATATAAACATGATTTTCCATCTATGTAAACATGGGCTCGAAAAATAAAAATGAGAGAGTCATGCATTCTATGAAGTTTGGTTGTTAAAAAAAATAAGGGATTGCTAGTGGTGCATAAAAAGTGTATCTGTATTCAATTTCAATATGATTATATGACTAAAAACTTATTAAATTTTTGGAAGCTGCTTATTTTGTCTTTTCCTAAACGTGTAGGCTACATAATCAAGAAGTGTGGTTTACTCATTTAACAGTGCCTCCTAATACTTTAAGACAGTGATTCTCAGGCCGGGCTTGGTGGCTCAGCCTGTAATTCCAGCACTTTGGGAGGCCGAAGCGAATGGATTGCCTGAGCCCGCAGGTTCAAGATCCACCCGGGCAACTTGGCGAGACCTCGTCTCTACAATAAATCAAAAATTAGCCAGGCGTAGTAGTGCACGCCTGTAGTTCTGGCTACTTGGAAAGCTGAGGTGGAAGGATCGCCAGAGCCCAGCAGGACAAGACTGCGGTGGCTGGGAGTGTGCCACTGCACTCCAGTCTGAGAAAGAGTGAGAATGAGATTCCAACTCAAAAAAAAAAAAGACAGTGATCTTCAAGGTGGAACAGTCATTAGAAATCTTGACACTGGTGGAAGAGGAGGGAGAATATGAAGCTGAAAATACAGGCCATTGCCTCGCTAGACTCTGGTGTAGCCATGTGCTCTTTGAGTTATGGCCAGGCCATGTTTTCTTAAGCTTTGGGCCCCTCCCCTACCTTGGGGAGGTGAATCTCTTCTTTCTCTCTGTCTAAATTACCTTTTAAATAAACTATATTTTCTTTTTTTTGAGTTGGAGTCTCACTCAGTCGCCCAGACTGGAGTGCAGTGGCCGCTCCTGGCCATCGCAGCCTCGGCCTGCTGGGCTCCGGCGATCCTTCGGCCTCAGCCTTCCAAATAGCTGGAACTACAGGTGCGCGCTACCACGCCCATCTAATTTTTTGATTTATTGTAGAGATGAAGTCTCACCAAGTTGCCCAGGCGGGTCTCGAACTCGCGGGCTCAGGCAATCCACTCACTTCAGCCTCCCAAAGGTGCGAGATTACAGGCTGAGCCACCGAGCCCGACTTATATTTTCTAATCTAAAGAAAAAAAAGCAAATGTAGCAGTATTTGATCCCATCATTTTTGTGTAGTTATTTATGTATGTATATGCACACACAGACACATCAAATTTCGTATCAGATTCGAGGGCATGCGAAGTCTGAGAAAAACTGCTTTAAAATACAATTTTCTTTTTCAACTGCAAAAGAGGCAAACAGCAAGTATGTCTGCCACATACTAAATGCTCAGTAAATGTTATTACTGCTTATTTGTTTCTTTGGCTCATTTTTTTGGTCTATTAGTTTAGTAGCTCTTTAGACAAGAAATATTTCCCTTTCTGTGGGCCCATTCATGCTTAGCTTTCCAGTAAAATATGTGGATATAATCATAATCTTGTAAATGCTATTTATTAGGTTATAAACTTTGGAACCCTCCAAAGTCAGCACATATAAAAATTATAGAGTGTAAATTGTTAATATTGACAGTGGAAAAATAATGTAATAAAAGTGGGGTGGTGGTGAGGAAAGAAAAGATTAATGGAAAGGTAAGTATGCTCCTCAAAAAGGTAAATGTAGTCTACAGATGATTATCAAAAAATAGAGGTGCAGTCGGGCTCGGTGGCTCAGCCTGTAATCCCGCGCCTTGGGAGGCTGAGGTGAGTGGACTGTCTGAGCCCGCGGGTTCGCAACCCACCTGGGCAACTTGGTGAGACCTCATCTCTGCAATAAATAAAAAAAAAAATTAGCCGGGCGTGGTAGCGCGTGCCTGTACTTCCAGCTACTTGGAAGGTTGAGGCAGAAGGATCACCAGAGTCCAGCAGGTCGAGGCTGCGGTGGCCGGGAGCGGCCACTGCACTCCAGTCTGGGCGACAGAGTGAGACTTCAACTCAAAAAACAACAACAACAAAAAAATAGAGGTGTAAATTTAAAAGCTATAATGCTAACCATAATTATAAACAATTTACAATCATAACATTATTGATAGTAAGTAGAGAGACTTGCTTTTAATTTTTTACCTTTTGGCAATGATTGAAATATTTTTCTTAATGTACATATGCAAGTTGTATGGGTGTGTATGCATGCACGTGTGTGTTTAAAAATTGTAGATATCTGCCTGTATCCGAGCTCTTTGGGAGGCCAAGGTGGAAGGATCGCTTGAGGCTGGGAGTTGGAGACCAGCCTGGATAACATACCGAGACCCCTGTCTCTACAAAAATTTTTTAAAAATTAGCCAGGAGTGGTGGAGCACATGTGTAGTCCTAGCTACCCCAGAGGCTGAGGAAGGAGAACTGCTTGAACCCAGGATTTCAAGATTGCAGTGAGCTATGATCGTGCCTTTGCACTCCAGTTTGGGTGATAGAGTGAGAGACCTTGTCTCAAAAATAAATAATTGTAGGGTACCTAGTTTTGAAATCTCATTTCAGGAATTGCCTGCTACCATTGGGGAAACTGAGGCCCTAGTGGACCAAATTCAGTCTGACTACTTCTAGACCCTCTTATTCTGCTTGTTCATCTTTTGCTGGACAGGTATGGCAAAGGAGGAAAGGAGTAGTTATTTGGGTTTGCCTACCAGGTGGATGTATACACTCCCTGGTTGCTTGTATGAAGGGAGCATGCTGACAGGCAGCTCAACAGAAATGGCCTGGTAGAGACAGATTGGAAATAAAATATAGAATTGGTATTATGTATTGAAGACAAAATTCCTGGGTTTAAGTCCTTGCTCCATACCAACTATGAAAACTTCTTATCTGTAAATTAGAGATAATTCCACCCAGTTTATAGGGCTCTAAGGATTTAATTAATAGATGTAAGCCATTAAAGACAGTGTCCCACCTATAGTAAGCCATGAGTAAATGTTTCTGTGAGGTATATTGTCAAGGAGAAACAAATGACCGATAGAGTCATAAATTTCATAAACAAATGGACCAAGAAGTACTTGCTGTTTGCCTCTTTTGCAGTTGGAAAAAGTTTTTTTTTTTTTTTTTTTTTTGAGTTGAAGTCTCACTCTGCCGCCCAGACTGGAGTGCGGTGGCCGGGAGCGGTCCTGAAAAAAAATTATTTACTTCAGCCGGGCTCGGTGGCTCAGCCTGTAATCCCGCGCCTTTGGGAGGCTGAGGTGAGTGGATTGCCTAGCCCGCTGGTTCGAGACCCGCCTGGGCAACTTGGCGAGACCTCATCTCTACAATAAATCAAAAAATCAGCCGGGCGTGGTAGCGCGTGCCTGTAATTCCGGCTACTCGAAAGGCTGAGGCGGAAGGATCGCCGGAGCCCAGCAGGTCAAGTCTGTGGTGGCCGGGAGCGGCCACTGCACTCCAGTCTGGGCGACGGAGTGAAACTCTAACTCAAAAAATAATAATAATAATAATAATTTAATCCTCAAAACAACCATATAAGAATTATTATTAGCCCAAATGTGCAAATAGAAACTAAAGCTAAGGTTTCACACCTGGGCAGGTGCCCAGGGCAGCTAGTAAGGAGCAGAGCAGGGATGTGAAACCAGATATGGCTCCAGGACCTGTACTCTTTATACTGCTTGCTCATACTAACTGTACTTTCACTTTCTTTTCCCTACCATGTCTAATTAATGCCCTAAATAGAAAAGGGAATGTGTTACAGAGATTAAAATCATTGTGTCTATACATTAAACTTGTTTTTAAATATATATTCTCTTCCATATCTTTCTAAACTATTAAAGTAACACTATATTCAGTCTTTCTACTCTCCAAATCTGGGAAACATTAAAGACTATGCTTTATGATTAGATTTCACAATACAGTGTATAGAAGCAAGGCATAGGTCTCAGAGTGACTTTTTCTGTTCACATATAAACCATAAAACAG
Source organism: Cephalopachus bancanus (assembly GCA_027257055.1). NCBI lineage: Eukaryota > Metazoa > Chordata > Mammalia > Primates > Tarsiidae > Cephalopachus > Cephalopachus bancanus. The sequence goes on along the minus strand of JAPVLO010000083.1, from coordinate 597,833 downwards.
AACAAAGTAGTAGCTCAACACATAAGTATTTAAAACTCAGGAATGAAATGCCAAAAATGAAAATTCTTTGAGGACAGTTATCTCTTTGCTCTCTGATCATATTTTTCAATAGGAGTAATTAAAAGGATTACGAACTACTCAAAATGACATAGCTTCTTGCTACATTCTATGCTCTATGTAGCAATATACTCAACGGGTTTCATTCCAAGTTATCTTTAACTCCATTTCCATTTCTAAAATGTACAGGTGGCGAGAACCTGATTTACAGACCAACTCTATCCTTATGACTTCCAAGCACAGTTGACTATACTACTGTGCAGGAGATTGAGTTACTAAGCTCATTCAAAACTAAAACTGTCACGGACGAGACAGATGTAAATCAAGCTCTCCTGAAACTAAGCTCTCTATGGCAAGAGGTCAAGGGTCTGGCGTTTAATCACAACCCGAATCCATTTCAATTCAATTCAAAAAAACATACTGCTACGCTGAATAACTGGTAACTAGTTTAGGTTTCTTTCCACCAAAGGTTTTTCACTAAACAGCCGGTCACAGTACCTCATCTACAATTCAGAACCAGCATTTATACTACAGAAGCATTCAAACAGATGTGGGTTAGAAGGGGAAGCCTGTTTCAAGAGCAGATGTGGAATTGAGAGGCACTCGTTCTATCTACCAGTTTTCCAAAGATGTCTTGAACTCTAGATACTTGTAAATTGGCACGTTTTTTCATTTTTACCGGTTTCTTTACGTAACTGTTACTCTCTTTAAGCCGTGAGCTTCAGTGTGGGAGAGGGTGCGATACTCCTCTTTGTGTCTTCTAGGACCCGCCAAGTACCAGGTACACAGCAGGCTCTGAATACCTGTGTGGAACTAACTACAGGACAAGGAAGTCCATGCTGCAAAGATGGAGAGGGGCCTTTTCACAGGAAAGGTTAGAAATCAATTATCCTTTAGAAAAGAACAGACTCTGGGCCTACCCAAGTCAGATGCAACAACCGAAGGGGCCTCAGGAAGCCGGCGTCGGGCATTCCAGCCCTACCCTCCTTAACTCTTCATTGTGCCCAGGCAGTGCGGCCGCTCACCCTGAAGACAGGCAGGCCTTCCGCCTGCAGGCCCCCGATCCCTGCCTCCAGACGGGGTGGGACCACCGCGGTATTCAACCCTGCCTCAGCCTCTCTCGTCTCCTACTTCCAGCCCTGCTTAAGCTTCAGACTAAGCTCGTGCCGCGTCTGCTTGCTCCAGGTCGTACCATGACAGGGCAATTCAGGAGGACCACAGGCAGGCCTGGCTCACTCACCTACTTGGTACAGCCGGCCCTCGGGTGAAAAAATAGTAATGTGGCGGTCAAAACCAGCGCTGGAACCACGGGACATGTTGGTACACCCGCTACTTCAAGCACAGTCTCTGGGCCCCGCAGCTCCCGCACCAGGCGTACAAGCCCCTCCCGGAAGTTGAAGCGACTGCTTCCGGGGCACCGACCGGATTTCTTCCGCTCTTGCACGCCAAACTCACGATTCTAGCGCGTTTGAACGGAGAGCGCCTAGGCCCCGCCCTCGTGGGGAGTGTGGGCGGGAGCGTTTTGGTGTGCGCCTGCGCCCTGCTGGCGTCTTGAACGGATTGTAGATTGGAGGGGGAATGTGGGTCGTAGCGGCTTAGGGCTGAGGAATGAGTTGAGTATAGCAAGGACGAAAGGCCTTCCTGGGGGCCCGGAATAGTGATTTGCCTATCAGTGTGTGACCTAAGTAGACCGTGGTGTAATTAACACGTCTCTTACCTCCATCCGGTGTCTGGTTAGATTGTTGGCTCGCTCTCTTCCTGACCTTCCCTTAACCTGCCACTTTCCTTCCTGCCACGGACGGATTGCAGCTGCTGCAGCAGCAGCCGTTAAATGTAGACACTGAAGAGAGTGGGTTCAAGTACCCACCGGGAGCAAGATTTTCTCCTAGCCAGGCAGCCCCCCAAATTTTTAGGCTTAAAATTAAAACTGGGGTTGAAATATGGGTAGCAGGGAGTCATGAGGTTAAGCAAAGCCTTGATCGATAACGAACAAGAAGCAAAGAGACGGAGTTTACAGCAGCCTGGTAAACCAGGATGGATTAATGAGAGTAATTTCAAGATGGCGAGGTAGCTCTGGGAGAACAGCAGGTGGCTTTTCAGATCGCAAAATTGTGCCTATTTTGATTTTACTCCGAGGCACTCTCCTATTTAATGGATAAAATGCAAAGTATAATATTAGGCTGGTTGTTTCTTCCTCCCACCCACCCAGATAAAGATGGTTTGTGGACGGGCGCAGTAATTCAAGCCTATAATCCCAGCACTTTGGGAGGCCGAGGTGAGAGGATTGCCCGAGCTCAGAGGTTCGAGACAAGCCCGGACCTCGACTCTAAGATCAAAAAATTAGCCGGGCGTAGTAGCGTGCACCTGTAGTTCCGGCTACTTGTAAGGCTGAGGCGGAAGGATCGCCGGAGCCCAGCGGGTCGACGTTGGGGTGGCCATGAGTGTGTCACCGCATTCCATCCTGGGCGACGGAGTGAGACTCCAACTTTAAAAAAAAAAATAGATGGTTTGTGCACCAGGAATGCCAAATCAACCCAGATTTGTGGCACTGCAATGCCTGCTGTAATGCTGAAGTAGGAATTTTTTTTTTTGAGTTGGAGTCTCACTCTGTCGCCCAGACTGGAGTGCAGTGGCTGCTCCCGGCCACCGCAGCCTCGACCTGCTGGGCTCCGGTGATCCTTCCACTCAGCCTTCCAAGTAGCCGGAATTACAGGCATGCGCTACCACGCCCGGCTGATTTTTTTTTAAATTTATTGTAGAGATGAGGTCTCGCTGCCCAGGCGGGTCTCGAACCCGTGGGCTCAGGCAATCCACTCACCTCAGCCTCCCAAAGGCACGGGATTACAGGCTGAACCACCGAGCCCGGCTTCTTCCTTCGCCCAGGATGGAGTGCGGTGGCACACTCATGGCCACCCCAACGTTGTCCCGCTGGGCTCCGGCAATCCTTCCGCCTCAGCCTTCCAAGTAGCCGGAACTACAGGTGCACGCTACTATGCCCAGCTAATTTTTTTTTAAATTGGCGTGATTGAGGGCTCGCCAAGTTGCCCGGGATGATCTTGAACCCGCAGGCTCAGGCAGTTCACTCGCCTTGGCCTCCCAAAGTGCTGGGATTAAAGACTGAGCCACCAGCCTGGCCATCAACTTTCTATTTTAAAGAAAAACACTTGGGCAACCCCTTCGGGTCCCCTCCCACTGTGGGAGCTTTTCTGTCCTCTCAATAAATCCTACTTAAAAAAAAAAAAGATAGAAAAACATTTGTAAGGTCCTCTTAAGGAAATCCTGGTTTCTCAAGAATGAGAATGTTTAAAAAATAAATTTCTATTTCATTAACCTGAAAAATCCAAAGCTGGAACATGGCTAAGAAAACAGTGAATGCAGCCAGCGTCTCTAGCACACAGGGTACTTTCCAGCACTGGCTAATTCCCAAGTGTACTGATCAAAGGCGTCCCTGGCTTCTGGTTCAGTGCCCTACTCGCAGGACCAACTCCTCTTGACCTTTTGAGTACTTTTGTTTTTCTCAGACTCTGAGAGAGGCTGATGTACTGGAATTTCTACAGTTGGCCTGAATAGTCACAGATAAAGAGTTCTCTGGAAGCTGCTAGGAGGATGAACTCAGTCCCATAGCTTCAACAGCTGGCTCTATGCTGTTGTCTCCCAAATTTAGGTCTCTGGCTAGACCCTTCTCTGGAGGAGAATCTTCTCTAATTGTCTATGGGATATTGTTAATGCTGAGACACGCAGCATTTCAAAACCGAACATGTTTAAAACAACTTCTGTCTCATCTTTCCCTTTCAAAGCCAACTCCTGCCCCTTGTACCACATTTTCCAAGTCCTCAAAGCCAAAACCTTGCAGTAGTCTTTATTCCTTAGTACTTACTGCCTCAGTCTTAATACTCTCTTGGTCTTTCTTATTTTTTAATTTTATTTTTTTTGAGTCGAAGTCTCACTCTGTCACCCAGGCTGGAGTGCAGTGGCACGCTGCTCATGGCCACTGCAGCCCCAACCTGCTGGGCTCAGGTCGTCCTTCTGCCTTAGCCTTCCAAGTAGCTGGAACTACAGGTGCATGCCACCAAACTGCTAAATTTTGATTTACTGTAGAAATGAGCTCTCACCAAGTTACTTGGCCTGGTCTCTAACTCGTGGGCTCAGGCAATCCCTTCACCTTGGCCTCCCAAAGTGCTGGGATTATAGGCATGAGCCACCACACGGCCTTTGCTTTTTTTGAACATTTAATTTAATTTTTTGAGTTGGAGTCTCACTCAGTCACCCAGACTGGAATGCAGTGGCCGCTCCCGGCCACTGCAGCCTTGCCTGCTGGGCTCCGGCGATCCTTCCACCTCAGCCTTCTGAGTAGCAGGAATTACAGGCATGCGCTACCACGCCCAGCTGATTTTTTGATTTACTGTAGAGGTGAGGTCTCGCTGCCCAGGCAGGTCTCGAACCCGCAGGCTCAGGCAATCCACTCACCTCAGCCTCCCAAAGGCGTGGGATTACATGCTGAGCCACCTAGCCCGGTTTTTAAATTTTTTTTTATTTTTAAAGATGAGGTCTTGGTTTGTTGCCCAGGCTGGAGTGCAGTGGCATGATCACTGTAGCCTCAAACTCCTAGGCTCAAGTGATCCTCCAACCTCAAGCCACCTGAGTAGCTGGGGCTATAGCTGCATGTCGCCGCTCCTGGCTTAACTTTTTTTAGAGACAGGGTCTCACTATGATGTCCAACCTGGTATGAAACTCCTGGCCTTAAGTGATTCTTCCACCTCAGACTGGGACTACAATATGTGCCCACAACACCCAGGTAGTTTTTTTTTTTTAGAAATGGGAGTCTCACTGTGATGTCCAGGCTGCTCTGAAACTTCCAGTCTCAAGTGATCCTCCTCCTTAGTCTGCAGAATACCTTTTCTCTTTCTGTTGTATAATTCATAATTGTGTTCACTGTTTATTGCACCCTCCCCCCTCCACCACACACACTCCCAACCTAAACTACATGTGAGCAAGGATCTTTGTTTTGTTCACTGATGTAACTCAGGCAACTTAAACAATGCCTAGCATATATTAAGTGCTCAATAACATTAGTTGAATGAATGAATATATAGTACAGGAGGAGTTAGGAGTGCATCCTTTTCTAGTTAAACCTGAATTTAAATTCCATTTGTGGCCAGGCATAATGAATGACTCATGCTTATAATCCCAGCACTTTGGAAGGCCGAAGTGGGTGGACTGTTTGAGTCCAGGAGTTTGAGACCGTCCTAGGCAACATAGCAAAACCTCATCTCTACAAAAAAATTAAAAAATTAGCCAGGCATCGTAGTGTGTACCTGTAGTCCCACAGGGACGGCTACTCAGGATGCTGACTGAGATGGAAGGATCGCCTGAGCCTGGGAGGTCGAGGCTGCCACGAGCTGTGATCGTTGTGATCATGCCACTGCACTCCAGTCTGGGTGACAGTGAGGCTCCAACCCAAAAATAAATAAGTAAATAGATTTTATTTGTGACCATTACTTGATATTTGACCTTATGCAGCTTTCCTGAGTCTGGATTCCCTTATCTGTTAAATTTGGAGAATAAGATCCACTTCATGGAGGCCATTGGGAGGATTAAATGAGAGAAGGCAAGGAAGTGCTAAACAATGTGCCTGGTACATAAGCATCCAACAGATGGTGGCTGTTGTTATTATTGCCTCCCATTTGGTCAGTTACTGAATCTGTTGTTGATTTTTCCTGTGGAATGACTCTCCTGCCTGTTTTTAATTCCATTGCCACTGGCTAAATTTAGACCCTATTAACAGTTTACTCTGGCATAGTAGAGTCTCTTGTTGATCCATCTCTTAGAATTATTTGATTAGAGCAAGATCTCATTGGGTTGCTTCTATGCCTAGACTCCTTTGGGCTCCCCACTGACTACTGAATAAAGCTAGTGTCAGAGCTGTCTACAAGTTGACCTCCATCTATCTTTTCAATCTTGGTCTTCCACTTCACCCTTCTATTTCTATTCCACGGCTATACATCACAGCACTGTTCTGAGCGGCACTGTCTGACCACATCTGCTAATCTGTCTCCCATATGTCTAGTGCATATAATTTGAATATTTCATTAACCTGAACCAAATGAACTGGTTATTTTTATAGGTAAAATATTAAGCAATTATATGCTTTAACTTTTTTTTTTTTTGAGTTGGAGTCTCACTCTGTCATCCAGGCTGGAGTGCAGTAGCACGCTCCCGACCACCACAGTCTCAAACTGTTGGGCTCAGGTGATTCTTCTGCCTCAGCCTTCCAAATAGCTGGAACTACAGGCACGTGCCAACATGCCTGTCTAATTTTTTGATTTACTGTAGAGATGAGGTCTGCCAAGTTGCCTGGGCAGGTCTTGAACTCATGGGCTCAGGCAATCCTCTCACCCTGGCTTCCTAAAGTACTGGGATTATAGGTATGAGCCACTGTGTCCGGTCTTATATGCTTCAACTTAATGAGTTGTGTGTTTGGGCTTCACCAAAGATTGGCAGGGCAGAGCCTAGGTACTTTTCATCTCTGCATCCTCCACTACATCTGGCATGGGAATTGGCTCGTAAGCATTCAATAAATGACTGCTGGTCAGGCACGGTGGCACATACCTGTAATCCTAACACTTTGGGAGGCTGAGGTGGGATGCTCACTTGAGGTCAGGAGTTTGAGACCAGCCTAGGCAACACAAAGAGACCCTGTCTCTACAAAAAGAATTAAAAAAATTAGCCAGGCATGGTGGCATGTGTTTACAGTCCTAGCTGCCTGGGAGACTGAGATGGAGAATCACTTGAGCCCAAGTGTTGGATGTTGCAGTGAGCTACGATTGCATCACTGCACTCCAGCCTTGACAACAGAGAAAGGCCCTGCCTCTGAAAAAAAAAAGTAAAATAAATAAACAACAAATAAATAAATGACTGTCAAATTGAACTGAAAATTGTAGAAAAAAGGGAACACTGAAACTGCCAGAGCACCTTAAGCTAAAGGGAACAATTTTGTTGAAAGGGAACTGAGAGATGTTTCATAGCTGCAATGCTTTGTTTCTCGTGTAGACATGACTCTGGATGTTGAAACTTGCCTTGCAGTGGTGGGATATTTCAAATCACACACACTGTAGGCTGCGAGAATTATTTCACACATTTAAACAAATCTCGATCCCCTCCTGAGGTATTTAAGCTGGGTCTTGAAAGATGCATAGGATTTTGGATGCATCTATATTTTAATACTAGGATAAAATTTCTTCCTTATTTCTGGAAGGAATCAACTTTATTTTCTATACAAACCTAAACTGAAAGCTAGAATGGGAACATCAGGCTCTATGAAGGCAGTTTCTGCATCTGTTTTGCTCACCACTGTATACCTCAATACCAAACAGTGCCTAGCATGAAGTCAGACCATTCGTTGAATATGCATTCTCACCTATTTGGGTCTTCTATTGTTTTCCTTTATTTGAAAAGATTTGTGATTAAATGAGAAATCCAAACTCAAAAACCTTAAAAAGGTCAGAGATTCTACACTAGAATTTGAGATTTTTCCACACAGGCAAATGAATTCCTCTGGGAAATCTTTCAGAAAGACAAAACGCTTGCTGGTTCCATTGCCAAGGGAAATCCCCTGAAAGCAGACTTCATGAATATGTGCCACTGGGCGCCAGGCAGCAACTGAACTACTCACCCAGGTGGACTTTCCCTTGGGTCGGGGAGCTTTCGCCAAAGTCTGGGTACCAACACTCCTGCAGCTCTAACACGAGCCTGTTGGGTAGACTTGCTGTGTCTGTGTGGAAAGTTTGATCTTCCTCTCTGTGGGGCCACCAAGTTAGACTTTTTGAAATGACTTTCTGATTTTTTGAAAAATTTTAGAGATGACTTGCCATCTCGTGAGTCTTGGAAAATCTCCTGGGGGCCTCCGTTTGGCAAGGCCCACATTCTCCTCTGGGGGTGGAGGTGGGTGGAAGGTAGGGGTTACCCACAAGGCAAAGGTAAAAAGTGGCAGGGTAGATTCCCAGTGACTACAGACATAAGGCATCACAAGGCGTTTAAAGGCAAGATAAGAATCTAGCCCTTAACTTAAGGTCCTCTGGCAGTTTCAGTGAGCTATGTTTCCATGTGATATTAGTATGTGTTGAAGCACAATGTCCTGAGTTGGTCATTGGTAGGAGAGCATCTGAGGAAAACTGAGGAGAGCACTGGTAGGTGAGTATCTGATGTTAAGGGCCCCCCACAAGACAGCTGTGGCAAGGAGGGAGTCAGGGATGTAACTGCTCTAGGTGAAGAGAAGGAAGTAGGACTCTGCCCAGCATCCTGGCCAGGCTTTCACCAACCCACAGCCCCCTCAGAGGACTCCCCGAGAGCAAGAGCCTGGTGCTGTTTGTATCTTTCCCTTTCTATCTTTCTCAAACCAATTTTGGTCCCTCAGTTCTTTCTGCACCCCGTTAGCTATGGTTGGTTACCTAGAACTTCGGTCATTCGAGGTGAATCTTGGGAAGGAGAAAAGAGTGATTTCTCTGTACTCTAGGTCCATAATTTATGGATAAAGGAGAGAGACATCTAGATGGGATGTCAAATGTGGAGTGGTGGAGTGGGGTGTGACTTCCGCGCTTACATGAAGTAACTTGGTTATGCTTCCACTCATAAGCCCTTCAAACCTGACCAGATCCCAATACAGCAACACTCCTCAGCCCCCTTGTCTGTAATATCTAGTGTGGTTCTTTCACCGTCCAGGACCAATGGTGGGTGCAATACGAGGGGAACCCCTCCAAAATAGGAATTATCTTTTGGAATTGCTATTCACTTGTAATACAGGCTTCCTTCACTAGGTAAGGGCTCTAGGAACCCATCGGAATCAGTGTACTAGCTGGCATTGTTGTGAGAGGCTGAGTTCTGCTTCAGTGAATGTTTTTTTTAGAGATTCTTTCAGGGCATTTGCCCATTTCATGACAGGTGACTTACAAGTGAACCTACCCACACCATGCTGTGTGTTCAGCAGTTTTTGATCAAAAACGCATGACCCCTGTGTCCCACCCTCCCTATTCACCTAATCTCGATCTCACCCCAAGCAGCTTTTCATTTATTTCCCAGAATGAAAAAAGTCCTCAAAGGGAAACACTTTGCTGTGGAAGAGGTGAAACAAAAAACAGCAGAAGCACTAAAAGGCATCAAAACTGATAAGTTAAAAAACTGTTTTGAACAGTGGAAAAAATGTCTCGATAGGTGTATTGCACCAAATGGAGAATACTTTGAAGTTGACTGGAGTTTAAACATGTAAGAAAAAATACACATTTTAAAAAATAAATAAATTCTGGGGTTTTTTTTTTTTTTGCTGCCCCTTAAAAGTCTAGCAACATAGCAATCACACAACTTTAATTTTTTTTCCCTTCCATGCCCATCCCTTTCCTTAATGGTCAATATAATTCCATGCGTGGATTCTCTCAGCCATTCCTAAAAACGAGCCTCCGACATGTTCAGGCTGCCTCTTGTATCAACTCAACCCAAAGGACATTTATTTTTTTTTAATATTTTTTATTTATTTATTTATTTTAAGTTGGAGTCTCACTCTGTCACCCAGACTGGAGTGCAGTGGCCGCTCCCGGCCACCGCAGCCTCTACCTGCTGGGCTCCGGCGATCCTTCCGCCTCAGCCTTCCAAGTAGCTGGAACTACAGACATGCGCTACCACGCCCAGCTCATTTTGATTTTTTTTTTAATTGTAGAGATGAGGTCTTGCCAAGTTGCCCAGGCGGGTCTCGAACCCGCGGGCTCAGGCAATCCACTCACCTCAGCCTCCCAAAGGCGCGGGATTACAGGCTGAGCCACCGAGCCCGGCTCCAAAGGACATTTAAATACAACTATCCACAGACCCCTCTAGAGAGCCAAAACCTTTGGCTTTTCAGTTCACCCTTGACTTTTAGCTACAGCGACTTCAGTATTATCCTCTTACAACTTTTGATGTTTCTTTTGTTTTTTCAAACTGCCTTAAATTAAGACCCAAATGCTTGGCTGATTTCTTGTTTCTGGAAGCAAAGACTTTGAGAAACACTGAGAATTCTTGTGGGTCTCCCCGGAGTGCTGCAAGAAGCAATGGAAGACCCCAGCTGGCTTGGGCTTTACTGTTGGTGGTTTTCAACACAACTTCCCCTTAGGCATGATAACACAGGAAGCCTTTCATGGCTTGAGAGAACAGCAAATGTTCCCACGAAAGTAAGACAGGGGAAGGGAAAGGGAGATAGGTCCTGAGTCTTCCACTTGTTTAGGCTCTGCTCTGAATGTCAGAAGCACTGGGTTTGAATCCTAAGCCTTGCCATAGACTACTTGGTGACTATGCTGTATACCCACTTTGAAGGCACGGAGTAAAAATAATTAAAATAAAATAAGGTGAAAATAAGTCACCTACTAGTAGATGTAAACTCAGCTTTTCTTAGTGAAAAGAGAGGGTACTGGCTAATAAGGCCTGGATTGCTGGCTATTTTGCTTTAATCTATCCCTAGCAAAGAATGAAACTAAGTAGGTACTGCATGGGTCTGCACTACACACTGCATGGGTCTGCACTACACAGAAGTGAAACTCATGTTATCTTCCTAATTTGGAAACAAGCCAATTCATACGTACCCTGTCCCACACACAGGCAGCCTCACTCATGAATGTGGATGAGGAATGGAACTGCAAGCATAAATTAGCTCACTGAGATTTGTACAACCATGGTGCTTCTCTACAGCTTGGGATCGTAATGAATTTTATTTACTTTATTCACTCTATTCCTCCCCCACCCCCAAGCTCTCTCATCAGGTGGGGAAAGGGAGGTGCAGAGGTTGGCCAGGCATCGAGAGAGTGAGTCAAGAATAGAGAGGAAATAAGATTCAACAGCCTTCCCTTTAGCCTAGAGACACTTCCTCTTCCTTGAGGCTTCCTAATGAGCTTCCTCTAATTCCTATTTTCTTACCACAAAATTAAGTCATTGCTGATGCTCAGAATGAATCAAGTTCTCTTGAGATAATTGGAGAGAGGGAGAGTGAGAATGCAAATAAATGAGGTTTCTGAGCATTTTAAGCAATATTTCCAGTCACTAGTTTAGGGACAAATTCTTGAGAACCTAGTTATTGATGGAAAAGCAAGACAGTGTTCCAGTTTTATTTTTGACCTGCTTTGAAATCACTTGATGGATGTCAGCTAAATCCCCACGCTTCACTCTAACTTCATCTAATCCATAATGGTGAGACAAAGGTGCGTTTCAAAAATCAACCACAGTTTTAGGCATGAAGACTTTCCAAAGATTAAAAACTCTAGAATGATGTCTATAAGTACATGGCAAGTTTTATGCCAGTTACCACACTGCCACATATATAGTAGATGTCTAATAAATCTTTAGTTCATTTAAGACATGGTACGATTATAGAGGGTGGCATTGAGAAGTTATTGTTATTTTTTGAGGATAAGACACCACAGACGAAATTCCTGCTTAGCCAACTCACACACAAAATACCAAAGAGCAATAGGGGAATTTACTCAAAGGAGAAGTGGGCATTAGAGGTAAAAATCAGGAAGACATTTTCAAACAACTTCTCCAAAGAAACTGAACAACATTTACTAAGCCCCTTTTATGAGCAAGAAGCTGAGGGAGCTGCTCTGGGAGACCCACAGATGAACCAGATGGAGTCCCCACCAGAGTTCAGTGGGGGAGATAAAGCATGAATCATGAAAGCAAAGCTAACATGAGGCAGTTGTGACACAGAAGAAAGAAGTAACAGAGCACTGCAGAGGAGGAAATGATCTTACATACAGATGCCAGAGGGAACATAAGACTGTAGGCTAGAAGAAGCATATCCAAGCTCAGCTGGAGAAGACAGGGAGGACTCTAACAGGTGTGTTAGTTTTTAGGAGCTGTATACAGGCACAATACAACATGGAGTGGGAGTGGCATGAACAGAGAAGCAGAGGAAGGAAAAAGAGCCTGTTTAGAGCAAACTAGGCAATGGCCTAGCTTGACTAGGACACAGGTATGTTCTGAATTAGGGTACAGTTGAAGGGAGGAAGACTTGAATGCTAAGGATTTATTTTCTGGTTGAAAGGCAATGGGGAGACATTTAATGTTTTTGAGCAAGGAGAGTGGCATGATTAGAATTATGCTTTGGGAGGATAAACCTGGTAGAGTACTTATGATGAACTGTAGATGGTGGTATCAATCAGGGGGCTATAGCTCATAGTCCAAGTGAAAGTTTTTGAAGGCCTGAATTGCAGTAGTAGTAATGGGAACAGAGAGCGGAAAATGTCTCTAAGATTTCTGAAGAGCCCCCCCCCACTCCATTATTAAAAATAATACACAGGCCGGGCATGGTGGCTCATGCCTATAATATCAGCACTTTGGGAGGAGGAGACAAGAGGATTGCCTGAGCCCCTGTGTTTCAGACTAGCCTGGGCAACTTGGCAAGACCTTGTCTCTACAATAAATCAAAAAATTAGCCGGGCATGGTGGTGTGTATCTGTGGTTCCAGCTACTTGTAAGACTGAGGCGGAAGGATCGCCTGGGCCCAGCAGGTCGAGGCTGCGGTGGCTGGGAGCGGCCACTGCACTTCAGCCTGGGCGACAGAGTGAGACTCCTACTCAAAAGAAAAAAAAATACAATTACATACAACAACATGGATGAACCTCACATAAGGCTGAACAAAAGAAGCCAGAAACAAAAGAGCACATCCTGAACGATCCCATTTATATCAAGTACAAAGCAGACAAGAACTAATCTATACTAGATAGTGGTTACCTTTGTGGGGCTAAGAGATGGTAGAAGGAGGTGGCGGGGCGTCTGGGTTTTGGTAACACACATGATGAACAGATTGTGATACAACAACTGGGTTTGTGTTTTCTCACTCTTCCTTCTATTTTTTCTTCTTAGACAATACACAATAGTATGGTCACTATGACAAATGCAGTCTCAATTTTGAAATTAAAATATCCAGTTCTATAACAAGAAGAACTCCAAACAGTGTTGTGTAATTTCTACTCTGCCAGCTTAGGCTGGCTTTAGACTGAAGCATACAGTGGAAGTGGGTTGGGGTGATGGCTGACTTTTCCTCCCAAATCATCACTGGCTCAATTTCTCCCCAACTTGCTGTTTTTTTTCCCCCAGCCAAAGTGGATGGTGGGCAGTGGAGGGTTAGGATGAGAAGAGATGAGGTGGTTGGGTTAATGCTTTCTATGACCAGAAAGTGTTTAAAGCTGGTGTCTCTGGTAAGTCTGGCAGATGGCTTAAGCAGATGCTTCCTATCTCGGCCACTTTTCTAGGCTCTTCAGTGCATCTCTGCTGAGCCCATATATCTTTATATCTAGGTGGCCACATGCAGGTCCTTCCTCAAACCCTGAGCATCCAGAAGTTCCCCCTCCAACTCAAGACAGCTCTAAGGCAGCTCTCCCCAACCTGTGTGGCCTCCATGTAGCCCTCAGGAACCATGCAGTGTAGTCAGGTTTCAAGGTAGTAGTTCTCTCTGGCTTCTGTTCCAATGCCCTTTGTCAGCCCTTCTGTTACCCTTTAGATTCCCAGGCAGAGTCAGGCCCCATTCACAGTGGCTTCAACTTTCTCAGGCACCACCTCTCTGGGTGCCCCATACTGCAGAAGGAGCTCGAGGCCCTTGTATTGAGACAAGACAATTTCCTGGAGTCTGAGGGTCAGAGGGCACCCAAAGAACTAAGCATAGCCATGGCTCTCCCCAAAGAAGAATCTTTTTTTTTTTTTTGAGTTGGAGTCTCACTCTGTCACCCAGACTGGAGTGCAGTGGCCGCTCCTGGCCACCGCAGCCTCAACCTGCTGGGCTCTAATGATCCTTACACCTCAGCCTTCCAAATAGCCAGAATTACAGGCGTGCGCCACCACGCCAGGCTGATTTTTTGATTTATTGTAGAGATGAGGTCTCGCTGCCCAGGCGGGTCTCGAAGCTGCGGGCTCAGGCAATCCATTCACCTCAGCCTCCCAAAGGCACGGGATTACAGGCTGAGCCACCAAGCCCGGCCAAAGAAGAATCTTTATCATTTAATTCCTCTGATTCCTTTATATATTTGGACTGGCTGAAGGAACCAGGAGTTGTGAGACAGATTCTCCTTCATTCCTCCTGCAAATTCTGCTTATGGGTGTCTGCCTCACACCACCTGGGAATTTTGGTATCTACAGTTTTTGTGCTTCCGTGGAAACTGAGGCAGGAAGAGTTCTAGTCTAAGAGTCTGTTAAACATTTTGTAAAAATTTCAGACCATGCAAAAGATGAAGAGAACATAAAAATCATCCATAATCCAAATACCCAGAGATACCAACTAACATTTTGGAATCAATAAAACGTTATTCCAGCCAGGCACAGTGGCTCATGTCTGTAATCCCAACACTTTAGGAGATGGAGATGCGACGATTGCCTGAGTCCAGAGGTTTAAGACCAGTGTGGGCAACTTTGTGAGACCTTGTCTCTACAATTAAAAAAAAAATTAGCTGGGTGTGGTAGCACATGCCTGTAGTTCTTGGAAGGCTGAGGCAGAAGGGTTGCCTGAACTCAGCAGGTCAAGGCTGCAGCAACTGTGACTGTATCACTGCACTCCAACCTGGGTGATAGAGTGAGACTTTGACTCAAAAAAATAAATAAATAAAAAATAGGATCACACTAGACATACCATTTTGTAGCTTTTTCATTTATTCCATAGTGACAAATTAAAAAGTATTATTTTAATACCTGCAATATTTAAAATTATGTTTATTTACCTCTTCCTTCCCTTGTTTTGAACTTGAATTTAGTGACTTTCAAATTTTTTTTTTTTTTTTTGCGTCAGAGCCTCACTCTGTCACCCAGGCTGGAGTGCAGTGGCTTAATCACCACCACCGCAGCGTTGACCTGCTGGGCTCAGACCATCCTTCCACCTCAGCCTTCCAAGTAGCCAAACTACAGGTGCGTGCTACCATGCCTGGCTAATTTTTTGATATATTGTAGAAATGAGGTCTCACCAAGTTGCCCAGGTTGGTCTCAAACCCCTGGGCTCAGACAATCCTCTTGCCTTGGCTTCACAAAGTGCTGGGATTACAGGCTTGAGCCATCATGCCTGGCCCCAATTTTTTTTTACTACCAGTAGTTTTTTTTTTTCAAGTTGGAGTCTCACTTATGTTGTCCAGGCTGGAGTGCAGTGGCACGCTCATGGCTACTGCAGCCTCGATCTGCTGGGCTCAGGCGATCCTTCAGCCTCAGCCTTTAAGTAACTGGAACACACACACACAGACATGTGCCACCACGCCTGGCTAATTTTTTGATTTATTGTAGAGATGGGGGAGTCTCATCAAGTTGCCCAGGCTGGTCTCAAACCCATGAGCTCAGGCAATCCTCTCACCTCCACCTCCCAACTAGGCGTGAGCCACCGCGCCCAGCTATTATCAATAAATCTTATGAATGAGTAAGCTGTTTTCAAAATGGTTAAATTTGAATGTCCACAGGCTACTCAGGTGAAGATGCTCAGTGGCAAATGTGGAACTGGAAAGAAACTAGAGGTAGCGATGGCTCCTTTTTTGAGAAATTTGCTATGAAACTATCCCTGGGGAAGCATAATTTTGTCAGGTCAGAAGCCTAAAGATATCTGTAAGTAAATGGGAAAGAGGCCAGTGGAAAGGGATTAACTGAGAGAAAAAGATCCCAATTCAGCAAGAAAAAACAGTATAGGAGTAGGTAGATAGCCGGGCTTGGTGGCTCAGCCTGTAATCCCGCGCTTTGGGAGGCTGAGGTAAGTGGATTGCCTGAGCTCGCGGGTTTGAGACTCACCTGGGCAACTTGCCGAGATCTCATCTCTACAATAAATCAAAAAATTAGCTGGGCGTGGTAGCGTGTGCCTGTAGTTCCAGTTACTCGGAGGGCTGAGGTGGAAGGATTGCCAGAGCCCAGCAGGTCGAGGCTGTGGTGACCGGGAACGGCCACTGCACTCCAGTCTGGGTGACAGAGTGAGACTCCAATTAAAAAAAAAACAACAACAAAAAAGTAACCTAGGAAAGAAAAAGGAGAAAAAATTCAGGATAGGAAAGTTATTGGAAAAGGCAAACATTGCTGAAGAGGCTCATAACGGACGGTTTTTAAATATCTGCTGACAGTGAGAATAATGAGGTTATGACTCAGGACTTAGAATCACAAGTGTTGTTTTAATACCCTTTTACATTCTATTTTAATTTTTTAGAGACAAAGTCTCCCTGGTCACTGGGTCCAGCCTGGATCACGCCTGTCACCCAGGCTGGAGTACAGTGGTGTTATCATAGCTCACTGAAACCTCAAACTAAGGATCACCTCAGCCTCCATGCCCAGTTAATTTTTTTCCCTTTTTTCTTTTCTTAGACGAAAAAAATATAGTTTATTTTAAAGTAAGTTACAGAGAGAAAGAGAAGGGAGAGAGAAGATTCACCTCCCCAGGGTGGGGGATGGGGCCAAAGCCAGAAAGCATGGTGACAGCCATAGCTCAAAGAGCACATGGCCACACCAGAGTCTAGCAAGGCAATGCCCCCCCCACCCCGTTTTTTCCTTTTGTAAAGAAAGGGTTTCACTATGTTGTCCAGGCTAGTCTAGAACCTCTGGCCTCAAGTGTTACTTCTGCCTCAGCCTCCCAAAGTGCTAGGATTACAGGTGTGAGCCACTGCACCCAGCCTACCCTTTTAAAAATAATAATGGAGTTCATTGAGGCCCTTATTTCTCAAATTATAGTCTACAGTGTTAGCATCACCAGGCATGCCATACCTGAATCAGAACTGGTATTTTAAGTGAGACCCCCCCCAAGTGATTCTATGCTCATGAAAACTTGGGAAGAACTGCTGTAGCCCATCTTCCCCACTTAACATAAAAGGAAATACAGGCTTCAGGAGATTAGCCGTTTTTCAAGTTATGATTGCAAAGGTTGGGAAAGCTCCTTCAGGAAAATGTGAATTCAACTGGAGATATAAAAATGGATATTATGGTATATAGGGTTAGAGAAAGTAGAATGGTCTGCAGCTATTTAAAGTAGGTTTGGAACTGAAAAGATGGACATCACAGGAGGTAAAAAGAATGAAAGAATTTGCACTGCTAATCCCAGCACTTTGGAAGGCTTAGGTGAAAGGATTACATGAGCCCGTGGGTTTGAGACCACCCTGAGCAACATGGCAAGACCTTGTCTCTACAACAACAACAACAAAATTTGCCAGGTGTCGTGATGCACACCTATAGTTTCAGCTACTTGGAAGGCTGAAGCAGAAGGAATGCCTGAGCCCAGGTGGTCGAGGCTGTGATGGTCATGAGTGTGCCACTGCACTCCAGACTGGGCGACAGAGTGAGACTCGAACTGAAAAAATAAAAAAGAGAGAGAGAATTTACACTGCTATTAAAGTCTTCCTTCACATGACTGCTTTGAGAGGGGGTGGGGAGGAAGGTAAGTGATGCTGGACGGGGACAGGCAACAGAGGTCTCCTAGATGAGGAAAGGATAAGCCTAGGTCAAGGAACTGGTGGTGGGTTGAAGGGGTGGGGCACGGAAGAAGGCTGGGGTCAAAACGAGGTACTTGAAAGTTTTTTTTTACGTAGGAGTCTTACTCTGTTGAGGGCAGTAGCACGCTCCCAGCCACAGCAGCCTTGCTGGGCTCAGGCAATCCTTCCGCCTCAGCCTTCCAAGTAGCTGGAACTACAGGCATATGCCACCATGCCTGGCTAATTTTTTGATTTATTGTAGAGATGGGGGCTCTCACCAAGTTGCCCAGGCTGGTCTTGAACCCATGGGCTCAGGCAATCCTCTCATCTCAGCCTCCCAAAGTGCTGGGATTATAGGCGTGAGCCACGGCACCCCGCCTACTTGAAAGTTTAAAATCCTAAAAGTAGCGCTGTTTTAAGTAATTAAAAAGGTCCAGGTTAGCGATCTCACAGGGGCCCCCAAATCACGAAATACAGGTGCTACTCAGGGAGCTGAGGCAGGAGGTTGACTTGAGGCCCGGCATTTGAGGCTGTAGCATGCTATGAATACCTGTGAATAGGCACTGTACTCCAGCCAGGGCAACACAGTGAGACCTCGTCTCAAAAACAAACAAACAAACAAAAATTATGAGACCAGAGTTAAGAAACAATGAGACCAGAATTTGAATGGAGTTCAAATCTCTGGTGATACTGGCAGTGGGAGTAAAATACATTCTACGGGCATTTATAAAGCACAAATTGTTCAATACTGATTTCCTCACATAAACTTCCCTTGGTATGTTGTTGAACAAAAAGAATCATGTGGTTCACTCTAAAAAACAAAACGTTCTTTATCTGTATAAAGTCAGCAATACTTCCTTAGATGTTCTCTTTATAAACATGGTTTGATTGGAGTTTATTTCTTTAGGAGTTCGAGATCAGAGGGCCTGACTTGAAAAAAGACCCATTTCATCAAGGATTTGGCCACTCCTGCCAGAACAGGCTAAGTGCCAAAGGACATGACCCTTGGTACTAGTCAATAGCTGTTATCAGGGAGACAGCTTCCGAAGCACAGACATCCTTCTGAACACAAGCAAGATTTGAGTAGAAGTTTGTGAGTACAGAGCTATGCAAGTAGTATTTATGGTATATGTAATGCCCCAGATTAAACTGGTGGCCTTTTTTTACGAACTTGTAGTATTATGATGAGAGTACCTGAGCAACAAGTGGTAGAAAACTGTAAGAACAGAAAAAAGCCGGGCTCGGTAGCTCAGCCTGTAATCTCGCACCTTTGGGAGGCTGAGGTGAGTGGATTGCCTGAGCCCATGGGTTCGAGACCCGCCTGGGCAGGCGAGACCTCGTCTCTACAATAAAATAAAAAAATGAGCCAGGCGTGGTAGCGTGCACCTGTAATTCCGGCTACTCAGAAGGCTAAGGCGGAAGGATTGCCGGAGCCCAGCAGGTCGAGGCTACGGTGGCTGGGAGCGGCCACTGCACTCCAGTCTGGGCGACAGAGTGAGACTCCAACTCAAAAAAAAAAAAAAAAAAGAACAGAGAAAAGTTTCCATTTTCTGTCAGGTGGAAATAAAGCATGTTACAAAAGATTTACAGAGAATGATCCTTTAAAAATTTGGCATATATGTACAGAAAAATAGGCAGATATATTTGTAAAAACTTAATAGCAACAGAGTACTCAGTGACAGAAGAGAAGACAGGAAAAAATGCAGCTTTGGATTCTAGGGCAAGATCATTGGAAAGAGAGAAAATACAAAAATGATTTATTTTCAAAGAACTAGTAATATAGTATATTGTAAGCAACAAGACTGGATGAGGGACTTACCTTTCTTAAGACCTGCCATAGCTACCTCCAAAGAAACCTACTTCATGGAGGTGGAGGCTCCATCCCATTCTCCCAGCCTAGGACACTACTCTGCTCCAGCAGAGCCATATGGACAGAACTGTCAGGGAATTCCATTGGAACCTATCAGGACACTGGCATTCTCTGTTTTGACGCAGTCATAGAAAGCACAAGAAACATCTTTCAAGAATAGACTTTAAATATTTAGATGTGAACTGAACTGATACTTAAAATGTCCTAGTCCAGCTGAGAGTGATGAGGCAATCTGACCTGGGCTCATTAAAATGAATCATTCTAACATATTAGAAACAAAGCCCTTACCAATAATTTCTCAAGTATTTGCTTCTAAGGCTAGGCTTCAAATAGCACCAAAGAGATGACTGGGGTAGTCATTTTAATGTGGTTGAAATTAACTTTCTACATAGAATCTCTTGTCAGAAGTTACAAGAAACCTTCATGCTACTGCTATTTATAACAAATTATTGCCAGGCTCGGTGGCTCAGCCTGTAATCCCGCACATTTGGAAGGCTGAGGTGAGTGACTGCCTGAGCCCGCAGGTTCAAGACTGAGTAACTTGGCGAGACCTCATCTCTACAATAAATCAAAATGAGCCGGGCGTGGTAGCGCACGCCTGTAGTTCCAGCTACTTGGAAGGCTGAGGCGGAAGGATCGCCAGAGCCCAGCAGGTCGAGGCTGCGGTGCACCCACTGCACTCCAGTCTGGGTGACAGAGTGAGACTCCAACTCAAAAAAACAAAACAAAAAAATAACAAATTATCATGGTTATCTTAATAACTCAATCCATTTGATTGGAGTGTATTTCTCAGGGCACTCTGGTAGCAAAACAAACTATTTTTAGCCGCCATCAGTGTCTAGATAATTGTCTTCTTGTTTATTTCCATTCCCAGTTGAAAGCACGTTGTATATGCAGTAGAGTTTCTAGAAGCAATCGTCAGATCAAATATTGCCAACAGAGAAAAACTTGAATAGAGACAGCTTCAGAAATCATAAAACAGCATAAAATGGAGATGATGAAAGAATATTAAAGATTATTACTCCTATTTTACATTTACTCATCTGTGTTCCTGTCTCATTATTTTCTTGCATCCCACTATTCTATGGCTTCCTCTGTGTAGATCTGAGTGGAACTCTCTTTGTTTATACAGTATAGACTCACACAGACTGCTTGCCATTGGCTGGGACAGGGCGAGGAAAAGCTGGTCTTCTTTCTGTGCCCTCCCAAGTGCCTTTTGCTAACTTCCTTTCTTATTCTTGCTCCCCTCCTGCCTCCTGTAGGGCTGCTGGGCTATACAGATGCCTCCTTTTCCACTACCCCTCATCCTCCTTTGTAATTCCCACCTTGGATTGCCAGACTTAGCAAATAAGAAATACAGGAGACCCAGATAGGTGTGAACTTCAGATAGACAATGAATTTTTAGTAAAGTATGTTTCTGTAATACTCAAGATACACTAAAAAATTATTTGCTATTTATCTGAAATTAAAATTTAACTGATATTCCTGTATTTTATCCAGCAACCCTACTCCTCTCTTGAGGGCTACAGGAGGCTCCAGCAGCTGCCTGGATCCCATTGCTGAGAATTCTACCTGCATAAGTTCCAGTCTTTAAAGAATGCTCACATATGAATATTTCCATTTCATTGCAGTGGCTTGTGCTCCTA
The DNA here is from genome assembly GCA_027257055.1 of Cephalopachus bancanus. Classification (NCBI taxonomy): domain Eukaryota; kingdom Metazoa; phylum Chordata; class Mammalia; order Primates; family Tarsiidae; genus Cephalopachus; species Cephalopachus bancanus. The sequence continues at coordinate 576,837 of JAPVLO010000083.1, read as the reverse complement.
CAGTTTTGGTCACCCCCACAAGGGTTTCCTCCGATATCTTTTATTCTGTGAATTATGAACTGATGAAGGATGGGCAAAATATCAGATCTGGACTCCATTTAGCTTGGCACCCAATTGTCCCAATAATTGTTATTTTTAGCAACTAAAGATAAGACTTACTGTGATAGACCAGAATTCAGGCGCCTATATGATACATCCTTCTTGCTTTAGAATGAAGCTTTTAGGGGAAAACACATGTGGTATATTTTATAGTACCTTAGGACAGTTTTAAAAAGTGAGAACCAGCCGGGCTCAGTGGCTCAGCCTGTAATCCCGCGCCTTTGGGAGGCTGAGGTGAGTGGATTGCCTGAGCCCGCGGGTTCGAGACCCGCCTTGGCAGGCGAGACCTCATCTCTACAACAAAATCAAAAAATTAGCCGGGCGTGGTAGCACGCGCCTGTAACTCCGGCTACTCGGAAGGCTGAGGCGGAAGGATCACCGGAGTCCAGCAGGTCGAGGCTGCGGTGGCTGGGAGCGGCCATTGCACTCCAGTCTGGGTGACAGAGTGAGACTCCAACTCAAAAAAAAAAAAAGTGAGAACCCTGCTAGAGGACCAAGGAAGCAGTAATTATACTTACGTGTAAACTTGAAGAGAAAAATTAATTTCATATGAAGAATAAGCCACTTCAGATAGGGTAGTCCCAACAGAGCCCTGAGAGAATAAACTCAGGGTTCTGCCTTGAGATTTTTCTCTTTACTGGAGGAAAAGATATAGTATAAATCCAGGAGAATGCCAGAGGGAAGTACAAAGTACAATAGAAATACTTTTTTTTTGGAGTTGGAGTCTCACTCTGTCGCCCAGGCTGGAGTGCAGTGGCACGCTCACAGTCACTGCAGCCTCAACCTGCTGGGTTTAGCTGGAACTACAGGCATGTGCCACCATGCCCGGCTAATTTTTTTTTTTTGAGGAGGTTGGAGTCTCACTATTACCCAGACTGGAGTGCAGTGGCATGCTCTCACAGTCATGGCAACCTCGACCTGCTGGGTTTAGCTGGAACTACAAGCGTGTGCCACCATGCCTGGCTAATTTTTTTTTTTTCTGAGTGAGAGTCTTACTCTGTTGCCCAGACTGGAGTGCAGTGGCACACTCATGGCTACTGCAGCCTTGACCTGCTCGGCTCAGGTGATCCCTCCACCTCAGCCTTCCAAGTAGTTGGAACTACAGACACACGCCACCATGCCCGGCTAGTTTTTGTGATTTATTGCAGAGACGAGGTCTCTCCAAGTTGCCCAGGCTGGTCTCAAACCTGTGAGCTCAGGCAATCCTCTCGCCTTTGCCTCCCAAAGTGCTGGGATTACAGGTGTGAGCCACTGTGTCCAGCTAGAAATACTTGTAAGTGGCAAAGTCAATGCCCTTTCAAAGCCTACACTGCTCATGACTGACAAGATCCTAACAATCCAGGACACAGCTTTTTAAAGAATTCCTTTTATTCATTGTGTCTAGAACTTTGCTTGACAGGTAGCTTTCCTGTCACTGAAGTAATGAGAACACAAACAGGTAGCCCAAGTGTCTGGTACCAGCTGCTTCCTTCAGAGGCTCCCTCCCCGAACTCCACAAGGTCACTGGAGACAGTGTGACTTACTCTGAACAAGCTTACAATGGCTTCTCCACTCCTGGACAAAGGACAGATGCGCCTCAGTTTATCTTAAGCAGAAGTTAGAATTTAGTTTCTGAATGGTATTAAAGAGTTTTAAAAAGATTTGATTTTTTTACCATAATGCTCTACACTGGTAAGCCATTCAGGATATCTGGGCCCTTTATTCCCTTGTTCCCTTCCTCCCTTTCTCTTATGTGGTTAACAACAACGTTTCTAAATCAAATATGGGACGTGCTACCATTCAGTCTGTCTGAATTTTTATGAATTACTCTAGCCTAAATCATGAATATTTGACTATGAATCAGGAGAGGTGGGTTATGACGGAAATATCTATACTAACTAGCTGTGGGAAGCCAGGTCATCTTCCTGGGTCTGTTCCTCATCTCTGTTGGACTTTATGCCCTTCAAGGTTTACTCCTGCTTTAAAGTTCTAGGATTCTTCTTGTATCCTTCTATCTCTACGTACTCCTAGTCGGGAATTTGCATTAGGCTTTTAGACAAGTTTAGTAAATACTTTTTTCTCTAAAATTTTTTTTCCTGGCCTGGTGTAGTGGCTTAAGCCTGTAATCCCAGCACTTTGGGAGGCTGAGGTGAGAGGACTGCCTGAGCCCACGGGTTAGAGAACAACCTGGGCCACTTGACGAGACCTCATCTCTACAATAAATCAAAAAATTAGACGGGCATGGTAGCGTGTGCCTGTAGTTCCAGCTATTTGGAAGGCTGAGGCAGAAGGATCAATTGAGCCCAGTAGGTCAAGGCTGCGGTGGCCATGAGTGTGACACTGTACTCCAGTCTGGGCAACAGAGTGAGACTACAACTCAAAAAGAGGATTATCTGAGCCCACACGTTCGAGACAAGTCTGGGCAACTCGGCGAGACCTCATCTCTACAATAAACAAACAAAAAAATTAGCTGGGCGTGGTGGCGCATGCCTATAGCTCCAGCTACTTGGAAAGCTGAGGAGGATGGAGCGCCTGAGCCCAGCAGGTCAAGGCTGCGGTGGCTGTGAGCGTGACACTGTACTCCAGCCTGGGCAACAGAGTGAGACTACAACTCAAAAAAAAAAAAAGGAGTTTAGTTTGCTGAAAGCACAGTTTTCTAAGTATGCAGTTTATGAAATTTAGAAAACAACCAGATTGAATTATGAGAGTTTGCTCATTCTCAGTCTCTTTTTTTTTTTTTGAGTTGGAGTCTCACTCTGTCACCCAGACTGGAGTGCAGTGGCCACTCCCAGCCACTGCGGCCTCAACCTGCTGGGCTCCAGCAATCCTTCCAAGTAGCTGGAACTATAGGCTCACGCTACCATGCCTGGCTAATTTTTGAGTTATTGTAGAGACGAGGTCTCGTCAAATTTCCCGGGCGGGTCTCGAACCCACGAGCTCAGGCAATCCACACACCTCAGCTTCCCAAGGAGCGGGATTACAGGCTGAGCCACCGAGCCCGGCTTTTTTTTTTTGAGTTGGAGTCTCACTCTGTCACCCAGGCTGGAATGCAGTGGCATGCTCATGATCACCACAGCCTCGACCTGCTGGGTTCAGGCGACCCTTTTGCCTTGGTCTTCCAAGCAGCTGAAACTACTGGTGTGAGCCACCATGCCTGGCTAATTTTTTGATTTATCGTGGAGACGAGGTCTCACCAAGTTGCCCAGGCTGGTCTTGAATCCCTGAGCTCAGGCAATCCTCTTGCCTCGGACTCCCAAAGTGCTGGGATTACAGGCTTGAGCTACCATGCCCGGCCAATGCATCAGTTTTAGTTTAGTGTGATGATTTTTTTTTTTTTTTTTTTTTGGAGCCACACTCTGTCACCCAGGCTGGAGTGCAGTGGTACACTCACGGCCACTTGCAGCCTCAACCTGCTAGGCTCAGGTGATCCTTCCACCTCAGTCTTACAAGTAGCTGGAACCACAGGCATGCACCACATCGCCTAGCTAAGGTTTTGCTTTATTGTAGAAATGAAGTCTTGCCATGTTGTTTAGGCTAGTGTTGCACTCCTGAGCTCTGGCAATCCTCTCGCCTCGGCCTCCCAAAGTTTTGGGATTATAGGCATGAGCCACCGTGCCTGGCCCAATGTGATGAATTGTAACTAATATATAATACACCTTTGTTACGATTACCTAGATCAATATATAGAACTTCCCATCACCCCCAGTAAGTTCTCTCATGCCCCTTTTCTCAGACAACTACTATTCTGATTTTTATCAGCATAGATTAGTTTTGCCTGTTCTTGAATATTAACTCACACAGTATGTAAAGTATGTAAAAAATATTAACTCATACAGTATATAAAGGGTTGTAGATCTGAATAAACCTCCAGAACAAGTGTACAGGAAAAAATAGCAGGCTATAAAAAGATATTTTATCTCATTTAATTAGAAAATCAACTTACTGACATAAACTAACTAGACCAAACAGTGTTAACAGGATCCTTTTATCTTCAGGACAGAAGCAATGCTCCACACAAGCATCGAATCAAGAGCTCTAAATGCCAACCAGAAGGGTACCCCAAAACAAACTTAGTATGGGGGGAAGATTCTTCATGTTTTTTGGTAGAGGCAAAGCCATTTGGTTGGCACTTCATAAGAGTATCTTTCTACCAGGTGTTCATCATATGGGATGTGCCACGAGTCTCCAGTTGTTTGCACCACCGTGTCATAGCTGAGAATATGCTGTTGAATTAAAAATAGAAACAAACATTGAGAATAACACTAAAGGATTACTTAGCTATTTCCCTTTCTTTTCTAACAACTTCTCAGTTTCCTTCAGAGGAGTATTTCCTGTCTTTTTTTTTTTTTTTGAGTTGGAGTCTCACTATCACCCAGGCTGGAGTGCAGTGGCATGCTCACTCACGGTCAAAGCAGCCTCTACCTGCTTTGCCGGGCTCAGGCAATCCTTCTACTTCAGCCTTCCAAGTAGCTGGAACCACAGACGTGAACCACTACATCCGACTAATTTTTTGACTTACTGTAGAGAAGAGGTCTCACCAAGTTGCCCAGACTAGTTTCAGACCCCTGGGCTCAGGCAATCCTCTTGCCTCTGCTTGGGATTACAGGCGTGAATCACTGCACTGGACCATATTTCCTATCTTACTTAACCCTTTGCACTTGGATGTTCCCTCTGAGGGGACATTGTAAATCTAGCAAACCACTCTGATGACCCCTCTCGGGACATAAAGAGATTGCTGGTAATTCTACAGGACAAACTTAAGTGCAAATTTTTCAAAAATGTATGTTTCCTTGAAGTTTTCCATTCAAATTGCAAAAAAAAAGCAAATAAGGAGATGAAATATATACTGAGATATAACTGATCAGTTGAAAAGTGGTTTTCAGGAATCATAAGTGTGTTCTTCCACATCTTCAAACAACAAACTGAACAATAAATTACATGTTATTAATGTGGGAGGAAGAAAACAAGACGACACTGTCTGCTCGAATAGAAAAACACCAGGTGGAAAATGTCAAGAAAATTACTATGCACAACGTGTATCAATGAACCTGCAATGCATGCTAGTGAGTGTTTCGCATGTTATCCCATATTTGAAAAATATAAGACATAAAATTTTGATTATTTTGTCATAAGTTCCTCAATGTCTAAAATTCTATTATAAGCCAAATATCATTACAATATAATAATTGGTTCCAATGCCATACTATTTAATAGGAAGTGATTTGTTTTTCAATTGTAAAAAAGTACGATTGAGTCACTGGTAGGTGAACCACAAGACCTCTCCGAATACCAAGAGTTAATATCGGATTTTCAAAGAGCAGGTAAATCTGTGAAAATGAGCCCTAGCATTAGTATTTTTTTTTTTTTTTTTTTTTTTGAGTTGGAGTCTCACTCTGTCACCCAGACTGGAGTGCAGTGGCCGCTCCTGGCCACCGTAGCCTCGACCCTGCTGGGCTCCGGCGATCTTTCCGCTTCAGCCTTCCAAGTAGCTGGAACTACAGGCACGCACTACCACGCCCAGCTAATTTTTAATTTGTTGTAGAGATGAGGTCTCGCCAAGTTGCCCAGGTGGGTCATGAACCCGCGGGCTCAGGCAATCCATTCACCTCAGCCTCCCAAAGGCATGGGATTACAGGCTGAGCCACTGAGCCCGGCTAGGAGTTCCTTTTTTTATGGGAGGGATGGTGGGATGATTTTTAAAGCTAAGGACTCTCTATAGAAGCACCACATTAGGTTGGGCCTGGTGGCTCACACCTATAATCCCAGAACTTTGGCAAGAGGATTGCCTGAGTCCAGGAGTTCGAGACCAGCCTGAGCAACTTGGCGAGACCTTTTTTCCTACAATAAATCAAAAAATTAGCCAGTGTGGTGGTGTGCACCTGTAGTCCCAGCTACTTGGGAGACAGAGGCGGAAGGATCACCTGAGCCCAGCAGGTCGGGGCTGCAGTGGCCGTGAGCATGCCACTGCACTCCAGTCTAGGCAACAGAGTGAGGTTTCCGACTCAAAGAAAAAGAAAAGAAAAGAAGAATCATCACATTTATATGACACAGAATTCCTTTTGTTGCCTTTATAGGTTTTGTGTTTAGTGAAAAATTTCAAATATAGTCGGCCTTCCATATCCATGGGTTCCATATCCATGGCAACCAGTCACAATTTTTAAAAAATTGCTTCTGTACTGAACATATACAGACTTTTTCCTTGTGATTATTCTCTAAACAATAGAGAAACAACTTTTTTTTTTGAGTTAGTGTCTCACTCTGTGTCCCAGGTTGAAGTGCAGTGGCACAATTACAGCTCACTGTAGCCTTGACCTCTTGGGCTCAGGTGATCCTTCTGCCTCAGATTCCTGCATAGTTGGGACTACAGGCACGTGCCACTGAACCCAGATAATTTTTAAAAATTTATTTTTATTTTTTCTGCAGAGACAAGGTCTTGCTATGTTGCCCACATTGGTCTCAAACCCTGGCCTCAAGTGACCCTCCTACCTTGGCTTCCCAAAGTGCTGAGGTTATAGGCGTGGGCCACGGTGCCCAGCTCAGAAACAATTATTATTACTATTATTATTTTTGAGTTGGAGTCTCACTCCATCACCTAGGCTGGAGTGCAGTGGCATGCTCATGGCTATCCCAGGATCCACTTCAGCCTTCCAAGTAGCCGGAACTACAGGTGTGCACTACCACACCCGGCTAATTTTTTGATTTACTGTAGAAATGATATCTTGCCAAATTGTCCAGGCTGTTCTGGAACCTGTGGACCCCAAAATACATCATTTTATATAGAGACTTGTGCACCCTAGGATTTTATTTTATTTTATTTTTTTGAGTTGGAGCCTCACTCTGTCACCCAGGCTGGAGTGCAGTGCCACCGCAGCCTCAACCTGCTGGGCTCAGGTGATCCTTCTGCTTCAGCCTTCCACGTAGCTGGAACTATAGGCATGTGCCACCACACCCAGCTAATTTTTTGATTTACTGTAGAGATGAGGGCTCCCCAAGTTGCCCAGACTGGTCTTGAACCCGTAGGCTCAGGCAATCCTCTCACCTTGGCTCCCAAAGTGCTGGGATTATAGGTGTGAGGCACTGCGCCTGGCCACATCCTAGGATTTTAGTGTTTTTTTAAAAAATTATCCTGGTAGATACTTTATTATGCATAAAAGTGTATTAAAGCCTGTTGGGAATGTTAACATGTACTGCCATACTTGAGGCTTTTTTTTAAAGTTGTATTTTAAAGATGTGTGGTACAATTCAGGATTAGGTATACAAAGATTTTAGTATTTGAGGGAGGTCCTGAAACCAATCCTCTTCTGATATTGAAGGACAGTTGCAAACGAAAATAGAGATATAGTATAATGAACTCTCAAGTACCCATCACCTAGTTTCAACCATTGTTAACGCATTGCTAATCCTACTTCATCCATACCACACCCACCTCCTGTCCCCATGCCCCCATCAAAGATTACTCTGAAACAAAGCTCAGATATATCATTTCTTCTGCAATATTTTAGTATTTATCTCTAAGAGATAAAGACTTCTTTCGTAAATGTAAGAGCAATATAATCATGCCTAATAATTCCTCATCTTTATCAAATTTTGACTGTCTACATTTCCTCAATTATTATATATGAATATACATACATTTTAGTTTATTTATTGAAAATAAGGATATTACATTGAAATAAGGATATTACATTGTGACATGTTGAAATACCTTTTAATTCTTTTAATGTAGACCTTTCCTTTTCATCTCTATTTTTCTTACAGTTTTTGTTTGTTTGTTTGTTTGTTTGTTTTTTGAGTTGGAGTCTCACTCTGTCACCCAGACTGGAGTGCAGTGGCCGCTCCCTGCTGGGCTCCAGCGATCCTTCCACCTCAGCCTTCCAAGTAGCTGGAATTACAGGCACGTGCTACCATGCCCGGCTAATTTTTGATTTACTGTAGAGATGAGGTCTCGCCAAGTTGCCCAGGCAGGTCTCGAACCCACAGGTTTAGGCAATCCACTCACCTCAGCCTCCCAAAGGCGCAGGATTACAGGTTGAGCCACCAAGCCCGGCTCAGTTTTTGTTGTTTTTGAGAAAACTAGGTCAGTTGTCCTGTGTAATTTTTCATGATAAAGTCTTGATTTTGCTGATTGAATACCTGTGGTATCATTTGTTATCATATTTCTTATAAATTTGTTATTTTGAAATATTTATACATTGTAGAACACCTAAATTGAGCTAATTAACATACGCAAGGTAACATAACCTCACATTCTAATTTTTTCTATTTTTTTTTTAGTTGAAATCTCACTCTGTCGCCCAGACTGGAATGCAGTGGCACGCTCCCGACCACCACAGCCTCAACCTCCTGAGCTCCGGCAATCCTTTCACCTCAACCTTCCAAGTTGGAACTACAGGCGCGCACTACCACGCCCAGCTAATTTTTGATGTATTGTAGAGACGAGGTCTTGCCAAGTTGCCCGGGTGAGTCTCGAACCTGTGGGCTCAGGCAATTCACTTGCCTCGGCCTCCCAAAGTGCTGGGATTACAGGCTGAGCCACCGAGCCCGGCCCATACTCATTTTTTGTAATCAGAACACTTAAAAATCCACAGTCTTGGCAATTTTCAAGGATACAAAACATTTTTATTAACTATAGTCACCATGTTGTACAATAAATCTCTAGAATTTATTTTTCCTAACTGAAATTTTGCATGCTTTGACCAACATCTCCCTATCTCCCTACCCCCACATATATTTTGACCATCGAACCATATTTTACCATGGGCCAGTGTATTTTTCTGTAATAAGTTGCCTTGGATTTTTTCCCTTTGCTTTCACGCAAGACATATCCTTGTATTATCGGTATCTCATCTAGAATCAAAGAAAACTCATTTGAGACTGTGTCATAGAAGTGAATTAAACAGGAAAAATGAGTTGTTTAGCAGAAGTAGAAGTATGACAAACTATAAGGTATAAGGAATTTTGCACTACTGCAAATAAACAGGACAATAAAAAACACATATGAGAAGTCATGATTGATGACATAATTGAAGTCACAATTGATGACAACCCAGATGTTTTCAAGTATGTCAATTAATTTAGGACTGGTCTATGAAAACTCACTGTGGTAGACTGTTTCTAGGAACTAGCTAATTCCAAATACTAAACTAAAACTGAGAAAAAATATTTAGAACCTTCAGTTAGTTGTAACATTCTTTTTCTATGCCACATTCTTACTACGCATATACTTGACTCTGTTAATATTACATAAAGAACAGATACCATACCTGAAAGCCTATTTTTGATCCTGGAGTCCTATTAATAATTGCCAGCTGATGACCCTGCTGCCACTTAAAGAACAGGTGTTGAGTCTTGGCATCAGGCAGACAGGCCTTGTGGTCTCGCATCAGGTCTTTTGTGATAAACTTGCAGTGATTCCCTGAGTGCAGTGTTGCATACAGAAGGAATGGGTCATCCTCTGAGCTGAATCAGGCATAAGAAAGGACACAATCAAGCACACCTGAGCAGGCAAAGGACAGCTTTTCCTACCATACTTTCTACTTATTTTCCTACTTTCCTTGGAGGTGCCTCCCAATTCTTGATCTACATGATCTCAGTGATACTTAGGAATCACCTGGAAGCCCTTAGCTAAAAAGCAATACCATCTAGAACACAGACGGAAAGTTGAGGGGAAGGGAATGCTAACTGGGATTTAATAGCTCATTAGGCTCTCCTATTAGAATGAGTGAATTTTTTTTTTTTTTTTTTGAGTTGGAGTCTCTGTCGCCCAGACTGGAGTGCAGTGGCCGCTCCCGGCCACCGCAGCCTCGACCTGCTGGGCTCTGGCGATCCTTCTGCCTCAGCCTTCCAAGTAGCTGGAACTACAAGCTCACGCTACCATGCCCGGCTAATTTTTTGATTTATTGTAGAGATGAGGTCTCGGCAAGTTGCCCAGGTGGGTCTCGAACCTGCGGGCTCAGGCAATCCACTCACCTCAGCCTCCCAAAGCATGGGATTACAGGCTGAGCCACTGAGCCTGGCTAGAATAAGTGAATTCTAACAATTCTCTCTTCATACTCAAAAACTTGTTCTCTGTAGGCATCTTTCCTATTTGCCTCACCCATCACAGAGCACACCTTTTTCCTCCTTTCCTCACCCAAATTCAAGAAACATCCAAAATACTACTAGGGCAAGATAATGCTTTCTTGCAATGACCAAACAACTGGCTGCCAAAGTAGTTTCTCGGCAGTCACCCAGATCAGTGCTCAAAAGCATCTCCTGCTTTGAGAAGAGCCAGTGATTCAGAGTCTCCAACAGTCCCTCAACCTTAGCATTTTGATTTGTGTGCTGTAAAATGGCCATAACTATCTTGGCTTAGGAGATTCGGATGAAACATGTCATACATCTTATATCTTGATTCAGATGACCCAAACAAAATAGGACCATTTAAAGTTCACCTTATCCTAAAGTATTTAAAGTTAAAGATAAAATGACAAAATCTGCCTTATAACTCTCCAGGAAAAAAATAAAAAGAAAAAAATGTGGGGTTTCATGCAACAAAATTAGCAAAATGATGGTAATTGTTGGAGCTAGGTGACAGTTACATGGAAACTCACTATTCACTATACTATTCTCTCTACTTTCACGTATGTTTGAAAAGCTTCCTTGGTACATTAGTGGAAAATAAGAGTTAATGATAAAAATTTATATATTCAAATCCAAAGCCAAAGAAGGCTGGTGAATCAATCTTTACAACTGAGTTTGGAATTTCAGCAGATACAATAAATACAGGCCCCAAAATAAGCAGTGAGACCAATTTCCAAAAAGCTTCTTGGGTATAACACTGCATTTATGTAATTCTTCCATATAAGAAATAATAATGAGCCGGGCTTGGTGGCTCAGCCTGTAATCCCGCACCTTTGGGAGGCTGAGGTGAGTGGATTGTCCGAGTCCGTGGGTTCGAGACCTGCCTGAGCAACTTGGCGAAACCTCGTCTCTACAATAAATCAAAAACTAGCCGGGCGTGGTAGCGCATGCCTGTAATTCCAGCTACTTGGAAGGCTGAGGCGGAAGGATCGCCGGCGCCCAGCAGGTGAGGCTGCGGTGGCCGGGAGCGGCCACTGCACTCCAGTCTGGGCAACAGAGTGAGACTCCAACTAAAATAAATAAATAAATAAAAATAAAGAAATAATAATGATGATGATGACAGCAACTCATATGATTTCTAAGTACTTGGTGCTGTGCCAAGAATTTTACATGTGTAATTTACATGTATTATCTTATTAATCTTCACAACAATCCTAGGAAGGTTATACATGAAGAAAGGAAGACACAGAGAAGGGCAAAATCTTTCTCAGATAGGAAGCAGCAGGGCCATGATCTGAACCTGGGCAAACTAATTCCCAAGCCTGTAATCCTAATGTCTACTCAGTGTTGCCTATAGTGATTGTATAAAGAGCATTAAGTCTTCTACCTAATGGCAGAAACACCCTCTCCCAGCTAAAGAAAAAGGAGATTTGGTTTGATATCTAAATGAGGGGTTAGCTACCCTGCTTCATGCACTGAGAGCCATTTTACTTTTTTTTTTCTTTTTAAAGAATGAATGATTTGGGGAATACTGGCAAATCTTGAAATTATTACATTCAAATAAATGAAACCTAGTTGTGGAGCTGAGACATACACATTCATTATTCAGGCAAAGTTGGAAATAACTTTTGTCAGCATAAACAGTATGAAAACCTAAATGCGCATTAAAGGTTCATATGCACCGTGAAGGATCTGTGCTCCTTCATATAAGTTGCTTTCTTTTTACTTTATGGACACTGTAGATTTTGTTACTGACCATGTCTGCCATGTTCCTTTGGCTTCCTGGGATGGGAAGTTGCAACTCAATAGCAATTTTCTCTATATATTTAGAATAAAAATCCAGGCTTCTTGCTTATCTATCAAGACCCACGAGATCCTCTATAATGTGGTTCCTGCCTTCTCTCTGACCTCAGAATCTATTATTTTCCCTCTTGCTGTTATAGCCCATCCACACTGGCCTTTTCCTCTTCCTGCCTCAGGGCCTTTTGAACACTTGCTGTTCCCTCTATCTAGGAGGGTCTTCCCCATCCTTCTCAAATGTCTCACTCCTATCAAATTTGCCTCCTCAGAAGGGTATTTCCTGGTCACCCCCAAACACTACTCTCTCACCTATCGCCTACCTAATCCCTTTCTATCCACTTTGCTTTATTGTCCTCAGTACTTATCTCTGCCTGGAATGATATTATGATATTATTTGTTTATATGTTTATTTGTCTTACTGCTTATTTTAAGTTCTAAAAGAGCAGCGACTTTGTCTTGTCCACAAAACAGGTGTTCATTTTGTCAAGTATTTGCTAATGATCTACTTAGGATCTTATGGCATATATTCTGTGTACTATCCTCACTCCTGACTTATCTTCCCCATTTCTTCTTTATCCTGATTTCTTCATTTGTTCAAGTTCTTCCTGCTATAGAAAGTTTAAGTTCTTCCTGCCTCAAATATTTTTTTAAATGGGCTTGAGTATACATATATACGTGCATTTTAAAAATAGGTTTTTGTTTTGTTTTTTTTTTTTGAGTCAGAATGTCACTCTGATGCCCAGGCTAGAGTGCGGTGGCACGCTCATGACCACTGCAGCATTGACCTACTGGACTCAGGTGATCCTTCTGCCTCAGACTTCCAAGTAGTTGGAGTTACAGGTGTGTGCTAGCATGCCCAGCTAATTTTTTATTTATTGTAGAGATGAGGTCTCACCATGTTGCTCAGGTTGGTCTCGAACCCTTGAGTTCAGGCAATCCTCTTGCCTCCACCTCCCAAAGTGCTGGGATTATAGGTGTGAGCCACTATGTCTGGCATTTTTTTTTCTTTTTTTTTTTTGAGCTGGCGTCTTAGTCTGTCACCCAGATTGGAGTGCATTGGCATTATCATGGCTCATTGCAGCCTTGACCTCCTTGGCTCAGGTGATCCATCATTCTCAGCCTCCTGAGTAGCCGGGACGATAGATGCCCATTACCACGTCCAGGTTATATTTTGTTTTTTTGTAGAGGCAAAGCCTCACTATGTTGCCCAGACTGATCTCAAATTCCTGGCCTCAAGCGATCATGCTGCCTCGGCCTCCCAAAGTGTTGGGATTACACTGTGAGGCCTCGTGCCCAGTCTAAAAACAGGTTTTAAAGTAGGTAACTAAGAAGCAGGTGACTGAAGCCCAATGTAACTTACCTATTACCTCCAATACTTACATGTTATCAGCAAAAAAACAGCTAGCTTGCTTTTGCACCTTTTCCATATCATTCTGTCTCCAGCGGGAATTCTGCCTTAGCATATGCTTCCGGCCCAGGACAAGCAGTCGCAGATTCTGCTTGGCTAGTTGAGAAACTACGTCCAAGAGCTAAAAACAACACACACAAAGCCAGCATCCAAAAGGGTCAAAGAAAGACTCTCAAATAAGTGGAGTAATTCTTCTGGTAATTCTCTTTTCTGGTAAGGAGTAAGAATATAGTCTGTAATAATTTCCCATCTTTGAAAGCTTAAGGAAAATGCTTCCCTATTATAAATTAGTATCTAACATCTTCCTACTGGTCAAGCCACGTTGGATACAGAGAGGCCTTTCTAAGCACAGACTAGTTCAGTTGTTTTTAAACTGTGTTCCCTAGGCCACAGGAAAAGAAATAGAGAGGCTCAAGAAAGATGGGGTTTTGTTTCTGACACACTTCAAACCCTGTTTCAACCCAAACAGCTCAATCTTTGTATATTTATAACACTGGTATTCTGCATAAATTTTCTTTTGAAGAAGGCGTTCTACTTCTTTTTTTTAAGTTTGCAAATGATTAAACTAGGTAATGACTTTACAGTCAACTTTTTCATATCATGATTTTACTGCTAAGACTGCTGCCTTTCATTGAAATCTCTTTCTCCCAAAGATCTGTCAATTTCCACCCTCTAGTCTAGTTTCCAGTCAATTTGTCCCCATTCTCTCCACTTCCCACTTGTCTTGTGTGCACATGAACTCCTCAAAGGTCTAGACTTGGATTTTTAGCAAATCTAGTACTTTGGTGAGCTTGCCTATACTCAATCTTTCATAAGGAAAAGTGTATAAATTACTTTCATGTACAACTTATTTAACTAAGCTATGAATGAAAATTGCTAAGTAAAGCAAAACCTGAAAAAATTATGTTATATAACAATGCATCAGAAATATAAAGCCTTTTTAATCTGTAAGAATTGCTGGACCCACAAAAATCACAAGTTGGGCCGGGCTGGGTGGCTCAGCCTGTAATCCCGCACTTTGGGAGGCTGAGGTGAGGGGATTGCCTGAGCCCGCGGGTTCGAGACCCACCTGGGCAACTTGGCGAGACCTCATCTCTACAATAAATCAAAAATTAGCCGGGTGTGGTAGCGCGCGCCTGTAGTTCCACCTACTTGGAAGGCTGAGGCGGAAGGATTGCCGGAGCCCAGCAGGTCGAGGCTGCGGTGGCCGGGAGCGGCCACTGCACTCCAGTCTGGGTGACAGAGTTAGACTCCAACTCAAAAAAAAAAAATCACAAGTTGGAAGTTATAGAAGAAATCCTTAATTGTCTAAGATTTTGGTTGGACTTACAGTTTCTACAGCAGGATAAACTTAAACAGATGAGGAAGTCAGGATAAAAAAGAAATAGGAAGGTATGTCAGGAATAGGTCTTGGGTCTTATATTGATTTTAATTTAGCTTCCCCTTACTCATAATTTATTCTCCTGTAGATTTTCACAACATTATTTAAAGTCCTATAATCAATAAAATTAATCCATTTATTTAGTCAGTTATCAAATATTGTGTTAGCACCTGTTATGTCTAATATACATGTAGACTCTGAAAATCTAATAATGCATTAGCAAAGGCTGAATTTTTACACGTCATTTAATGCTTTAGATTTATACTGGATTTTTGTTCAACCTACTCCATTACTAATCTTATTATTTCAGTAAGAAGTTTTAGTCCTAATTATTAGTTTCTACAATGGAGACCCAGAATGGTTGAGGTGTGGTGGATCACATCTGTAATCCCAGGATTTTGGGAGACCAGGGTGAAAAGATCACTTGAGGCCAGGAGTTTGAGACCAGCCTGGGCAATATAGCGAGACCCCCAACTCTATGAAAAAAAAAAAAAAAATAGCCAGGTGTGGTAGTGTGTGCCTATAGTCCTAGCTGCTTGGAAGCTAAGATGGGAAGGTTGCTTGACCCCAAGAGGTCAAGGCTACAGTAAGCTATGCTTGTGCCACTGCACTCCAGCCTTGGTGACCGAGTGAGACCCCTTCTCTTAAAAAAAAAAAAAAGACGTAGAATAGACACAACTTGCCCACTGCATGTGAACTAATATTCAAGTAGGTAGTTAGCTCAAGAACACCAAATCCAAAGATTTACAACTAGTAAAATATAATTATTTCCTTCAAAGCTAGGTTTGTGGCTTCTGTGTTCATTCAATAGTTATTTCCAAGACCTCTCTATGTGTAAGGTATATATATTAGGTATCACAGTTATAAAATTTTAAGACCTAGTCTCTGCCTTTAGTAAGGGTGTGTCCAATATATTTCTTATGCAGCTATCAAACCTGGGAAAACATATATGCTGGCTCTATATATCTTGAATGGTTAATAAACATTTTCTGATTAGCTGAAGAATATGCCCAACATCCATATTTATCCATAATAAATAGCACTTACTGAAAACTTGAAAAATGAAAGAACCGCTCACAGCTCACTATTCAAAAATTGTTCATGTCTATTTGCCAATCTTTTTATTCTATGCATTTAAAAATGTAATTTATAAATTATTATTTTTAAAAGTTGGGCTAAAGCTGGGCTCGGTGGCTCAGCCTGTAATCCCGCGCCTTTGGGAGGCTGAGGTGAGTGGATTGGCTGAGCCCGCGGGTTCGAGACCCGCCTGGGCAGCGAGACCTCATCTCTACAATAAATCAAAAAATCAGCCTGAGCCCGCGGGTTCGAGACCCGCCTGGGCAGCGAGACCTCATCTCTACAATAAATAAAAAAATCAGCCGGGCGTGGTAGCGCATGCCTGTAATTCTGGCTACTTGGAAGGCTGAGGTGGAAGGATCGCCGGAGTCCAGCAGGTCGAGGCTGCAGTGGCCGGGAGCGGCCACTGCACTCCAGTCTGGGCGACAGAGTGAGACTCCAACTCAAAAAAAAAAAAAAAATCAGCCGGGCGTGGTAGCGCAAGCCTGTAATTCCAGCTACTTGGAAGGCTGAGGCGGAAGGATCGCCAGAGCCCAGCAGGTCGAGGCTGCGGTGGCCGGGAGCGGCCACTGCACTCCAGACTGGGTGACAGAGTGAGACTCCAACTCAAAAAAAAAAAAAAAAGTTGGGCTAGTAATCAAAAGCAAACATTTAAACATTTGCACTAGGAAACTCTTATTCATGAATTCAAACAGCTCATAACACATTGAGAGTGCATCTCCTTCAGAATCCACTTATAATATTCCTTTTTGGCTGAATGCAGTAGCTCATACCTGTAATTCCAGCACTTTGAGAGGCAGAGGCTAAAAGATTGCCTGAACCCAGGGGTTTGAGACAAGTCTGGGCAATTTGGAGAGGCCTCCTCTCTACAAAATATTAGCTGGTCTTGGTGATGCATGCCTGTAGTCTCAGCTATTTGGAAGGCTGAAGTGGAAGGATTGCCTGAGCCCAGCAGGCCAAGGCTGCGGAGGCTGTGAGCATGCCACTGTACTCTCTAGCCTGGGTGAGAGTGAGACTCTGACTCAAAAAACACACACACACACAAAAAAACCCCAAAAAACAATTCTTTTTAAAGCTATGCTGAGATTATAGATTACTTTCAACAAGTCCCAGATACAAATGGCAACTGGACTCATTAATAGGAATCATAATCACTTTTTTCATTTCCATATGAATTTCCATAGTTATTGCAAAGATACAAAAAAATTCAAAAACAATTTTTGATGCCTAAGTTTCCATGCAACTGGTAAAGACATAGTTTAAAAATAAACACAATTGGGTCTTCACAGTTATATCCCGCTTGAGATAAATGACCCTGAGTTCACTAATAGTACATTATAGACTGGGGCCCAAGGAAGAGCAGGAAAGTTTTATTTTGAACTACTCTGGGGCACCATCTTGTGGTGGAGAGGTCTCTACTAGCAGCAGCTCTCTAAAAACAATGAAAACAAAGGAGAATATATATGAAAGACAGGAACAAAAGATGAATGCGCAGAATAAAGAGACTACTAGCCTGAAACCCTGTGACAATCCAGCTATGAACTTATTTTCTCTGGGATAAATTCCAAGGCTAGATCCAGTGGGCTGGGTCAGAGTCAAAGGTATATTTAGAATTAAAAAAAAGTTATTAAAACTAAAATCTAAGCCGGGCTCGGTGGCTCAGCCTGTAATCCCGCGCCTTTGGGAGGCTGAGGTGAGTGGATTGCCTGAGCCCGCGGGTTCGAGACCCGCCTGGGCAGCGAGACCTCATCTCCACAATAAATCAAAAAATCAGCCGGGCGTGGTAGTGCACACGCCTGTAATTCTGGCTACTCGGAAGGCTGAGACGGAAGGATCGCTGGAGCCCAGCAGGCGAGGCTGCGGTGGCCGGGAGCGGCCACTGCACTCCAGTCTGGGCAACAGAGTGAGACTCCGACTCAAAAACAAAAAAAAAAACAAAAACAAACTAAAATCTAAATCTAAAATCCTACGTTAGATAAAAAATAAAACTGAGAGGGAAGATAGAGCAGATGTACTTCTCCCTATATCTTTTACTAAGTACAATTAAAAACCCTGGACATTATATTTAAAATAGACATAAGAAGATTTTGAAAGGAAGGGGGGAAAAAAAGGGCAAACTGGCCAAGGACCTCAAGACATGAGGATTGACATGGTGGTGAGTTCCTTTGGTTTTCCTTTTGCTCCATGTACCCAGACTTGGGGCTGAAGAAGTTTTCAACCTGGAAATACCAATGTGTACAGACCAAAAAGAGGCCAACAAAGGTCTTTTTCTCTCTAGCCAAAGGACCAGGAAAGAGGCAGTCTAGTCAGAAAACTTGGTAAAATGATGACAAGTTTGACTGTGATACTGTGATGCTGCGTGTGCATGCATGTATACATACATTGAGAGCATCAAAAAAAGTGTATACTTTTTTAATTTTAAAAATTAAAAAATAAGTATTTATTGAAATATAATTCGCATATAATTCACCAATTTAAAGTGTCTGTGATTCAATAGTTTTAGTATGTTCACAGATATGAGCAACTATCACTGCAGTCATTTTTAGAATATTTCATCATCTCAGAAAGAAATCCTGTACCTTTCAGTTATCACCTCCCTACCTCCCCAATACTCTCAGGCCCTAAGCAACCATTAATCTGTCTTTGGTGTCTATGGATTTGCCTATCCTGGACAGTTCAAAAGAATGAAATCATATAATATGTGGTCTTTTGTTTTTAGATTCACTTAGCATAATGTTCTCAAGGTTCAGTCATGTTATAATGTGTAACAGTAATTCTACACATTTATGAAAGGAAAAAACTGTATTAAAATTATAATACTCAATATATACTGTTTGACTCCTGCAATTACAAGAGGTTCTCAAAGTGATTACCATGAGCGTCCAGACACTTCTGAAAAGTACTTCAAAAAGTAACACATAGATAACATCGCTCAAAATGTGTATACAATTTTTGGCACCCTCAGTGTGTACATGTGTGTGTATGTATGTGCTGTATATATAAAACACCTACAGCCAGGCGTGGTGGACTGTAATCCCAACATTTTGGGAGGTCAAGGCGAGAGGATTGCCTCAGCCAAGGGGTTTGAGACTAGCCTGGATGACTTGGTGAGACCTCGTCTCTACAATAAATCACAAAAATTAGCTGGGTGTGATGAAGTGCATCTGTAGTTCCAGCCACTTGGAAGGCTGAGATGAAAGGATCGCCTATTCTGCAGTGGCCATGAGCATGCCACTGCACTCTAGCCTGGGCAACAGAGTGAGATTCCAACTCAAAAACAAAACAAAACAAAACAAAAAAACACCTACAGGACCACTAAAAATGCTATACAGAGAGATACACTCAAAAACACCAGAGGTTTTTTTAAAAAAATCAAATTATAGAGAAATAAAAATGGAATTCTAAAAAAAGATCAAATAGGCTATAGGAAGGCAAGAAAAATAAAACAGAGACAACACACAGAAAACAAAATGGCAGTTATAAGCCCTAACATATAAATAACATGAGGTGTGTGTAAATACACCAATTAAAAGACAGAAGTTGGCAGAGTGGATTTAAAAAGATGACACAACTATATACTATCTAAAATAAACTAACTTCCTTATAATGATATAAACTAGGGGAAAGTAGAAGGATGGAAACAATTATATACCATGCAAGCAATAATTTTTAAAAAGGTGGAATAGCTCTGTCTACATGAAATGAAATAGACTTCAGAGCAGAGAAAATTATCAGAATCACAAAGGGACATTATATAATGAGAAAAAAGTCAGTCCACCAAGGAAACATCTTAAATTGTGTATAACCAAACAACAGAGCTGCAAAATACGTGAAGAAAAAGCTGAAGAGCTGAAAGGAGAACTATACAAATCCAAATTATAGTTGAAGACTTCAACCCTTCTCTCTTAACAGTTGAGAGAACTACTAGATGGAAAATCAGCAAGTGTGTAGAAGAAGTCAACAACACCATCTAGGTTCATGAATTGGAAGGCTCTATATAGTAAAGATTTCAATTCTCCCTAAATTGATAATTGGGGTTAATACAATTTCTATTAAAATCCCAGCAAGACTTTTTGTAGTTATAGACAATATTTTTCTAAACGTTATGTGGAAAGGCAGAGGAAGTAGAATAGTTAAAACAATTTTGAAAAGAAAGAATAGGCCGGGCTCGGTGGCTCAGCCTGTAATCCCAGCACTTTGGGAGGCCGAGTTGAGTGGATTGCCTGAGCCCGCGGGTTCAAGACCCACCTGGGCAACTTGGCAAGACCTCCTCTCTACAATAAATCAAAAATTAGCCAGGCGTGGTAGTGCACGTCTGTAGTTCCAGCTACTTGGAAGGCTGAAGTGGAAGGATCACTGGAGCCCAGCAGGTGGAGGGTGCGGTGGCCGGGAGCGGCCACTGCACTCCAGTCTGGGCGACAGAGTGATACTCCAACTCAAAAAAAAGAAAAGAAAAGAAAGAACAAATTGGAAAAAATCAGTCTACCTCGTTTTAATCTTATTATATTAAATATAGCTATGGTAATCTAAGTTATATGACAAGGGTGAAGGGGTAGACAAATAGATCAATGTCACAGAATAGAGAACCAGAAGTAGACCCATGTAAATATGGTCAGGAAAGATAGCCTTTTCAACATGTAGTGCTAGAGCAATTGGACATTCTTTATAAAAATGAACCTCTACATAAATTTTACACCTTATAAAAAATTAAACCAAAACAGATTGTGAACTTGTATATAAAATGTAAATTATAAAGTTTTAGGGGGAAAAAAAACCCAGGGAAAAAAGTCTTTGTGATCTAGAACTAAGCAGAGTTCTCAGACTTGGCACTAAAAACATGGTTCATAAAAGATAACACTGACAAACTGGACTTTATCAAAATTAAAAATGTTTGATTTGTGAAAGACCCGCTAAATGGGCAAAAAGACAGGTTACAGACTGAAAGAAACTATTTGCAAACCACATAATCAACAAAAAATTAGTATCTAGAACACATAAAGAACTCTCAAAATTAAATAGTTAAAACAACCCAGACAATACAACTAGAACATGAGCACAGACCTTTGACTGAAGACGATATATAGGGGTAAATAAGCACCTGAAAAGATGCCCAACTTCATTAGCCAGCAGGAAATGCAAATTGTAACCCAATGAGGTATCATTACATATCTATCAGAATGGCTAAAATAAAGTACAGTGGTATCACCAAATGCTGGTGAGAATGTGGAGAAACTGAATCACTTATATATTTCTGGTGGGAATTTAAAACGGTACAGGCAGCCGGGCTTGGTGGCTCAGCCTGTAATCCCGTGCCTTTGGGAGGCTGAGGTGAGTGGATTGCCTGAGCCTGTGGGTTCGAGACCCGCCTGGGAAACTTGGCGAGACCTCATCTCTACAATAAATCAAAAACTAGCCGGGCGTGGTAGCATGCGCCTGTAGTTCCAGCTACTTGGAAGGCTGAGGCGGAAGGATCGCTGGAGCCCAGCAGGTCGAGGCTGCGGTGGCTGGGAGCAGCCACTGCACTCCAGTCTGGGTGACAGAGTGAGACTCCAACTCAAAAAAAAAAAAAAATAAACAAACAAACAAATAAATAAAACGGGCACTCCAGAAAACAGTTAGGTAGCTTCTTAGAAAACAAAACATGCAATGACTATACAACTGAGTTATTGCATTTTGGGGCATTTATCCCAGAAAAATGAGAAATGAAGACTTATGTTCACACAAAAGTCTGTATACAAATGTCTACTGCAGGTTTATTTGTAATAGCTACAAACTGGAAACAATCCAGATGTCCTTCAACAGGGTGAATGGTTAAACCACCTGTGGTACATCCATACCATGGAACACTAATCAGCAATAAAAAGGAACTATCGATATAACAACAACCTGGATTGATCTTCAGATAATTATACCAAGTGAAAAAAAGTCAACTACAAAAGGTCATATACTGTATGATTCAATTTATGTAACATTCCTAGAATGAGAAAATTACAGAAATGGAGAAGAGATTAGTGGTGGCCAGGAGCTAAGGTGAGGGTGAGTCAGGAGGGAAGTAGGTATGGCTATAAAAGGGCAACATGAGGGATCCTTGTGGTGATAGAAATGTTTTATATCTTGTCAGTACCGATGTCAACTTCCTTGTAATACTTACAGCTTGGCAAGATGTTACTATTGAGGGAAACTAGGTAAAAAATACATGAGCTCTCTCTGTATTATTTCTTATAACTGCATAGGTATCTATATTTATCTCAAAATAAAAAGTAAGCAAACAAAAAGCCAAAATCCTCAAATGAAAAACAAACTAGTCTTCTAAGGAAGGGGTGTCACAAATATCCAATGCATATAGGATGGTCAATGCATACAGGATGATCAGCCTATAAAAGGCAATCCTCCCTTTGAGACTAATAGAGAATAGGCCTAGATGAGAAAGAGGAGGAAAAGTTTCCTTGAGCTCAGGGCAGTCCTGACTAGAGGATCCAAGATCCACTTGGACTGTTTTCAACCACAGTTCTGAGATCGCCGAAGGGTTCTGTAATCTGGACCACATAGTAGAGCAAAATAAACAGTATACAGCTCATTCTAGAGCATATCTAAAATTCCACACTGACTCCAGAACTAATGAGACCTCCTGGGTATCCAATAACTCAAGCTTAACCTGGGATGAGACATCACTCTGCCCAGCCTCTACCCCCCTCACCCACGTACCCCATCCTCCACAAGACATCACTGGTCCTTTCTAGTGAAACTTCACTTAGTGATAAGGAATATACTTGGCCCAGACTTCTGGAATAGGAAGATGGAAGCTTTCTCAAGCCAGACTCATCATCTTGGAATTATTTTTTTCTCTCTCCTGATTTGGGGTTTTTGTTTTCTATATTCCCCACTATTTTACTTTTCCTATTCACAAACTCATTTTTCCTTGAAATATTTCCCTTTTTTCCATTATATTTTATTTATCCTGATTGCTATCTGGACTAAATTTTAATTTTTGTCTACTATAGTTCCTCAAGATATTTAAGGATAATTCTTTAAAAACCAGGCGAGTAAAAACACATTTCAGATTAATATTTGATGCTAATATTTTCTGGTTTGTCTCCTACCCTAATTTGATTATCTCCAATAGGAAGAGATAAGAGATTTTTTTTTTTTTTTTTTTACCCATAAGCGACCAACTTACTTTTGGCATAAAACTGCTGAAAAGTAGTTCCTGAGCATAGGGTAAAAATATAGTTGGCAGGGGTACGTGTGTTCCAAATAACTGTGTGTAGGGATGCTCAGGAAATAGAAAAGCTGCCCGAGAGATGGAGAGACTAGTGAGAGCAAGAGCTTTTCTGAGTAATGCTAAACAGCAAACTCCTTTCCCTGTGCTTATAACTTTTTACCTCCTTCTTCTTTGGTGGTCTCTGGCACTTTCTGGGATTGTATGGATTGTAGCTCTTCAAAAACCTGAAAGCCTTTGGGATCTGATGTCTACGGAAATGAGAAATTCTATGTCAGTTCCTCAGCAAGGTAACTGTAATCAATATACCTCATTTATGAGACTATTCATTATAAGATACCTTTAGGAAATAACTTAAAAACTGTTTTGGAAATAATCCAAAATGTCCACTGAAAGATGAATGAATTAATATTAATAGACTAATATTCATCTTTAAGAGGAACAAAACTAGGCCAGGCTCGGTGGCTCAGCCTGTAATTCCAGCACTTTGGGAGGCCAAGGCGAGTGGATTACTTGAGCCCGCAGGTTCGAGATCAGTCCAGGCAACTTGGCAAGTCCTTGTCTCTACAAAAAATTTTAAATAATAGCTGGGCGTGGTAGAGCACGCCTGTAGTTTCAGCTACTTGGAAGGCTGATGCAGAAGGATTGCTGGAGCCTAACAGGTTGATGCTGGGGTGGCTGTGAGCGTGCGTGCCACTGCACTCCAGCCTGGGTGAAGGAGTGAGACTCCAACTCAAAAAATAAAATAAAAGGAATAAAACTCTGATACAAGCTACAATGTGGATGAACCTTGATGATATTACACTAAGTGAAAAAAGCCTGGGCCGGTTCCGAAAAAAGCCTGTGGCTGGTTCAGGCAATCCACAAATATCCTATCAGTGTTCATATTTTGGAGTCACAACTGCTTTTTGAATTAGAATCTAAAGAAGTTCCATACATTGAAACTGCCTAATATCTCTCTTAAGACTGTCTATAAACTTTTGCTCCATTTCTTTTTTTCCTCATAGTTAAAAAAATGTGGCCATTCTTACAGAATTTTCTACATTTAGATTTTGCGATTGCATCCCTGTGGGATTATGTAACAGTCCCCAGTCTTCTATGAGTCCTGTAAATTAATAGTTGAACCTAAAGGCGGGGCATGGTGGCAGCTGTCTGCAGTCCCAGCTACTTGGACAGCTGAGGCAGAAGGACTGCTTGAGCCTAGGAGCTCGAGTCCAGCCTGGGCAACAAAAAAGAAAAAGTCATGATCTTGAGAAAGTGAAAAGGCTTGTTCCTTCATCAAACATTAACAAGAACCTTCTTTGTAATTCACTAGGTGGGGAGGTGGAGGGGATGGGGGAGTGGAGGGTGGGAGAAGTACTTGGGATACAGACATAAAGACACTGTCCCCTAACTTCAACGAGTTCACAGTCAAATGATTGTGACACAATGTAAGTGTTAAGAGGGGGGCACAAGGGATGGGCACTTAAATCAGACTGAGAGTGAGGAGAGTAGTCAGGGAATTTGCCACAGAGGAAGTGACAGCGGAGTTGAGTTTTCAGATGAAATTAGCCAGGCAAGGAATGGGAGTTTCCAAGGACAAGGAGCAGCATGTTGAAGGTGGGGGCTTTTCATCAGCACGCTGATTTCAAGGTACTACAAGATGTCAAATGTGGCTCAAGTAGAGATGTAGGAGGATGACATGGGAAGTCAGAAATAAGGCTAGACATGGCTGGGCTCAGATCCCAGGGGTCCTTGTAAGCCATATAAGTTTTTTCCTGCCTGAAAGCAATAGGAGAAAATCAAAGGATTGAAAACAGAACAGTGACATGACTTCTCTTTTAGAGAGATCAAAATTGTGGACTGCAAGAAGGTTGGGCTAGAATAGGGAGATCAATTAGGAAGCTTCTGCAGTAATTCAAATAAGAGATAATGAGAAATTTGGCAGTAAAGATGAAGAAAGCTCTTCTGGAACTTAGTAAAGCAGAACAGATTAGACTTAGTCTGGCATGGGTGATAAGGCAGATAAGAGGGACAAACCAAGGAAGATCTAGACAACGAACAGATGATGGTACCAAGACAGGGTCTATGAGAGGAGGAGCTCTTGATAACCCCAGGTGGGGGATGTCCAGTAGGCAGTCAATTATGTATCTCTACCATTTAGGAGAGGGTTCTGAACTACAGATAAAGATTTGGGAGTCAGGCTCGGTGGCTCAGCCTGTAATCCCGCGCTTTGGGAGGCCAAGGTGAGTGAATTGCCTGAGCCCATGGGTTCGAGACCCGCCTGGACAACTTGGCGAGACCTCATCTCTACAATAAATCAAAAATTAGCCGGGTGTGGTAGCACCCGTAGTTCCAGTTACTTGGAAGGCTGAGGTGGAAGGATCGCCGGAGTCCAGTGGGTCAAGGCTGCGGTGGCTGGGAGCATGCCACTGCACTCCAGTCTGGGTGACAGAGTGAGACTCCAATGCAAAAAAAAAAAAAAAAAATATTTGGGAGTCATACAATAGTAGATGAGCTGTAACAGGATAGTTAAAGACTAGGAAGGGAAGAAAGTGGAGGATGAAACCTGAGGAATACTATTTAAAGCATAGGGTGCTAAAAAAAGCCTATAAAGGAGACTGAGGAATGACCAGAGAGAAAAACCAGGAGACAGTGCTCTCTCAGAGAGAATGTGAGGAACATTTCAAGAAGGAGGGAGAGGCTAAGTACCAGTGCTACAGAGACACCGTGTAAGATAAGGTCCTAAGTGTGACCTGCAACCCAGGGGAGTCATTTTGATAATGCTATAGGGTGGCAGGAGTGAGATTTCAGTTGGTTCTCTAAATCCTATAAAAGGTGCAGTTTGCTTTGCCCAGAGAGACTGTCCTATAAGCAAACAAGCTTACTAGCAAACAATCAGTTCTGTTCTTCATTTCAGATACTGAGTGCTGTGGCCACTTCAAAACAGCCTCTCAGAAACCTCGCCGTGAAGGGAGAAAGGTGGCCAGGGTGGCTCATACCTGTAATCCCAGCACTCTGGGAGGTTGAGGCAGGAGGATTGCTTGAGGCCAGGAGTCCAACACCAGCCTAGGTAACATAGCGAGAAACTATCTCTACAAAAAAAGGGGGGAGTTTTTGGATTTGTTTTTTCTTAAAGATGGAAGAGGCTTGAGAATTCACTTTCTGATCAGAAAAAGCCAGTAGCAAGGTAGAGGATGAAGATATAGACATATAAGGCATAACAAGGTTTCTGAGAAAGCAAGAGGAAATAGAATCTACAGAACAGGTGGAGAGAACATCTCTTGCACTGAGATGAAAGAAGAATAAGGATGAATTTGAACCCAGAAAAGTGTGATTGTGTGGTTGGTGTTGGGGTGTGTATATGGTGTGTATATGAAGAAATGCGAAGTCATTCTTCCGGATATCTCCTATTTTCTGCATGCAACAGGAGGTAAGTCACTGGCAGAGGGATGGTGGAGGGGGTGGAGTAGGAGGTTTGAGGGCAACAGTGCAGATGAGATATGGCTGGTGTGAGGACTGGGAGTGGAGCTCACTGCAGAGGTGTAGTGAGAGCTGGACAGGGTAATACCCAGGTATAGTCAGCAACCAACCACATCTAGAGGCATAAGCAGTTGGCCCAATGGAGAGATTAATGGCACTCAGAATACTGCCTAAACCACGAGAGAAGGCAACTGGAAGACAACCAATGAGGATCAGGATTGGCTTCTTGTTCCATGTGAACATTTGGTCAAAAGGCTCTTTTCTTAGCCGGGTGTGGTAGTGCGCGCCTGTAGTTCCAGCTACTTGGAAGGCTGAGGCGGAAGGATCACTGGAGCTCAGCAGGTTGAGGCTGCGGTGGGCTGGGAGTGGCCACTGCACTCCAGTGTGGGCAACAGAGTGAGACTCCAACTCAAAAAAATATATATATATATATTTTTTGTATGTAAAGATAACATGATCAGCTGGGCTTGGTGGCTTAGCCTGTGACCCCAGCACTTTGGGAGGCCAAAGTGAGTAGATTGCCTGGACCTGCAGGTTTGAGACCAGCCTGGGCCACTTGGTGAGACCTCAGCTCTACAATAAATAAAAAATTAGCCAGGCGTGGTAGTGTGCGTCTGTAGTTCCAGCTATTTGGAAGGCTGAGGCAGAAGGATTGCCAGAGCCCAGCAGGCGGATGCTGGGGTGGCCGTGAGTGTGCCACTGCACTCCAGCCTGGGACTGCACTCCAGCCTGGGTGACAGAGTGAGATTCCAACTCAAAAAAAAAAAAAAGACATGATCTTTGATAGCTTTCTAATATTTCTTATAGCAATTTATGAGGGAAGTCAGTAGTCTTTTCTCATTTAGAAAATGAAGCAGCTAAAGAAAAGATAAATTAGGGATTTATTCAAGGTGTTCCTGTGTGGTAATTTAGAGAAAGGATCTCAAAACCACCTGGCTCTCAGGGTATGTTCTCTCTGCCAATGTCTCCTCCTTTTAATGACTTTAGAAAACAATCAGAGGGCTATTTAATAAGGTGTCCAGGGAAGCCATGTATTGGTGCTGAAATAAATTTCCTTCCTCAACCTACCTTTTCACTTTCTGTTCAACTTCTCTCCCTTTAATTAATCAATGCAGGGATGGTGAGGAGAAGCTGCACTTGATCTCTGCATTAGTTAGGGGCAGATCCCAATTCTTTTCAGCCAGTTAGTCTAGTACTCCTTGAACAGTGCACTGCAGTCATTCCCTGGCAGCTTCTAATGCTATTATTCCATGTATGAAATGCATCAATGTAAATAGTTCTTCAAGAACCACAGAAAGTTCACAGATTCCTAAACTGAGGATTCATTTTCTTCTATTAGAAGGACCTAATGCCTGATGTCGAAGTAGAGCTTGATTAAAGTAGAAACTTCTCCAGGAGTTTGAGACCAGCCTGGGCAATATAGGGAGACCTTGTTGCTACAAAAAATATATATATAATAATAATAATAATCAAAGAAATAGCCAGGTGTGGTGGCACATGCCTGTAGTCCCAGCTACTTGGGAGACTGAGGTGGAAGGATCACCTGAGCCCAGGAGGTCGAGGATGCAGTAAGCTGTGATTGTGCCACTGCATTCCAGTCTGGGTGACTGAGACCCCCCGACTCAAAAAAAAAAAGTGGAAACTGTTCTCTCTGAAAATTGTCAGCAGGTGTTTAAGAAGCAAGGCATCATGTATTTGAGAAGTCTAAGTGTACAGAGGTCTCCTTTTTCTCAGATAAAACCATGTGGGTGTGTACACCAGGGAGGATTTAAAGTGATCTAGTCTCTGGCCTGCCTCCTCTCTATACATTCACATAGCTGTAGTTCAGAAACTGAGCTGTGAAAGGAAAGCAAATTAATTTTAAACAGATGGTGATGTTAAAGAGAATATTTTTAGTTATTTATATACAGATGTTTCAAATTCCATAAGAAACAGAAGTTCTTAAAATAACCACAAATAGCCTGCATAGTGTTCTGACATAAAGGATTTCTAATACTAGTTACACAGTTGTCTGGGAGACGAAAGCCAGAAAATACATCTTCACTATTTATGTGATTGCTTCACTAAAGAGATATTAAGTAAAGTAAATATTATTTCGTGTGCATTTATAATTTTTACAATTATTTCTTACAAACTAAGAGAACAGAAAACCATTTTAGGGACAAAGACAATGATTGATGAACTCTATCAAGGCATATGATAGGACTCAGAAGATGATAAACATAATGTGTATAATTGATGTATTGTGCTTTCCACACAGTTTACAGCAGAAAAAACAGTGAAGTCATAACTTACACTAGTCTAGTGGCATTTTCTATTTGTTTTTAATGATACTACTAACCTCTCTGCAGGTTAGCTAATACCCAGTTTCATTCTCTTCTTTGTCTTTGTTCTTCTCATTTATCTCTTGAGCTAAGCTTTGGGAAGAGAATCCCTGTCCTAGAGATAGTGACTTTATATTTCTCAAGTGACTACCATATTCAGAGTTTTTCTGAAAATGCCATCAATGAGGACAGTGTAGGAAATCTACCAAAATTGTGGCTTGAGGATTCTGGTTTCAAATATTCTTGCCATGTTTCTTTCGCCTGCTGCTCAACTGGTGCTGTCTCAGCCTCAGTTCTACCTTGATAGCTGTTGCTGCTTGCAGAGAGAGAGGAAGCGACCACTATTTATTTAAAGGAAGCTTCATAACACTGTCTTGTTGGAACTGTTTAAAAGCTATGTGCCATGGGAAACACAGATTAGCACTCGATGAACATGGGAGAACTGGAAGATGAAGAGAAAGGAAGTGTTTTGATGAAGGGGCAGAAGCTGGAGCGAGAAGGGATAAGGAAGCTTTAACTGGGTGGTATGCAGGACTGTAACCTTTAAGTCGGATGGCATAGTTCAAGAGGGGAGAAGCTGATGATGACACTGAGCAAGAGTCTTACTTTCATCTCTCTCTCATTTAAAAAAAATTTTTTAAGACAGGGTCTTGCTCTGTCAGCCAGGCTGGAGTGATCATAGCTCACAGCATCCTCGAACTCCTGGGTTCAATCAAACCTCCTGCCTCAGCTTCTTGAGTAACTAGGTCTACCGGTGCAAGCCATAATGCCCAGCTAATTTAAAAATTTTTTGCAGAGGTAGGGTCTTGCTATGTTGTCCAAGCTGGTCTTGAACTTCAAGCCTCAAGCCATCTTCCTGCCTAAGCCTCCCAAAGCACTGGAATTACAGGTGTGAGCCACTGTGCCCAGCTTACTTTCACCTCTTGTGCACAGATCTAAAACTAATTACTTACTCTTTTAATCTCTTGGATATACACAAAATACTATTACTTCATTATGATGTCATAAATGATCCCACCAGCTTACATTAAACCCACCATGTCCTATATCCTGCTTTCATTAGTCTTTGGTATTTTAGGGAGATTTCAATGATCTCATCTTGTCTCCTTAGTCAATGGAACAATTCTATTGAGGAAGAGAAATGCCCCTCCTGCTTGGGAACATCCTGTCAAGTGTGGGATGCGTTTCCTGTACACTACTGTCTTCTCTGATGCCATTAGCACCCACATAGTCATCCAGCCTTTTAGAAAATGATTAAATTGTTGGCCTGGCTGGATTTCCCCAGCTAGCTGAGAGTCAGAGCTGCCTAGAAGACAGAAGATTTGTTTCCTGACTCATTGTGCGACTTTGCTGCAAACATTTACATGCACTCTGGTCTTTTAGCTTCGCTGTAAGTTATCTGTGTTTCCTTATCCTGTGAAGCAGGAAGAAGTAGTATTTTGAAGGCTAAAAACTAATTTCAGGAAGAGTAAACTAAGTTATTCTGATGCATTTAAATTTCCACTCTCAAGAGGTTTATTAAAAATGTCACCCAGGGTAATAGATGCAGTACATGTATAGAAAATAATTTGCTTACTCTGGGAAAGTATTTGAATACTTTCAAGCTCAAAGAACATCACTCAATGACTAGAAGAGAAAGAAAATGATGAGTGGGGGGCTCAGAGGCTTGAAAATCTGTGTACTCCCACCACAGCTGTACTAATTTCTAGTTTTTTGTCTTGCTACAAAGCCACACCCAACTATATACTATGATTATTGATTTTATTTTCTAGAACAATACTGTCTGTCCAAACTATATAAAAGACCTGACTATATAAAAAGATATCTTGACATCTCCAGTTCATGTTCCAAGCCATCTATCTATGCAGCCCTGCAGTGGAAGGACTTATACAGTAAAACTGAACAGATATATAAAAGAGACTTCTAATTTATATCTATTATTATTATTATTTGAGTCAGGGTCTCATTCTGTTGCCCACACTGAAGCAGTGGTACAATTCTGGCTCACTGCAGCTTCTACCTCCTGGGCTCAGGTGATCTTCCTGCCTCAGTCTTCTGAGTAGCTGGGACTACAGACATGTGCCACCACACCTGGCTAATTTTTTGATTTTTTTGTAGAGATGAGGTTTTTCTATGTTGCCCAGGTTGAATTCCTAGACTCAAGCAATCCTCTGGCCTCAGCCTCCCAAAGTGCTGGGATTACAGGCGTGAGTCACTGCACTCAGTTTATCATTATTATTATTATTATTATTATTATTTTTTGGAGTCTCACTCTAACGCCCAGACTGGAGTGCAGTGGCCGCTCCCGGCCACCACAGCCTCGACCTGCTGGGCTCCCACGATCCTTCTGCCTCAGCCTTCCAAGTAGCTGGATCTACAGGCACACGCTACCACGCCTGGCTCATTTTTTATTTTATTGTAGAGATGAGGTCTTGCCAAGTTGCCCAGGTGGGTCTCGAACCCGTGGGCTCAGGCACTCCACTCACCTCGGTCTCCCAAAGCACGGGATTACAGGCTGAGCCACCGAACCCGGCCCCCAGTTTATTATTATTATTATTATTGAGTCAGGGTCTCACTCTGTTGCCCCAGGCTGGAGTGCAGTGGAGCTAACACTGCTCACTGTAGCCTTGAACGTCTGGGCTCAAGTGATTCTCCTGCCTTGGCCTTCCAAATAGTTGAGACTATAGGCATGAACCACCATACTCAGCTACTTATTCACTTATTTTTCTGTAGAGACAGATCACCTCTCTCTATGTTGTCCTGGCTAGTCTTGAACTGCCTCAAGCAATCATTCTGTCTCAGTCTCCCAAAGTGCTGGGATTACAGGTATGAGTAAACATGATTGGCCTATTTCGATTATTTAATAGTATAATAATAATAATTAAGAGCACAAGCTTTGGCATCATGTTGCTTGGTTTCAAATTCTGATTCTGCTAAGCACCAACTGTTTAACCTTGAGAAAGTTACATTTCTTCTGTGTCTTTGTTTCATCACTGGTAAAACAGAGATAGAAAGTGGATTATTACGAGGATTACTTTAGATAATGTATGTAGGTACAAAGTACATGGGAAGGTACTCAAAAAATGCTAGGGATTATCAAACAATACAGGCTGGAGGCTGGGCGTGGTGGCTCAAGCCGGTAATCCTGGCACTCTGGGAAGCCAAGAGGTGGGAGGACTGCTTGAGTCCAGGAGTTTGAGGTTACAGGGAGTGAGAAATGCACAACTGTTCTACAGACTGGGTAACACAGTGAGATTCTGTGTCTTTAAAAAAAAAAAAAAAAAAAGGAGGCCAGGCATGGTGGTTCAAGCCTGTAATCCCAGCACTTTGGGAGGCCAAGGCAAGAGGACTGCCTGATCTCAGGGGTTCGACACCAGTCTGGGCAACTTGGTGAGACCTTTTCTCTACAATATATCAAAAAATAAGCCAGGTGTGGTAGCGTGTGCCTGTAGTTCCAGTTACTTGGAAGGCTGAGGCCTAAGGATCGCCTGAGCCCAGTAGGTGGCTGAGTGTGCCACTGCACTCCAGCCTGGGCAACAGATAGAGGAGACAGAGTGAGAAAATAGAGTTTATTTTGGCATTATCACATATTTGGGTGATTTTTGTGTTAATCTCTCTGTAAACACTTGGTAAGAGTAGGACATAAGCTTTCAGGTTAAGGCAAACTGAACACATGCATCTAATCTCAATCCCACTTGAAATTCTACTAAAACTTTCTAAAATGACAAATTCACAAAGACTTAGGAGACAACAGGAACAAAATTTTAGAATCTGGAAAGCAGATAGACAAGTGGTAACTGATTTTGCAGATCGAACAAAGTTAAATGTGAAGAGAGGTAAGCTGAGAGCCAACCCAATTCTCAAAAGACTCCAGAACTGGAAACTTCAGAATGAGCCTGAATAGAGGTATGTGGTTAACTAGGGAGAACTGGGGAAAGTTGCTGAAGAATCATTAGATTCCTAGATTTGTGCACCCTTGCCCCTTCACGTCCATATCGCTTCTGCTGGGGTGGGTGATGGAATTCTGAAAGCTCATGTAGTTCAGAGAGAGAGGGAACAGGGAAAACAGGAGGAGTAATCAGTGACGTAACCAACGAACCTCTCTCCAGATAAGAAGATATGAGTTTCTAGAATAAAACAGTCTCTCTGTTTCATGTCCAAATCAATGAATGCAAATAGACAATACCAAGTCCCACTACTATAAAATTTTAGAACACTGGAGGGGATTCTAAAAGCTTCCAGACAGAATAAGACAGATCATATGAAAATATCATGAATCAGAATGTCTTCAGACTTCAAGAGTACCAATGGCAGCATAAAGCACTCCCTTCAAAATTCTGAAAATATATTATTTCTAACCTAAGATCTATTTTCAGACCAGATTGGAAAGTGACTCAAGAGACAGCCACATTGTGTACTGTCACCACCAAGATCCTCACAGGCATCACACCATCATTTTAACCTGAAGGCCTGAGTAAGCCTATACTCCATGTTTCCCTGCCATGCCATGCTGTCTTGATCAGTGAAGACTTGCATTTCATTGAAAAATGCAAGAAATTTTTGCTTTGACCTCCTCCAGAAAGATAGAGAAAAGCCATGGTGAGTTTAGAGGCAGAAAACAGCAGCCTGTTTGACCATGTTCCTGTTGGATGGTGTGAGGTACCTGGTCCAAACTTCAGCTTTGTCAGAAACCCTGTCTATGGTTAAACTTGTTTCCTAAGACTTGGCCTTAAATTCTGACTTTCCCAGAAGGCGCTCCCAAAGAACAAAGTAAGATCATGATCCAAAGACTCTCTTTAGCTTATCTTCTCCAGGGAACTTTCATCTGACTGATAATATTGTTGCTGTGCATACATGAGAGTTATGCACACAGCTCACATAGCTAGGAATGAGCTTGCTACTCAGTTTCTCAAACTTTAACAATGAAAAGCAACAAAATGATTTACTAAGAATTCAGGATTATGTCACCTGGCTGGGATGGGAAAGTGGGAGATGAAGAGGATAGGCGGGGAAAGGAGAAATTAGAAGAGGTTAAATAGGACACAAAGGGAGCGTCTTAAACCAACTGCTAGGTACAGAGATGTTAGTTTTATATTTACTCTTTAAACTACACATTTACATAGTCTTTTTTATATGTGATACATTTTACATTCACACGAACACAACATCACAGGCTTGCATTATAAACCACATGAAATTGCCTATATTCTACCATTTTCGAGTTAAAAAAACAGCATCCTCACATGTTTAAACCTAGTAGTTCAGGTTCAGCAATGTACCTTGTGCCCTTGAGGCAAATTAAAAGCCTAAGTTTCCCCATATGCAAAATGTGGAGTTAAAAAAAAAACCAGAGGGTTTCTGCATTAAATTTAACGAACTCTCATAATTGCATAACTCTCATATTTTGTATGCGCAGCACCATAATTCCTGTCCTCTAAAAAGTTAGTTTATAATAGGGAAATCTTTTGTGTTTCCCAGAGAAAAGATCTGGCAAATATTATATTAACAGAATTATAGTTTACTATAACATAACAATGAAGACTTATGAACAGTTTGTAGAAATCCCCAAAATCTCACATCTCCCTTACTTCTGCTTTTCTTGGCAGAAATGGGGACACAGAAAGTGGAAATGACAGGAAGCAATACGGATGTGATTTGAGGAGAGGCGTGAGAAGGAATTAAGAGTATACAAGATGAGACAAGCATGTTCATTATACTTCTCTAGTCAAGGCAGAAACATGGATGGACTGAGTTGGTTCTCCATAGAAGAGCTGTGTCAAGCTCCCTTTTTTCCCCAGGCATTTAGATTAAAAAATGACCTAGCCAGGCTCGGTGGCTCAGCCTGTAATCCCGCGCCTTTGGGAGGCTGAGGTGAGTGGATTGCCTGAGCCCGCAGGTTCGAGACCCGCCTGGGCAGGCGAGACCTCATCTCTACAATAAATCAAAAAAATAGCCGGGCGCGGTAGGCGCGCCTGTAGTTCCAGCTACCTGGAAGGCTGAGGCAGAAGGATCACCGGAGCCCAGCAGGTCGAGGCTGCGGTGGCCGGGAGCGGCCACTGCACTCCAGTCTGGGTGACAGAGTGAGACTCCGACTCAAAAAAAAAAATGACCTAAACCAAAAAGAAGAATCTTCTACTTTTTCCCCTTTAACTATGAGTTACTGGGCAATTTTGATGTATCAAAAGTACTTCAAAATTGCTTTATATACATCATCCTTTATTTTATTTTATTTTATTTTTTGAGTTGGAGTCTCACTCTGTCGCCCAGACTGGAGTGCAGTGGCCGCTCCCGGCCACCGCAGCCTCGACCTGCTGGGCTCCGCGATCCTTCCGCCTCAGCCTTCCGAGTAGCCGGAATTACAGGCATGCGTTACCACGCCCAGCTGATTTTTTGATTTATGGTAGAGATGAGGTCTCGCTGCCCAGGCGGGTCTGGAACCGACGGGCTCAGGCCATCCATTCACCTCAGCCTCCCAAAGGCGCAGGATTAAGGCTGAGCCACCGAGCCCGGCTGTCCTTTAATATTTAATCCTCATAGACGCCCTATTAATTTGGTACCATTATCACTCACTTCTTTTTTTTTGAGTTGGAGTCTCACTCTGTCGCCCAGACTGGAGTGCAGCGGCCGCTCCCGGCCACCGCAGCCTCACCAGCTGGGCTCCGGCGATCCTTCCGCCTCAGCCTTCCGAGGAGCCGGAATTACAGGCACGCGCTACCACGCCCGGCTGATTTTTTGATTTATTGTAGAGATGAGGTCTCGCCAAGTTGCCCAGGCGGGTCTCGGACCCGCGGGCTCAGGCAATCCGCTCACCTCAGCCTCCCAAGGCGCGGGATTACAGGCTGAGCCACCGAGCCCAGCTATCACTCATTTCTTCCCTTTTACATACGGGGAAACTGAAGCAAGGTTAAGGAACTAGTTCAAAGTCACAGGTCAGAAAATAGCAGATAGGTTTCAAACCTAGGATGTTCTAACCACAGACCTATGCTTTTCATCAGTAACTCTCTTGTACTACGTAAGTCTCAATTTTAACTTTCTTTTTCAAAAACATTTCATTCTTAATCCTATCCCTCATTCTACAGCTAACTGTGACTATGATTATTACAGCACATCTACTTTTCCATCCCTCATAAGTGAACTGTGGGAGATGCCTGGGTGCTTTTGCTGGAAAGTCTAACAGCGTATTTCTCAACTGGGGCATACATGAGCAGTACTTGGCAATATGCTGGGGGTACATGAAGCCATTGGACCAACAAGACATATCTCCCTCAAGTACCACTTTACTTCAGGTTCCATTTTTGGGAGAGTCTCTTTGTTTGTATTATGAAAACAAACACAGATGTGCTATAGTGTTTTTGAATGTAAGATCTATACTAACTTTTAAGATAACAAATAAGCCTACAGAGACATTTTGCACTTATCTCAGGGTCATACCCTCCAACCTTTGGGCACACGAGCTCTTTCTCCTTTGCTATTAGGAATACTCTGCATGGCCAGGTGTGGTGGCTCAAGCCTATAATCCCAGCACTTTGGGAGGCCGAGGTGAATGGATTGCCTGAGCCCATGGGTTCGAGACCAGCCTGGGCAACATGGTGAGACCTCATCTCTACAATAAACCAAAAAATTAGCCAGGTGTGGTAGCGCGTGCCTGTAGTTCCAGCTACTTGGAAGACTGAGGCCGAAGGACCACCTAAGCCCACAGGTCGAGGCTGTGGTGGCCATGAGTGTGTCACTGCACTCAAGCCTGGGAGACAGAGTGAGACTTCAACTCAAAAAAAAAAAGAGCACTCTGCAAATGGTGTGAGGAATGATCCCTGGATTGTAAAATAAGTCAACTGAACAAGCACTCTACTCAGGCCAATATGGAACAGTCAGCCATAATCTGACTGTTTAAAACTTCCAAAATATTATACTTGAAAATACATAAATATATATAGAGAGGATGCAAATTTTAGAACAATATGTTTAGTTATGGCATTTTTGTGCAAAACATGTATATACGTGCTGAATAAACATGTATACTACCTTTGCAAAGGAAGAACAACATCTAAAGCTTAAAAAACAGTAATAACAGCACATACGGTAACCCCAAAGACCAGGAATAAAAAATGATCTCTAGAGATCTTCTAAGACAATAACCCTCTGGATGACTGTGTCGAAAGGTTAATCTGAAAGTCAGCAGGATATATGCAGAGCAGGTTCAATCTGAGTTTATTAAATTCAACACAGATATTTATTTGGTGTCCACATATGATAGGCACTACTTGAGACACTGGGATATTTAGACCTTTATATCCATAAGAGTCAGTTGTTTTCTTTAAAGAGTTCATCCCATAATAGGGAGACAGATATAAATCAGTTATATGCATGATTCTAATGGAACTTCAATAATATTTACCAAATAAATGTACCCACTCTGCTCCAGGTACTATCCAAAGCACAGGTATAAGGGTGAACAAAACATGGTATCTGCCCTCAATGAGTTTAGAGCCCAATGGGAGTAAATAAAAGGTGTCCATGAAACCGCTACAAAAGTGGGAGAAAAGAAGAGCCTGGCTGGGTGTGGTGGCTCACACCTATAATCCCAGCATTTTGGGAGACCAAGGTGGAAGGACTGCTTGAGGCTAGAAGTTGAGACCAACTTTGTCTCTACAAAAAAAATTTTAAAAATTAGCTGGGCATGGTGGCATGTGCCTGTAATCCCAGCTACTCAGGAAGCTGAGGTGAAAGGATCGCCCAATGCTAGGAGGTTGAGGCTGTAGTGAGTCATGATCATGCCACTGTACTCCAGTAAGACTCTGACTGGAAAAAAAGGAGAGAGGAGAGAAAAGATAAGAGAGGGGAGAGAGGAGGGGAGAGAGGAGAGAAGAGAGGGGGAGGAGAGAGTAGGGGAGAGAAGAGAAGAGAAGAAAAAAGAAAAGAAAAGGAGAGGAACCTGTGGAAAATTTTGAAAGCTAAATTCTCCCCAGTCAGATGCGAGAGAAGGAAGGGGAGAACATTCTGGATTAAAGTATCAGCAAAAACAAAGGCACAATGAATGAAACAGTATGGTGGGTTTAGGGAATAACACAACTGATCCAATTACTATGCCATTTTATGTAAGGGACTTATGCACCCTCCAAATTTATAGTTATACTGAGGCTCACATTTGTGGCTCGCATTATGTTTCTCTTGAACAGTGCTACTCAAGTTTGTTTTATCTTAGACCCTTCTCATCTCTCACTGTTGCTAAAGTCTAACATAGTAGGCTCCATACACTGAACCTCAGTGAGAATGCTTTTTCTGAAATGGACACAGGAAAGTGTCACTTTCCTACTACTTCCATGTTTCAGAGGCATCTTATCACCGAGTCCAAGGTCCTGTGTGTCTTAGGCAAGAGGTTTGATTATCTGACTTTTGCTTCTCAGCCTCATTTCTCACCTCTTCTCGGCTCCTTCCCCCTTGTGTAGTATTTGTATATAACTTACACACATCCGCCTGTATACTTTAAATTATCTCTAGATTACTTATAATATTTAAAATAATGTAAATGCTATGTAAATAGTTGTTATACTGTATTGGTTAGAGAATAAAGGCAAGAAAAAAAGTCTACACCTGTTTAGTACAGACGCAATTTTTTTCCCAATAAAAAAAATAAAAAAAATAAAAAAAAAGAAAAATTTGGTTTCAGCAAACTTTTTGTTTCAGTTAAAGTTTGGTTTAACTTTCAAGTACCTAAGTATGAAGTAATTTGCCCAAGGTAGTCTAGTTAGTAAGTGACAAAGACAGAATTTTAATCTAAATCTCTTTGATGCCAACCTTTTCCTAAGGATTTCTCTGAGTAGAGATTGAACAATGCTTCCCTATGGGAGATCAAAGTTCTTTATTTTCATTTAATATGAAATACCTTCACAGACAGGTATCAAATAACAAAAGCAAGCAAACAAATGAAACAAGTATGTAAAGCTACACATTTCACCTCTAAAGCAACGATTTCTTGCATTAACAGCATAGTCATATTTGTCAGTATTTTTGAAGAACAAAATGAAAGATTTTTGAAAATACTCCTAAGTTTAAAAAAATATAATATAAAAATATACATTGCAATAAACTTTACTCATCTTGTAAATACACACTCAGTCTAGAAGTAGACTTTTAAGATTACATCAAAATCATTACCATTCAATAAGTGAAGATGTTAAATTCTAACAATCGAATAGCCAGAAAACTACTATAGCCTTCTAAAATGTTGTAGAATTTTTAAAATGAGGGGATTCGGTTTGATCTTATATGCTAGTCCTTGGATTTCCACTTGCCCTAAATTTTGGTTCTTCTCCAACTCCTACATAGCTAATACAGCATAGGAAAAGTGACATCTCTAAAAGAAGGTGGCACCACAGCTGTCCCTGATATTATTTACTGTCTCAAAACACAATTGGTTGTCTTAGAAATGGCTGTGACTACATGCACGCGTGCACATACACACGTAGCTAGGGTGGGAATAAACAAGCAAAAACCAAGACAACCCACCTGCGTAAATTTTAAAACCAAAAAGAGAGAATGGTTTAAAAGTTTACCACTACCCAGGAAGTAGTACCCACGATATTTTTTAAGATGCTAAAATAAGAATGTGTGTGTGCATAATGCAAGGAAACTGTTTTTGAGGCACAACTTTGGTGGTAATG
This sequence comes from Cephalopachus bancanus, assembly GCA_027257055.1. NCBI lineage: Eukaryota > Metazoa > Chordata > Mammalia > Primates > Tarsiidae > Cephalopachus > Cephalopachus bancanus. The sequence continues at coordinate 537,365 of JAPVLO010000083.1, read as the reverse complement.
AAATGATTTATGACCCACTGACTCCAATGCCAATCAGTACATTCCTACCAAACCCTCTGTTTAAAATCTTTTCTAATTTTCTTCTATAGAGACAACAGCAGAACACCCTTGGTTTTCTTTAATTGGACAAGGCAGGACAGTTCATGAGTATGAACACTAGTATGGTTTCATTCACATAATGCCCATAAGCAATGTATGAAATGCCAAACAAATAAAACGTCACGTACATGTATCTTGTCAAAGGGTCCAAGAATCCTGTTTGTTAAATGTAGACCACAATCTAATTTTATGAACCCTATACAGTAGGTAGTCTGTTCTTATCCTTCAGACCTGCTCATTCCTTTATCTAATCAACTCTTATTTTCTCACATGCTTCCAAGCTGGTACTGAAATGCTGAGAAGAAAAGGGGCTCCAACTTGATCATCTGGTTTGAAAAAATACTGTTTGTATACAAACGCTGAATATGCAGGTACCCTTGTTGATGAGGTGCACCCCTCCCTCCCCTAGCAGTTTCCCTCAACTGCCAACCCCAACTCCCCTCTCCTGACAGTTTCCCACTACTGCCAATCCTTTTCTTATAGTATAATTGTTCATGGTTCGCTTATGAGTGAGAACATATGGTACTCTGTTCTTTGTTTCTGTGGTAGATCACTGAGTATGATCGACTCTAAATCCATCCACGTTGCTGCGAAGTCCATATATTTGTCCTTGTTTATGGCTGCATAATATTCCATTATGTATATGTACCACATTTTTAAAATCCAATTCAGCTTCAATGAGCAGCATGGTTGATTCCATGTTTTTGCTATTGTGAACAGAGCTGCAACAAACATACTGTGCAGGAATCTTTTTTGCAGAATGATTTGCGTTCCTCCGGGTATATTCCCAAAAGGGGAATTGCTGGGTCATATGGAAGGTCGATTTCTAGTTCTTTCAGAAATCGCCACACTGTCTTCCAAAGAGGTTGCACTAGTTTGCATTCCCACCAGCAGTGTAGAAGCACTCTTTTTTCTCCGCATCCTCACCAGCATCTGCTGTTTGTTTTATTAATGATGGCCATTCTTACCGGGGTTAGGTGGTATCTCAGTGTGGTTTTGATTTGCATTTCTCTGATGATGAATGAGGCTGAGCACTTTTTCATGTGTCTGTTGGCTGCTCGTATATCTTTTTTTCTTGAGTTGGAGTCTCACTCTGTCGCCCAGACTGGAGTGCAGTGGCCGCTCCGGTCACTGCAGCCTTGACCTGCTGGGCTGTGGCGATCCATCCACCTTAGCCTTCTGAGTAGCTGGAATTACAGGCACGTGCTACCATGCCCAGCTGATTTTTTGATTTATTGTAGAGATGAGGTCTCGCCAAGTTGCCCAGGTGGGTCTCATATATCTTCTTTTGAGAAATGACAATTCATGTCTTTTGGCCACTTTTTAATGGGTCTATTTTTTTCCTTTCGGTGTGTTTGAGTTCCTTGTAGATCCTAAATGTTAGGCCTTTGTCAGATATACAGTGGGCAAATATTCTTTCCCATTCTGTGGGGCTGTCTCCCTGCTTTCTTGATGGTTTAGTTTGATGAGGTCCCACTTGTCTATCTTATTTCTTAAGGTATGGGCATTTAGGGTTCTGAATAGGAATTGGTTGCCAGTTCCAATTTCCATAAGGGTGCATTCGGCATTTTCTAAGATTCTTATAGTTTAAGGTTTTATATTTAGGTCTTTGATCCATTTAAGAGTTAATTTTTGTGTATGGTGATAGGTAGGGGGTTTGCATGTGGTCAGCCAGTTTTCCCAGCAGCATTTACTGAATAGGTTCTCCTCTCCCCAGTGGTTGTTGGAGGCTTTGTCAAAGATGAGTTGGTTGAGAAATTGAGGTTTACTTTTGGAATCTCTATCCTGTTCCATTGGTCTATGTGCCTGTTCTTGTACCAATACTAGGCTGTTTTGATTACTGTAGCCTTATAGTAAAGTCTGAAGTCTGGAAGTGTGATACCTCCTGCTTCGTTTCTTTTGGTAAGAATTGTTTTGGCTATTCATAGTTGTTTATGTCTCCATATGAATTTCGGTATTGTCATTTCCAGGTCTGAGAAGAATGATGTTGGTAACTTAATGGGTATTGCATTGAATCTGTAGATTGCCTTCGGTAGGATGGACATTTTAACAATGTTGATTCTTCCTATCCATACGCATGGAATATTTTCCCATTTGTTTGTGTCTTCTTGGATTTCCTTGAGCAGTGTTTTGTAGTTCTCATTGTATACCTAACCCTGAATTTTACCCCACATCTTTATAATAAAAAAATAAAAATAAAAAAGAAGAGCATCAAAGAGTCCAGAGAAACTTCTGAAAGATACTTTTTCTCCAATGAATGCAAACATTGTACAAGAAGATTTTCCAAGAAAATAATAATTCGCTGCTTATGTATGACACTTGACCGTTGCACAAAATTTCATTATCTTATTTCTTTTTCTGAAAAAGTTTGTGTAGTTATAAGAATTATGGCTCTCATTTGTTTATATAAAAACACTGAAGTCATATCAAGTAAATGACTTTTTATCAATTCACATGATCAGAAAGTAGCAGAACTGAGACTCTGATTCAGATGTTATGATTACAAATCATGCTCTTTTTTATATTCCTGTGTGCTACCACCCCACATATCATTTACCAGATAGGTGAGATTTAACCTTACCTTGTTATTCTTGTTAAAATGAATGTTTCTTATCTCATATATACTAATGTTAATTTGACAAATGTGTTCATTTCATTTTTCAATAATTCTGATTTTTATTGCGTAAGTTTAACCTTGAAAAAAAACACTGTTTTGGGAAAGTAGAACATCTCTGGAAAAAGCAGAGGTTGTGCATTCAGTGTAACGCTTAGAAAGCTGTTACCTCTGGGCAAGTCACTTAAAGGACTTGTGATCCAGTTTCTTTATGTGTAAAATAAGAAAAATACAACTGCATAGTCCATAGAGATGTGTGAGGATCAAATCAGATAATATCTATGAATGCGTTCTGTAAGCTGTAAAAGACATCCATTGTCATCTTTAAGCTACAAAAGCACACACAATATGGTATGAGTATATACAGCTTTGATATGCCTAAAAGGGTAAAGATTTTTAAGAGAATTAACAGATTTTTATGAAACTAAAGTTGACATATTTCTTCAAAAGTCCCTGACTTTAGGCACACTCCTTTCCTCTTATTATTTATTACTATTTATGTGCTTATTTTTTTGAGGGAGTCTCACTGTCATCCAGACTGGAGTACAGTAGCATGCTCACGGCCACTGCAGCCTCAACTTGCTGGCTCAGACCATCCTTCTACCTCAGCTTTCCATGTAGCCGGAACTACAGGTGTGCGTCACCATGCCTGGCTAATTTTTTTATTTACTGTAGAGACAAGGTCTTGCCAACTTGTTCAGGATGGTCTTGAACTCCTGGGCTCAGGCAATCCTCTCGCCTCAGCCTCCCAAAGTGCTGGGATTACAGGCATAAATCACCATGCCCATACCTTTCTTCTTTTTTAGATTACTCTCATCACTTTAGTTCAACATGTCAGTAGGCCTCCAGTTTGGTCTTCAGTATCCAGTTTCTCCTGGGCATACTTCTCCTACCACACTGCTTTCTTTGTGTCATTTTCTTCTTCACATTCATCCCCCAGATCACAATGTCTGGCACTGGTTCATTGTCCAAACCTATAGGTATAAACAAACCCAGAGAACTATCTTGTGAGGAGAGGTCTATATATGTGGGTTGAGAATTATAACTACATACCACAAAAATGATAGTGAGAAGACCACAGATGTTGGTATCAGATTGGTAGTTGTATTCTGGATCTGTTACTCATATGTATGATCTCAAGGAAGTGACCTAATTGCACCTCAGTGTTTCCTCATTTGTAAAATGGGAATTTAATTACTTCCCATTCCTGGGCAGTACCAGCTTTAATAGAGTATTGAATAGAGTATCCAGCTCTTCACATAAAACACTTAGGAAAAAAAGATGTGTTAACTTAGAATTGTTACATGCATTGTATGTTTAGAGTTTTGTTCACTTCATTTAATGAGCAAAAATTATATCTAATTTTAAAGTTCAAGGCTGGGAGCAGTGTAATCCCAGTACTTTGGGAGGCTAAGGTGGGAGCATTGCTTGAGCCCAGGAGTTCGAGATCAGCCTAGGCAACATAGCAAGACCTCACTTGTACAAAAAAATTCAAAAAATTAGCCAGGTGTGGTGGTATGTATCTGTAATTACAGCTATTTGGGCTGATGGAAGGACCACCTGAGTCCAGAAGGTAGCGGCTGCAGTGAGCTGTGATAATGCCAAGGAACTCCAGTCTGGGCAACAATACAAGATCCCAACTCAACAGGTTGAAACACAAAGAATAATGTGTGATAGGGGAAATAACATGGACTTTGGGATGAGACATGTCTAATCCTGGGACTTTGCCACATATTAGCCATGTGACAAATTACTTAACCTTTTCTGAGCCTTAGTTTTCTCCTTTTATTTTTTTGTCAGCGTCTTACTCTGTATCCCAGAATAAGGAGTGCAGTGGCACATTAACGGCCACCCCAGCATCGACCTGCTGGGCTCCGGCAATCCTTCTGCCTCAGCCTTCCAAGTAGCTGGAACTACAGGTATGTGCTACCGCGCCTGGCTAATTTTTGATTTTATTGTAGAGACGAGGTCCTGCCAAGTTGCCCAGGGTGGTCTCGAACCCATGGGCTCAGGCAATCCACTTGTCTTGGCCTCCCAAAGAGCTGGGATTACCAGCTGAGCCACTGAGTCTAGCCAGTTTCCTCCATCTTAAGGAGAGAATACTACTATCTATGTAGCTGTTGTGAAAATTAAATGAGATGCTGTAATATGCAGGTGGCTGGCACAGGCACTTTCTGTTTGGTCTACAGAAGGTACTCAACAAATATTAGCTTCCAGTTCCCCTCAGAGGTCACTGGTAACACTGAAGAGTGCCATTTCAATTAAGCAGTAAAGATATATGCTAAGTTGCCAAGGATTAAGACATTCAGTTATGGAATATTAAAAATAGGAAACAGGCCAGGCGCAGTGGTTCATGCCTATAATCCCAGCGCTTTGGGAGGGTGAGGTGAGAGGACTGCCTGAGCCCAGGGGTTTGAGACTAGCCTGGGCAAGTTGGTGAGACCTCATTTCTACAATAAACCAAGAAAAATTAGCCAGGTGTGGTGGCACAGCCCTGTAGTTTCAGCTACTTGGGAGGCTGAAGTGGAAGGATCACCTGAGCCCAGCAGGTGGAGGCTGTGGTGGCCGTGAGCGTGCCACTGCACTCCAGCCTGGATGACAGAGTGAGATTCCAACTCAAAAATTAAAACAAATACATTAAAAAAAATAAAAATAGGGAGCAATGTTGAAAAAAAAGGACTTAAGAGTCAATAATATTTGAATTATAAATAATAAGTAAAAATGCCAAGAGAGAAGTGGTGTTAGAGGAATAGGAAACTTTGTGTCTTATATATGATTAGCATATGTCCAAAAATTATTTGAAATAGAGGCCCCTCACTGGACTGTAAAAGATGAGATTTGCAACAGAGACGAAGTTTTAAGCAGTCAAACACAGATGGAAAAGATCAAAGGACAAACAAAGCCACCTTAGGAAAGTTGTTGGTGGAGTTGATAACTGAAGTTCATTTCAGTAAAGATCTAGGAAACACAGAATTTGGAAAAATTAGTTTCCAAAGCAGATTTGAATCCAAGTATCCTTGGGCCTATTTGTTAAAGAACGTGAAACACACAGTTAGGGAATTTGTGGGTAGAAAACATTTCCTAACTGCACAATCTCTAAACTTTTCCATCTGACTTCAGTGATGTGCAAGTAAACATATTTCTCAAGTTTTCCAACCCTACATGTGCAAAGAATTACTCTCTTCAAACACACATTTCATTTTTATAGTGCACCTTGACTTAACAGCTTTCCTAGACGAATTCAAAGTTATTTTCTAAATGAGGGGGACGATACATAGTATCAACAGGTGTTTTCAGTTCCATATTTTGATCACAAGGAAAATTTGAGTCTTGAAGAAATTAGGAGGACTAAGACAAGTCACAAGGCAAGATAATGTTATAATGGAATCTAATGGTATTATCTTTCCACATCTTTTCCTAATAAATGTGTGAAATGCAATTTTGTTTTCAAAAATTCAAGATACAGATTTCTTACAACCTTGTACATTTACTGATGACAAATAAAGGTAGAAGAACCATTGCACAGGGCAGGAGAAAACATAATGATGTGATCACTGTGAAAAAAAGAACTTGAAAAAAAATCCTTGTTTCATAGTGCAAAGAAAGAAAAAAGAAAAGAAAAAAATTAGAGAACTACTCAGAGGCATAGAAAAATATCCTTCTATACTGCTGAAGGTAAAGAAGCAGTAAGTGAATTTTAGAGTGGCCTAACACAGGTAATCTTAGGAAACATTAAGGTTGGTTTCTCCACAAAATCTTCCACCCCATGGAAGAGGGAGGACTGCATAATTTTCCTTAAAGGAAGGGACTATGCTCTGGCAAGTGTTGGAACATGAAAGAGGGATAAAGTATATTACAGCAGGATTCCTTACAACTGGAAGAGATTAAGGGAGTGAGTAAAAAAATCCAAAACCTTGGAATGGAATTCTTACCTGTTATGAAGGAGGGAGAAAGGATGATAGAATCAGTTTGGAGTATCTTGCCAGGTTTTACCATGCTCTGGTACAGACTTATTATAGGGCTGAGCAAAAATTATCTAACGGGGGTATGGAGGGTGGAAGGAACATACTAGCATAGACAGAAAATGTTTTTTTAGTTGGCTGGCTAAGTATGTCAAGAAAAGGTTACCCAATTGCTTTTTTTCTATCAAAAACATCTACATGGACACACCACACAAGGAGGTGGAAGTCAGATGTGATTTTCATTATAATATAAACCACCTCCCCAATTAAAATCTTGAGCCTAGGATCAAGTAAGATAAACACTGCAGAAATGACCTGTAAACTGTTATATGCTACCAAAATTTAGCTGTTTTTATTATCTATTAACATAAAGAGTTTATAAAGCTTAATCAATGTCCACTGACATTAATTTGTGCTTTAGCAAATATGCATGAATATAAAGTTGGTAACATACAATTCCTTGTGTATACCTGAATTTCATTCTGTTCTATTTATCAGGTTTCAGTTAGATCTAAAGTTTCGTTTCTTTACATGGTCTATAAACATACGTAGAATTTCTAAATATGTGAGGTACGGCTGATTCAATGAAATTTCTTTTCATTCCCAGTTTTTTTTTTAACATTTCAACTATAAAAATTTATTCAAGAGAGCTGAAGTCTCTGTATGTTCTATTTTGATTTCTCCAATGGTATATCATAAACAATTCATCTCACCAAGGAAATCTGCCAACTTGCTCTAAATTCTGAGCAATGCAAATGATTTACTAAACCATATTTTTTCTGTTCACAGTCTGTTTTCTGCCAGGAGTCTCTGGCACAACTCAAGTGTAATTTCCATTGAAACAACAAAGCCAAACACATATAAAAACACATAGCTTTTTGTTGTATCAAAAAAATCTATAGTTGGCTTCTCTGGGAGGAACCACTCCTATTCACAGATACTTGATGTTTATCAGGATAGAGTAGTTGAGAGGCATGAAAAATAAAAAGTGGGAAGTTCCCCGTAACCAAAACAAAAATGTTACAGATACTTAAATGGTCCTTAGCAATTCTTTTCTTCTTTCCAGTGTTTGTTTCAATGTTTAGTAGGTTATACAACCCACCAAATAAAAGACAACTGGTATATACTGTCCTCAGATGTGGTAATATGAGGTAAAGGAGTAAAGCTTTAACCTTATTTTTTTCATATGTTCAGCCTCTAAAAGAAACCAAAGGATATTCAATAAAAAAACTCTTCCTCACTCTATCTCCCAGCCACCTAGCTCTTCTCCCCAGAAACAACCAGTATTATTTATGTCTTGGGTAACCTTTTAGAGAGACATCAACAAACACATGTGTGTGTTTTCTTTCTCCTCCTTCACACAACTGGTGGCATACTGTATAATACTTGTAGGTTGACTCTTAAAGCGCTTCTCCCACTATGCTGTGGTTAGGAAGTAAGCTGCTTCTTTCATGTCTTCTTTGGTTGAACAGTGGCTTCCTCAAGCATGAAGGAGTTTGAGGCCAGCAGACTTGGAAGACAAGTGTGTTGTGATTAATTGGTAATATCTACCACAGCCATTAATTCTTGTTCCATGCTTCTACCTGCCTCTCTTTATACTTTACTCTCTTGAGAAGAATGTCCAAGGGCAGATACCATGTCCCTTCATCAACGTAATGCAGAATGCCTACCCAGCACAGTGCTTAGCATACAATCACTACTCAATAAATATTTACTAAATGAATCCCGTAGCAAAATTTCCAATGTTTAGGGAGATCAAGACAGTTTTTCATGTTCCTGAATGAGCTACTTCCCCCCACATAAAGATATATTTGAATGATTCTGGAACTGTAGATTTGTAATTAATATGTATCTGAAACATATATGACATTGCTTTCCCTTGAGCCTCTCAGAAGTTACAGCAACACCTTCCAGCATTCATCCTTTTTAAGAAAGATACATGTACTCAGAACTTACATAGGATCCTATTGTGTGTAATCACCTAATTTCCAATCATTACCCTCTAAAGAGAAAATGGTTGTAAACAAGTGATTTTTTAAAACAAAAGTAGGGGTGGGGAGGTCAGGTGATAGTGGAAGAAACTGTATGGAAGCATCATGAGTAAAAAAAAGAAAGTTAATGATTGTTAAAAAAAATCCAGTGAATAAGAAAAATTAATGAAGAACATTTCAATGGAACCTTATTTGTTAAGGAACCTACCTGCTAATCATTCTCAAATTTCTTTATGAACTTATATTTTCCATATAAGTGCTGCCATCTACAGGATAAAGGAATCAAAGTGTTTTCTTGGGGCGGGGAATGGTAGCTGGGGGATGGAAGCCTAGTAAACTGTAGACTAATACCTTCATGACCTTTTAAAATAATTGCATTTATTCAAGGTTACATGTTATGTTTTCTCTTTAGCATAAACAAAGAAAGGCAGTAATACTCAGTGAGCTGGTTGTTATCTTTTTTTTTTTTTGAGTTGGGAGTCTCACTCTGTCGCCCAGACTGGAGTGCAGTGGCCGCTCCCGGCCACCGCAGCCTCGACCTGCTGGGCTCCGGCGATCCTTCCGCCTCAGCCTTCCGAGTAGCTGGAATTACAGGCATGCACTACCACGGCCAGCTGATTTTTTGATTTATTGTAGAGATGAGGTCTCGCTGCCCAGGCGGGTCGCGAACCCGCGGGCTCAGGCAATCCACTCACCTCAGCCTCCCAAAGGCGCGGGATAACAGGCTGAGCCACCGAGCCCGGCCGGTTGTTATCTTTTAAAATTAAATTGTAGAATTAGCACTTCTGATTTAAATCTTTAAATTATCTGTTATGTAACTATGAACAGTGAAGGAAAATGAATTTGCAATTTTAAACTAAAATTTTTTTTAATGACTTAAATATGCCCAAATTCCCATTTATTTCACTTTGCTGTAAGATAGAAACTAGGACTTTACAAGGACAGGCAAAAGGGAGCTCCTAGAAGAAGTAAAAAGAATCTCTTGTTTTTGGTGAGACTCCTCTTGCCTAGGAATAGACAGGATAGAAGAGGGGGGAGAACATTAAAAGCTAACGAACTGGCTCAGATTTACAGGTGCAAGCTGGAAAAGGCTGAACTAAGGTGTCCCAGGCCACAGTTGACTTTAATGCTCCTGAGGGGACATTATAGCAATGTGTTGTACTGTCATTACACAGCCTTTAAGGTAAACTAAGTGGAATTTACTAAAGTTACTTTTAAGAATTAAAAGGAGCCGGGCTCGGTGGCTCAGCCTGTAATCCTGCGCCTTTGGGAGGCTGAGGTGAGTGGATTGCCTGAACCCACGGGTTCAAGACCTACCTGGACAGCGAGATCTCATCTCTACAATAAATCAAAAAATCAGCCGGGCGTGGTAGCGCATGCCTGTAATTCCGGCTACTTGGAAGGCTGAGGCGGAAGGATTGCTGGAGCCCAGCAGGTCGAGGCTGCGGTGGCCGGGAGCGGCCACTGCACTCAAGTTGGGCGACAGAGTGAGACTCCAACTCAAAAAAAAAAAGGTAGAAATTTTATTTTGGAGATAACCAAAGTTAACCAATATCATGAGAACAACAACAGTAAGAGTATTTTGGGCTGGATGCAGTAGCTCACGCCTGTAATCTCAACACACTGGGAGGCCATGGCAGGAAGACTGCATGAATCCAGAAGTTCGAGACCAGTCTGGGCAACACAGCAAGACCTCGTCTCTACAAAAATAAAAAAAATTAGCCAGGCGTGGTGGTGCATGCCCGTGGTCCCAGTTACTTAGGAGACTAAAGCAGGAAAAACATCATGACACAAAGATTGAAAACAGAGTGTCTCTGTTAAATATTTATTGGATTAGGAAAGCTGGAATCTATGGCAACTACAATAAAATATACATACTTAAGCTGGTGGTTTTATGAGAATAATAACTAGTTGTCATTAAGTCACTGGCAGTCTAGTGACAACTTAATGTTACAGCAAGGTTAGGCTAGGGGCAAGTGACTTATAAGGAGCTATAGTTCTTAAGCTCTTTTCCAATCTTCACTGTAATTTAAAGATTAAGCAGGTTGTACAGTTGCCAGGGAGCTATCACAACTACCAAAAAGGAAAGCATAAGCAAATTTTAAAACATACCATGTGTTGGGAAGAAAAGCAGATATTAAACATAATTCTTTTTTTTTTTTGAGTCGGAGTCTCACTGTCGCCCAGGCTGGAGTGCAGTGGCACGCTCCCGGCCACCACAGTCTCGACCTGCTGGCTCAAGTGATCCTTCTGCCTTGGCCTTCCAAATAGCTGGAACTACAGGCTCACGCCCCATGCCTGGCTAGGTTTTTTTATTTATTATAGAGAGGCGGTCTAGCTATTTTGCCCAGGCTGGTCTCGAACCCATGGGCTCAGGCAATCCTCTCGTCTTCGCCTCCCAAAGTACTGAGATTATAGGCGTCAGCCACTGTGCCCAGTCTAAACAGAATTCTTAGCTTTTGGTTTACTGATTTAGTTTCTTAGGGTTCCCTTCATCACAGGAGAAAATCCCCTATCAAAGTGTTCAAGTTCTCAGTAGATTTATTCAGAAGTCCTAGTAAGGTTATGTATGTGGTATGTCATATTGTATGAAATCAACTACAACAGAGATTCTTTTTAAACAATTAAGATTAATACATTTAGAAAAAAAGTACAGGCCAGGCGCAGTGGCTCAAGCCTGTAATCCCAGCACTTTGGGAGCCCAAGGCGAGAGGACTGCCTGAGCCCAGAGGTTTGTGACCAACCTGGGCAACTTGGTGAGACCTTGTCTCTACAATAAATGAAAAAATTAGGCAGGTGCGGTAGCGCATGCCTGTAGTTCCAGCTACCTGGAAGGCTGAGGCGGAAGGATCGCCAGAGCCCAGTAGGTTGATGCTGGGGTGCCACGAGCATGCCACTGCACTCCAGCCTGGGCTATGGAATGAGATTCCAACTCAAAAAAAAAAGAAGTACAGAAAACCTATGCAGACATAAAATCATTTCTGATACTAGCAAAACTTACATGGAAGAGAAGACTGAATGTGAACATGGACAGACTGAAATAATTAGCAGGTAAGAATTATAATTAAGGTAAAAGAGATCTAGATTAAGGGACATCATTAGTTTAACCCTGAGCACAATCAATAAACTTCCTACAATCCCACAGCATACCACAACCAACAAGAAGGAGCTTATGACGGTCAAAGACATACAAACAAGAGCTAGGTGCAAACCTTGTAATTTTTTTTGAAAAAGCCAGATTTCTCAAATTCAAATTCCAGCTCTCTCACTTACTAGCTGTGTGACCTTGGGGATGCTATGTAACCTCTCCAAGCCTCAGTTTCCTCGTTCCATTAGTAAAATGGGAATGAACAGTAGTTCCTATCTGACAGGAGACTGAGGACTAAATAAGTTATTGTTTACAAAGCACTTTGGACATATATCCTATAGTAACCTCTATTTGAAAGTTTGCTAAATAAAATCGGTCCTTGATAGTTCTGATGTTTATCTAATTTAAGAAAAATATTGGCCCCCATGATAATGAATGTCTCCAGAGGTAAGTAGTAGTATAATAATACTAGATGGAACTTAAAGAAAAAAAAAGTTTTCTATTTTTGAAGAAGGATGTCCTGACTTAATTTTCTGACCTTCTTTTTTTTCCCTATGATGTCTAGCTCTGCCTCTATAATGCTAGTTAAAGATAGATATCCAGGAAACAGTACACGTCTTGCTTGCTCAGGTTCCTCAAAGTGTTCATTTCCTCCAGATCTGCCATGACTTAAAGGAAATGACAGAGGAAGAGAGGAATGTATCACTTCCCTTATTAGACATATGACAGCAAACATTAAAAGTCAATGATGAGGTAGAGTTTGAAGTCTCATAAGATTATCTAAAATTAAGCAGAACTCCCACATGGAGGTGCTGGTACACCTCTACATAATAATAGTGGTAGAGCCTTCCGATAATTTATCAGCAAAAACTCAAGAAGATAAAAATTATACTACTGGCCTCATTCCTAATAATCTCTAGAACAAAAATATTGAGAAAAGTAAACTTGAGCTAGGCTAGGTGGCTCAGCCTGTAATCCCCTGCTTTGGGAGGCTGAGGTGAGTGGATTGCCTGAGCCCGCGGGTTTGAGACCCACCTGGGCAACTTGGAGAGACCTCATCTCTACAATAAATCAAAAAATTAGCCGGGCGTGGTAGCGCGTGCCTGTAGTTCCAGCTACTTGGAAGGCTGAGGTGGAAGGATCACCGGAGCCCAGCAGGTCAAAGCTGTGGTGGCCTGTTACGGCCACTGCACTCCAGTCTGGGCGACAGAGTGAAACTCCAACGCAAAAAAAAAAAAAAAAGTAAACTTGGAAGGTTAACACAGGAGGCAAGTGTCACTGCAACATATGACATTAGAAAGGTATGTTCTAGCCTACTGATACTGTTGTGGTTGATACATAATGGTGATTTCTTAATACAGATTACAAAACAGATATAGACACAATATGTAGTAGTAACGGGAAATGTTACCTCTCCCAGCAGTGGGGAGAGGTTTCATTCTGGTAAAAGTAGAGCACCTGATAAATTGATACCAGATAGACAATTTCACTTCTCAGAAAGCAGAGAAGACAACAATGAGAACCACTATTCAGGACTACAATGACTGACAAGGAGGAAACTGTAGGTGAGGTAAGGGTGACAAGCTGTAAAAGAAGAAAGCATGCTTGCTAGCTTAGAGACACTGTAATATGAAGGAAGGAAACTTTCGGCATGGGAGGTCCCTAGAATCTAAGAGAGTAAATTTCAAAGCATTCAAAGGTAGGATGGGTGTAATTCCAAGTCAGAAACTATAACGGGGAGTATAAACCAAGACAGATGGAAGGTAAAGCTTTAAAAACAAAATTATAATATAACAGCTGACTCTAATGAGGAAAAACGGAGGGAAGTAACAAAACACACACACAAAAACAGGTAGAGAGGCATTTATTAAAAATTAAATGCAAAGAGTGGCACAAACTCACTATAATATCAGGAAATGTAATTCCCAACATGAAGTAAATATATACTTTCTCTACCACCACTGACCATTTTTTTCTTTTGCAGGTCAGAACTGCTGGTTAAGTTCTACCAAAGGCTTAGAAGCTCACTGTGTACATAGAACTTGGAAAATGAGGAAGAAGCAATATATATCAGAGTCCTGGCAATAGCCACAATAGGCTGTTTTATGGACAACAGAGTAGTCTGTGGGGACCTTAAAACTGGGACATGCTACCTTAGACTGAGGGTGTCACATGATTTGTAGAAATCAGAGAGGCGGGGCTGGCACCAGAAGTGGATCTGGGTAGCATGCCCATAGTTCTTTCAATTTTTCCCCTAAGGTAATAGTTATTGCTGAACTGCTTTTATTGTATATGCTTATATTTTGGTTTCTTGAGTTTTGCTCTGAGGTTCTTGAGCCAAATTTGTACTACTGTTTGACAGATGCTAATTTCTGAGGCCATTCTTTCTAAAGACTGGAGTTTGGGTATGGATTCATAATAAATAGCATCTTTAAATCTTCCAGTTGTTTCTTGGTGAAAATAACTTGTTTACTCTATGGATGCCTCTGGTGCTTGTTTTTAATGAGGGTCCCTGAGTCTGGCATCCTTTGATCTCTGTTGTTCATGTGTTCAGGTCCAGTGGATAGTTATTATTCTTCTTAAGTTATAGACAACAGAAAGTATTTTTATTTGTATTTGGAGAGGTCAGTGTAATGTTAAGAAATGACAACTAAAAATAAATGCTCAAGGTTATGTTCAAGTTAGAAATGCTACACAAAAGATTAAGTGGGAAAAGAAGTACAAGTGAAGTGACTGAAAGGAATAGTTACTTACACTGAGAACATTTTGCTAGACCTGGATGAATTTCCCTCTAAGATACCAAGAAAACTTGCATACACAGTCATATAACCACTACTGGTTATCTCTAAAGAACGGAAAACAGAGAGAATAGAAGCCTGGAAATAAACAAACATGACTGTGATTTTCAAAAAGGAAGAAAATATGGGTCTTAAAAACCAGAACAACTGCTCACAAAAGGGGCATGACAATGGGAGGCCAGGAAATAGTAACATGACCAAGGTCACGTCACAAGTGAGGCCTGTTAGACTGCCTCTGGGGCCCTTGCCACTGGACCTTCATACACAACACACGTGCAGGCATACACTCTCTCATGAACACACATGCACACATACACTCACTTCCTAACACAAATACATGCACATACATTACACACATCCACCCCAGTATCACAGTAGGATACTAACTTCTACTGCTGCCACCATGAAATGTCTCTAACCACATCATGCTTCTGAGTCACAGCCTCAGGAGGGACAGCCCACTAAGCTAAGCAGAGGTTTTGTGTGTATGTCCTAGTTGGAGGGCTGGGGCCAGTGTGAAGTGATTAAGGCATTCGCCTTCGATACAAAATTTAAAGGATCACTAAAAACCTCACCAATCAAGACAAATATTGCACACGATAATGCAATATTTTTAAAAACCAAAATCAAGGCAAAAAAAAATCCATGATGAACTCAATAGCGAAATTTAAAGAAAGACAGGATTAATAACAGTGCCATATCAAGCCACATAGAGCCCGAGGCAAAAGGGAAAGAAAGTCAACTGTACTGATCCTGTCTTGCCTTAAAGTTTGATATTTTGTTAATCATGGATTTTTTGCATCAATTGTGATTTTAAGAAAACATTGCATTAAACATTATTTTTCTTAATAGCTAAGATTTTTTTGGTATTCCCTTAAATGTTGCAGCTGAGGCAAGTGCCTCTACTCTCCTCACCCCAGTCTCAGGTCTGCCCAATTTCCTGGAGCAACTTAGATTCCCTCCTAAGGGAGGCAGGACTCTAAAACAAGAAGTAGGTGTGGATGCTGAGCAGCCAGAAACAAATATCCACTCCCAATTTGTAGGCATTTGTATCTGCTGCCATCTCTGGCTGGAATGTGAATCTGTCCCTGTCTCCCTCCTCTCTCCTTGAAATACCTAAGCCAGTGTTAAATAAATGACATCTAACTTCCTTAGCATCCTATAGTTATCCTTACCAAAATAGTTATCACAATGTCTTGCAATTTATTTGTTTTCGCCCCCCCAGATTACCCCCAGATTATAATCTTAGATGACATAGTATCTAGGATACTCATCTCTGCATCACTCTAATACCTAACAAAGTGCCTGGCACATATTATGCCCTCAAAAATATTTGCTGAATGAACAGAATGAAAGCTATCCTATAGGGGAATAATTAAAATTAAAAGTGTTGGACCAGGCCTGGTGGCTCATGCCTGTAATCCCAGAAATTTGAGAGGCAGAGGTAAGAGGACAGCTTGAGCCCAGGAGTTCAAGATCAGCCTGGGCCACATAGTAAGACCTTGCCTCTAAAAAGAAATTTTTTTTAATTAGCCAGGGGTGATGGCACATGTCTGTAGTCCTAGCTACTTGGGAAGGTGAGGAGAGAGGATCGCTGTAGCCCAGGAGTTTGAGTCATGATCATGTCATTGCACTCCAGTTTGGGTGACAGAGTGAGACTTTGACTCAAAAACAAAAAAGTGTTGATCTTGGAAAAGAACAGATTTAAGGAAACATAATAGGTATCCTCATCTAGCTGAATGGCTGTCATGAGGAAGAAGGCTGAAATTGCTGTTCCTCAGTCTTTTTTGTTTGTTCCCAACCCTCCTGGAGGGGATTCAATACATTTCCATCACTGGTTCACAATAGCATGAACTCTTCATTAAGTCTGGGGTCTCTTTTGAGGGAGGTGTGTGGTGGCACATATGTTGGAGAGGAGCTCATGCCTCCTAGAATGCTGTATCAGAGAGGTAGAGAAGTAGTGCGTGTGTTATTCTCTCTCCATCTGAGAATCATGGAAACAGTCTTTTTTATTCCTATAGGTGTGCAAGAGATATCTAGAACCTACTGTCAAATATTATTGTAGGATAGACGTAGCTCACTATAAGGAAGAACTTTTAATCTTTAGAGCTGTTCATAAACAGAATGCATAGACATATAAAATGATGAATGTGTCACGGCTGCAAACCCTGCAACTCGTCAGGGATGTTGTAAAGTGAACCGAGCAGAAAGTAGAGTGAGATGGAGAAGATGGTGGTATAGCGGGCTGAATGGTGAACTCCAAAAAGATAGGTCTATGTCCTAACACCTGAAACCTGTGAGTGTGACCTTATTTGGGAAAGGGTCTTTTCAGATGTAATTAAGTACTCTAAGATAAAATCATCCTGGGCACTAATCCCAATAACACTGGAGATAAAAGGAGACACACAGAGATGGCAGACATGTGAAGACAGAGATGGAGAAAACTTAGACAACTAGACTTGTAAGACTTTCTAAATTTAAAAAACTTTAGCTGGGCGTGGTAGTGCACGCCTGCAGTTCCAGCTATTTGGAAGGCTGAGGCAGAAGAATCGCCAGAGCCCAGCAGGTCACTGCTAGGGTGGCTATGAGCATACCACTGCATTCCAGTCTACACACACACACACACACACACACACACACACACACACACACACACACAGTCTATGTAGAAAGCTATCACGCAGGAAAGTTTTCCTGAATGTTCACACACACACACACACACACACACACACACACACACAGTCTATGTAGAAAGCTATCACACAGGAAATTTTTCCTGAATGTTTCCAGAAATTGTTTCTAGGAACTGACACCTCTACTCTCTAGGCAATAGAAAAGAGAGATGTATTTTGATACAAGCAAGTATTAAGTGGGTGTGCAAGAATTTGCCAATAAATTGGCAACGTTATAAATTTCTTAGAACCAGCCTGTCTTGAACCAATGCATGAAGCTGTGTCCAACACATAGGGTGCCATTAGGTATGGACTCCATCCAAATATCGTGGTCACTTACAGAAGGGCAGCAAATCCAAATCATGCAGGTAATGGGCAAGGTATGCTTTGTGAGTAGCCACCAAATACTTTTCAAGCCCTCAGGACCCACCATGGTCATATGTGGGTCAACAGCTTTCATAAGGCCTATCCCACCTCCCTTAAGCTTGCCATTAATTTTACAAAATGAGCGTAGAAAATCCAAGTAGGAAAGTGCCAGAAGGCCACACCTCAAGGTGGGCGCACTTCTGCCATGGACCCCTGAGCGGCATGGCTACAGGCACCACAGCTGATCGCCCTCCTTAGCTGCAGTTGCATTCCTGGCAGGCAGTAGATCAGGAAGCACTGGTGACTGAGGACCATGTGAAGAACACTACAGGCCAAGCATGCCCTACCTGATGGGAGTACATCCACACCACAGTGGTTGAGGCTGTGGCCTTCCAGGTCATGAAGGTGGCCAACATTTTCAAGCCTCCCTCCCCCTCACAGATTTGTTGTAGACCAGTCCAACCACCTCAATGTTACCAAAAAATGATTCTAACCCTGAGCCATCACCTTTCAATTTTATAGATAGATTATGGGGCTGCCCTGTCTTGACCTTCTTCAGGAACTGAAAAACTGTAACTTCTATATAAATGTGAATCTTTGGATCAGAGTCTTATTAAAAAACAAACAAACATGAGCACAGTGATCTGCATATAGAGTAACTGGGGCTTGAAACTCCCTAGTACTTAAAAGTATAATCACTGTCCTTTTGTGTTTCTTGTTTCTTTAGCCTGATAGGAGGATATCAGGGGTATCCTAGGTCACAGAAGACATAAAATATATTTTGAACAAAACCCGCAATAAACCTACGAACTATGATTTGAGGTCTTGGCTTAGTATGAGAATCTTGATGGGGCTTTACATGCAACATCAGTTTGCTTACCTTCTGTCAGGAATAAGTGCCTAAACATACTCCTAAAACAGCATTTTATTCTGGGATTTGACTACTAAAGTGGACATTTAAATGTAAAAACCTATTTATTTATCAGAACTGTACATGAAGGTGTATTTTTTAAAAAATGGTTTTGAAATATAATTTAACATATCATACAACAAAAAAAGAAAATCTCTCATTACTTCATAAGCTTTTTTTTTTTTTGAGTTGGAGTCCTACTCTGGTGCCCAGACTGGAGTGCAGTGGCCGCTCCCGGCCACCGCAGCCTCGACCTGCTGGGCTCCGGCTATCCTTCCGCCTCAGCCTTCCGAGTAACGGGAATTACAGGCATGTGCTACCATGCCCGGCTGATTTTTTTTGATTTATTGTAGAGATGAGGTCTCGCTGCCCAGGCAGGTCTCGAACCTGCGGGCTCAGGCAAACCACTCACCTCAGCCTCCCAAAGGCGCAGGATTACAGGCTGAGCCACCGAGCCCAGCTACTTCATAAGCTTTTAAAGAAAATGAGAATTCCCAAAAAGAATGATGTTCCAATTTTATACCCTGCCTTTTTAATTTAAAGGGATTATAGTACAACTATAAAAAATAAATCGTGAATTTTTTTGGTTTTGGGGGGTTTTTTCAAGTCGGAGTCTCACTCTGTCGCCCAGGCTAGAGTACAGTGGCATGCTGCTCACAGCCACTGCAGCCACGACGTGCTGAGTTCAGGCAATCCTTCTACCTCAGCCTTCCAAGTAGCTGGAACTACAGGAATGTGCCACCATGCCCAGCTAATTATTTGTTTATTTATTTTAGAGACGAGGTCTCACCATATTGCCCAGGCTGGTCTCAAACCTGCGGGCTCAAGCAATCCTCTCACCTCAGCCTCCCAAAGTGCTGGGATTACAAAGGCATGAGCCACCATGCCCGGCAAATCTTGAATATGAGAAACCAAATATTTTTTCTTTTTACAACTCTACATTATCTTTACAAGACAAAATACCTCAAATGCAAATGAATGTTTTCCTCCTCCAATTATAGTTTTATATAGTGATCATAAAACCACTACAGTAAACAGCCTAGTATGTGAAGGAGTTGGGCTGTACACAGAGAATAGGCGGTTGATGCAAACCCAGATATCTTTGCTCACAAGCTCTTAACCAGCTAACCTGCAGTCTCCCAAGCTATTATACTACCACTGTTAATAAGCTACCCTGTGGTTGTCCACTGGTTTCTTTATTCAGTTGTTCAAAATATCTCTCTGTCTGTCTGTCTGTCTGTCTATCTATCTATCTATTTTTGAGTCGGAGTCTCACTCTGTCACCCAGGCTGGAGTTTAGTGTGGCACACTCACAGCCACTGCAGCCTCGACCTGATGGGTTCAGGCAATCCTTCCACCTCAGCCTTTCAAGTAGCTGGAACCACTGGCATGTGCTACCACTCCCAGCTGATTTTTTTTGCAGATTGAAGTGTCTCCAAGTTACCCAGGCTGGTCTTGAACCCCTGGGCTCAGGCAATTCTCTTGCCTCCTCTACCCAGAGAGCTGGGGTTACAGGCATAAGCCACCACACCTGGCTCAAAATATTTAATAACAGTGTATTATGTGAGAATATCAGATTATAAAGATAAAAAATACATGGAGAACTGTAGGGAATAGATTGATTAGTGAGGAATAAAAGATAAATACATAAATAACAAAAACACAAGAGTGGCAAGTGCTACAAGAAAAGTAGAGACATGATAGGAATTCCAAGGCTACTTTTAGCTTGAAATAAGAGTAGAACAGAAGAATTAAGGCAGATTTTTGAGATGTGCCTATGTAATACCTCAGAGTCAGCTCAATTGAGAAGGTAAGCAATGGAGTGATGATGATGATATAACATCAACTATTGCACATTTAGGATGTGTTCAACATTTCAAATGCATTCTTTCATTTAATTCTCACTAAAATCCATTGATAGATATTTTTCCTCCTTTCATAGATGAAGTAATCAGAGAGATTTAAGGTTACACAATTAATAAATAATGACTTTGGGTAGGGCACACAATACTAATATATATATATATATACACACTATGGATAATATGAGGGATGTTTCTCAAATAGCACCAAAGTTAGAGATCTAATGGGTATAAAGGAAGAATTTTATTTGGTTCTAGGCTGGGGAACAGAGAAGATACAGGTAGTGAAGAAGATAGGATTGGTATAGGGATTTACATCTTGAAACAAGAATTGTTGCTTTGTCATTTAAACTTCAGGGTTCTTAACAGGGGAATGATTTTGTTCCCATGACATTTGGCAATGTCTACAGACATTTCTGGTTTGCACAACTGGGGAAGGATGGGGAGAGCTATGAGCATCTAAATGGGTAGAGGCCAGGGATCCTGCAAAACATCCTACAGGCTAGGCGCAATAGCTCACGCCTATCATACCAGCACTTTGAGAGGCCGAGGTGAACCCATGGGTTTGAGACCAGTCTGGGAAACTTGGCAAGACCTCATCTCTACAATAAATAAAAAATTAGCCAGGTGTGGTGGCACGTGCCTGTAGTTCCAGCTACTTGGAAGGCTGAGGCAGAAGAATCACCTGAGCCCAGCAGGTTGAGGCTATGGTGGCTGTGAGCGTGCCACTGCACTCTAGCCTGGGCGACAGAATGAGACTCTGACACGAAAAACAAAAACAAAACAAAACAAAAAATCCCACAATGAATAGCACAACTCCATAACAAAGAATTATCTGGCCTAAAATGTCAATAATGCCAAGGTTGAGAACTCTTGGGCTATTCTATTTGATCCCAATTCTCCTGGTCAAGGTAGAATTAGGAATGTCATATTTTAGAAAAAGGGTCAGAAATAAAAAGATGAAAGAGGTAGAGAATGAAAAGACTTCATCAGTAAGAGAGAAAAAACTTTGTATCCTGAAGCTGCTAATTAGAAGGAGAAACAAACAAACAAAAAGAAGCAAAAAGAAAAGACAAAAATGAAAGGCAAATGAAAGTCTTTCTCAGAATAGCTAAAAGTGGAAATAAAAGAAATCAAGACTACTTTCCCTAGAGGTGGCTAGATATCAGGACCATGAAGTTAAACAGTTCTAGTGAATACTCAGTAACATGCACATGCATAGAAAAGTTTTTGTATACTAAGTAAACACAAGTTATTAGCAATGTACTATATTTATTTCTAGGGTTGTGAAAAAAGTAACAAAATCAAAACCAAATCAATGGATTAAGAAAGAGAATATCTGTGACATAAGTATTGTGAAGTATCTAAAATACTGCTGTTTTAGGACTAATGTGAGAGGTCTATTTTTAAAATGAATGAGTAAAAAAAGTAATCTACCTTTAAATTAAGTTTATACAATATGGTCTTCTGAATTGAGGCAATCAAAGTTCATCTAATTTCCTAAGAAAAATGAATATAGGAAGGGCAGGATTTTCTGTATAGAAAAAGCAAAGAAGAAAAGGATTGGATTTGGTCACTTAAAAATTCAAAATTTCTGTATATTAAAGATACAACAGTAAAAGGCAAATTGGAAAATATTTGCAATAAATACAATAATGGCCAAGGTACTGACTTTTTTATAAAGACTGCATACAAAAAAAATAAGTACTAAGTCAAATATTAAAAAAGCACAAACAATATGAACCTATAGAAATGACATGAATTTACAGAAAAAAAACTTAATAAGCATATGAAAAAAGTTATTCTCATTATTTATTTTTAAAATGCAAATTCAAAAAAGATACCTCAGATTTAATGTAATCCCTATAAAAGTCTTAGCTGGCTTCTTTGCAAAAATTGACAGACTGACCCTAAAGTTCACATGAAAATTAGAGGGGATTTAGAATAGCCAGAACAATGTAGAAAAAGAACAAAGTCTGAGGACTTTTCTTTTTTCAAATTTTCTGATTTCAAAACTTATTACAAAGCTACACTAATCAAGCTGTGTGGTACTGGCATAAAGATAAACATATAAATCCATGGAATAGAGTCCAGAAATAAACCTCCACATTTATAGTCAACTGATTTTTAATGAGGGTGCCAAGACTATTCAAGTGGGAAAAGAATAGCCTTTTCTTTTCTTCTTTTTCTTTCTTTCTTTTTTTTTTTTTTTAAGTTGGAGTCTCACTCTGTTGCCCAGGCTGGAGTACAGTGGCATGCTCATGGCCACTGCAGTCTCGACCTGCTGGGCTCAGGTGATCCTTCCGCCTCAGTCTTCCAAGTTGCTGCAACCACAGGCATGCACCACCATTCCAGCTAATTTTTTGATTTATTGTAGGGACGAGGTCTCACCACGCTGCTCAGGCTGGTCTTGAACCCCTGAGACAAGGCATACTTCTCGTCTCTGCCTCCCAAAGTGCTGGGATTATAGCCGTGAGCCACCATGCCCAGTTTAATTTTTTTATTTTTTAAAGAATAGTCTTTTCAACAAATGGTGCCAGGACATATGTTACCAAATGAAATTGTACCCATACCTCATTACATGTAGAAAAATCAAATCAAAGAGGTCAAAAACCTAAATGTAAAACTGTAACATTCTTAGGGGAAAAAAGCATACATCTTTGTGACCTCGGATTATGCAATGCTTTCTTAAAGTATAAAACCAAAATTATAAGTAACAAAAGAAAAAAATAGACAAATTGGGCATCACTGACATTAAAAACATTTATGCTTCAAAAGTCATCTTCAAGGAAGTGAAGATGACAACAGAATGGGTAGAAATGTTTGCAAATAGCTATCTGATAAGGGTCTAGTATCCAAAATATATAAAGAACTCTGACAACTCAATAATAAAGAAAATTAATAAAATTTTTAAATGGGCAAAGGATCTGAATGGACATTTCCTGAAACAAATGATTAATAAGCATACTAAAAGATGCTTAGCATCATTAGCCATCAGAGAAATGCAATTCAAAATCACTTGAGTTATCACTTCACACCTATTATAATGACTATAATAAAAAAGACAGTTAATAATAAGTGTTACCAAGGATATAGAGAAACTGGAACCCTCATACACTGCTGTTGGGAATATAAATGGTGCAGCCATTTAGCAAACAGTATGGTAGTTCCTCAAAAGATAGAGCTACAGTATGAACCAACAATTCCACTCCTACATATGTATACCAAAGAGAAACAAAAGCACACATCAACACAAAAACATGCACACAAATGTTCATAGAAGTATTATTCATAACAGCCAAAAAGTGGGAACAACCCAACTGATAAATGGATAAATAAGATATGGTACACCCATGCAATAAAATACTTGGTGATAAAAGGAAATGAAGTACTAGTATATGCTACAACATGAATGGACCCTGAAAACATTATGCTAAATGAAAGAAGCTAGACACAAAAGGCCAAACATTGTATGATTTCATGTTTGAAATGTCCAGAATAGGTTAATCCATAGAGACAGAAATTAGATTAGCGGTTGCCTAGGGCAGAGGGCAGATTGGGGGAAATGAGGAGGCACTGCCAATAGGTATGAAGTTTCTTTTTGAAGCAATGAAAATGTTATAAAATTGATTGTACTGATGGTTGCACAACTTTGTGAATATCCTAAAAACCACAGAATTATATACTTTAAATGAGTGAAATTTATGGTATGTGAATTATATCTCAATAAGTTATTATAAAAATAATAACAAAGTGACTGTTACTGAAAAAAAGTTTTAAAAAACTTTTTATTTTGGCCTAATCCTGAAATTAAACTGATTATACTCCATGAGTGTAAATTGGTACATTTCAGAAAAGCAATTTAACAAAATGTATCAACGTACCAAAAACCTTTAAATGTTTATAGTTTTTGACCAAGGAACTTTAACATATTTATGTATGGGATATTTTTTTAAATTTTAAATTTTTTTGTTTTAGAGACGAGGTCTCACTAGGCTGCCCAGACTGGTCTCAAACTCTTAGGTTCAAGCAAGCCTCAGTCTCCCAAAAAAGCTGACCAATTCATAAGATTTGTATATAAGATATTCTCAGCCGAGAGCTGTGGTTCATGCGTGTAATCCCGGCACTTTGAGGGGCCAAGGTGGGAGAACTGCTTGAGCCCAGGAGTTTGAGACCAGCCTACACAACATGGAGAGACCTCATCTCTAATAAATAAAAATAAAAAAATTATCTGGGCATAGTGGTGCATACCTATAGTCCCAGCTACTTGGAAGGCTGAGGTGGAAGGAACACCTGAGCCCAGGAGATTGAGACTGTGATAAGCCATGATTGTGACACTGCACTCCAGTCTAGGTGACAGTAAGACCTCAACTCAAAAAAAACAAACAAAAAAAGATAGTCTTCAATGCATTATTCTTCTTCTTCTTATTATTATTATTTTGAATTGGAGTCTCATTCTGTTACCCAGGCTGGAGTGCAGTGGCACGCTCACAGCCACTGCAGCCTTGACCTGCTGAGCTCAAGTATCCTGCCTAGCCTTCCAAGTAGCTGGAACTACAGGTGTGCCCCACCACGCCTGGCTAATATTTTAAAAAATTATTGTAGAGACAAGGTCTCATCGTGTTGCCCAGGCTGGTCTTGAAGCCGTGGGCTCAGACAATCCTCTTGCCTCAACCTCCCAAACTGCTGTGATTACAGGTGTGAGCCACCACGCCTGGTGCATTATTTTTAATATTTAAAAACTGGGAACAAGCTAAACACTGAGTAGCAAAGTGGCTATGTAAACATTAAAAATGATGGTTTCTAAAATACATTTAATTCTATGAGAAAGGTCTCATCAGATAGGAGAAAAACAAATAAAACTGTTAAAAATATATAGAAATGAATTTTCTCAATTTTATAAGAAGAAATTAAATGAAACTAGAGAGAGGGAGGAAATACACTGAAATGTTAAAGCTGCCTATATTTTGCTGGTGAGATTATGTTTATTTTTTATTTTCTTCTTTGAAATCTTTTTAATTTTTCAGATTTTCTAAAATAAACACATGCAAATTTTATAATAAAAAAGCTTTGAAAAGTATCAGTAACACCAATAAGTGGTTTATATCACCTCATCTAGATAAAGTAAGGAATTAGACACTATTTCTCGAAAGTTGAGAATCTGAAAACACAAAATTAAGCTGAGTGTCTACCTTTGTTCAGTTCCTTTCAAGAAAATGCTAAAGCACTGAGAAATACCACAGCACTCTCTCATGGAAGAAATGCATTGTTCTTCACAGGGAATCTGCTTGAATTACTAAATTTTTAGAGCTGAAAAGTCTTTAGAAATCAAATCTGGTCTCTTCATTTTATAAACAAGGCAACTGGGGCTCAAATAGGAGAAGAGACCAACCAAGACCATAAAAGAAGGTAGCAAGAGAGCAGAGAATGAAGCCCCAAGTCAGATCCTAACCAGAGCTTATTTTTTTCTGATATTCTCATCCTTTATTCAATAGACATTTTTAAAGATTAAAAAAAAAAAGTCTCCCAATCTCAGTAAGTCTGAAGGTCTATATGCAAAAGACATTTTAGGCACCCAGTCACCATTTATAAGTCTTATTTTAGAAAATCGTGTCCATTCTTGCCTGTTGCTTGACAAATCAGAAAAAAGAAATTATAAAACCTCATGACTTCTACATCTGTCTATTAAAAATACTTCCTTCTGAGCAACCCTCTTTTGGGTCCCCTCCCACCTGGGAGCTTTTCTGTATTCTTAAAAAACTCCTGCCCCCCCCCCAAAAAAAAACTCTCCTAAGAAGCAATGGGAGCATAATCATTCCATTTAATTTTAGAAAACAGAAAACAAAATCTTTTTTTTTTTTTTTTGAGTTGGAGTCTCACTCTGTCGCCCAGACTGGAGTGCAGTGGCCGCTCCCGGCCACCGCAGCCTCGACCTGCTGGGCTCCGGCGATCCTTCCGCCTCAGCCTTCCAAGTAGCTGGAACTACAGGCGCATGCTACCACGCCCGGCTCATTTTTACTTATTGTAGAGATGAGGTCTCGCCAAGTTGCCCGGGCGGGTCTTGAACCCACGGGCTCAGGCAATCCACTCACCTCAGCCTCCCAAAGCGTGGGATTATAGGCTGAGCCACCGAGCCCGGCTAGAAAACAAAATCTTTTTTTTTTTTTTTGAGTTGGAGTCTCACTCTGCCACCCAGACTGGAGTGCAGTGGCTGCTCCCAGCCACCGCAGCCTTGACCTGCTGGGCTCCGGCGATCCTTCTGCCTCAGCCTTCCAAGTAGTTGGAACTACAGGCGTGTGCTACCACACCCGACTCATTTTGATTTATTCTAGAGATGAGGTCTCGCCAAGTTGCCCAGGTGGGTCTCGAACCCGCGGGCTCAGGCAATCCACTCACCTCAGCCTCCCAAAGTGCTGGGATTACAGGCTGAGCCGCCGAGCCCGGCTGAAAACAGAATCTTAATGAGAATAGACTCAAGTCTGTTTGAGCCTTCAGAGAAAAATCTGTGACCATACAATTGACCTAATGTATTGGGATAATATTCTGAAGTAAAGTCCTGTAAATTCATTATTTAGGCTGGTTTATGAATGGCTAGTCATAAAAATAAATAAAGAGCATACGACTCTTCTCCAAAAATAATATAGGACCTGTCATATCAGTTTTTCTCATTCTCCTGCTCCTAGATCTGAGAAGTATTCTTGCTTCTCAGTGTTCTTTAAAAAAAAAAAGTACCATTTTTCTCTTACTTGAAATGTGAATTACAAAACAGAAATAAATGGACATTCTGACAAGTGATGAATAAAGAATGTTTAGCTTTTATTTTTTTTAGTTTTTTATTTTATTTTTTGAGTTGGAATCTCACTGTCGCCCAGACTGGAGTGCAGTGGCCGCTCCTGGCCACCGCAGCCTCCACCTGCTGGGCTCCGGCGATCCTTCCGCCTCAGCCTTCCAAGTAACTGGAATTACAGGCGCACGCTACCACATTTGGCTAATTTTTTTGATTTACTGTAGAGATGAGGTCTCGCCTGCACAGGTGGGTCTCAAATGCGCAGGCTCAGGCAATCCACTCACCTTCGCCTCCCAAAGGTGCGGGATTACAGGTTGAGCCACCGAGCCTGGCTGGCTTTTATTATAATAAACGTTAACAGTCTTTAAAGTGTACTGAGTAGATGCACAGCGGATATGATTTAGGCACACTTCAGTTTTTTTTTTTTTTTAGATTAGAAAATATAGTTTATCTAAAATAAATGAGATCGAGAGAAAGAGAAGATTCACCTCCCCAAAGTAGGGAAGGGGTCCAAAGTCAGGAAACATGGCCTGGCCATAACTCAAAGAGCACATGGCCACACCACATCTTAACAAGGCAATGGCATGGCATACTTCATTTTATTATATTTTGCTTTGAAGATACTGCAGTGTTTTGTTTTGTTGTTGTTTTTAGAGTGAGAGTCTCTACTGCACATGCTAGAGTGCAGTGGCATGCAGTCTCACGGCCACCGCAGCTTTGACCTGCTGGGCTCAGGTGATCCTTCTGCCTCTGCCTTCCAGATATCTGGAACCACAGTGCATGCCACTATGTCCGGCTAATTTTTTGATTTATTGTAGAGACCATGTCTTGCCAAGTTGCCCAGGCTGGTCTTGAATCCCTGGGTTCAGGCAATCCTCTCGCCTCTGTCTCCCAAAGTGTTGGGATTACAGGTGTGAGCCACCGCACTTGGCCTTGTTTTGTTTTTTTTAACAAATTGAAGCTTTGTGACAATCTTGCATTAAGCAGTCTGTTAGTGCAACTTTTCCAACAGCATATATGCTCACTTTGTGTCTTTGTTTCACATTCTGCTAATTCGTGAAATATTTCAAAATTTTTCATTATTATTGTATCTGTTATGGTGATGTGTGATCAGTGATCTTTGATGTTACTATTCTAATTGTTTTGACACCATGAACCACACCCACATAAGATGGAGAATTTAATCAACAAATGTTATTGCGTTCTGACTGCTTCGCCCACCAGTTGTTCCCTATCTCTTTCTCTTCTGTATTCCTGAGATACAACAATATTAAAATTAGGCAAATTGACCCTACAATGGCCTCTACGTTTATTTGTTCAAGTGAATGGAAGGGTTTCATGTGTCTCACTTAAATCAAAAGCCAGAAACGATGAAGCTTACAGAGGAAGACATCTTGAAAGCTGAGACAGGCTGAAAGCTAGGCTTCTTGTGCCATATGTTAGCAAGTTGTGAATGCAAAGAAAAAGTTACTGAAGGAAATTAGAAGTGTTACTCCAGTAAATACACAAAAGATAAAAAGCAAAACAGCCTTATTCGTTGATATGAAGTTTTAGTGGTCTGGATAGAAGATGAAACCAGCCACAACATTCCCTTAAGCCAAAACTGAATCCAGAGCAACTCCAACGGAAGCTGAAAGAGGTGAAGAAGCTGCAGAAGAGCAGTTAGAAGCTAGCAAAGGTTAGCTCATGAGGTTTAAGGAAAGTAGCCATCTCCATAACATGAAAGTGCAAGGTGAAGCAGCAAGTGCTGACAGAGACGCTGCAGCGTTATCCAGAAGATATAGCTAAGATAACTGATGAAGGTGGGTACACTAAACAGCAGGTTTCAATGACCACAAAACAGCCTTCTATTGAAAGAAGATGCCATCTAGGATGGCTAGAAAGAATTAAATGCCTGGCTTTAAAGCTTCAAAGGACAGGCTGAGTATCTTGTAGGAGTTAATGCAGCTGGTGATGTTAAGTTGAAGCCAATGCTCATTTACCAGTCCAAAAATCCTGGGGCCTTTAAAAATTATGCTGAATCTACACTGCCTGTGCTCTATTAAGCGGACAACAAAGCAGGGGTGACAGCACAACTACTTGCAGAATAGTTTACTGAATATTTTAGCCCACTATTGAAACCTACTGCTCAGAAAAAAAAATATTCCTTTCAAAACATTACTGCTCACTGACAATGCATCTAGTCACCCAAGAGTTCTGATAATACACCCAAGAGCTCTGCTAATACAACATTCATTCTGAAGCCCACGGATCAAGGAGTAATTTCAACTTTCAAGTCTTGTTATTTAAGAACTACATGTCATATGGCAATAGCTACTGTAGATA
This sequence comes from Cephalopachus bancanus, assembly GCA_027257055.1. Lineage (NCBI taxonomy): Eukaryota > Metazoa > Chordata > Mammalia > Primates > Tarsiidae > Cephalopachus > Cephalopachus bancanus. The sequence continues at coordinate 507,891 of JAPVLO010000083.1, read as the reverse complement.
GTGATTCCTCTGATGAAACTGGGCAAAGTAGTAGGTTGATGCATAAGTTCATAGCAATTGTTTTTGGCATGGCAACACTGGTGTTGGGAAATTGTTTATTGTCATCTGTCATCTGGAGTGACAATGTTGTGCTTGTGAATATGCCTTGCATTTTGTAGATTTGAAGAAAGTTAGTGCTATTTGTGGGCTAAAGAAGATGGAGTGTCAAGTGGAAAAAAACGAACACTTCCTACAATCTTCTGTTTGAGTTTAACAGGAGTAAAGGGAGTGGAGGTGGCTCAGAACATTTGTGCCGTGTAGGGGGAGAATGCCATCAAGGAAAGCATGGCAAGAAAATGGTTTTGTTGTTTCAAAGAGGGTCACTTTGACCTGAGCGATTCTCCACATTCTGGAAGACTATCGGGCTTTGATGAAGACCACTTAAATACTTTAATCCACAATAATCAGTGTCAGTCAACCCGAGAATTGGCAATGTGATGAACTATGACCAATCAACCATCATGCAACATTTGCATACCATGGGCAAGCAAAAAACACTACAAACTTATGCATCAACCCAATAATTGAAAACTTTCTGGAAAGAATTTGCCATTCTACATACCATTAAGATCATTTTTGGCCGGGCTCGGTGGCTCAGCCTGTAATCCCACGCCTTTGGGAGGCTGAGGTGAGTGGATTGCCTGAGCCCGCGGGCTCGAGACCCGCCTGGGCAGCGAGACCTCATCTCTACAATAAATCAAAAAATCAGCCAGGTGTGGTAGCGCTCGCCTGTAGTTCCAGCTACTTGGAAGGCTGAGGTGGAAGGATCGCCGGAACCCAGCGGGTCGAGGCTGCGATGGCCAGAAGCGGCCACTGCACTCCAGTCTGGGCGACAGAGTGAGACTCCAACTCAAAAAAAAAAAAAAAAAACCATTTTTGATTCATGGAAGGAGGTCAAACTATCAACAGTAACAACTGTTGATTTTGATCTTCATGGATGACTTGGAAGGATACCACTGCAGATATGGTAGAGACAGCAAGAGAACTATAATTAGAAGTGGAGCCTGAAGATGGGACTGAACTGCTACAATCTCATGATAAAACTTGAACAGATGAGGATCAGCTTCTTATGGATTAGCAAAGAAGATGGTTTCTTGAGATTGAAACTACTCCTGCTGAAGATGCTATGAACTTTGTAGAAATGACAACAAAGGATCTATAAATTAAGTTGATACAGCAGCAGGGTTTGAGAGGAGTGACTCCAATTTTGAAAGAAGTTCTACTGGAGTAAAATCCTATCCAACAGTATTGCATGCTACAGAGAAATCTTTTGTGAAAGGAAGAGTCAATCAATGTGGCAAACTTCATTGTCATCTCATTTTAAGAAATTGCCACAGCTAGTTGAACCTTCAGCAACCACCCCCTGATTAGTCAGCAGTCATTCACATCCAGGCAAGACCCTGTGCCAGCAAAAAAACACTATGACTTGCCAAAGGATCAGATGATTTTAACATTTTTAGCAATAAAGTACTTAAGTATGTACATTATTTTAAGACATAATGCTATTGCACACTTAATAGCCTACAGTTAAGTATAAATGTAACTTTTTTATGTACTGGGAAACAGAAAAACTGTGTTGCTTTCTTTATTGCAGTGGTTTGGAAACAAACCTGCAATTTCTCTGCAGCATGCCTGTACTTCTTAGCTGATTGTTTTTGTCTATTGATAAGTCCATAAGGACAAATCACTTATTCTTTTGATACATATTTACTGAGCAGCCATTGCATGCAAGGCATGGTTTTAGGTGCTGGGACTATAGCAGTGAATAAGAGGTAAGGTTTCTGCTCTCATAGAATGCACATGTTTCGGAGGTGGGAAATGGTTAGTAAACAAAAACAAATAAATGAACAAAGTGGTTGAAAAATGCTGAGAAGACAACAAAACAGATATCTAAGAAAAACCGTAACAGTAAGTTTTTTTGGTTTTTTTGTTTGTTTTTTTGAGTTGGAGTCTCACTCTGTCACCCAGACTGGAGTGTAGTGGCCACTCCCGGCCACTGCAGCCTTGACCCGCTGGGCTCCGGCAATCCTTCCACCTCAGCCTTTCAAGTAGCTGAAACTGCAGGCATGCGCTACCACGCCCAGCTAACAGTAAGTTTTACAGTGTTACTCACTAAAACCTGTTTACCAGTTCCACTATGTCCCAAGCCAATTCTATATATGTATCTCATTGTCCATCATGATGTCATGGGATATGAGCATGAGGCCTGCAGTGATTTGTTTTTTTACTAAAGAAAACAGTTTTGTTCTTTTTTCCAGAAGCTCAGCAGGCATAACTTAGTATTCCAGATCTCTAAATTTATTTATTTAACTAATATCTAAATTAGGCAACTTAGGTATTTCTAGCTAGTCACGTGTGTTGATTTTCAAGACAACTGATATTTATCAACATGGGCCTCTTCCATGGGCCTCTGCCACTGTCAGAATACTAGCTATTCAGGCCTGTAATCACAGCACTTTGGGAGTTGGAGGTGAGAGGACTGCCTAAGCCCAGGGGTTCGAGACCAGCCTGGGCAACTTGGTGAGATCTTGTCTCTACAATAAATTTAAAAAATTAGGCAGGCAAGGTGGGTCCAGCTACTTGGAAGGCTGAGGTGGAAGGATTGGCTGAGCACAGCAGGCTGAGGTTGCAGTAGCTGTGAGTATGCCACTGCACTCCAGCCTGGGTGACAGAGTGAGACTCTGACTTAAGAAAAAAAAAAAAAAAGAAGAAGACTAGTTATTCTTGCACTCCTGCTGACTTCCCAGTATAAATCTTCTCTCTGGGCTGATCAAGACTTCTGACTAATAACTAAAAGTAACCAGGCGAAGTGAGGATCAATGGGAGGAGCAAATTTCACCAGTACGATGACCACTTATGCACCTAATCCTGAATTGTACCCCACATCTTTAAAATAAAAGAAAATAATAAGAAGACTAAAAAAAAATACAAACTAAAAGTTAAAAACAAAAACAACCAAAATGTATCTGAATATATGACTTTCCTCATCCATTTTCTGGATGAAATACAGTTGAAAGCAGAGAATAAGATGAAACATCCTTGGTACATATACATGATGGAATATTATACAGCCATAAAGAAGGACAAAATTATGAACTTCGCAGCAACTTGGATGAACTTAGAGACTACAATACTGAGTGACTTATCACAGAAACAAAGAACTGAGTACCACATGTTCTCACTCATAAACAGACCCTGAACAATTATCATAATACTATAAGAAAGGGATTAGCAGTAGTGGGAAACTGCCAAGGGAGGGAGGGGGGCACACTTTATCAGTAAATGTACCTGATCTCAAAGCAGGTGAATCAGGGACCAAAGCGAGGCCCAAATTTTACCTGTACAATGACCATTTGTATACCTAACACTGAATTGTACCCAACTGTAAATTTAAAAAAAAAAAAAAGGGATATAGTTAAAAAAAAAAAAAAGATGAAACAACTTCATGATGTAAAATTAAATAACCATTTTTTTAGGGGAGAAAGGAAGAATATAGATGTCTTTTGACAAATAATTAACAGATTCAATTTACATTTAATAGATAGGAACATTTTTCTAGTAATTCAGCCAAAGGTCTTTCTTTTAGTGAAATAAAATAAAAACACCTAATTAACTTATTACCATTTGCAAGTATATGTACAGTTCTATGAGTTTTAATCAACACCATCAGGATCCAGAACTATTTTACCATAATCAATTTTATTTTTTACAACTATGTCAATATTTTATTATATAATTTATTACATATCATATTGTTTTAATAATCACTGGTTAATATTTTACTTTATTTTATTTATTTATTTTTGAGTTGGAATCTCACTCTGTCACCCAGACTGAAGCAGTGGCTGCTTCCGGCCACCGCAGCCTTGACTTGCTGAGCTCCGGTGATCCTTCTGCCTTGCCTTCCAAGTAGCCAGAACTACAGGCATGCGCTACCACGCCCGGCTAATTTTTCATTTATTGTAGAGATGAGGTCTCGCCAAGTTGCCCAGGCAGGTCTCGAACCCGCAGGCTCAGGCAATCCACTCACCTCAGCCTCCCAAAGGCGCGGGATTACAGGCTGAGCCACCGAGCCCGGCTGGTTAATATTTTAACACTAGTTTTTTTATATTTTTATATTAGAAACTTAAAAGATCTTATCTCTTTTAGAGAGAAGGCTCTAGCAAAAATAAGAGAAGATATACTGGTGGGGTATGAAATTGACGAACGATGGCAGACAAATATTAAAACAACTCAGTATTACTCATGGAATGTAATTCAACTAGAGATAGGTGTCAAGAAATCATAACTGATTAAAGAAAAAATCCTATGAAGTTTCTCATAAGGGAACTAACACTAAAAATGACCTCAACATGAAAGGTTATTATTAGGCTTTGCTGTGATGAACATCATTACTACCTTTGCACTCATTAGAAAATTTGAATGTTAAGTCAGTATATGCAGACTATGGAAATTTATGAGGAGGAATGTACTCCTCATGTCTGAAGGTCTGGAACTATGCTGTCTGACATGGTAGCCACTAGCTACATATTATTATTGAAGCTTGAAATATGGCTAACTAGAATTGAGATGTACTGAATTTCTATAAAAGTTACTACTAAAAATGGTAAAATATTTCAGTAATAATTTTTGCAATATTAATTACATGTTGAAATGATAGCATTTTGGATGTGTTGGGTTAAACAAAATTTAAAATTATTTCTTTCACCTGTTTCTTTGAATGTGGCTACTAGAACATTTAGCATCACGTTATATTTCTTTCTTTCTTTTTTTTTTTTTTGAGTTGGAGTCTCAATCTATCACTCAGACTGGAGTGCAGTGGCCGCTCCTGGCCACCACAGCCTCGACCTGCTGGGCTCTGACGATCCTTCCGCCTCAGCCAAGTAGCTGGAATTACAGGCACGCTACCATGTCCAGCTAATTTTTTGATTTTTTGTAGAGATGAGGGCTCACCAAATTGCCCAGGCGGGTCTTGAACCTGCGGGCTCAGGCATCCACACACCTCAGCCTCCCAAGGCGTGGGATTACAGGCTGAGCCACCGAGCCTGGCTTCTTTCTTTTTAATTTTTAAAAATTTTTATTTTTTAGAGACAGGATCTTGCTATATTGCCCGGGCTGGCCTTGAATTCCTGGGTGCAAGCCGATCCCCTTGTCTTGGTCTCTGGAGTAGCTGAGACTACAGGTGTACACCACTGTACCTGGCTAAAATCATATTAGATTTCCACTGGTGTTAATCTAGAGTGACTGGTCTAGTCTATGAAAACCTCTTTGCACAGGTTGACAGCATTATACTGAGGCCAGTGATACAGGTTAATCCTTGTACAAGTCAGTCAGAAGAGGTGATTGTGCCTACCTATTTGACTCCAGTCAATTTTAGCAGAAATACAAGCACTGGTCAAAAAGGAAATGGGTAGACATAAGGACATCTGCAATACACTACGAAACACATTTTTAAAAAACCCCTACATGGATTAACAAATGAATAGAGGCATAGATAGATACATACCTGATAGAGCATGTATAGTAAAATAATGTAGAATCAAAGGAGATGGGAATACAGGCATACACTAGTTTGCCTGTAGTATAGGTGTTCACTATAAAATTCTTTAAACTTTGTTGTATTTTTTAAATTTTTCTCAAGAAAATATTGAAAAAAGGGAAACAGGAAGGTTGTAGCAACATGGAATAGTAAAAAAAGGATTAAATTAGAGAGTTAGAAGGCTTGTCACATATGCTTCTTAAAAATAAATAATTAATTTTGTTTTTATTTTAAAGATGAGGGGTACAATTCAGGACATAACTTTCCATTGTTAAAACGTTGTACACATTGTAGTTTCTTTGTTGATGGTGAATGGGACAATGAACTATTAAGGTATTCGTACTAATAATGAAGAAGGTATTTTATGTGACTTCTACAGTTCTCAATTTTTGTTATCTGATTTCTGCCTTCAGGAAGTAAGGCTTTAATAAAGCAGAATTATAAGATCTTTTTATTATTCAAGAACTTTATTTTAAGTGTAGAGAGTTAAAGCATTTTGGCAATAACATTTCCGCATTTAGGTCATGTATTGATATAAATGCATGCATATGCCCAAAGGGTTCTGGCATCCTTAGGTAAATGATAGCATACATTTGTTTGGCATGTTAGGCTGCTACCCTATTTTTTTTTTTTTTTTGAGTTGGAGTCTCATTCTTGTTGCCCAGGCTGGCACGTTCACGGCCATCACAGCCTTGGCCTGCTGGGCTCAGGTGATTCGTCCACCTCAGCCTTCCAAGTAGTTGGAACTATAGATGCATGCCACCATGCCCAGCTAGTTTTTGTGATTTACTGTAGAGACAAGGTCTCACCAAGTTGCCCAGGCTGGTCTCAAATCCCCAGGCTCAGGCAATCCTCTTGCCTCGGCCTTCCAAAGTGCTGGGATTACAGGCTGAGCCACCGCGCCAGCCTAGGCTGCTACCCTTAAAGAAAAAAATAAAAGGCACTCACATGGGACAGAGTGAATTCCATTTCAAAATTACGCGTCTTGAGATGGAAATGGGATAGACTTTGACAATCCAGTTTAGACCCACAGTCTCAAGAACATAAAATCTCAGCACTTCCACTTCAGAAAGGAGATGACTGAGGCCCAAAGAAGCTCACAGTCGTACCTAAGGTCACCCCATCAATAAACAGTGATGGTAGGATGGTGCGCAATTCTGACTTCTTTTATATGATGTCTTTGCTAGTCTATAGACTTACAATGCAGAAGAAGAGACTGATTTATTTCAGGTTAGAAATGAACACTTAGGAATGATATATCACCTCAAATTACAAAGCTTAAACTGGTACTGGTTGTTAAGAATATAAAGTAATACAAAACAGAGTAAATCTGGCCAGTGCTTAATATTTAACCCAACCTGTAAACAGAGCTGTCAGTAGATTATGAGGTTTAATGGTACTGTGACTATCTTCCTCTTAATTCTAACACATGGCCATCATATTCTCACTGCAGAGGGAAGGAAGAAGAACAGTCGTGTCCCCCTACCTCACTCAGGGAATTTACTAGAAGCATTCCCTCATTTCTCTCCCAGCTGATGGCCCCAAGGCTTCAGGAATATGAAAAACACCCCTGATTTCAGTAGAAGGATTAGAGGACAAAAATGGACAATGTCCACCATAAGCAGCACTATATCACAGCCATTTGTGGCAGCTTCTAGAGCAAAAACACAAACTAAAAACAATCACCAAACATTTATAAATCTGAAAATATACTTTAAGTCAAACATTCATTCAACTTTTTTTTTGTACTTATGGCATGCCAAACACTGTGTCAGATGTTGAGAGTTCTAAAACAAAAACATTCCCTACGATCAAGGAGCTTAGATGATTGTAACTGTGTGACTAGTGCTATGACAGAGATGACAGCTGGTTGCTCAGAGAGAACACAGAAGGCTCCAAGTGTCCAAACCAAAGAGGATTTGGTGGCAGGAGTAAGGCAGAGGTTATGGAAGATCTTCTGGACAGGACTCCCAAGTTGAGACCCAAAGGGTAAGAAGAAATTAGCCAAACTAAGGAAGCAGTGTGTACAAAGGCACAAAACCATAGTGATAGTACACACTTGAACTGTTTGCTAGACTGGATATTTTCTACTTCAAAAACACGTCAATAGCTAATTAAAACAAACACCACTGAAAACTCCCCTTTATCACTTCTGAAGCTGCTTTTTTCTGTTAATAGAGCAGATGTGAGAAAAGTTGGCAAGGTCCAAAGAGAAAATAATGAAGTGTCATTAAGCTCAGGCTCCAGCATCAGAAAAACTGGGTTTCAATCTCAATTCTGATATTTACTAGTTGTGATTTTTATCATGGGTGAGCGTCTTAACTTCTCTAACCCTCATTTTCTATATTTGCAAAATGAAAAAAATAGGACTGTTGTGAGGATTATATGAGAATTAATGTATATAAGGTACTCAGAACAGTTCCTGGTATGTGTAAAATTATTAGGAAAAAAAAAAAAAACACTGGAGCCATCATGAATAAGTTTAACGGGCTGAGCATGATGGCTCACACCTGTAATCCCAGAACTTTGGGAGACTGAGGCGGGAGAATTGCTTGAGCCAAGGAATTGAAGACCAGCCTGGGCAATGTAGCGAGACTTCGTCTCCCTCTCAAAATAAATAATAAATGAATTAAATAAATTAAAAACTAAAAAAAAAGTTAACTGGAAATATAAAAGTATAATACTTATCAACAACTAGACAGAAAGACTAGTTTGAGCTATAGGAAAATCTAAGAAATGTTACTTGCAGTTTTTGTATATAAAGTTACTGGTACAATTAACATGTTGGCCATATTCTGTCTTCTACTATAGATATTTACCTTTTTTACTTTTTTCAACTTAGAGATTATAAAACCTTCATGAATAGAGACTATGCTCCTTTCACCTTTGTACTTCTAATACACTCAGCACAAGGCCTTAAAATAAGCAAGTCCTCAAAACATATTTGATGAACACAATGATTAGGATGTTCAGATCAATGTAGCTGGGGTCAGGGTCACTGACGATAGGTTAAATAAATTTGGTATCTTTGTAGCACAGCAATATCTCTCAAAAACATATTAGAATCGTAAAGTAATTAGAATATTATTTATCAAAGAAACTGAACAGTATTCTTCTTAAGCAGTAACTTCGTGACCAGGAAGCAGGAGTCTTGATGTACATCTTCAACTTAAGCACATAAAACTAAACGTTAGACCTTGTGGTCTCACTGACCCATTTCTTTTTCAAGCAGAAAATTTTATTTTTCTCATTTCTCATTTCTTCCAACACTACTTTCCAGTAACACTACAATGTGACATGAGTATCACTTTTAACAAAAGTTTAAAGTGGAAAAAAAATTTTTTTAAAGGAGAAAGGTAAGTAAACAGTATTACCTAAAAATATAAACTGTTCTTCTGCAGGAAGTTTTTTGTGGTTGCCAGATTAAAGGAGATAACAGATAATCTTTTATGGCTTCTCATGTAACAGGTGAAATAATTGACTATTTAGAAAGTTCAGAAGACAACTATGCTTTAAGGCAATATTTACCTAAATGTATTTTTGAAGGACTAATATGTCTGTCAAAATGCTCTGTGAAGCTGGTGCGGTGGCTCATACCAGTAATCCCAGCACTTTAGGAGGCGGAGGTGAGAGGATTGCTTCAGTCCACGGGTTCGAGACCAGTCTGGGCAGTCTGTGAGACCTCATCTCTACAATAAATAATAAAATTAGCCGGGTGCAGTGGCACACATATGTAGTTCCAACTACTTGGAAGGTTGAGGCAGAAGGATTGCCTGAGTTCAACAGGCCAAGCCTGCGGTGGCCATGAGCATGCCACTGCACTCCAGCCTGGGTGACAGAGTGAGACTCCAACTCAAAAAAAGAAAAAGAAAAAAGATGCTCTGTGGAAGAAGTTTCATAGTCACATAACATGTCCTGTCTTGGAAAGTATGTGCATGCTTTGTATTCTCCTTCCCTTCGTATCTCCTCTGTGAGGCTAATTCTTCCACTTATGCTTTGGACCCTACCCACTTTCCACCTTCTCAGATACCCTACACTATCACTCACTCCTTTTGTCTTACATAGGCAGCTGCAACCCCTCATCTGGATCTTCTTTATTTGTTCTCAGACCCCCCTACTTAACCACACACCTCACTCCCTTTAGATACTGCCATCTTTCTATGCTTCCTGCTTCACTGTCTCAATTTCCTTTACTCCTCAATTTACTCCAATCTGGCTGCCTCCATAGAATACTCTATGGTCACCAATGATCTCCAAATTACAAAATCCAGTGACAATTCCTGATCTTCATTCCCTGTGATACTTTTGCAATGTTTGACAACAAAATCTTAGCCTCTCTTTTGAAATACTATCTTTTCTTGGCTGCCATAAGAACGTACTCTTCTAGTTTACTTTCAAGTTACCTTGGCTATTCCTTTGTCTCCTTTGTAAGCTTATCCTCTTCTACAGAAGAGTTAAGTACTGGAGTTTCTTAAAGTTCAGATCTAGAATTTCTCCTTTCTCATTTTACACAGTTTCAGTGATTACCCATAGGCATTTGAGTCAAAAATTTCTATATTTTGCCTAGATACCTCTTCCAAACTCTGGCCTATACGTCCACTGTCTATTAGGTATTTGCTTTTGGATACCCCGAAGGCATAAGACTCATCACATCTAAAGCCAGACTCATACTTTCCCCTCCAATCTTCTTCCAACTCCTCTCAGTAAATGGTACCACCATCCACCCAATTAAACAAACCAGTACCTTGGAGTCATCTTTACCCACTTTCTCTCATTCACACTCTCCTATTTGAACCATTACCAAATTTTCTCTATTTTATTTCCTAAATATTTGAAGATTCATCCTCTTGCCATCTAGTAAGTCTTGTCCCTCTCAACTTCTGTGTTTTCCTGTGCCACGTTCTGGATTAATTTCTCAGTATCAACTTCCAACTCATGAATTCTCTTTCATTGTAGCAAGTCTAGAGTTTATTATATCTATTAAATCCATTATTTCAATGATTACTTATCATTCAAAATTCTTCCCTCCTTCCCTCCCTCTTTTTCTTTCTTTCTTTCTTTCAGGTTTCACGCTGTTGCTCAAGCTGGAGTGCAGTGGCATGATCACGGCTCATCACAGCCTCAAACTCCTGGGCTCAGGTGATCCTTCTGCCTCAGCATCCAGGACAGGTGGGACTACAGGCATGTGCCAACACACCTGGCTAGTTTTTTTTTTTTTTTGTAGATGAGGTCCTGCTGAGTTGCCTAGGCTGATCTTGAACAACTGGGTTCAAGCAATTCTCTCGCCTCAGTCTCCCAAAGTGCTGGAATTACCGGTGTGAACCACCATGTATGGCCTTGTTCAAAATTTCTAACTGATTCTTTTAAACATTAATTTGTTTCTGTTTCACTTCTAACTTTTTTTGTTTTACATTTTCTTGCCCATCTTAAATGGAACTTATTCATTTGTATCTAAGCATATTAAGCATACTTTAAAATATTTAACACTTCTACAGAATTCATTTAGTCTGTAAAATTATGTTTTAACTGTTTATTTTGTTGGTTGTATTTCTTAGCATTAATTTATTTGCATTTTGGAATTTGGAATTTGGTTTGCAGATTCATGTTCATTTTAAAAGTTCTTGTTTGTTCTTTCTCTTTCATATTCTCTTTTCATTCTTCTTAACTTCCTCTATGCTTGTCTTCTTCCTGCCTAAATGCTTTGGTAATTCTTGCCTCCCTAGTTTCTGAGTCCTGTGTTGATACTGGGATTATTACAGATCTAGTTACTGGCAAGTTGCTAGACTGTTTTTTTGTGTTTGAATTCTCGGAGCTTGTAGCTAGTTACAGGCCACACCTCACATGGTAGTTAAAAGTTTGTTTTTTTCTTTCTGAGTAGGATCCAGCTGAAAAATAATAACAATAAGATGAAAGGGCTTTTTCTTATCCCAGCCTGTTGCCACTCTGAGGAGTCCCACTCTTGCTCCAGCTTTAAGCAATAAATTTGACTTTACCCCCATCTCATGTGGTCTACTTCTAGTCTTAACTACCCCCAAAGGAGTTGAATTCTCTGTTCTAAGACTAAGAGCTAAGCAGGCCTGTGGTTTCAGCCCCACTCAAGATTTTATGTTTCCAGTGTTTTGTTTTTGAATTGGGCAATAATTTTTCAAGTTTCTATTTCTATATTTCACCTATCACCACTATGTGATAAGGTGGTACATCAGAGTGTGAATTTACGCAACCACTTTGATTAAAAGTCTTTTTTTTTTTTTTAGTCAGAGTATCACTCTGTCACCCAGGCTGGAGTGCAGTGGCACAAGCATGGCTACTGCAGCCTCGACCCACTAGGCTTGGTGATCCTTCCACCTTAGCTTTCCAAGTAGCTGGGACTACAGGCATGCGCCACCATGCCTGGTTAATTTCTTTGATTTATTGTAGGGACAAGGTCTGGCCACGTTACCCAGGCTGGTCTTGAACTCCTGGGCTCAGGCAATCCTCTTAGCTTGGCCTCCCAAAGTGCTGGGACTACAGACATGAGCCACTATGCCCGGCACCGATTAAAAATCACTGATCCACTGTACGCACTACAGCCAGAATTATACTTTCAAAATGTAAGTCTGATTATGTCAACTCCCTGCTTCCTATCTCTTAGGATAAAAGCACAAATTCTTAAAGTCTGCAAGATCTGGCCCCTTTTAGCCTCTATGCTCCTTAGCTTCTTTAGCCCCTTATATTGCCATACTCCACACTCCTCCCTACCACAGGATCTTTGTATATTCTAGTCCCTGTACAGAAAATACTCTTTATATTCTTCTTTGTTATCCTTTTTTATTCAGTAGACTATTACTTATCCCTCTAGTCTAAATTCAGTTGCAATTTCTTCAAGGAAACCATCTGATCTAATTTGTCTAAGTCAAGATTTTTCTTTAAATGTCTTTACTGTACCATGCATATTTCGTTTTTTCTGCACCACTTGCCATAATTGCAATTTTACATGTATGTCTGTGATTATCATATTAATATCAGACCATAAGTTCCACTGGGGGCAAGAATCATTATCTGTGTTTACCATTGTATCACCAACTGATAGCTGCTGAATGACAAAGAAAATTCAAACTCTTCAAAGTGATATTTAAAGTATTCCAAACCATAGCTATAACCAACTCTTTCAATGTCTCCTCCACTATTACCAAGCAAGTAAGCTATGCTCGGGCCACTAGTGGTCTACTCACTATTTTTCAAATATGCCTTTATTTTCTGTCTCCAAACACTCATGGTTCAAACCATTGCCTGCCGCTTAGACTGCCCTTGCCATTAACTCTGCCTGCTGAAGTTCATCTCAAATGCCATCTCCTTCAAGAATCCTTTCCTTATCTCTTTATCTGCACCTCACTTATGGGATTAGTTTGTTCCCTGTCTTATTTGTATATGTGTCTTGTCACCTCTTCTAGGTTATAAGCTTTTTGATGGTAAAGACCACATAGTCATTTCCAGAACCACACAACAATCACTTAATATTTGTTGAACTGAATCTGGGCACAGATAATTAAACTTATTTTTGTTGGTTTGTAGAAGATAATTTTATTAGAAAATGACTATGTGGCATTTAAACTTCATCAAGCAAAGTGTTCATATAATTAAAAAAAACTTTTGAGTTATAAAAAACTTTTGAGTTATATAAAACTTTTGAGTTATATAAAACAAATGTTTGATTGCTTTGTGATGATGTATTAAAGTAAAAATAAGAACACACAGGGAGGAGAGAAGGACGTATTTTATGATTTCTAAAGTGGCACACAGTTATAAATAAAATCCTATCACTGTTTTATTTATCTCTTACGCTGTTAAATTTTAGAATATCCTAATTTCTAAATGGAGTAGCAACACTGAGATCTTAAACTTGTAGGAATTCTTGGGGGAGAGGGAGTGGCAGTAGGGCCATAAAGAGAGGGTAGAGTTGCTCCCTACTAGAGCTAGAAAACATACAAGTTAGAGGCTACAATGGTACTCTCACTTTGAGAACAAGCCGTATCACAGGGAAAATCTAAAGAGGGGTTTCCTTGAGTTGGCAGGTCTAAGTACATGGGTTGGTAGGTCAAAGGAGAGAGGACAGACATGAAGTTAAGTAATCTCAGGGCACAAGGCTCAGAGGGTACAGAATAGAAAATCCAATGGATATGCAAAAAAGAAACGAATGGAAAAGTTGCAAAACACAGAAACAATGGAAAAGACTCCCACTTGTCCTTTCTGCAGCAACACACCAAAACAGACTATATCTTTTTATGGGAAATACTATAAAAAGTGGTCTCTGTCTACAATATATTTATAATCTTGTTAAAGAGAACTCTTACATACTTGAAACAACTATCAGAGAGTCACAAGTAATCTTCAAATGCTGAAGTGATCACTGCAATCACACAAAATAATTGGGCAGAAGTGTCAATTTCATTCAATGAGTGAAAAACACAGGTACAGCTAAACAAAATTAATAAAAAAATAACCAAAAATTTTGAAGGCATCAAGTATGGAAAAAAGTTCTCAAGTACTAAAGCATTTCAAAACACAAATCCTTACGGTAAGCTTTTATTCTTTGCATTTCCACCAACTCTAAAAATAAACCTTTACTATTTTCCAGATTATAAAAAAGCCTTATTATTTTTGAAAAGTCTAACACCATACAAATACATAATATCAAAAGCCAACGTTCTGTATAGTCCTCCCTTGGGAGGTAACCAGTGTTATCAATTGGGTAAAACCCACTTTTTGATTACATGAGACAGTAATAGCAGAGCTGCCCTGAACAACCTTATACTAATTATTTAAATTTCTCCTTTTGCCTCCCCCCACTCCTACTGCACTGCTCAGGAAACAGGAAAAGAAAAGAAAAAAAAAATCCCAAACACATGCTGATCCTCCAAAACAGGCAATCCAAAAATAAGATTGAGTCCTGAAAAAAAATCCTAAAAAATCCTAGGGTCCCTGGGCAAAATTGTGACACTGAAGAGGCAGAAACACATTTCTTTTAATTGTCCTCACTTATCGAATTTTTTTTTCTTTCAAAGATTAAAAGAGCCTACCTAACTATCCATGTTTTTTAGCCTTGAAAAAAGAATTTTGCAAAAGTTGAGGCATTTTGTAGGGTCAAAAAGTAAGAAGTGTTAAGAACAAACAGAAAACACCTACAATGATGAAGATATGTTAAGGAGGCACAGGAGCGAACAAAAAGCTCACAGTGGGCAAAGGTGGAATAATCTGAGCAACAAATAAAGTAGTATTGGGTTATAACTCAAAGCATTAAAAATAAATGTCCACAAGTCCATACTGCTAAGAATAAATTAGTAAATACAAAAATGGGGACAGACAAATTTCCTTTGGAGAAGAATTCCAAACAATTTATGTAAATATTCTGCTCTCAAGAAAGTGGAACATAATTCTACCAGCTCTTCAAGTATGGGCTATACAGAGTGATGTCCTTCTGAAGAGTACAGTATGGAAAGAGTAACTTTATGGTGGAGAAACCTGACATATACTTCTTCAACCAGGTGATCAAGGGCAACACCAACATGATTAACTATGTTGATAGTATGTAATTTTGATATGATGTGACGAGAATGACACTTTAACTCTGTGTTCTTCCTATCCAAAAGCCACAACCATAGTCTGATTAGGAAAAACACATCATAAAAATCCGGGCTCGGTGGCTCAGCCTGCAATCCCATGCTTTGGGAGGCTGAGGTGAGTGAACTGCCTGAGCCCGCGGGTTCGAGACCCGCCTGGGCAACTTGGTGAGACCTCATCTCTACAATAAAATAAAATAAAAATTAGCGGGGCATGGTAGTGTGTGCCTGTAGTTCCAGCTACTTGGAAGGCTAAGGCGGAAGGATCGCCGGAGCCCAGCAGGTCGAGGCTGCAGAGGCCAGGAGCGTGCCACTGGCACTCCAGTCTGGGCAACAGAGTGAGACTCCAACTCAAAAAAAAAAAAAATCCCAATTGAGCAACATTATACAAAATATCTGACCAGTACTCCTAAAAATTGTCAAGGTCATCAAAACCAAGAATGGTCTGTGAAATTGTCACAGCAAAGATCCTAAGGAGACATAATGACTAAATATAATGTGGTATCCTGGATAGGATTCTGGAAGAGAAGGAGGACAGTAGGTAAAAACTAAGGAAACCTGAATAAAGTATGGACTTCAGTTAATAGTAATAACATTGATGTTGGTTCATTTATTTTGACAAATGTACTATACTACCAGGTTAATGATAGAGAAAACTAGGTGTGGGGTATATGGGAACTCTTTACTATCTCTGCAACTTTTCTGTAAATCTAAAACTATTATGAAAAAAATTTTGATTGTAAAAAAAACTTCAAAATCTATGAAAAGAAAAATGTATCATTTTCTTGGATTGACTTTTAACTTTTAAACATAAAAGTCAACTCTTCCTGAATTAATAAAAATAGTGTAATACTAATTAAAAATATTGTTTAAATGACATATAAGAAATGGATATGCTAAAACAAAATACTGAAAGTTAATTGGGAATCTGACGCCAGGTGTAGTGGCTCATGCCTGTAATCCCAGCACTTTGGGAGGCCAACACTGAAGGAATACTTAAGGACAGGAATTTAAGACCTGGGCAACACAGCAAGATCTGTCTCTATAAAAAGCAATAATAAATAAGTAAATAATTTGGTATACTTAATGTTTTCACAACCATGGTACTGCTGTGGCTTTGAGATTTTCGCTTTCAAGTTCCTTTTTTGGTAAAAGACTAATATTGTTAAAACACTGTATATCTTGCAAGATTATTTTGGTTTATTTGAAGAGGGACTGCTGTTTCCATTTATCCTCCAAGCTTAAACCCAGAAAGATTACTTGTTATCCCTTTCCTCAGCAGATGAGAACGTTTTCAAGAGGTTTTCCTGCCATCCATAATATAACGTGTAGATCTTTTTCTGGAGAGATCTATTATAATTGGAAAGTATCTATTTAAATTAATTCTACAACTTTATATATATAAGCAATTTTTTTGAATATATATATATATTTTTTGAGTTGGAGTCTCACTCTATCACCCAGACTAGAGTGCAGTGGCCGCTCCCGGCCACCGCAGCCTCAACCTGCTGGGCTCCGGCGATCCTTCCGCCTCAGCCTTCCAAGTAGCTGGAACTACAGGCGCACGCTACCACGCCCGCCTCATTTTGATTTGTTGTACAGATGAGGTCTTGCCAAGTTGCCCAGGCGGGTCTCGAACCACGGGCTCAGGCAATCCACTCACCTCAGCCTCCCAAAGGCGCGGGATTACAGGCTGAGCCACCGAGCCCGGCTACCTCAAGACCTTTTATAAGGGCACTAATCCTATCCATGAGGGCATAGTCCTCATGGCCTAATAATCATATCCTAAAGGCCCCACTTACTAATACTGTTACCTGATAGTTAAGTTTCAACATGAATTTTGGAGGAGATACAAACATTCAAACCATAGCAAATACTAAACATAATTATTTAACAAATATCAAAGGCAAGTCTGACCCTGGAACTCACACAAGTACCTCTCAGAAGTGCTTACTAGAGGCCAGGCTTGGTGGCTCAGCCTGTAATCCCAGCACTTTGGGAGGCCGAGGTGAGTGGATTGCCTTAGCCCACGGAATCAAGACCAGTCTGAGCCGGGCTTGGTGGCTCAGCCTGTAATCCCGCGACTTTGGGAGGCTGAGGTGAGTGGACTGCCTGAGCCCGCGGGTTCAAGATCTGCCTGGGCAACTTGGCGAGATCTCATCTCTACAATAAATCAAAAATTAGCCGGGTGTGGTAGCGCGCACCTGTAGTTCCAGCTACTTGGAAGGCTGAGGCGGGAGGATCGCCGGAGCCCAGCAGGTTGAGGCTGCGGTGGCCGGGAGTGGCCACTGCACTCCAGTCTGGGGGACCGAGTGAGACTCCAACTCAAAAAAAAAAAAAGACCAGTCTGGGCAACTTGGCGAGACCTCATGTCTAAAATAAATAAAAAATTAGCTGGGTGTGGTAGCGCGCACCTATAGTTGCTGCTAACTGGAAGGCTGAGGCGGAAGGATCACTGGAGACCAGCATGTTGACACTGGGGTGGCCGTGAGTGTGCCACTGCACTCCAGTCTGGGCGACAGAGTGAGACTCCAACTCAAAAAAAAAAAAAAAAAGTGCTTACTACAGGGGGACACGGTGGCTCATGCCAGTAATCCCAGCACTTTGGAAGGTAGAGGCGAGAGGATTGCCTGAGTCCCGGGGTTCGAAACCAGCCTGGGCAACTGGGCAAGACTCTACAATAAATCTAAAAATTAGCACGAGCCTGTGGTTCCAGCTACTTGGAAGGCTGAGGTGGAAGGGAAAAAAAAGCATATATCCATAATATTCCTGCTATGTTGTAAGTACTTTTTTTTTTGAGTTAAGAGTCTCGCTCTGTCTCCCAGGCTGAAGTGCAGTAGCATAGTCTCATACTCTATTCTGACTCTTTTACTGCCCATGCTTCCACAATCCATTCACCTGGTCTAGTAGGAATGTTGTGAATAGCACTTGGAGTACACACATGTCCCTGTCCCCTGAGAGTCCACAGGAGAAATCCTTTTGGTTTCAATATGAGGAGTAATTGTACTTTCTCTGAAAAATTTGTTGCTATTTAACCTTATAAATTATGTAAATCCTACAAACGAATGAGTCTTACGGTAGAAATAGCTCCCTTGTGACTTATACTAGAATTGGGTGTTTTCTTCAAACGTCTTCATTCTCCAAAGTTTGGATCGCTCTCTTCTGTCCCTGCTCTCAATCCACGGGCTTTGAGAACCTCTTTAGGAAAGAGAGATGCTTATTACAAAAGTGTGGGATACTTAGAAATGATGTGCAAGCAGATAAAAGTGTGAGCCCCTGCTCACTTAGGATCATGTTATCATCTTCAAGTCTGTTGACAGAATTTACAGTTAAATTAGTAGAGCACCTCCGGTACGCATTTTGTGTACCAACTTCAAACCTTTTATTTTCCAAAGCTTATTTTCCCCTTTCTTATTTTAACTTAATTTTCTTTCAATTTATTTAAAATTTGTTTTATTTTGTGTTTCTGTACACTATTATAACCATCTTATATCTTTTATAAGATAAAATTAGGTAGAAATAATCTATAGATAAGAAGGATCCACTTTGGGGAGGGGCGTGAATACTTTAATGAACTATGTGCCCTTTCTAATACTATCCAGATTTTAAAAAAAAACAAAACACAAAACCATGTCTCAATTACTGCAAAAGAAAAGAGAGAGAAAAAAAAAAGAAACCCCAAAAACTAGGATCTGAAGGAAAGTGAGAAAGCAGGACTTATTGAGAGGACAGCTCCCACAGCAGGAGGGGACCCAAAGGGGCTGCCCTGAAGTAATCTTAATCAATTGATTTTAACTGTATTTTACTGGGAGAAAAATCAGCCTTTACAGTAGGAAAAACTGTGAAATAGAAACTATTTTAAAAGGAAAAATTGCTGTTTTAAAATAAATATTACTGGCTGGGTGCAGTAGTTCATGCTTACAACAGCACTTTGGGAGGTTGAGGCTAAAGGACTGCTTGAGATCAGGAGTTTGAGACCAGACTAGGCAACATAGCAAGACCTTGTGTTAACAAAATAAAAATTTTAAAAAAATTAGCCAAGCCGGGTTCGGTGGCTCAGCCTGTAATCCCATGCCTTTGGGAGGCTGAGGTGAGTGGATTGCCTGAGCCCACGGGTTCGAGACCCGCCTGGGCAGGCGAGACCTCATCTCTACAATAAATCAAAAAATCAGCTGGGTGTGGTAGCGCATGCCTGTAATTCCGGCTACTCGGAAGGCTGAGGCGGAAGGATGGCCGGAGCCCAGCAGGTCAAGGCTGCGGTGGCCGGGAGCGGCCACTGCACTCCAGTCTGGGCGACAGAGTGAGACTCCAACTCAAAAAAAAAAAAAAAAAATTAGCCAGTGTAGTGGTGCACCTGTAGTCCCAGCTACTTGAGATGTAAGGCAGAAGGATCACCTGAACCCACGAGACTGAGCTGTGGTGATGAGCCATGATGGTGCCACTGCACTCCAGCCTAGGCGACAGAGTGAGACCCCAACTAGAAATAAAATAAAAACTACCATAAAATTAATATTAATAAAACGTTACCACTGCAACAATTAGGTAAGAATGATTTAAACAGCTTCAACAAAATTTAAGTAAATTTACTGCTTACTCTGGAATTACAAAGTAGCTTACTGACTTAACAAATACTTAAAAATTCTTTTTGTTAAAATGGGTAGTCTATTTTCATAGGTGGCCTCCTTCTGCCATATTCCCCAGGAGAGCGTTTTAAAATACTGCCATAGAAGCAAGATATAGGCCGGGCTCAGTGGCTCAGCCTGTAATCCCATGCTTTGGGAAGCCAAGGTGAGTGGATTGACTGAGCCCGCAGGTTCGAGACCCGCCTGGGCAACTTGGCGAGACCTCTTCTCTACAATAAATCAAAATGAGCCGGGCGTGGTAGCGCACCCCTGTAGTTCCAGCTACCTGGAAGGCTAAGGCGGAAGGATTGCCGGAGCCCAGCAGGTCGAGGCTGCAGTGGCTGGGAGCAGCCACTGCACTCCGGACTGGGCGACAGAGTGAGACTCCAACTCAAAAAAAAAAAATAAAAAGAAGCAAGATATACACAATAATGATTCACAAAGACAATCTCACCACACCCCAAATACTTATCACACAGATATTATCAGTGACACATCAATGACTGAGAAGCAACTTGCCAATAAGATTTTGCCAGAGAGATAACAGCTAGGGAAGCTTGGCAACACAGTGTTTTTTAACAATGCTATTCTAAGATACTCAGAACACTTGACTAATACAATTGGGGAAATTTGGTTTCCAACACTGTACAGAATGTACCATCCTGGGACATTCAAAAAGAAAGGATTAGGAAGTCAAATTTATTATAGAAACATTGCCTAGTTTCATTCATCTACTTATGTCCTTGATCACTAAAAACCACCTATTGGGCAAGTGATCATTCATTTCACTAGCAGTTGGACTATGTAAGAATAATTCTGAATGGTGCAGACTACTCATAAAAAAACTCTTACACATGTCAAACAGAAGTGGGTGGAGTGATACATGAAGGAAGTAGTCAGCCTAGCACTGTTTGACCTGGAGCAATGTGACTTCCCTGAGTTACCATGTCATGAAAGATGAGCAGAAAGAAAAAAATCCCAAGAACGACTCTTTTATGTTCTTCAGTGAGTCCTGGATTGGCATCCACTAATGCCCATCTATTTCCCCAAGTCACATCACCCTTGACTAGCTAGCCATAATTCCTTAAAAATGAGACAAGGTCTGGCTCAGTGGCTCAGCCTGTAATCCCAGCACTTTGAGAGGCCAAGGCGAGTAGACTGCCTGAGCCCGGGGGATTGAGACCAGCCCTGGCAACTTGGCGAGACCTCATCTCTACAATAAAAGTCAAAAAACTTAGCCAGGCACAGTAGCGCGCGCTGGTAGTTCTGGCTACTTGGAAGGTTGAGGTGGAAGGATCGCTGGAGCCCAGCAGGTTGACGCTGGGGTGGCTGTGAGTATACCACTGCACTCCAGCCCGGGCAACAGAGTTAAGACTCCAACTCAGAAAAAAAAAAGAGTCAAGATGAGACTTACTTTTTTTTCTATGTTATAAATATATAGATTAGAGAACTCCTATCAGTCGTTCCGAAAACATAACGAAATAGGATTTAAATGCTGCTATCTGATAAGCTGTGTTTTATTTATTTATTTGAGTCACTGCCCAGGCTGGAGTGCAGTGTGGCATACACACAGCTCACCATGGCCTTGACCTCCAGGGCTCAGGTGATCCTTCCACCTCAGCCTCCTGAGTAGTTGGGACTACAGGCACATACCACCATGCCCGGCAAGGTGTCACCACATTGTCCAAGCTGGTCTTGAACTCCTGGGGCTCAAGCAATCCTCCCACATCAGCCTCCCAAAATTAACAGGCATGAGTCACTACACCAGGCTGATTAGCTATTTTAAGATTCACGGTCCAAGTATGACTTCCACTGATTTTTTTTTTCTTCAGGTCTTAGTTCATGAATCCACACTAACAGTGTCTTGTTTGGATGATATTTCAGATTCCTAGGGAAAACATGCAATTTCATTGCTTGGTTACTCCAAATCTTCAGTCTGAGGTTTTTCCCAATTAACACTTTCTCCTTGCTCTATTTAACATATTTTTTTTGAAGTTATACTCTTGGTAACTTAACCCATCAGAATGCTGCTGTAACTCCCTGACAACATATCTATGGGTTATAGAAACTTCAACTTTTATTTTTAAACTTCTATTTTGAAAATGGAAGAAGTAGGCCGGGCTCGGTGACTCAGCCTGTAATCTCGCGCTTTGGGAGGTCGAGGTGAATGAATTGCCTCAGCCCGCGGGTTCGAGACCCACCTGGGCAACTTGGTGAGACCTCATCTCTACAATAAATCAAAAAAATTAGCCAGGTGTGGTAGCACATGCCTGTAGTACCAGCTACTTGGAAGGCTGAGGCAGAAGGATCACTGGAGCCCAACAGGTCAAGGCTGCGGTGGCCGGGAGTGGTCACTGCATTCCAGCCTGGGTGACAGAGTGAGACTCCAACTCAAAAAAAAAAAAAGAAAGAAAATGGAAGAAGTATATCACTCTTAGGACTAAGTTCCATTTTTCTAAAATGACTTTCATGTTTAATTTAAAAAACAGATTTCCACTCTGAGAATCATTAAAAGACCTATTTGACTTCTAAAACTGCTTGTCTTTGTAAAGCAGTATGAATGTACTTCTGAGAAACCATTTTTGCATGATAGTAGTTATCAAATGTCGTCTCACCGGCTCGGTGGCTCAGCCTCTCAGCCTGTAATCCCACGCCTTTGGGAGGCTGAGGTGAGTGGATTGCCTGAGCCCGCAGGTTCGAGACCCGCCTGGGTCTCTACAATAAATAAAAAAATTAGCTGGGCGTGGTAGTGCGCCTGTAATTCCGGCTACTCGGAAGGCTGAGGCAGAAGGATCGCCAGAGCCCAGCAGGTTGAGGCTGCGGTGGCCGGGAGCGGCCACTGCACTCCAGTCTGGGTGACAGGGGGAGACTCCAGCTCAAAAAAAAAAAAAAAAAAAAGAAAGAAAGATAAATTGCCCTGTGATAATAAGTAATGCTCAGTATAAGAAAAAAAAATGTGCTTTAGAAAACTTGTATCTCTTTTTTTTTTGAGTGGGAGTCTCACTCTGTCACCGAGGCTGGGGTGCAGTGACACGCTCACGGCCACCCCAGCGTCAACCTGCTGGATTCCGGCAATCCTTCCGCCTCAGCTTTCCAAGTAGCTGGAACTACAGGCGCGCGCTACCACACCCGGCTAATTTTTGATTTATTGTAGAGATGAGGTCTCACCTAGTTGCCCAGGCGGGTCTTGAACCCGCAGGCGCAGGCAATCCACTCACCTCAGCCTCCCAAAGCGCTGGGATTACAGGCTGAGCCACCAAGCCTGGCCTGTTTTGAATTTTTATTGTAGAGACAAGGTCTCACCAAGTTGCCGGGGCTGGTCTCAAACCACTGGGCTCAGGAAATCCACTCGCCTCGGCCTCCCAAAGTGCTGGGATTACAGGCTGAGCCACTGAGCCTGGCATTGACTCATTTTTTAGGAATTATGACTACCTATTCAAGGATGATGTGACTTGGGGAAATAGATGGGCATTAGTGGATGCCAATCCAGGATTCACTGACGAACATAAAAGAAAAAAAGAATTGGTTAAAAGAGAGGGACAGCCGGGCTCGGTGGCTCAGCCTGTAATCCCGCGCCTTTGGGAGGCTGAGGTGAGTGGATTGCCTGAGCCCGCGGGTTTGAGACCCGCCTGGGCAGGCGAGACCTCATCTCTACAATAAAATCAAAGAATCAGCCGGGCGTGGTAGCGCATGCCTGTAATTCCGGCTACTCAGAAGGCTGAGGCGGAAGGATCGCCGGAGCCCAGCAGGTCGAGGCTGCGGTGGCCGGGAGCAGCCACTGCACTCCAGTCTGGGTGACACAGTGAGACTCCAACTCGAAAAAAAAAAAAGAGAGAGGGACAGAGAGGAGAGATTCTAGCACAGACCAGATACATAATCCTATCTTGAGCTCCTAACGCAGTGTCTGTCACAGTTCAAGTACACACAAAATATGTGTTTAATAAATGCATGATTAAAAGATGACTAAGTTTCAAGAGCACATCAATGATCAAAGACGACTATAAATAAAGACTGAATATTCGCAAAAAGCCAGATGTTTAGCCAGATGAGTCCCAATTTTTCAAATGCTGTAATGATCATTCTCAGACACAAAATCTTTTGAAATTCTTAAATTTATTTTAGGATCTGAGAACCATCGTTTTGAATAGTCCCAATTATGGCATTATTGTTTCTTTTTTCTTTCTAAAATAAACAGTTTGATGTTTTGTAAGAAGCTAAAACGCTGTTTAGTGACGAAAAAGGAAAAAAAGACTGTATTTTATTAACTCTAAAGTAGAACTATAGAGCCATGAATAATTTCTACCTCTGAATGAGATTTTAAGAAAAGATTATTAACATTGATTATTATTATTATTATTTTGAGTTGGAGTTTCACTCTGTGACCCAGGCTGAAGTGTAGTGGCACGCTTGTAGCCACCACAACCTCGACCTGCTGGGTTCAGGAGATCCTTCCACCTCAGTCTTCCAAGTAGCTGGAACCAGAGGTGCAAGCCACCACATCCAGCTAATTTTTTTTTGTTTATTGTAGAGATGAGATCTCACCATGTTGCCCAGACTGGTCTCAAACCCCTGGGCTCAGGCAATCCCCAAAGTGCTGGGGTTACTGGCATAAGCCACTGTGCCCAGTTGATTAGCATTATTAAAACAAGGACCTAGATGTCAAAGTTTGCTACTTATAAGGTCCTGATAGTCTTTGAATAGAGTATTTCTTAAATATTCTCCTATTTTAAAAAAAATGGTTTGTAATGTCCTGTGTAGAGTTCTTATAAGACTTTGTAATAAGCCAATGCCTGTTTTTATATATTTTAATTCTATGAATTTCTACATTCTGTTTTCTATTTTTATTGTGCATATCTAGAAATAAATTGATCATGTTATATTTACCTTCTACTCAATAAATTTGCTAAACTCACATTTTTTTTCAAATGATCTGTCAGTAGATAATTTCTATTTCCAGGCTTTTTCCTTAGATATATATAAACACATGCACAGTAATTTCATTTTAAATAAAATGAACTCATCCCATACATTTTGTTTCAGCTTGTCTTTTTCATGTATCATGGACATCTTTCTATGTTAGTAATGTAAATTCGCCTCCAGTTTCAGTTGACTTTTGTACAATTTCCAGTTTTTTGCTATTACAAAGATTCAACAAAAATTTATATATATTTATGTGCCTATACAAATATCTCTGCAGAATGTATTTCTGGAAGTGGAACTGATAAATCACTGGATATTTTGAATAGATATTTTGAATAGTCAGTACCAAACTGATTCCATAAAGCTAAGCTAACTTGTAGTCCCACTTATAGCACTAGATAAACTATTCTAGCTGCTTTCCTTGTAGTCAATCGAAGACGAGAGGCAGAAACTGGGAGAAAAGGGAGTTTATTTCTGCAACCAGGTTACAGGGAGATAGTATCATTACCAAAAACTTACTCAAGGGCAGTACCACTTATTCAGAATTTATGTTTCATAGCTCCTCACCCATCCCCAAGGATAAATTAACAAGGGCATGACACAAGATCTCTTAAGCATCTTTCAACCTCCCCCTAAACCGAATTAAGGCCTATGGGCAGTTTTGGCATGACCCAAGATCTCCTAATCTAGCGTTTTAGAGTAACTTCTTTTTGGAATTTACAACCACATGAACTTTAAATTTTATAGTTTTTTAAGGGGGAATAGAAAGTTACAACAATCAAAGAAGTTACCTTGGTACATTTAGATAAACGGCTTTGAATCAAACATGCAAAATATAAGAAAACCTTTTCCAGAGCCTTGGCCTATAACAGTATGAGAGTGTGCCTAGTTAATGTTTTCCAACATCTATGATAAGAATATTTTATACAATAAAACAAATACTGTATACACAAATAATACTTCATTTATCTGAACACTGCTCAGATATGTTTCATATGAATAAATTTCAAGATAAGCAATAAAATTTAAAATCATCGTGAAGGAAGCTTTTTAAAAAGAATTTTATTATTCCTGTCTTCTTAAACTGAATAGTTACTGCTTATGATTTTCCTTATAATTACAAATTTTCAAAAAAATTTACAATTTGCCTGTCTTCTGAAATAGAATAAGCACAGTTGAAGATTTTATGATTTTGAGCATTACATATTATATGCTTTTTGAATACAGTAATGGCCATTGAGGCTGCACGCCAGAAGGCCAAACTAGACCCAGATGGCTATACCTTTTGGCTTCTTATGGCAGCGTTTATCTTTCATGGGCAGCAGTCTCTTCTCCCTAGTGTAAGCATGACTGCCTCTAGCAGTAATGTCATCCCTCTACCTTCATCCCATGCATACAAACTCTAATGTAGTGCTTCTCAGACTGTTGTGGATGAGAGAACTGTGTCTAAAAAAGGAGAAAGGTTCTAAGCAAAGGCCTGAGAAAAGTCTCCTGTAATTGATGTACTTAGGCTTTGAAGTTAAATAGATCTGCTCTACCACTTTCAGCTTGTGCCCTTGAACAAGCTGACTGTTTTCTCGTATGTAAAACGGAGATAATGTCTACCTCATAAGATTCTTGAGTACTAAATGAGAAAATGAATATCAAGAGCTTGCTACATAGCAGATACTCAACTGCTTGTTACTACAGTACCACGATTATTATATTGATTATTATTACTACTAACTACTCATGAATTTTGTGGTATAGATTTTAGCTCTTTTTTTTCCTGAGTTGGAGTCTCAGTCCATTGCCCAGGATGGAGTGCAGTGGCACACTCACAACCACCCCAGCATCGACCCACTGGGCTCAGGTGATCCTTCTGCCTCAGCCTTCCAAGTACCCATAACTACAGGTATGCGCTATCATACCAGCTAATTATTTTATTTATTGCAGAGATGAGGTCTTGCCAAGTTGCCCAGGCTGGTCTCGAACCCATGGGCTCAGGTAATCTCGCCTCGGCCTCCCAAAGTGCTGAGATCACAGGCTTGAGCCACCATGCCTGGCAGATTTTGACTTTTTATAGGTCTTTTTTGGTTTTGATTTCTTGGCTATCCTTCATATGGATCAGGTTGCAAGACGTCTGCTCTCCATAAACATGGTGTATTTTATTTTCACTTATTTTCTTTATGGTTGCAATGTTATGAAATACATTCAAATTTATCAATTAACTTTTTGTTCTTCAAATAAAACTATTCTTTTAAATTATAATTCATCCAAAAATACATTTAAAAGATAAAGACAAACTTGAATAGCTGGGACTACAGGTGCATACCACTGTACTCAGCTTGGAAAACTGTTTTTATACTTTCATCTTTTCCTGAATTTTCTATAATAAGCATTTTTATTTTGATAATCAGGGGGAAAAGCCCACTGAAAATAAGTACAAAAAAAACATGAAACAGCTAAACCCTTAATTGTGAGAGAAAATTACTTAATATGGGTAAATCTGAGGAAATAATCAGGATTTAATTTTTAGGCAGTCAGTGATATATATATATATATATATATATATATATATATATCCTACATTTAAAAAGCTTACATATGACTAATACATGTGACTCTTTACACATCCTTAATGTGATTTAATACCTTGTACCCAGAAAAATGACATAAATATGGTAAAGATACATTTTGTGGAATGTACAGAGTTTGATAACTAAAAGTACTTATAAATTTACCAAGTTCTCAAATATGTAATATTATTACAAGGCTTAAGCTTGGATAGACTGGATCTCATAAGTAAATGATTACTGGATTCAACAGCAATAAGAAAAGTATTATCCTTGTATTAATACAACAGTTCTCAAACTACATGAAAACCCTTTTGGTTCAAGCTTATTTTATAAATATTAAAATTTTAGAGACAAACAGAAGATATAGGAATAGCACAATATGCTAGATCTCTTTTAAATTTATTTTCATTCAAGCACATTTGAGGAGCAAACCAGACGTAAATTCTCTTCATTTGTTCCTTTTGCCCACTATCAATCAAAATATACATAAAACCAAAACGTGATGAAAAATGCTATGTTAATAATTCAACACCAAATTAAATTTAAACTCAAAAATAACCAAATTAAGTGGAACAGCCTTGGTTCAGATGAGCAGATGACTAGAATGAACTCTCTAAGTAAAGCAGTAAGCAAGCTAGACAACACTATCAACATAACATATTAAGTCACCAAACATGACTTAATCTCATACACAGCCTCACCCCAGAGGAAAATTCATTGTTTCAAATTGTTCAAAACTAATGATACTAAATGACATGCCCAATATTAGATATATTTGATTTAAACAAAGATATTTAAATTCATTTATTTATTACCAGTTAGGAAAACAAAAATGTATTTGTTTAACAAAAAGTATACTTTGTATATTTAATTGATTTTATAACATGATACTTCACAACTCAAAATAAAGAGGTAATTCACTTTTTTTTTTTTCAGGGTATTGGTTAGGCCACTGGCTGTGAAGTTAGACTTTTGGGGCATAAATTCTGGTTCTGACTCTTGCTGGTTGTAAAACCATTGGCAAGTTACTTAACCTCTCTGGGCCTCAATTTCTTCACCTGCAAAATGAGGAAAATTAAGGCCTTTCTTCAGGATTAAATGAGATAATTTATGTATATTAGCAGATATACAGTGACTGCTTAATAAATATCAATGATCATAATAACAAATGCATTTAAAGGCTATCATTTGTTTTTAATCTCATCAGGTCAACCTTTGATGTGCAACAGAAAACAGTAATTGTTTAATTTTTTTTTATCTGTCTTTTTGAGTCACAGTCTCAATCTGCCGCCCAGACTGGAGCGCAGTGACTTCATCTCGGCTCACTACACCCTCAACCTCCTGGGCACAGGCAATCCTTCCTGAGTAGTTGAGACTACAGGTATGCACCACCATGTCTGGCTAATTTTTTATATTTTGTAGAGACAATGTCTTGCTATGTTGCCCAGGTTGGTCTTCAACTCCTAGGCTCAAGCAATCCTCCTACCTTGGCCTCCCAAAGTGCTGGGATTACAGGCATGAACCTCCATGCCCAGCCAATTTTTTATCTTAAAACAAAGATATTTCAGTTAAATAATTATAAAGTCACTCAAAGATAAATTGATTTGGTATTACATATTAACACCAAATCAGCTGGGAGTTTCAGAAAAGGGACTATTATTATTTAATACTTGTTCTTCCCATATCTATCTCAGTGCTTAGCCCACATAAATGCTCAATACAGGTTTATAGAATTTACTTGGTAAACAGTTTAGCAATGGAAAATGGCTCAACCAAGAACGCAACCATCTATATTTGCTAATTAGATATTTTGAGCATATAAACTAGAGCCTCTCTGTAGGAGACAGCATGAGATAGTACAAACAACACTAATCTTGAAATCACCAAATATGAGTACAAATATTTTTTTTAAATTAGTTGGGTGTGGTGGTGTGAGCTCATAGTACCACCTACCTAGGAAGCTGAGACAGAAAGACTGCTGAGTTAGAGGTCACAGTGAGCTACAAATGTGCCACTGTACTCCAGCTTGGGTGACAGAGTGAGACCCTGTCTCAAAAAAAAGAAAAGTAAACTGGGAAAAATAACAAGTTTTTTACTTTCCATTTCAATATTTAAAAAAATTACTCAGTGTTATGCAACTATAGTCCCAGTTATTTGGGAGGCTAAGGTAGGAGGATTGCTTGAGCCTAAGAGTTTGAGTTCAGCCTGGGCAACATAGCAAAAACTTCTTAAAAAATACACACATATACAAGATAGATAGATAGATAGATAGATAGATAGATGGGTAGATAGATAGATAGGGATAGGCAGATAGACAGATAAACATATAGTTTGGATGTTTGTCCTGTTCAAATCTCATGTTGAAATGTGATCCCCAGTATTGAAGGTAGGGCCTAGTGTGTCTGGGTCCTGGGGGTGGATCTCTCATGAACAACTTGGTGACATTCTTGCAGTAATGAATGACTTCTTGCTCTACTGGTTCACACGAGAGCTGGTTGTTTAGAAGAGCCTGGGACCTCCTTCTCTCTATTGCTTCAGCTCTAATCATGTGACATGCCTGATCCCTCTCTTACCTCCCACTATAATTGTAAGTGTCCTGAGGCCTCAACAGAAGGCAGGCAGAGGTCAGTGCCATGCAGAACTGTGAGACAAATCCTTTTTCTTCATAGATTACCCTGCCCCAGTTATTTCCTTATAGTAACTCAAAACACACTGATGTATATACAGGGGGTGCTAAAAACGTATACACATTTTTTTTTTTTGAGTCAGAGTCTCACTTTGTTGCCCATGCTGGAGTGCAGTGGCACACTCATGGCCACCACCTGCTGGGCTCAGGCAATCCTTCCGCCTCAGACTTCCAAGTAGCTGGAACTACAGGTGCACACTACCATGCCCAGCTTATTATTTATTTATTTTTTTGATTTATTGTAGAGACGAGGTCTCACCAAGTTGCCTAAGCTGGTCTCAAACCCCTGAGCTCAGGCAATCCTCCCGCCTTGGCCTCCCAAAGTGCTGGGATTACAGGCTTGAGCTAGTGCGCCTAGCCTTATATACACATTTTAAGAACTGTTATCTATGTATTACTCTTTGAAGTTGAATTAAGGTAGCAATAAGTAATATGGCATTTGCTCAACCGTGCTTCCGCCATTTTCTTTGACTGTCCTGTCTGTTGCTTGGTGATACTAGCATTCATTTGATTAATGCCATCTTTTGAGCGAATATCATTCTTAAAATGTGTATACATTTTTTGGCACCCCTGTATGTATATGTATGCGTGTGTGTGTGTGTGTGTGTGTGTGTGTGTGTGTGTGTGTGTGTGTGTACACATGCATATACTCTGTATCCTTTTGCTATATATATGAAAAAGAAAAGAGGTACGCAAACAGCTTTTCAGAGCAGATATGAGAGAAGTATATTCCTCAAAGCAATAGTAGTACCACGACATCTAAGTTTTTTGGGACATAAGGAACAAGATATTCTACCTTTAAAATCAGCCTTTATGAGATAGACTCAAGTTATATAATTATAGAGAGAAGAGTATTTAAAAGCAGTATAATCAAAATTCTACTTCAATATGTAATCTAACATTTGCTGTTGTAAACATGATAAGGTATTATAAATTTCTTTCCTATTTTAACTTTACTGAAACATAATTTCAACCACAGTTAGTGACAAACTCCACAGCATTTCTATAGTTTGGGCAAAAAAAATATAACCAGGATTATATACACACAAAAACATTTGAGTAT
Source organism: Cephalopachus bancanus (assembly GCA_027257055.1). Taxonomy (NCBI): domain Eukaryota; kingdom Metazoa; phylum Chordata; class Mammalia; order Primates; family Tarsiidae; genus Cephalopachus; species Cephalopachus bancanus. Next base: position 476,868 of record JAPVLO010000083.1, on the reverse strand, counting down.
ACTTTACTGTATCTTAGATACTTTATGGTATGAAAACTTTTACAAGAGGCTATGTAAATCAATGGAAAGAAATAAAATAACTAGAGTGGTAGAAAAAAATGAGAACACATTGCCAAGTAAAGCTCTGCCAAATGACTTTTAATGGCTAATACCCTTGCCCCATTTTCTTTCATTGTAGTAAAACCAACCAAGAGATGGCAATCAAAACAAATTCTACAGTGTTTCCACCAGACTACTTTCTATGCAATGCTCCAAGCATGCTGTAAAAATGGAAGCATTCAGTGCTGATGTCAGTCATAATTCTTTTAAATTACATTATAAATTTTCATTCTGCTGAAGCCACTTTAACCAATTCTCAGTTATCAAGAGAAATAAGGAGCAGAGTTTTGAACAGCTAGCAAGATTAACTAAAATGATATGTTTTTCCCCCCATACGACCTCTATTAGAGGAGCTTATGAGCACTGAAGATCCAAAATGCAAGCTGCAAAACGAGCAAGGAACAAAAGCATTAGAACTGAATCATGGGTAGATGTTGCAGGGTTGGGGAGGAGAGAACGAGAGTGAAAATGCAGCATACGAAGCTTTCCACTCTATATCCTTTTGTTTTCTAAGTGTAAAGTTAATATCTTTTCCCTGTCCCCTCAAGGGGATGTCACATCATCAATTACTAATGATGGCTTAAAAGAAAAACTATTTTCTTAAAATGAAAGTTATGAAAACATGTGTGAAGTATGAGTCACGGACTTTCAGAATTCCCTCCTTGATCATCCTAAGAAAAATGATCAACTAAAGTATCAAGTTCTTTCTACGTAAAACTACCATGAAGGAACTTGATATTGAAGAAAATAATCCAGTCAAAGACAGTTTGCACTGTCATGTTAAAACTCATTTCTAGCTTTTGGGATAGACTTGACAATCATAACAAGCAAGACATCACCAACAGTGTGGCAGTCATTCGAGTTGTCCAAAATTCTCTTTCTCCTTCCAGGCCCATGGTAGGATTGCCTTCCCTGTTCCACTGAACTCAGGTGTGGCTATGTAACTTCCACTAGCTGCTAATAAAATATGAGCAGAAGTGATATTGGAGCAGAAGATTTATGAGCCAGTGCACAGTTCCCCACTTTCCTTTTTCCCTTGTCACAGTGACTAGAAAAATTTCAGAGTTATTCTGGGTCCTGGAAAGAGAATGATGATGACACAGATGATCCTCAATGGGCACAAACTGAATAAGAAATAATCTGCTGTTGTAAGTCATTGAAATTTCAGGTTGTTTATTGCTTCAGTATAGCTTAGCCTGCCCTGACTAATACAGTCTTTATTTTCTCTATACTGCCCGTATATTTCTTATTTACTCTACAGAAAAGCTGGCCATTTACTTAGTGACTCACATTTAGATTCTAAGCAGTACTTCAAAAAGAATGAAGACCTCAAACTGATGAAAACTAAAAAGCAAAGACTGTCAGTTATTTAAATCCAGAAACGAAACATATCCTAAAAAAAGATTATGCTTTTGTTTCTACAAAGTTACGATCATAGACAGAAAATGCACTCACAAAGTTTTGTTTCTTATTTTTTTTTTTTTTTGAGTTGGAATCTCACTCTGTTGCCCAGACTGGAGTGCAGTGGCCGCTCCCGGCCACCGCAGCCTCGACCTGCTGGGCTCTGGCAATCCTTCCACCTCAGCCTTCCGAGTAGCCGGAATTACAGGTGCACGCTACCACGCCTGGTTGATTTTTTGATTTATTGTAGAGATGAGGTCTCGCTGCCCAGGCGGGTCTTGAACCCGCGGGCTCAGGCAATCCACTCACCTCAGTCTCCCAAAGGCGCAGGATTACAGGCTGAGCCACCGAGCCCAGCTCTGTTTCTTGTTTTTTTTCCCTTTAAATTTACTGGACTATGTGCCAGGCACTGCAATAAGTGCTTTTCATGAATTTAATCTTCATATAAGGCACTAAGAGGTTAAGTAACTTAGCTTAGGTAACAAAGTGAATGAATTAAGTTACCCAAAGTAAAACTCAGGGAGTGTTCTATAGTTAGGCTTGAAAAGCAGATGCCATCGCTAAGAAGTTATATAATTTACTGTATATCCATTTCCCATTCTTTCATTAATTCACTGAGTATATACTGAGCACTCATTATGTGCAACACCCTTTGCTCAGCGCTGAGGATACAATACAAGGTCTCTAATCTCAGGGCATTTACATTCTCATGGAGGACACAGATAAAGTAACCACTCAAAACTTGGATTGAAATGAATCACTTATTTTGGGTTGGCAATACTTTAGGTTGGCAATTTCAGTTGGGCTCAGCTGCACAGTCCTTCTGCACCACATAGTATTGGCTGGGCTCATTCATGTGTTCACAATCAGTTGACAGGTTGCCTAGAGGCTGTCTGGTTCTAGATGACCTTCCTCACATGTCTCAGTTGGGATGGATTGTCTTGGTGTCTCTCTCTCTCACTCTCTCTCTGTCCATGTCATCTCATTTTCAAGAAAACTAACCTGGGTTTGTTCACAAGGTATCAGTTCTTAAAGAGACAGTATAATCTTTATGGCGTCTTGAGTCCTTACTCAAAAGTCCCACAGTGTCATTTCTGCTGCATTCTACTGGTAATAGCAAGTCACAAGGTAATTCCAGAATCAAGAGATGGGAAAATAGACTCCATCTCCTAATGAAAGGAATTACAAAGAAAGAATCGGTGGCCATTTAAAATCCACTGTGGTTAAAGTAACTGAAAATACAGGCAGAAGCAGCAGAATGAGGTTACTTCTTTTTTTTTTCTGAGTTGGAGTCTCACTGTCACCCAGGCTGGAGTGCAGTGGCACACTCACGGCCACCACAGCCTCGACATGCTTGGTTCAGGCAATCCTTCTGCCTCAGCCTCCCAAGTAGCTGGGACTACAGGTGAGTGTCACCACACCCTAATTTTTTAAAATTTATTGTAGAGATGAAGTCTTGCCAAGTTACCCAGGCTGGTCTGAAACTCCTGGGTTCAGGCAATCCTCTCACCTTGGCCTACCAAAGTGCTGGGATTACACATGTGCACCACAGTGTCTGGCTGAGGTTACTGCTTCTAAAGTAACATAAGGCGCATGTAGACAACATAGTCAGAGAAGACCTTTGAGGTGCTGATAATGATCCAGTCATTTGAAGAAGAATATTAAAGGCTGAAGGAATAGCAAGTACAAAAATCTTGGGGCAGGAACAGATTTGGTATGTCTGAGAAATAGGAAAAGAATAGTAGAATTACTGTGCCTATAATTCAGTGAAAGACAAAGAGGAAAAAAACCATAGATGAGGTTGAAAAGACTCAGCCTGTAATCCCATGTCTTTGGGAGGCTGAGGTGAGTGGATTGTCTGAGGCTGCAGGTTCGAGACCCACCTGGGCAACTTGGCGAGACCTCATCTCTACAATAAATAAAAAAATAAGCCGGGCATGGTAGCGCATGCCTGCAGTTCCAGCTACTTGGAAGGCTGAGGCGGAAGGATCGCTGGAGCCCGGCAGGTCGAGCCTGTGGTGGCCGGGAGCATGCCACTGCACTCCAGTCTGGGCAACAGAGTAAGACTCCAACTCAAAAAAAAAAAAAAAAAAAAAAAAGAAAAGAAAAGACAGGTAAAGACCAGATGATGAAAAGTACCATAATCAACGATAAGGAAGTTGGATTTGATTTCAAGTGTAACAGGAGGTTACTGAGGCTAGGGTGAAAAAGAAAACCACAAGAGTTTTGGTGAAAGATGCTGTTCATGAAGATGGATAAAATAAATTAGATTATGGGCTACATTTGGGTGTTATAACCAACAAACTGGATACAGGTCTAGTGAAGAGTAATTAGGCTGGATCCTTGGCTTTTGGCTTAAACAATCTGATGATAGTGGCACCAATTACACACTCACTTCAGGTTTTTTTTTTTCTTTTTTGAGTTGGAGTCTCACTCTGTCGCCCAGACTGGAGTGCAGTGGCTGCTCCCAGCCACTGCAGCCTTGACCTGCTGGGCTCCAGCGATCCTTCCACTCAGCCTTCCAAGTAGCTGGAACTACAGGCGCGCGCTACCACGCCTGGCTGATTTTTTGATTTATTGTAGAGATGGGGTCTTGCCAAGTTGTCCAGCGGGTCTCGAACCCGCAGGCTCAGGCAATCTGCGGGGGGCCAGCCCCTGCAAAGAGATTTAGAGGGTCTCTGGAAGGTGTGGTGGTGTCGGCGATTCTTCTGGAGAAAGAGAGAGATGGGGGGTGGGGAGAAAGAAAGAGACTGGACTCTGTCTAGTGCAGAAGCCATTTTAATGGGATGAACCGTAAGCCTTTTATACTAAAGTTTCACAGGTTAAATCACCAGACTTTCACGTGAACACAAAGACAGGTGGGGGGGGTGTCTCCCTCCCACCAGGTGTTTCCTCAGGCATGAGGAAAAACAATCCCAATTAAATCACAAAACTTTTACATAAACATAAAGCCAGGTGAATGTGATAACCATTACACTACGGAAACTCTTAATTATAGCTCAAACCAGTTCCTAAGGAATGTGGCCCAGCCCAAAGTTCGTGCTGGGCCGTTTCGAGTAACTCTAGATAATTAGCTATATTATTAAGATTGAAACAGAGCCGGGCTCGGTGGCTCAGCCTGTAATCTCGCGCCTTTGGGAGGCTGAGGTGAGTGGATTGCCTGAGCCCGCGGGTTCGAGACCCACCTGGGCAGCGAGACCTCATCTCTACAATAAATCAAAAAATCAGCTGGGCATGGTAGCACATGCCTGTAATTCCAGCAACTTGGAAGGCTGAGGCAGAAGGATTGCCGGAGCCCAGCAGGTCGAGGTTGTGGTGGCCGGAAGTGGCCACTGCACTCCAGTCTGGGTGACAGAGTGAGACTCCAACTCAAAAAAAAAAAAAAAGATTGAAACAGCACTTTATATGTATATACTAATTCTACAAATATATTCTTAAATCTTATAAAGAAGCTTGTACCGTATTAAAGGCTCCCAAATGTGACCTGAGTTTGAATTATGTTAAAGCCGAAATCGCAGTCTGTGAGAAACAGGACAATGGACTCCTAAAGTAAGCCATGCTTGTCGTACTCTCAGAGCTTCATGCTTAGATCATCAAAGTCCCTGCTAGTGGGACGTGCCAAATAGCAAAGAAGGGAAGAAGAAATGGGCCATCAGCTCCTGAACTCATCCTAGTGGTCTCAGGGTCCGCAGCCTGCCTGGATCCCTAACGCTCAGGCAGGCCTCCTCGGCCAGCTCCTAACAGTAATCCACTCACCTCAGCCTCCCAAGGTGCGGGATTACAGGCTGAGCCACCGAGCCCAGCTCACTTCAGTTTTTAAAAATTAATTTCTACCTCTCCTTATCTATGTAATGCTTTTCTTCATAAGTATTTGTAAGAATCTAAATAACATAGTGTTGGGGAGGGCTGCTCATAAAAATAAATCCATGAACCTAAATCTGCTCTTAAAAAATTAAATTGTATTTAAAAAAGAAAAATCTCATCCAAGAAAATCTAAAAATATTTTGCAGTAGGTAATGACAAAGATGTTAGTGCAAGTACTACATAAAGGTTGAATCAAGTGGTATAAAAGGGTTCATAGCTAGTACTTTTTAATTTAGTCATAGTTTCTTCTAAATTACAACATATTCTGGAGAACTGAATGTTACTAAACCCATTTTGCAATACTTATTTTATTTTTCATTATTAAAAATTTCTTAACTTAATTTTTTCTAGAGTTAGGTTCTCACTATGTTGTCCAGACTGGTTTCAAACTCCTGGCCTTAAATGATCCACCTTGGCCTCCGATACAGGTATGAGTCACTACTCCCAATCATGATACATCATTAAATTTTGAGTCAGGGTGTCATTCCATCACCATGTTTTATTTATTTTTGAGTCAGGTTCTCACTCTGTCACCACGGCTGGAGTACAGTAGCATGCTCGTGGCTAACTGAAGTCTTGAGCTCTGGGCTCATACGATCCTTCTTCCTTGGCCTCCTGAGTAACTGGGACTATACGCATGCACCATTATGCCCAGCTAATTTTTATTTTCTGTGGAGATGAGGTCTTGTTGACTCGCCCTGGCTAGTCTGGAACTCTTGGGCTCAAGCAATCTTCCCACCTCAGCCTCCCAAAGTGCAGGGATTACAGGCATGAGCCACTGTGCCTAGCCCCTAATATATATATTTTAAAATTCTTATCCCATGTATTTTGGGTAAATATTATTCTCCATTCTGACAATTCAAGTAGATCTTTAAGGAAAAAGAGTCCTAAGAGCCATTTACAAACACAAGAACCATTGTTAATAGACAGTAAGATGCACAATATGCATTTCTTGTTCCTAGCATTCCTATTATTGGTCCATAGTCAGATTCTCAAAGTTTAAAACAGTATCTTAGCCAATTGCAGTGGCTCATATCTACAATCCCAGCACTTTGGGAGGCCAAGGTGGGAGAATCACTTGAGGACAGGAATTCAAGACCAGCCTGGGCCACATAAAGAGACCCTGTCTCTTCAAAAACTTTGAAAAAATTAGCAAGGTGTGGTGGCACAAGCCTGTAGTCCCAGCTACTTGGGAGGCTATGGTGGGAGGATTGTTTGAGCCCAGGAGGTCAACACTGTAGTGAGCTATGATCCCATTACTGCACTCTGGCCTGGGCAACAGAGAAAGATCCTATCTCTAAAGAAAAAAACAAAAACAAAAAACAGTACCTAATAATGAAACAGGTGCTCAAGAAACAGTAACTGAATCAGCATAATTCCCTGCTAAATTGCAGTAACTGTTCTTCTCAAAATACAGTGTATACAATTAATCTGCCAGTCACTCAGAATCCTTCCCTCTTCTTAAAAAAGAAAAAAAAAAACTAAACATTGTCTTCTTCTGAAAATTTGAGACCAAATAAACAGATTATTTTAAGCACAATACACTTTACACTTGGAAAACATTTACAGGGTAAGTATCAAGTCAGCAAAGTCTAGTCCCCTTTAATCTCACTATATTCTAATTTATGTTAGCTTATCATTTACCCAAGATTGAACTACTTCCCTAAAAATGCAGACACTATAAATGCAAGAATTAAAACAACAAAACTCTACAAAGAAACATAGGCATTAATCTTCATGACCTTGGATTAGGCAATAATTTCTTAGATATGACATCAAAAGTAGAGGCAACAAAGGAAAATATAAATTAGACTTCTAAAAATAAAAACCTGTGCTTCAAAAGATGCCATCAAAAAACTGAAAAGGCACCCCAAAGAAAGGGAGAAAATATTTGCAAATCACATATCTGATAAAAATCTGGTATTCGGCATATATCAAAAAATTACAATTCAACAATAAAGAGACAACCCAATTTAAAAAATGGGGAAAGGATTTAAATTGACATTTCTTCAAAGAAGATATACAAATGGCCAACAAGCATTTATTAAAACATACTCAACATCATACATCATTAAGAAATGCAAATCAAAACTACAAGTTATCACTTCACACCTACTGGGATGGCTAGCATCAAAAAGACAAATAATAACAAGTGTTGGTAAAAATGCGGAGAAATTGGAACCCTTATACACAGCTGATGGAAATATAAAATGGCATAATTGCTCTGAAAAACAGCTTGGCAGTCCAAAAGATTAAACACAGAGTTACTATGTGACCCACCAATTCTATTCCTAGGTATATATCCAAAAGAAATGAAAAGGAAAAAAAATGAGATACATCCTCACAAAAATTTGTACTCAAATATTCATAGAAGCATTCTCTACAACCTTTTCCTCCATTGTCAGGAAACCTTCAGCAAATATTTAAAATTAAGATTTAGGTTAAGCCGGGCTTGGTGGCTCAGCCTATAATCCCGCGCTTTGGGAGGCTGAGGTGAGTGGATTGCCTAAGCCCATGGGTTCGAGACCCACCTGGGCAACTTGGTGAGACCTCATCTCTACAATAAATTTTTAAAAAAATTAAGCTGGGCTCGGTGGCTCAGCCTGTAATCCTGCGCTTTGGGAGGCTGAGGTGAATGAACTGCCTGAGCCCGCGGGTTCGAGACTCGCCTGGGCAACTTGGCGAGACCTCATCTCTACAATAAATAAAAAAAAAATTAGCCGGGCATGGTAGTGCGCGCCTGTAGTTCCAGCTACTTGAAAGGCTGAGGTGGAAGGATTGCCAGAGCCCAGCAGGTCGAGGCTGCGGTGGCCGGGAGCGGCCACTGCACTCCAGTCTGGGCAACAGAGTGAGACTCCAACTCAAAAAAAAAAAAAAAAAGATTTAGGTTAAAATTAAACAGTGTGTGAGGCTACCATTACCAACTAACTCAATTGAGGTGATAAATAAATGAACAGACATACACCGTGTACAGTTAAATCTGCACATACCCAGGCAATAATAATCACCAATAAATCTTTACATGGTGGCTAGCAAGTTTCTGCTAATATTAATTATAAAATATACTTGGCTTCAGAAAAATTAAAATAGAAAAAAGATACATCTGAAAATTAACAAAATAAATTCACAACTAGAATTTGCTTTATTTAGGTCCTTAATCTCTATTACCCTTAAGCAGTAGGCTCTAAGTTCAAGATATGTGATCATGGTGCTTCTCCTTATATAATGAATGCAAAAAGGTTCTTTTCTCATTAATGAGCTTACAGAGACTAATACTTAACCATTAAAGGAATTAATCACTAATGGAACGGGACCAAGAAGAACGTATAACACTATGCAGACAATTTATAGGAAGAGAAATAATCTGGAAACTTCTTCACACAAAGATGGAAAAAATTCAAGACTCATGGAACTGGAATTCCTAATCTTTCCTTTACTTACACGTATAGGTAACTATATTGAAAGAGAGAGGAAAAAAAAGACAAAAAAGATAGTAAAGAATATTTCCTTTCTGGAACCATTTCATTAAACTTTGTTCCCCAATGTTAAAAAATCTGTTTGATCTACAAAATGAAGGGGAAAACTATCCAGCCTTTTTCACTGAGCAGACTCGTGGCACAGATGATAGTTAAAGCAATTATGTAGTGAGCAACCTGGAAGAAATGTGTTATATTTGGGCACTATTTATACACTGTTGGTGGTAGTATAAATTGCTACAATCATTTTAGAAAGTAATTAGCAATATATACTGAGAACTTTAAAAATATCCATATCTTTTGACTAAAGTTCTATTTCTGGAATCTGTTCCAAGGAAATCACATGAAATATGCACAGAGATAATTGTCCAAGTATTACTTATCATAGAAAAAAATGAAAAACCCTATATGTCCAACAAGAGAAGTGATTTTAAAATTGTGTATATCCACAAGGCACAGAGTATTATAAAATTATTTTAAGATGTTTATCAAGAATATATCTTAACTTTTTTCTTTTCCTAATATATTTTCTAATTTTAAAGTAATTCAGGAAGATCCCCCCAAAAAAGAGGCTCCCTTGTAGTACACTCGGAATTTGTTCCTCCAGATCAAATGGTCAACCAAAGTTTTTATCTGGAAGTTTTGAGAAGGTTAGTCATAATTTACAGACAAACATCGTGAGTTGTGGCAAATAAGTGACTGGTTCTTCCACCATAACAACGCACCTGTCCATACCACACTGAGTATTAAGCAGCTTTTGACCAAAAACAGCATGACCCCTGTGTACCACCCTTTCTATTCACCCGATCTCGCCCAGAGTGACTTTTTTTTGTTTCCCAAAATGAAAAAAGTCCTCAAAGGGAAATGTTTTGCCAAAGTGGAAGAGGTACAGCAGCAGAAGTGGCCAGGCATGGTAGCTCAAGCCTGTAATCCCAGCACTTTGAGAGGCCCAGATGAAAGGATTGCCTGAGCCCACGCGTTCAAGACCAGCCTGGGCAACTTGACGAGACCTCATCTCTATAACAAATCAAAAAATTAGCCTGGCGTGGTAGCGCACGCCTGTAGTTCTGGCTACTTGGAAGGCTGAAGCGGAAGGATCGCCAGAGCTCAGCAGGTCGAGGCTGGGGTGGCCGTGAGTGTGACACTGCACTCCAGACTGGGCGATGGAGTGAGACTCCAACTCAAAAAAAAAAAAAAAACAGCAGAAGCACTAAAAGTCATCAAAATCGATGTGTTCAAAAGCCGTTTTGAGCCGTAGAAAAAGTGTTTCTATAGGCGTACTACATCAAACGGAGAATAATTTGAAGGTGACTGAATTTCAAACATGTAAGAATAAATATACAATTTTTAATAAATGAAATTCGGCTTTTTGGGCGTCCTCCCTCGTATACGCTCATGGTAGAAGAAAATTCAAAAATAAAAACAAAAAAAAGCAATCCGCTCATTCTCTTATGTAGTACTCTATCCTCAACTCCAAAAGGTAACCATTGTTAAATTTTGTGTATGTATATATGTAAGCTTCTAGAAATTTTCTGAACATACAGACTTATTCAAAAACCATTTATTTATATGAGGGTAATCTTTTGTTTTTAATGCATGTAGAGTAATACCAACCATACTGCTTTTAATTTGCTTCTTATGTTTTGATTACTGTTCCCTATTAGCACTTATAGACCTACCTTATTCATTTAAACGGAAGTTCTACTATATATCAGGCTTTAGACTGATATTTAATAGTTTAGATCTTTTTCTGCTTACCAATAATGCATTAATTAACATATTTGGATATATAACTTTATGTGCTAGTTGTGCTGGTCAGTTCCTAAAAGTAGAATTTCAACTATTTTATTTTATTTTTTTGGGTCAGGATCTCACTCTGTTGCCCAGGCTGGAGTGCAGTGGCCCAATCACAGCACCACAGCCTTGACCTACTGGGCTCAGGCAATCCTTCCGCTTCAGCTTCCCAAGTGGCTGGGACTACAGGTGTGCACCACCACAACTGGCTAATATTTTTTTAATTTTTTTTTTGTAGAGACAAGGTCTTACTATGTTGTCCAGACTGGTCGTGGACTCCTGGCCTCAAGTGATCCTTCTGCCTCAGCCTCCCAAAGTGCAGAGACTACAGGCGTGATAGTCAAATCATCTACCGAAAATACTGCAATGAGGCCAGGTATAGTAATACCAACACTCTGGGATTTTTATATAAGCTTTTTTTTTTTTTTTTTTAAGATTTTTTTCTTCTGGCTGATAAATTACCTAAATGTTAAATGCCTTTAATTTTTATCTAATTTTGAAAAAAACTTTATTTTTTCAGATCTCTAGCATCAAAGGGAAACTTTTTCTTCTTTTCCTTATTGAGGTAGCATCTCTGAGTCTCTAAACTGAGGTTTCTCAACTATAATACCAGTGCACCGCCACAAGATAACTGTGCTCTAAAGAGCTGGGTAATAACAAAATTTGTTATAACCATTGCTAACATTAAATTCTCTTAAGAATAAAAGCTGGCCGGGCTCAGTGACTCAGCCTGTAATCCCAGCACTTGTAGTACAGGCTTCTCTCACCAGGTTAAGTGTTCTACAAACCCATCCATATCAGTGTACCAGCTAGCATTTTTGTGAGCAGCTGAGTTTAAGTCAGTGAATTTTTTTTGAGATTCTTTCAATGTGCTTGCCAATTTCATGATGAGTGATTTACAAGAACAACCTGCCCACACCACACCAAGTATTCAGCAGTTTTTGAGCAAAAACTTCATGACCCAAGTGCCCCACCCTCCCTATTCACCAGATCTTGCCCTGAGTGACTTTTTTTTGTTTCTCAGATGAAAAAAGTCCTCAAAGGGAAACATTTTGCTGCTACGGAAGAGGTGAAACAAAAAACAGCAGCAGCACTAAAAGGCATCAAAATTGATGAGTTCAAAAACTGTTTTGAGCAGTAGAAAAAGCATCTTGATAGGTGTATTGCATCAAACAGAGAGTACTCTGAAGGTGACTGAAGTTTAAACACATAAAAATAAATGCACAGCTTGTTATAAACAAATTCTGGGGTTTTTTGGGGGGTCTTTTATCCAGATATGACCAAAGAGAATTAACAGTGTAACCCCAAAGGGAGAGTTGAGGCCTAGGAGAAGGCTAGCTAAAGGTTATACAAAAAGAGAAGATCTAGTCCTTTACTATTGCATAGTCTTTAAAAAAAATTCCTCACTCTTTTAATTTCTTTCTCCCAGCCTTTAAGAGCCACTTACTTGTCAGCAATGAAAAAGGTGAATCTTAAAGGAGCAGATGATCATTGTGGCACCTTTAGAAGCTTAGTTTTAGAAGAAAGAAAAATAGAGAGCTGAGAGTCTCAAGGAAAATCACAAATGAGTACAATAAATATTTCTAGAGATGTGGAATAACAAAATAAAACTTGTACTTACAACTTGAGATTCACGAGCCTTAGGAAACATTTTGGCGACATTGAGGCCATCAATGACAATATCAAATGGAGGACAAGATTTTACAAAGTTCTCAAATCTCTTAAGTTCCTAAAAAAGAAAAGTCAGACAAAACATTAATCAGAACATAGTAGGGATACTATTCTAAACACACTGAAATGACATTATTATTTTGATAATTCAAAATATTCATCCCTTACACACACACACACACACACACACACATTCTCAAAATGAAATCTGAAAAACTCAGCCTAATTCATGCAACTGCACACAAGGATCTGATACATCTTATAATCTTATAGTGCTTTACACTTCACAAACTTCTTTCATATGTAATTCCATTTAATCTGCAGCTAGCCTATCTAGACTTCTAAATTGACCCACATGATAGTTACAATGAGAATGAAATGTCAGAAGTCCTGTAAGTCAAGAAGAGTGAACTGTATTGAAAGAACAAGGCACCAAAATCTGAAGCTCTTCTCATTAAGAGGCTTTTGTTTATTTATGGCTGTTTTGAAGAGATGAAGATGCAGCTAATGAGTCACTCAGCAAATATTCATTGCTACTATATTCCTAGCAGTTTACCAAAGAGACAAAAACACCTAACTTAGTGGAGTTTAGCGGGAAGACATGCAAAATAAACCAAATAAATAAGTAGAGTATATTATATGTCAAATGTGATGAGTGGTATGGAGAAAAAAATACTAAAACAATGTTGGATTAACACAAAAGAAGACATGAAAGGAAAAACAGAAGAGCAAAAACCACATTGGATAAATAGAAGACAAATAGCAAAATAAAATATTTAAATGAAACTCTATCATAAATGATGTCTATAATAGATATATGTATCTTTTTTGAGTTGGAGTCTTACTCCGTCGCCCAGACTGGAGTGCAGTGGCATGCTCCCAGCCACCGAAGCCTCGACCTGCTGGGCTCCAGCGATCTTTCCATCTCAGTCTTCTAAGTGGCTGGAACTACAGGCACGTGCTACCATACCCGGCAAATTTTTGATTTATTGTAGAGACAAAGTCCCGCCAAGTTGCCCGGGTGAGTCTCGAGCCCACAGGCTCAAGCAATCCACTCACCCGGCCTCCCAAAGTGCTGAGATTGCAGGCTGAGCCACCGAGCCCAGTCGATATATGTATCTTTAACATAGAATCAGTTGAAAGTGAAAAGTCAGTTGAAAGTGAAAAGTAGGTGAAAAATGTTTCATGCACCAATGAGCTTAAGAAACTTGGAGTGGCAACACTATCATTAGATAAAATAGACTTGAAGAAAAAGGAATATAACAACAACAAAAAGGAATGAATATTTATAATGTTGATAGGATCGATATATCAGGATGTCATATCATCAATAAGAACAGAGCTTCAAATTGCACAGAAGCAAAAGCTGACAGAACTGAAAGGAGAAAGAAATAAATCTACAATTATGGATGGAGATTTCAACACCCTTTTCTACATAATTGATAGAACACGTAGATAAAAATCAGTAAGGATACAGAAAACAAAATTAACTATTAACCACTTTGACTTGATTGATACAGCTACAGGAGACTACTCCCAACAATAGCAGAACCCATACTCCTTAAGTGGACATGGGATATCTACCAAGATAGACCACAAGCTAGGCTATAAAATGTCGCAGTACATTTCAAAATATTAAGATCTTAAAGAGTATGTTTGAGTCAGGCTCGGTGGCTCAGCCTGTAATCCCGCGCCTTGGGAAGCTGAGGTGAGTGAATTGCCTGAGCCCACAGGTTCGAGACCCACCTGGGCAACTTGATGAGACCTCATCTCTACAATAAATCAAAAATTAGCCAGGCGTGGTAGCGCGCGTGCCTGTAGTTCCAGCTATTTGGAAGGCTGAGGCGGAAGGACTGCCAGAGCCCAGCAGGTCGAGGCTGCGTTGGCCAGGAGCCGCCACTGCACCCCAGTCTGGGCAACAGAGTGAGATTCCAACTCAAAAAAAAAAGAGTATGTCTGCTGATAAATAAATACACACACACACACATAAACTCTCTCTCTTAAAACAAAAAAACAATAGCAGTACGGTATCTATAAAAGCCCCAGATGTTTCTAAATAACACTTCTCAACAACCCATGGGCCAAAAAACAAATTAAAGGAAATCAAAAAACATTTTGAACTAAGTGATAAAAAGACTACATATCAATATTAATGGTATGCAGTAGACCAGTATTTAATGGGAAACATATAGCTTTAAATGCTTATATGAATAGAAGAAAAGTCATAGAACACTGATCTAAGTTTTTACTTTAAAAGGTTAGAAAAAGAAGAGCAAATTAAATTTCAAGGAAAGTAGTGTAACAAAAAGTAGAAATCCAAGAAATAGAAAAAAGGAAACTGGCTGGGCGTGCTGGCTCATACCTATAATCCCAGGACTTTGGGAGGCTGAGGTGAGAGGACTGCCTGAGCCCACAGGTTCAAGACCAGCCTGGGCAACTTGGCAAGACCTCATCTCTACAATAAAAAATCCAAAAATTAACCAGATGTGGTGGCACATGTCTATAGTTCCAGCTACTTGGAAGGCTGAGGCAGAAGGATCCTCTGAGTCCAGCAGGTCGAGGCTGTGGTGGCCGGGAGTGTGCCACTGCCCTCCAGTTGGGGTGAGAGAGTAAGATTCCAATTCAAAAAAAAAAAGGAAAAGAAAAAAGAAAACTAATGAGGCAAAATTATTTAAAAAAAAAAAAAAGAGAGAAGAAAAGAAAGTCAATCCCTATTTCACATCACACACAAAAGTTAAAGTTAAATGGATCATAAACCTAAAGCCAAAACTATGAAAATTCTAGAAAAAAACAGGAGAATTATTTGCAACATCAAGGTAGGCAAAAATTGCTAGGGCAACAAATAAAGTCATCAGTAATATTTACATAGGGGATCCTTTGATATGATGCCTCTGAGAAGGGCACGACATAACTTTTCTAATATTCTTGCCAAAAAAGCATGACTTGAATCTATTCAAGAAGAAATTATCAGATAAACCCAAATTGAGAGATATTCTACAAAATAAAAGGTCTATACTTGTTTTTGTCTTTTTTTAAGTTAAGGATCCAAGAAAGATAAAGAACTAAGATTAAAAGATGACAAACAAACATGATAACTAATCCCATTGTGTGGTCTGGACTGGATCTAAAGGAAGGAGAAACTCATTAAGAACATTACTGGGACAAGTGACAAAACCTGAGCATCAACTGTGGACTAAATAATATGATATCAATGTTACAAAGATGAAGAACTTTGATCTAACAAGCACATAAAAAGGTACTCAACATTATTAGTCTTTAGGAAAATGTAAAATTAAAATCATAGCAGGATATCACCATACACCCACTAAATGGCTGAAATTAAAAATACTGACAATAACAAGTATTTGGAATAATTGGAACTTCCAAACATTGCTGGTGGAAATGCAGAATAGTACAACCACTCTGAAAAACAATTTAGTAGTTTCTTATAAAGTTAAGTGTTGGGAGTGGATGTGATGTGGGGAGCAGACGAGCACTGTCGCCGTAGCAGGCCTTGAGTAAAAGGCCCAAGCGAAGGTAAGGTCTCGCTTAATGGCCCCAAGCTCATAGGCAAGGTCTCCCTTGGAAGCTCTACATCCCAGCCAAAGGCAGGTTGTGAGGAATGCAACCTGCTACATGAAACGGTGTCTCATATGCCCACACATCCAGGTGCACATAGCATAAATAAAGCCTTAGCTACAACAAGATAACTGTGAAACAACTCTCCTCTAGGTAGCAACAAATTCCATTATGGCTCTCTCACAGACCTTGAATCCATTCCAACTTTCTTTGTGCTTAATCATAAAATAAACATGCTGAGCTAGTTCAGGGTCACTTCTCCTCCATCAGAGGAAAGTGTCCCACCTGGCCCCAGCTTTTCTTTATGTCTTTGTGTCTATGTCTTTCTTAATCTCTGGTTGCTCTCTCTTGGGACCCTCAAGGCAGCTGCACAGACCGCGGCAGTTAAGCATACACTTATCATACAACTGAGCAATCCCACTTCTAGGTCTTTACAGAAGAGATAAGAAAACACACAACTACAAACACTTATAAGTGAATGTTAATAGTGGCCTTATTCAGCTGGGCTTGGTGGCTCAGTCTGTAATCCCGCGTCTTTGGGAGGCTGAGGTGAGTGGATTGCCTAGCCCGCAGGTTCAAGACACGCCTGGGCAACTTGGCGAGACCTCATCTCTACAATAAATCAAAAAAAATCAGCCGGGCATGGTAGCGCATGCCTGTAATTCCGGCTACTTGGAAGGCTGAGGTGGAAGGATCGCCAGAGACCAGCAGGTTGAGGCTGCAGTGGCCGGGAGCGGCCACTGCACTCCTGTCTGGGCGACAGAGTGAGACTCCAACTCAAAAAAAAAAAAAATAGTGGCCTTATTCCTAATTGAAAAACTGGAAATAATTCAAACTTCTGTTAATTGGTGAATGAATGGAAAAAATGTGATATATTCAAACAATGGACTATTATTCAGCAATAAAAAGAAACTATTGATACACACAATATAGGTACTCAAATGCATAATGTTAAACAAAATGCAAACATAAAAGGCTAATTATATACTGTATAATTCCATTTATATGAAATTCTTAAAGGGTAAAACTATACCAACAGAAAGCAGATTAATGGTTCCAAGGACTAGAGAGACAAAACTGACTACAATGAATACAAGAGAACTTCTTGGGGTAATGTAAATTCCCATATCTTGATTATACAGGTTATTACATAACTATATACATTTGTCAAAGCTCAATGAATTGGACTTTGGTGAATTATATGTAAATTATACTTTAATACGACTTTTTTAAAAATCAGAAAACCTAGTATTAATGCATGATATAGTTCATCTTTAAATTATCTACTGATTCACATGCATGCTTCATTTCTTGCTTGAATGCTTTTCTATCCCTGCCACCTCCAATTGGGTAAAACCATGATTTCCCTTCTACTCAGCAAAACATTTTGTTTTAAAATTTCTCTGCTCAAATATATTTCCTACAAAATGGTTAGAAAGTTCCAAAGGGGGAAGGAAGGGGGATGGGACTAATGGTAGTAAACATCTGTCTGGGGATGGGGAGACACCTGTTATCAACAAGGGGGCCTGAATGAAACATATTTGTATACCTAACCCTTAACTGTACCCCACAAGATCATAAAAAATATTGATTTAAAAAAAAAGAAAGTTTCAATCAATATCAAGATTAACTATATATTGGCTGGAATAGGCAAACTATTTTTCATAAATGAAAATAAAACACAAACTAGGAAATGTAGGTTCCTCACAAAAGAGACAGTCCGGTGCTCAGTCCAGTTACTTGTTACCACACACAAATAAAGACTTAGGGGGCTAGGCATGGTTGCTCATGCCTATAATCCCAGCACTTTGGGAGGCTGAGGCAGGAGGATTGCTTGAGGCCAGGTGTTCAAGACCAATCCAAGGAACATAGCAAGACCCCGTCTTTACAATTTTTTTTTTTAAAGCAGGGCATTGTGGTGTAGTGAGCTTCTAGTCTTAGCTACTCAGAAGACTGAGGTGGGAGTATTGTTCATGCTCAGAAATTTGAGGCTGCAGTGAGTTATGACTGTGCAATGCACTCAGCCTGGGCAACAGAACAGGACCCTGGCTCTTTATTTTAAAAAGACAGGCTGGGCACGGTGGCTCACATCTGTAATCCCAGTACTTTGGGAGGTCAAGGCGGGAGAATTGCTTGAGTTCAGGAGTTTGAGACCAGTCTGGGCAACATAGCAAAACCTCATCTCTAAAAAGTTAAATGGATCATAAACCTAAAGTCAAAAATTATTTAAATTAGGTAGGCGTGGTGGTGTACGCCTACAGTCCCAGCTACTTGGGAAGCTGAGGCAGAAGGATTGTTTGAACTCAGGAGTTTCAGGCTGTGATGATCTGTGATCGTGCCACTGCACTCCAGCATGAGTGAAAGAATGATACCTCAACTCAAAAAAAAAAAAAAAGACTTAGGATTAGCATATTTGATTTTTTTTTTGTAGTTGGAATCTCACTCTGTAGCCCAGGCTAGAGTGCAGTGGCATGCTTACAGCCACTGCAGTCTAGACCTTCTGGGCTCAGGCGATCCTTCTTCCTCAGCCTTCCAAGTAGTTGGAATTACAGGTGTAAGCCACCGCTCCTGGCCAGCATATTTGATTTTTAAAGAAAAATAAAAAACCTGGCATTTTAAAATATGCCAAATAACTTCTAAAAAAGTAAACAAACAAACAAAACAACCCCCAAACATATGTGGGATAGATTCCACCCTTAGGCCATAATTTTATAATATAGTCAGTCACTTGGTATGTCAACAGATTTTGCTGAACACCTGTTATGCACCAAACAGTGTTCTAATTCCTAGGAATGGAACAGTAAACAAGTTCCTGTCCTTAAGGAGGAGACAAGCAATACCAGGGTAATAAACACATTTTTTTTTTTTGAGTTGGAGTCTCACTCTGTCGCCCAGACTGTAGTGTAGTGGCCGCTCCCGGCCACCGCAGTCTCGACCAGCTGGGATCTGGTGATCCTTCTGCCTCAGCCTTCCAAGTAGCTGAAACTACAGGCGTGCGCTACTATGCCCGGCTAATTTTTTTTGACTTATTGTAGAGATGAGGTCTCGCCAAGTTGCCCAGGTGGGTCTCGAACCCGCGGGTTCAGGCAGTCCACTCACCTCACCCTCCCAAAGCGCTGGGATTACAGGCTGAGCCACCGAGCCCGGCTAATAAACACATTTTAATTTTAGGTAGAGAAAAGTGCCTTCAAGAAAAACTAAGCAAGTAAGGTGTTAGCACCATTCTCCGTAGTCCCTCCTTATTTTAGATATAAAGAGGAAAGTCTTTTCTGATGGGGTGACATTGGAATCGAGATCTGAATGAGGTGAGAGAGTAAACCATGCTCCCTTGAAGAAGCAGTTTCTAGAAAGAGGAAATAACTGCCAAGACCTACAGACACAAAAGAACTCTGCATATCTGAGGATTAACAAGTAGACAATTTAGAAGCTAAAAGATTAATTAAAAAGTATTTATGCAATTATGTTTGAATTTAAATTTTAAAAAAGCAATGCTTGCTGGTTACTGTAACAAGTTGGGAAAGGATAAATACTGTAAATGTAAGAACAATTCTAAAATGGTTAATCAAAAGTTTTAACTTCCAGCCAGGCATGGTGGCTCATGTCTGTAATCCCAGCACTTTGGGAGGCCAAGGCAGGAAGACTGCTTGAACCCAGGAGTTTGAGACCAGTCTGGGCAACACAAGATCTCATCTGTACACACACAAAAAAAAAATCAAAGAAAATTAGCCGGGTGTGGTGGCACGCACCTGTAGTCCCACTTACTCAGGAAGCTGAGGTGAAATTGTGCCACTGCACTCAGCCTGCGCAACAGAGCAAGACCCTGTCTCTTTATTTAAAAAAAAAAAAAAAAAAAAGGTTGGGCACAGTGGCTCATGCCTGTAATCCCAGCCAGCACTTTGACGGGTTGAGAGGGAGGAGTGAGACTTAAACTCAAAAACAAAAAAAGTTTTAACTTCCTTATCTTACCCAACCTCTTATTAAAAATGAAGCAAAACTGATATTTGTTTTGTTACCACCACCTAATCACAAATGAATAACAAAATGATTCAAAGATGTGCAAGAGGAAAGAAAATTTTTTTTTCTTTCTTTTTTTTTTTTTTTTTTTTTTGAGTTGAGGTGCTGGAGTATAGCAGCATGATCACGACAATTATAGTTCATGGCAGCCTTGACTTCCTGGGTTCAGGCAATCCTTCCACCTCAGCATCCCAAGTAGTCGGGATTACTGCCACACGGCACTATGCCTGGCTTATTTTTTTGGTTTTATTTTTCGTAGAGATGAGATTTTGCTATGCTGCCCAGGCTGGTCACAAACTCCTGGGCTCAAGTAATCCACCCACCTCGGCCTTTCAAAGTACTGGAATTTCAGTCATGAGCCACTGTGCCCAGCCAAAAGAAATTTTTAAATGGCATAGTTTATACGTATTACACATGAACTCTAGAACATGCTGTCAAAAAGCTGACTTCATAATTACAAATCCTCTCACAACACACATGGTAGTGAAATTTGACTCTACTATTTATTACTCCTTCTACATTATATGAGAAAAAGAAAAGATTAAGAGGTGATTTTTCTCAATAAATGTATGCAAAAAGATGCTAAAACCCTCTTTTTTTACCTTTCTACTTAGCAAAGGCCAAAACTTCAATTTTTTTGAATGATAATCATGATGGTTTGTATCTATCCTGTGACTCTGATACAAATCTCACCAAATTCGAAAAGATCTCCCTCATTTATTTACTTAATGTCCTACTCTAGAATAGTAACTAAGGGGAAACAGAAGCATACAATAATGCAAACTCAAAACTTTACAGCATAAAAAAATTGATCTTAACATATTAACTGTATCTGATGTACTACAGACACCAGATAATATTTCCTAAGGCTGGAAGAAAGGAAGTATTAAAATAACTGGCCTTAGTCATAGTAGATGTGGAAAACAGGGGAATACCAGTTATTTTGGTTGGAAGCACTGTTCTTAACATGGGAACAACAACAACAACTACAACAAACCGCATCTCTGCATCTAATGGCCAAATTACTTTGTGTGCCTTCTTTAAACCAAGGAATCAAAATAAATACTAAATAAAAAGAACACGAATATGACTGCCTTAATGTAGCTGGAAAAAAAAATGAAGCTACTTGACCAGAAAGTATTACTGAAACCTAAAAACAAACACAGAGGCTAAGAAATGTTAAACTAGCAACAGTACTGTGCACTAAAAAAAGAGACCTTTGGGAGGGTTCTACTAACCAAATAACCAATTGTGACTCCCCAAGTCAAACTATCTCAGCACACTGCTCCAGCATTTGGGAGAAAAAGAGTAGAGGTGACCCAAAGTAAAGTACACAAAGTACTTTAATTCACTTTTAGGAAGAGGGCCTGTGCTAAACAGAAAAAGTATTGATTATTTCATCACACATCAACATCTCCTAACCAAGTTTCCTTCCCCACTCAATCCACGTGACCTATTAGCTGCTCTCTTCTACCCTAAATGATTAACCTCCAAGGAAGGAGAATTAGGAGTATACAGTATCTCTAGACACTTTATCATCTAAAGAAAGTAATATAAACAGGTAAAGAGACTGAAAGTATGATGAGACAAGCACAAGCCACCAAGGAAGTCTTTCATATGCTGTTCAGAGGAGAACTACAAACCACATCTGATTCAATAAGCCAGAGAGGAAAAATACTCCAACTCCATACAGCTTATCTTCTCCAGATAAACTGGATCAATTTCCTGATGAGTCTAAATCTGAACAGTGGAAACTGCCAGCATCCAAAAGAACAATGAAAGAGTAAGTATAATTTGCTGAGCATTAATAAGTCTCTTTTCAGTCAAGGAAGATTCAACAGGGGAAATGTCCATCAAACCAGTGGAAGATAAAGCAACATAGGTTAGAAGGAGTTTTGCTTTAAAGTTTCAGGTAAGGGCACAGTTCTAAAACTCAAAGGTAATCTAGAAGATTTCTGCCTCTAGAAGAGGACAAACTTGGTTGTAATTATGAAGAAAGAACAATAAGCTTTGAGGAGAGAACAGCAAGGGATTCAAAGGGATCTGGTATGTATAAAACAGAAATGTAGAAAATCCCAAAACACAACAGCAGAATTAAAATCTGCATTGAAAGCAGTAAAGACTAGAACTGAACATGGATTTCGTGAAACGAAGAGCACATTTTGAAACATTTTGCTAGAATGCAGGAAAAAAAAGAAAATTTTAAGAGAAAGAATATTATAGATGTGAGGGTCAGAGAACAGAGATCCAACTTAACCCTCCCACGGATTAACTGAAAACAAAAAGATGGCTCACACCTGTAATCCAGTATTTTGGGAGGTCAAGTGGGAGGACTGCTTGAGTCCAGAGTTTGAGGCCAAATAGGTAACATAATGAAACCTTGTGTCTACAAAAAAAATAAACAAATAAAATGAGGTAGGTATGGTGGTGCATGCCTGTAGCTCCTACCAGTTACTTGGGATGCTGAGGCAGAAGGATCTCCTGAGTTCAGGAGGTTGAGGCTGAGGTGAGTCATGATTGTGCTACTGCACTCCAACCTGGGTGACAGAGTGAAAGCCCAACTCAAAAACAAAAAGATAAGAACTAATAATTTTTTTTTTTTTTTGAGTTGGAGTCTCACTCGGTCGCCCAGACTGGAGTGCAGTGGCCACTCCCGGCCACCGCAGCCTCGCCTGCTGGGCTCCAGCGATCCTTCCACCTCAGCCTTCCGAGTAGCCGGAATTACAGGCACGCGCTACCACGCCCGGCTGATTTTTTGATTATTGTAGAGATGAGGTCTCGCTGCCCAGGCGGGTCTTGAACCCACGGGCTCAGGCAATCCACTCACCTCAGCCTCCCAAAGGCATGGGATTACAGGCTGAGCCACCGAGCCCGGCAAGAACTAATAATTTTTTTTAAAAAATAAAACTTCCCTAAGATTAAAAAAAATCTAAGTATTTAAGGATAGATGCAATTTAGGGAAGCAATAAAAAACTCACCTACTCCTCTACCCACAAAATTTTTAATCATGAGGTTAAATTAAAAAAATCCTATAGACATCCAGGTTGAATAATAATTAACAATACAAACATTTATATAGTGTTTTCAATGTGCCATTTAGATAACAAACTACGAAGACACAAAAATTCTAAGTGCTTTACATATATCAGCTCTCTTACTTGACTAACAATGGTATGAAATATCATTTTTTCCACTTAACAGATTAAGAGAATAAAGCACAGAGAAGTTAAGTAGATCACACAACTAGTAAATGGTGGACCTGGGGTTCAAATTCTAGAAGTCCATGATCTTACTTGTTCTACTTGACATCAGAGTAACAAAAATCAAGCTGGATCCCAGCTACTTGGGAGGCCAAGGCAGGAAGATCACTTGAGCCCAGGAGTCAAGGCCAGCCTGGGCAAAGGCAAGATTGCCTCAAGAAGGAAAATAAAAGAAAGGGAAGCAAAGGTAAGGAAAAAAAAAAAAAGGAAAGCTATAAATTCCAAAAGCCAGAAAATAAAAAAGCATGTTTCAAGATCATGGAGTAGTCTATGCATGGGACCCAAATCTCTTAGCATCTGCCTTCTAACAGTGTTTTACCTTTTTCCTGCACAGTACATATTAACAGCATGGCCTGTCTTCTTGACAAGGCATGCCAATCAAGACTACTACCCTTTTTTTTTTGAGCTGGAGTCTCTCTGTCTCCCAGGCTGGAGTGCAGTGGCACACTCGGTCACTGTAGCCTCAACTTGTTAGTCTCAGGCGATCCTCCTACCTCAGCCTTCCAAGTAGCTGGAACTACGGGCACACGCTACCACGCCTGGCTTATTTTTTTATTTATTGTAGAGGCAAGATCTCAACAAGTTGCCAGGGATGATCTTGAACCCCTGAGCTCAAGCAATCCTCTCACCTCGGCCTCCCAAAGTGCTGGGATTACAGGCTTGAGCTATCGCATCCAACCAAGACTACTACCTTTATCTGCAAACAATGAGAAAGAAACTTTGCAAATATCTTTCAAGAGTTCTTTGGCTTTGAAATTCTACTTGTTGTGTATATGTATCACTTTTTTTTTTTTTGAGTGGGAGTCTCACTCTGTTGCCCAGACTGGAGTGCAGTGGCCGCTCCCGGCCACCGCAGCCTCGACCTGCTGGGCTCTGGCGATCCTTCCGCCTCAGCCTTCCAAGTAGCAGGAATTACAGGCACGCGCTACCATGCTTGGCTGATTTTTTGATTTATTGTAGAGATGAGGTCTTGCCAACTTGCCCAGGCGGGTCTCGAACCCACAGGCTCAGGCAATCCACTCGCCTCAGCCTCCCAAAGCGCTGGGATTACAGGCTGAGCCATCAAGCCCGGCTTGTACCACATTTTTTAATCCAGTCCAGCTTCAATGGGAAACACGGTTGGTTCCATGTTTTTGCTATTGTGAATAGAGCTGCAACAAACATACGTGGGCAGGTATCTTTTTTGTAGAATGATTTGAGTTCCTCCGGGTATATTCCCAGGAGGGGAATTGCTGGGTCATGAGGTGACCTTGAATAATTATAATGCTATAAGAAAGTAATTGGCAGTAGTGGAAAACTGTCAGGGGAAGGGGGGGTGGGATTGGCAGTTGGGGAAGACTGCTAGTGGATGGAGGGGCATACCTCATCAACAAGGGTACCTACATGATCAGTGTTTGTATACCTAACCCTGAATTGTACCCTACATCTTTATAATAAATAAATAAATTTTTTAAAAAAGAAAAAGAGTGTGGCTCTACTTAATCCCTTTGGATGTGATAATTGCCTAATTTAGACGCTGGCATCGAGCCTATCTCTACTATCACAAAAAGAAAAAGAAAGGAGATCCTAACTGTAATTGTAGTGGTAGGTTAGCTCCCATCACTTAGTCATGGGAAGCACTCACTCAGTTAATCAGTCTCCTAACCACACAGGAAAAAATAAAATAAAAAAAAGAAACTAGGAGTGTTTCTCAATTGGGGATGCATATCTATCTTCTTCCCCAAAAACTTAAATAGGTTCAATAAGAAATTTTTTCACTTTAATCAGCTGTAACCAGCACTTTAGGGGGAAATAAATATAATTAAAGTAGAGTGTAACACATGTGGCAATAGTACAGAATCTTCAGTGAAATTTTTTCAGTTCATTTAATAAAGGTGAAATTTTTTTCAGTTCATTTATTAAATGTGTTGTTATAGAAAATGCATGTAGTACCTGAGTTGTATTCAAAATGTTTAAAAGTCACTGGTAAAGGGATTCTGTCATATACATAAAACATTATTTGCCCCAGGGAACATTATTAATACATTTTATCACATGTCTATTATATGTGCTCCTGGAAAGTTTATTAAAGAATGGGCCAGAACCCTAGCTAAGGATTAGCTCAATATATTAATATATGATATTAAGATTTATCATAAAATTACAATAATCAAAATAGTATGGTACTGTCATATATACACAGTAATAAACCAGAATGGAAAGCCCAGAAAGAGATCTAAATGTTTATGAGAATTTGGTATATGCTATAAGTGGCATCTCACCTTATCTTCAGTAGGGTAAAAGATATGTTGTTAAATAAATGCTGTTGACACAATTGGCTCATAGCTAGGGAAAAAAAAAATCAAGCTGGAACTCTATCTTATTTACACTAGAAAAAATTCCAAATGGATCAAAGTTTTTTGGGGAAAAAAAGTAAAAAAGTATAGGGAAGCCGGGCTCGGTGGCTCAGCCTGTAATCCCGTGCCTTTGGGAGGCTGAGGTGAGTGGATTGCCTGAGCCCACGGGTTCGAGACCCGCCTGGGCAGCGAGACCTCATCTCTACAATAAATCAAAAAATCAGCCGGGCGTGGAAGCGCGCCTGTAATTCTGGCTACTCGGAAGGCTGAGGCGGAAAGATCGCCGGAGCCCAGTAGGTCGAGGCTGTGGTGGCCGGGAGCGGCCACTGCACTCCAGTCTGGGCGACAGAGTGAGACTCCAACTCAAAAAAAAAAAAAAAAAGTATAGGGAGCAAAAGAAGATTGCTTTGCTTGTGGTTTGTTGGTTTTAAAATAATCTTGTAATGGAAAAGGACTTTCTAAATGTGAAACCCAAGAGCCATAAAAGAAAGTATGATAAATTCAAATATTTTTATTTTTATTTATTTATTTTTATTTATTTATTTTTTTGAGTGGGAGTCTCACTCTGTCGCCCAGACTGGAGTGCAGTGGCCGCTCCCGGCCACCGCAGCCTCGATCTCCTGGGCTCCGGCGATCCTTCCGCCTCAGCCTTCTGAGTAGCCGGAATTACAGGCGCGCGCTACCACACCCGGCTGATTTTTTGATTTATTGTAGAGATGAGGTCTCGCTGCCCAGGCGGGTCTCGAACCCGCGGGCTCAGGCAATCCACTCACCTCAGCCTCCCAGAGGCGCGGGATGACAGGCTGAGCCACCGAGCCTGGCTTAAATTCAAATATTTTTAAATGTGCATAGAAAAAAGATAACACAAGGCAAAATAAAAAATGAAAGCCTCAAAAAATTGTCATTCAAATCACAAACAATTTTTCAAATAAAGAGCTTCTAAAATCAATAAGAAAACAGTCAACAACTTAAGACTGCTTTAGAAGCAAAGAGTTTACAAAAAAGAAATACATCTGGCTTTTAAACCTATGAAAAGATGCTCCACCTGACTCCAAGGAAATGCTGAAATTTCATTTTTTGTTTCATATAAGCAAAAATCAAAACGTTTAAAGAAACAATGAAATTCAAAGGTGCAGAGAAAGAATTCTCATACTGTGCTGATTGGAATATAAGATGATAAAGTTTATATTAAGGCCAATCAAAATGGATACATTGTCATTGCCCTAGCAATTCAGCTTGCAGGAATCTATCTTACAGCTATATTAAGTGTGTAAGGTGATTCACTGTGGCATTTTTGTAATGGTAAGACTTGAAACAACCTAAATACTCAATAGAATAGCGAATAAATAAATAAATTATGCTCATCCCACAGAATAAAAAAACTATAGCGCTAGAAAAAATAAAGAAGGGAGGAAGAGGAAGGGGAAAAGGAGAAAGAATAAGATAATCTATTTTTTAGCCTACTGAAAATTTTCACTGAAGAACTGTCATCCATCTGGCATCAAGAGTTAAAGATATATGTTCCCAGCTGGGCGTGGCGGTTCACGCCTATCATCCCAGCACTTTGGGAGGCTGAAGTGAGAGGATTGCCTGGGCCTGTGGGTTCAAGACCAGCCTGGTGAGACCTCGTTTCTAAAACAAATCAAAAGTTAGCCAGGCGTGGTAGCACACACCTGTAGTTCCAGCTACTTGGAAGGCTGAGGCAGAAGGATCACCTGAGCCCAGCAGGTTGAGGCTGTGGTAGCCATGAGCCTGCCACTGCACTCCAGCCTGGGCAACAGAGTGAGACTCCAACTAAAAAAAAAAAAAAAGATGTATGTTCCTTAGAAATATTATTTTCAAGGAGATTATTCTGTAAATTCCAGACATAATGGAATTTACTCACAAGTATAAAGTTATTTATTAAATTGTGCCTAAGTTTTGAGGAAATAGATATAACTCAGGTAAAAAGTTTAGAAACTAAATTTCTAAGTCTATGAGGAGGACTTACATCTGAGGCCTCTCACAAATTTAGATCTCAAAACCCATGAACAAACAGATTGGGCTGGTCCAAGTAGGGTATTTTAGTTGCAATTACAGATTCTCTCTTTTGAGGTTAATTGAATCTTTTCATTTTGAAATTCAGCAAGAGTTTTCTGGGTTTTGTGTTTGAGCGTACATTTTGCTACAATTGGGAATTTTTAGTATGTTCAACAATCCTTAGCTCTTTCTAGGAATTTGTTTTTGAGTTATGGCTCTGCAAAAGGCTTTTGGCGGGTGGAGTGGATCTTTTCCTCATCTTTGCGTCCTCTGAAATTTGTGTTCTGAAGCCATGAGACTTGTCCTCTGGGGCATTTCCCTGCAGTTGCTTGTGAAGTTAACACGTAGCTTAACAATGGAGTTCCTGATATTTTTAACATCAAGATGATTCCTTGCTGAAGTGTCAAAATGAGGTTTCTGACTTGCCCAACTCATTGTATATAGTGAAATCCACCATGGTTTTATTCTATATCACTTTCATCTTTATTGCTGCTTTCAATATTTACATTTGGCTGCAGTTAACTATTTTTAAGGAATAGTCATTTAAGACAATTTCATCATCTCACTGGGCTCAAGCAATACTTTCACTTCAGCCTCCTGAATACCTAGGATTACAGGCATGTACCACAACAGCCCCACCATACATTTTTAGTAAGGATTCATGGCTTGGAGGGATTTTCTGGCAGTTGCTGATTAGTTTATAGTTTTTGGTGTTTGATTCATATTTAACATGAAGACTAAGTTTATAATAATAAGGTATCTGTAGAATGCAAGAACACTGGAACACAATAAAGATGCATTTTTGTAAAAAAAATAAATTTCTAGACAGAACAAGTCATATTGCTTTTAAACCCACTCTCATTCCCTTTTATATCATATCCTGACAGATTTCTAGAGAATAGCTAAAAGAAAGGCAAAAAGGCATATACACGTGTGTACATATATGTGTACATATATGTGTGTGTGTATATATATATATATATATATTTTTTTTTTTTGGAGTCAGGGTCTCACTCTGTTGCCCAGGCTGAAGTTCAGTGGCATGATCATGATGATCACGGCTCATGGCCTCAACCTCATGGACTCAGCATCCCGAGTGGCTGGAACTACAGATTCATGCCACCACACCAGGCTCATTTTTTAATTTTTTTTATTTTTACTCAGTAGAGTCAAGGTTTCACTGGTCTTAAACTCCTAGGCTCAAGCAATCCTCCTACCTCAGCCTCCCGAAGTGCTGGGATTACAGGCATGAGCCATCACATCCAGTTAGCCAATATATTTTTAACTGTAAAATACTGCTGCCTAATTAGAAAAGAGCAAAACAGGCAAAAAAGGAAGGAAAAAAAAGACAGTAACATGGTCTGGATCCTGGAAACCTCAGAATGCTGTTAACCACTTAAAATTTTTTTTTTTTTTTTTTGCTTTTGTTCAAGACATTCTATCCATGCTTACACACCCTGGAAATCCCCTCTGCTTCACAATCAACAAGGAACCTGCTCTAAAGCACCAAAATAGTGCCTAATTTCCCTCCTTCCTTGGAAGGAAATATGTAGAGAATGCAAACCCCTTCACTGATCAAGTCACTTCACTTTTCCAAGTCTCAGGTTCCTCAGGTATAAAGTGGAGCTATTAATACCTACCTCACAGAGCTACTGGAAGGGCTCAGTAAAATTAAATGATCTGACTACAAAAAGTCTACACTACATAAGCCCTTTCATATACTTTAGGAAAATAGTAATATCATGAGTTTCAACAATAGCTTGCCACCATTTATAACTCTTTAGGTTTATAGAGGATACCAGGAAAATAACTTCCCCTGCTTCCTGACTAAGAAATGGGCTCCTGTCTTCATTTGGCAGTAGAGTAGATGGATCTCTACACAGACCAATAACCTAATTATCGCCATATGTGTAAGAAAAGCACGAATACATTTCAGTTGCTCTCAGATATTTCAATTCAAGGACAAAGAGACCATTCTACCTGTCTCCTTCAAAGTGCTCTAGATTGAAATTAGATCATTCTCCTTGTGGTACACATGTATACATGTTCACAAATCAAGTCTTCTCTGCTGGGAATTGCCTGTAGTGCATCATTAAGGATTACTTTATGCTTTGCAATATGCTATGTCTTCTGATCTATCCTCAAAACCATCCTGTCAGAAAATTGGAATGCAGAGGGAAAGAAGACCAAGTTAATGACTACAAAAGAAATACAGAATCTCTATTTCTGATTCTCAATTTACTAATGACTTTATTGCATTAAATGAGCTATTTCTTTTGTTTATAAAGCAGAAGAAATTTATCTGTCATCTACAAAAGCCATCAAAGTTTTAAATGTTTTCATAGAAAGAAGGGGGAATTTACTATCATCTATACTCAATTCTATTGCTAATTTAAAAAGAAAAAAATGGTTTGAGTTCTTTTTGTCTTCTCTTAGTGAAAAAAAAAAAAACCATGAGCAGAGAAGAGAGAATGAAGAAAGGAAAACTTTAAATTTCTGAAATTTCTAGGGCCTAAGTTCAGTAACACTAAATGTAACTAATGTTAACAAAGTATATGATAAATCTTTGTACACTGCAGTAGTAAGAGAGAAGTCGATGAAAGTTGTCCATGTGGAGGGCAGAAAGGAAATGGGAAGTGATTTTACTCTGAAAGAAAACCAAAAAGTGAGAGTCAAACGGTAAATGGGAGAGGTAAGAATACTCAGGTAGAAATCTTGGGGATATCCCAGGAATACTCATACGTTCCAGTGACGTGTCTTGTACATCTCATCAGCGGTTTTCCCTCCCCTAACTTGCACAAATATTTAAATAATACAAGTGCAATGTACAACTGGAAGATGAGTCATTCCACCAGTAATCAACAAGATTAAGGGAAATTCTATTTCCTATGAACTCTGGCACAATTTGAATCTGTTTCATTATTCCTACTAGCAATTACTGCTAATTCATGTTTGCACAACTTTTTTTCTGCCATAATTAAGCAAATAATAATAAGTTAAGTATTAAGTATTATTGAGTTCAAAGATTTGTGTTTGAATCCTGGCTTCATCACTTAAACTATGTGGTTTTGGCAAGTTACTGAACTTTTCTGAGCCTCAGTGTCCTCATCTATAAAGTACAGAAAATACTTCTCCCCTGAGAAAGTTAATTGTAAAGATTAAATTATGTAATTAAATAAATGGTAGCTATGACATAATAAATGTAAACACTGGACTATTTAGTGTATAAAACACATTTATTACACACTGTATGCCAAACATTGTGGAAAATACAAAAAGGGATTCCTTGTCCCTCAGAGAGTTTCTAAATTGGTTCAAGCAACAACAGATACTGATGTGAAAAACTAAACACTAAAACAAGAACATATAGTATAGGATCAATAGTCAAATGTGAGCTAGGATTAATAAATGTTACAAGTTCAAAGAAAGAAAAGACAAATGCAGACTACAGAGACCAAAAAAGGCTTTCTGACAGAAAAGGAACTGAGTAGCCTTGAAGGAAAAACAGTATTTGGAAGTAGGAGTATGTTTTAGATGATGGGAAGAAGAAGAGGAAGAAAATATCAAAGTCCTGTACGATGAACGCTGACTGAGGTTTTCTCCTACTGGTAAGGAGAGGACGTGGGTTTGTCTTCAAAAAAAAAAAACAAGAAAGCCCACTATTCATTAAAATCCTTCTAAAGAAGGCATGCAGATGGTGGTATAAGTCCTTGAGAACAACGGTGTAAGCCTACGCATAAGAGATCTGTGATGCAGCATGAATTAAGAAAGGGAGATCCTTCCTTGGGTGGACAATGTCACTGGCAGCTGTTCAGCCCCGTCAGAAACTCCAGGAGCCTAGAGAAACTGTGCTAAAATACACTATACCTGTGTTTTCTCTAGCTGGCCATTTTCTGGTAAATTTCAGTGTCCTTTGCTAGACAAACAGCAATTAGCCGGCTCTGGCTGAAACAGGTGCTTGCAGAGCAAGAGTAATAAGAGATGATACCTGAAAAGGAGTTTGCAACCAAACTGAAGGAGTTACTTTCAGGGCAGGAATGAGAAACTGCAGAATGTTTGGTAACAGGGGAGTACTAGGATTAAATCAGTGTTTTGAAAAGATCTGGCAATAGTGTAGGGGAAAAAGGATGGAAGAAAGAGAACGCCCCTGGAGATGCGGGAAAATCAGTTCGGTGGTAATCTAGGAGTTGAGGATGAGATGCTAAAGACCTAGACAAGATGGAATTAGTGGAAGTGGAACAGCAGAGGCAGACATGAGAAATGCTGTACAAATAGGATTAGTGACTGATTAGAGAAGAAGGTTTAGGATTAGAGAGGAGACAAAATCAGCTTTAATGTTTTCAGTCTGGGAGTCAGAGAAAGAAAAGTCACATAAGGAAACTTAATGGTGGGATCAGGGGTTAGAAAAATAACTTATAAACCATATGAGTTTTGACATATTGAATTTGAGTTCATAATGCCATATTCACACACAAATGTCTCATAAGCAGATGACTACACTGATCTGGTATTTATTTATTTATTTTGAGTTGGAGTCTCACTCTGTCACCCAGACTGGAGTGCAGTGGCCGCTCCCGGCCACCACAGCCTCGACCTGCTGGGCTCCGGCGATCCTTCCACCTCAGCCTTCTGAGTAGCTGGAACTACAGGCGTGCGCTACCACGCCCAGCTAATTTTTGATTTATTGTAGAGATGAGGTCTCACCAAGTTTTGCCCAGGCAGGTCTCAAACCTGCCGGCTCAGGCAATCCACTCACCTTAGCCTCCCAAAGACCAGGATTATAGGCTGAGCCACCGAGCCCAGCTCTGATCTGGTATTTAAAAGAGTAGTCAGGATTAAAGAAAACAATTTGAGAATCAGACAAAATAGTAGGGCCAAAGATGAAGAAAAAATCCTATTAGGGTCATTGATAAGGGCTCTGGGTCTCCTTCAAGGAGACAAATATATATCCTCATTGCAGAAAAATAGGCTTCCTGTACAATGAACACTGACTGAGGTTTTTCTCCTCCTAGTAAGGAGAGGACATGGGTTTGTATTTAAAAACAAAAAACAGAAGCACCCACTATTCATTAAAATCCTTCTAAAGAAGGTATGCAGATGGTGTATAAGTCCTTGAGAAGAACAGTATGAGCCTACATATAAGAGGTCTGTGATGCAGCATGAATTAAGGAAAGGAGATCCTTCCTTGGGTGAACAGTGTCACTAGCAGCTGTTCAGCCCCGTTAGAAACTCCAGGGGCCAGCTGGGCTTGGTGGCTCAGCCTATAATCCCGTGCTTTGGGAGGCCAAGGTGAGTGGATTGCCTGAGCCCACGAGTTCGAGACCTGCCTGGGCAACTTGGCAAGACCTCATCTCTACAATAAATCAAAAAAATTAGCCGGGTGGGGTAGCGTGCACCTGTAGTTCCAGCTACTTGAAAGGCTGAGGCAGAAAGATTGCCGGAGCCCAGCAGATCGAGGCTGCAGTGGCTGGGAGCAGCCACTGCACTCCAGTCTGAGTGACAGAGTGAGACTCCAACTCAAAAAAAAAAAGAAACTGTGCTAAAATACACTACACCTGTGTCTTTTCGCTCTGGCCATTTTCTGGTAGATTTCAGTGTCCTTTGCTAAACAAACTGTGAACTTAATCTAATTTTAACCTGGATGGATGTATGATATGTACCTATTAACCCATAACCCACCTGAAACATTGCACACATACAAGAAGGACCACCCCCCAAAACGGAGTTTATTTATTACAAATTGGGTACTAGTTCTTATATGTTTAAACTTCAGTCACCTTCAAAGTACTCTCTGTTTGATACAATATGCCTATTGAGGCCCTTTATCCACTGCTCAAAAGTTTTTTAACTTGTCAATTTTGAGACTTTTAGTGTTTCTGCTGTTTTTTGTTTCACTTCTTCCACATTGGCAAGATGTTTCCCTTTAAGAACTTTTTTTCATCTGGGAAAACAAAAAAAAGTTGCTCAGGGCTGAAATCAGGTGAATATGGAGCTTGGGGCACAGGGGTCATGCCATTTTGGGTCAAAAACTATTGAACACTCAGTGCAATGTGGGCAGGTGCGCCTGTAAATCACCTATCATGGAATGGGCAAACGTGTTGAAAGAAAAAAAAAAATTTACTGATGCTGAACACAGCCTCTTACAACACTAATGTTGATGGGATCCTAGAACACTCACCTAGTGGAGGAAGCCTGTACTACAGCCTGCACTCAGAAAAATAATTCCTTTTGTGGGGGGAACTCCCCTTTGTATTTACATTAAATTCTACAAAATTTCTGGGTTCAGGATCCTATGCACAAAACTTAAAAATCACTAGGGTAGCCGGGTTCGGTGGCTCAGCCTGTAATCCCGCGCCTTTGGGAGGCTGAGGTGAGTGGATTGCCTGAGCCCGCGGGTTCGAGACCCGCCTGGGCAGCAAGACCTCGTCTCTACAATAAATCAAAAAAAAAAAAAAATCAGCCGGGCGTGGTAGCACATGCCTGTAGTTCCGGCTACTTGGAAGGCTGAGGTGGAAGGATCGCCGGAGCCCAGCAGGTCGAGGTTGCGGTGGCCGGGAGCGGCCACTGCACTCCAGTCTGGGCGACAGACTGAGACTCCAACTCAAAAAAAAAAAAAAAAAAAAAATTCACTAGGGTCGAATCACAAAACAGGGCAAAAAATAGCTATGGTTCTTCTCTTTCCCTGAAAAACCTATTAGTATTCATTCATTCATTTATTTTGAGTTGGAGTCTCACTCTGTTGCCCAGGCTGGAGTGTAGTGGCACGCTCACAGTCACAGTAGTCTCGACCTGCTGGGCTCAGGTGATCCTTCCACCTCAGCCTTCCAAGTAGCTGGAACCACAGGCATGCACCACCATGCCTGACTAATTTTTGATTTACTGTAGAGATGAGGTCGCGTCAAGTTGCTCAGGCTGGTCTCGAACCCAGTCTCCCAAAGTGCTGGGATTATAGGCGTGAGCCACCACACCTGGCCCTCATTTCTTTATTAATAGTGGTATTCTACTTTTAAAATTTTCCTCCAAAACAATAAAAGTAAACTTACGTTTGGGTTTATATACTAGCTTAGCTCCACTGGTCACATAGCTGACAGTCAGGGACAATGTGCTTTGGATCTGATCATTCAGCTCTGCTAATTCTGTATTTGTGATTTGTCAGGTTATTTTAGTACTTAATAATAATTAGGCAGGGTGTGGTGGCTCATGCCTAATGTCAGCACTTTGGGAGGCTGAGGTGACAGGACTGCTTGAGCACACGAGTTCAAGACCAGTCTGGGCAACATAGCGAGATGCCATCTCTACAAAAAAATCAAAAAATTAGCCAGGTGTGGTGGCATGCACCTGTACTTCCAGCTACTTGGGAGGCTGAGGCAAGAGGACTGTTTGAGCCCAGAAGTTCAAGGCTGCAGTGAACTTCAAGGCTACAGTGAACTGATTGTGCCACTGTACCCCAGTCTCGGTGACAGACTGAGACCTCTATCTGAAAAAAAATAATTACTTCTTATTTAGTCATAAGAAGTTTCCATGATTGCAAGTGTAGAAGCCTTACACTAAAGTCTGAGCATCTACTGTACTAATAAGTTCTTTTCACTTCCTACTGATATTACATCTCGGTATGGTACTCGACATGGCCTTATCATATTTTCCAGAAAAATAGCCTCTGCTTGTTTTTCTCATTTTGGAGAATTTTGCAGGTTAAATAATCAGTTCAACCAAAAAGATAAGCATTTATATGGTATGAATCTGCAAAGGAACTGCAGCATTCTTATTAATATGACAGAATTTGATTTTGCTATTAGTGGTTTTTCAGTTACCTTGCAAAGAATCACACTGTTACAGCAGTGAGATGCCTGCTTCGGAGACAACCTGAGTTATCTGCTAATTCAAATCATCTGAGTCAATCTACTACTGGCACAAATGTAGTGAACTGATTACAAAAACAAACAAACAAACTACAGCAGCGTTTAAATTAGCCATGTAGGTAGCTCAATCCATACACATTCCACTCTTCCAATTATTCGTCTCTGAAAGAAAAGCCAGCACTCCTAAGTGTAGAAAATCACATTTTACTTCCCTGCAGCTGCTTCACAGCTAAGGAAGATGCCAAAACAAAGCAGAAATGTGCCTGGAGATCTTATTAACAAAAAGTGGAAATCCCTTATTCCACATCTCCCAATTAGCACTGCTGAGGACATAAACTCTCAGGTTCAAACTTCCCTTCATGGAAGGCCTAACCACACCTGAATTAATCTGCAATTGCCACCTGTGCTAAAAGCAGGGTAGATGCACACTGGAGTTTTCCATTTTGCCGCTTTAGCTATATTTCACTACACAATAGACTAACACATACAGGATATTTTTAAAACCCTAGAACAAATGTTAATAACCCCTTTGCAAACCAAAAGCAATGCAGTATAGTAGGAAACATTTTCTATAGAATTGACTCTGGATCTATATTAAGTTGTTTTACTTTATTAAGAAATTTCATCTATCTTGTGCATTTCGAAAATAGAAAAAGGAACATATGTGCAAATGCAGGACAATGTCCAATATTTTAAAAATACTATATACTTAAAGGAGGGGACTTTTACTTTCTTTCCCTTTGTTTGAGTTGAAGTTTCACTCTGTTGACCAGGTTGGAGTGCAGTGGCACACTCATGGTCACTGCAGCCTTGAACTGCTAGGCTTAGGCAATCCT
This sequence comes from Cephalopachus bancanus, assembly GCA_027257055.1. Classification (NCBI taxonomy): domain Eukaryota; kingdom Metazoa; phylum Chordata; class Mammalia; order Primates; family Tarsiidae; genus Cephalopachus; species Cephalopachus bancanus. The sequence goes on along the minus strand of JAPVLO010000083.1, from coordinate 440,660 downwards.
TCCATCTCAGTCTTCCAAGTAGCTAGAACCAGAGGCATGCACCACCATGTCTGGCTTATTTATTTTATTTTATTTTATTTATTTATTGTAGAGACAAGGTCTTGCCAAGTTGCCCAGGCTGGTCTTGAACCCTCGGGCTCAGGTAATCCTCTTGCCTCTGCCTCCCAAAGTGCTGGGATTACAGGTGTGAGCCACCACGCTCAGCTGACTTTTACTTTCTTTTTCGTTTTGTTTTGTTTTTTAAGGCAAGAAGTGGTTTATTTATTTCAGAGGATTTCCGCATCCATTTTTACAGATCTACTTGGAAGCTTTTTGGTTTTTTGCAGGGCTTTTAGGGCACACCATAAAACTCTCTCTCCTCCCCCACCAGCATTGCAGTATGGATGAAAAAATGCAATCACCATTTGAGTTTTCCCATTTTTGCTAGTTGACATGGACTTTTTCTTTCTCTGTAGGAGCAGTCTGATTACCCAAAGGACAATGACCAAACATGCACATAAAGTTCCACATACAATTAGCCCAGGGAAGAATAGTGAATAAAAAAACATTTTGAACCAAATAATTCCTTGTTTGCGGAGCTGTCCTATGCACTATAGGACATTTAGTAGCATCTCTGGCCTCGATACCAGCAGCACCCTTCTAATCGTGACAATCAAAAGTATCTCCAGACATTGCTAAATGCCAGATGTCCTGTAGTACCAGCTCCTCAAGAGATCACTTGAGTCCAGGAGGTCAAGGATGTGGTAAGCCATGATCATGCCACTATACTGCAGCCTGGGCAGTGAAGTAAGACTCTGTAGTTCCAGCTACTTGAAAGGCTGAGATGGGCCGGGCTCGGTGGCTCAGCCTGTAATCCTGAGCCTTTGGGAGGCTGAGGTGAGTGGATTGCCTGAGCCCGCGGGCTCGAGACCCACCTGGGCAGCGAGACCTCATCTCTACAATAAATCAAAAAATCAGCCGGGCACCATAGTGCATGCCTGTAATTCCGGCTACTCAGAAGGCTGAGGCGGAAGGATCGCTGGAGCCCAGCAGGTCGAGGCTGCGGTGGCCGGGAGCGGCCACTGCACTCCAGTCTGGGCGACGGAGTGAGACTCCAACGCAAAAAAAACAGAAGGGCTGAGACGGAAGGAAGATCGAGGCTGTGGTGGTCATGACTGTGACTCTGCGTTCCAGTCTGAGTGACAGAGTGATACTCATTGTTAGGGTATGGACGGACAGGGTGAGGTGGAGAGGCGCAGAGAGGCATGCAGCACCACTGGGGTTGGCAAGCTGGAGGTGAGCTCTGGCAACCCAGTGATCTGAGTAAATGCAAAGAATTGCGAAACACAAAAAGGTTAAGAAAGAAAAGTTTATTTAAAAGTAAATTAAAGAGAGAAAGATAAGGAAGAAAGAAGATTCACCTCCCCAAGGTGGGAGAGGGGGCCAAAGCCAGGAAGCATGGCAACAGCCATGGCTCAAAGAGCACATGGCCACACCAGACTCTAACAAGGCAATGGCCGACTTTTACTTTCTATAGTGACATTTCTAAACTGTTTTCATCTTTTATGAATATATACTATGCTTATTTAAGGAAATATACTATGGCAAGATGTAGTTTTTTCAAGAAAATCAGCAAGGATACACTGTTTTTTAGGCTTCCTCTTTATAACTTCTATCCTGAAAGCACGTGTCAGCTTTTTAAAAAAGATTTTTGCAGGGCATGATGGCTCACGCCTGTAATCTCAGCACTTAGGGAGGCCGAGGCGAGAGGATTGCCTGAGTCCAGGGGTTCGAGACCAGCCTAAACAAATTGGTGAGCCCTCATCTCTACAATAAATTTTTAAGAATTAGCCCGGGGTAGTGGCACTTGTAGTTCTAGCAACTTGGAAGGCTGAGGTGGAAGGAGAGCTTGAGCCCAGCAGGTCAAGGTTGCGGTGGCCATGAGCAAGACACTGCACTTCAGCCTAGGCAACAGAGTGAGATTCCAACTCGAAAAAAAAAAAAAGATTTTTTACAGTGAAAATGTCAAACATATACAAAAGTACACAGAATAATATCATAAATCCCCTTGAACCCATAAACTAACATTATTGACTCATAGCCAATCTTGTTTTATATGTAAACACATTTATTCCATTCCCTATTTCCCAATTATTTTTGAAGCATATCTCAATTAACAATTTATTATTATCTCCAGTAACTGGTGTTCAGAATCCTCTGATTGTTCAAATCAGGAACTAAGGGTCCAATATGATTCATACAACTGCAAATGGTTGCTATATATCAAATTGCTTTTGATCTGTAGGTTCTTCCGCCATCTCTTGTTTTCTTGCAATTATTTATTGGAAGACGCTGGGTTGTTTGTCTTATAGTTTCCCACAGACTGGACTCGGTGATTGTATATATGTCAACTGACAGTAAGTGCTATGGAGAAAAATGCAGCAAGGATAAAAGATAGGAAGTGCTAGGGTTGGGGTAAGGGCGTACATGCAATTCTAAGTAGGGTGGTCAGGAAAAACTATTCTAAGAAGGTGATATTTGAGAAAAGGCCTGAAGGAGGCAGATGAATAATGATGCAGATATCTGGAGGAAGAAGAAAGCATAAGTGCAAAGGTCCCGAGGCAGAAGCTTATCTATATGATCAAGAAGCACCAAGAGTTCTGATATGGCTGAAGTGGAGTAAGGTCTGGGAGGCTAATGGAGGCCAGATTGTGAAGGGCCTCTCAGGGCACTGTGAAGACTCTGGGTTTCAGCCTGAGTGAGATGGAAAGCTGTTCCAGAGGTTTAAACAGAGGAGTATTACGGTCTGACAGGGGTTTAAAAGGATCACTCTGGCTGATGTGTTCAAACAGATTTGGACACTGGGAAACAGAGACACCAGTTTAGGAGGCTACTGCAATTGTCCAGTCTGAAAATAATAGCAGCTTGGATCAAAAAGTGGTAGTGGTAAAGGTGGTGAGAAGCAGTCAGACATATTTTGAAGGATTTGCTGGCAAATTGAAGGTGGGGTATGAAGAAAAGAGGAGAATCAAGAATGATTTCAACCTTTTGACCTGAATAACCAGAAGGAGAAGGATGTATTTGCTGAGGCAGGGAAGCGTACAGGAGGGATATGTCTTATCAGGAGTTTGGTTCAGTGGAGATCAAAGGCCTTATTCTCACATCTCAGCTGCTGCTCTTTCACACTGGTAGTTTTCTCTTTCCTCAGAAACTGTCAGTCTTTAGTACCAACAGTATTGTTTCAAATCTACTATCTTATTTACACGATTCTATTCTCTAAGAAGACCAAATGAAAAAGCAATTTAGTCAACAGCTACAGAAAAATTGAATCAGAAACCTGAAGTAGGTTTCTTTAAGGAAAAGAAAACTAGGCCAGGCACGATGGCTCACGCCTGTAATCCCAGCACTTTGGGAGGCTGCATTGGGAGGATTGCTTAAGATTAGGAGTTCAAAACCAGTCTAGACAACATAGTGACACCTTGTCTCTACAAAAAATTTTTTAAAATATCTAGGTGTGGTGATATACACGTGTAGTCCCAGCTACTTGGTAGATTAATGTGGAAAGATCACTTGAGCCCAGGAGGTCGAGCTGTGGTGAGCTGTGATGGTGCCACTACACTCTAGCCCGGGCAACAGAGTGAGACCCTGACTAAAAAAAAAAAGAAAAAAGAAAAGAAAATTATAAGTGTGCCATTCTTACACTAATTATAAAAATTCACTTATCAGATGGTTATTTAGAACTCACAAAACTTTTTTCATAAATACAAAGTTATTTAAAAATGGCTTAGTTTCACTTTAAACTTTACTATAAGGCTACAATAATCAAAACAGCCTAGTATTGGGACGAGAACAGGCATATGGATCAATGGAACAGGATAGAGATTCCAAAAGCAAAACCTCAATTCCTCAACCAGCTCATCTTTGACAAAGCCTCCACCAACAACTACTGTGGAAAAGAAAATCGATTCAGTAAATGGTGCTGGAAAAACTGGCTGACCACATGCAGAAGACTGAAACAGTACCCCTACCTATCACCATACAAAAAAGTCAACTCTAAATGGATCAAAGACCTAAATGTAAAATTTCAAACTATAAGAATCTTAGAAAATGCAGGAGATACCCTTATAGAAATCAGAGTAGGCTAGACGTGGTGGCTCAAGCCTATAATCCCAGGACTTTGGGAGGCTGAGGTAAGAGGATTGCCTGAGCTCGCAGGTTCGAGACCAGCCTGGGCAACTTCGTGAGACCTCGTCTCTACAATAAAGGACAAAAACTAGCCGGGTGTGGTGGCGTGCAACTGTAGTTCCAGCTACTTGGAAGACTGCGGTGGAAGGATCACCTGAGCCCAGTAGGTTGAGGCTGTGGTGGCTGTGAACGTGCCACTGCACTCCTGTCTGGGCAACAAATAGTGAGACTTTAACTAAAAAAAAAAAAAAAAAAAAAATTAGCCGGACATGGTAGCGTGCACCTGAAGTTCTAGCTACTTGGAAGGCTGAGGCAGAAGGATCGCTGAACCCAGCAGGTCGACGCTTGCTACTGCACTCCAGTCCAGGAGACAGAGTGAGACTTTAACTCAAAAAAAAAAGAAAGAAAGAAATCAGAGTAGGCAACCAATCAATTCCTGATCAAAACCCCAGGTATCCATGCCATAAGAGATGTGGGACCTCATTAAACTGAAAAGCTTCTGCAAAGCAAAAGAAACCATCAAGAGAGTAGGGAGACAGCCCACAGAATGGAAAAAAATATTTGCCAACTGTATATCTGACAAAGGCCTAATATCCAGTATCTACAAGGAACTCAAACATGCCAAAAGGAAAGAAACAATCAGCCCCATTAAAAAGTGGGTAACAGCCGGGCTTGGTGGCTCAACCTGTAATCCTGCACCTTTGGGAGGCTGAGGTGAGTGGATTGCCTGAGTCCGTGGGTTCGAGACCCGCCTGGGCAGCAAGACCTCATCTCTACAATAAAAAAAAAAAAAAAAAAAAATCAGCCGGGTGTGGTAGCGCATGCCTGTAATTCCGGCTACTTGGAAGGTTGAGGCAGAAGGATCGCCGGAGCCCAGCAGGTCGAGGCTGCGGTGGCCGGGAGCGGCCACTGCACTCCAGTCTGGGTGGCAGAGTGAGACTCTAACTCAAAAAAAAAAAAAAAGTGGGTAACAGCAGGTCGACGCTGGGGTGGTTGTGTGTGCCACTGCATTCTAGCCTGGGTGATGGAATGAGACTCCAACTCAAAAAAAAAAAAGTGGGCAAAAGACATGAATAGACACTTCTCAAAAGAAGATATATGGGCAGGTAACAGACACATGAAAAGTGCTCAGCCTCACTAATCATCAGAGAAATGCAAATCAAAACCACATTAAGATACCACCTAATCCCAGCAAGAATGGCCATCATTAATAAAACAAACAATAACAGATGCTGGCAAGGATGTGGAGAAAAAGGAACGCTTCTGCACTGCTGATGGGAACGCAAACTAGTGCAATCTCTTGGGAAGACAGTGTGGTGATTTCTGAAAGAACTAGAAATTGACTTTCCTTATGATCCAGCCATACCCCTATTGGGAATATACCCAGAGGAACTCAAATCATTCTACAAAAAAGATACACACACCTGTTTATTACAGCACTATTCACAACAGCAAAAACATTGACCCAACTGTGCTGTCCATTGAAACTGGACTAGATTTTTTAAAATGTGGTACACAAACACAATACAATACTATGCAGCCATAAAGAAGGACAAACATATGGACTTGGCAGCAACTTGGATGGATTCAGAGACAATAATATTCAGTGATCTATCACAGAAACAAAGAACAGAGTACTGCATGTTCTCACTCATAAGTGAACCCTGAACACCTACCCCATGGATTGGCAATAGCGGAATACTGCTGGGGTGAGGGGAAAGGGAACACAACATCAATAAGGGTACCTGATCTCAAACTAGGCAAAGTGGGGGCCAAAGGGAGGCCCAAACTTTAGCTGTATGATGTTCACTTGTACTCCTAATCCTGAATACACATCTTTAAAATAAAAAAGATATATATTAATTAATTAATTAAAATAAAAATGGCTTGGTTTCCAAGCCCAGTGACATAATGGCTACATTATAATAATAATAGTACCAACCTGAATCTGAGAGAGAACAGACCACAAAGTGTAAGAAAGACAAGACTTTCTTGTCTTTGGCCCATGGAAAAAAATAAGTATTTCCTCTGCAGGTTCTCACCTTGTTCAAATCTTCTATACAGGTACTTTTATTTTCTGCCTCCAGCATTCTAATCCACACAATACTCCCCATTCTAACATCTTCCCCAAATCTGCCCCCCAAATGTTTTCCATGTCAAAAAAATGCCACCCCAATTCTAAAAAAAACAGAAACCAAATATCCAAACCCACACATAATTCTCATTCCCTTGTAAAACCAAACTCAGTCAGGCTTTAGGGTAAAAGTGCACTAAATTTTTTTTTTCCATTAATCAGTATTTTTTATTATGGTTTTGTGGGGTACAGTTAAGGGTTAGGTGTACAGTTACGTTTCATTCAGGCACCCTGTTGATAAGAGGTGTTTTCCATCCCCCGACAGATATTTGCTACTGTTAATCCCATCCCCCTCCCCCCTATAGTTTCCCAGTCCCGTCAGTCATTTTCTTATAGTATAGTGCACTAAATTTTTATGAGCTAAATCTCATAAAAAAGATGGGATCCCAGTCGGCAGAATTTCAGTCAGAAAAAATAAAGAAGAATGAAGAAATAAAAGAAATAGCTGACATTGCAAAGGCCATACTAGGAGTCAGCCTGCTTCTCCTTTCAAGTGTTTAATCTTCCATATGTCTAAATTCACTGATTTTTCTAGAAGCCTCACAATTTGGGGCCAGAATTATTTCACCAACATATCTGGATGACCCAGAGATCAAATTTCTGTTTTTCAGTTTTCAATTGTGGCGTTGTGGAAGAAAGAAAGTGGGTATAGCAATGGTGATTATTCTTAAGTATTCACTGGGTAAAATTTTCATTAAGTTGAGGCATATTTATTCATTACTAGGCTTTTATAAATAGATTCAGGCATACCTTGTTTTTATCACATTTTGCTTTACTGCACTTCATAGAGATTATATTTTTTACAAATTGAAGGTCTGTGGAACCTTCTGCTTTCTTGAGCAAATCTATTGGTGCCATTTTTCCAAAAGCACACACTCACTTTGGGTCTGTGTTACATTTTGGTAATTCTCACAATATTTTTCATTATTATTATTTCTGTTATGGTGGTTTGTGATCAGTGACCTTTAGTGTTACTACTGTATTTGTTTTAGGGCACCATGAAGTGTGTCCCTATAAGAAAGTAAACTTAATCATATTATATGTTGCGTGTGTTCTGACTGCTCCACTGACTATCCATTTCCCCATCTTTCTCCCTCTGCTCAGACCTCCCTATTCCCTGAGACACAATATAGAAATTAGGTCAGTTAATAACCTTATAAGGGCCTCTAAGTGTTCAAGTGAAAGGAAGAGTTGTAGATCTTGCACTTTAAGTCAAAAGCTAAAAATGACTAAACTTAGTGAGGAAGGTATGACAAAAGACAAGACAGGCCAAAGGTTAGGTCTCTTGCACCAGTTAGGCAATTTGTGAATGCAAAGGAAAAGTTCTTTGTGAATGCAAAGGCAATTTGTGAATGCACAGGAAAAAATTAAAAGTGCTACTCCAGTGAATACATGAACAATAAGAAAGTGAAACAGCCTTTTAGATGATACAGAGAAAGTTTTAGTGATCTGAAAAGAAGATCAAACCAGGTGGGCTCGGTGGCTCAGTCTGTAATCCCTTGCTTGGGGAGGCTGAGGTGAGAGGATTGCCTGAGCCCACGGGTTCGAGACCTGCCTGGGCAACTTGGCAAGACCTCATCTCTACAATAAATCAAAAATTAGCTGGGTGTGGTAGCATGCGCCTGTAGTTCCAGCTACTTGGAAGGCTGAGCGGAAGGATCGCCTAAGCCCAGCAGGTCGAGGCTGCCGTGGCCGGGAGCGGCCACTGCACTCCAGTCTGGGCGACAGAGTGAGACTCCAACTCAAAAAAAAAAAAAAAAAAAAGATCAAACCAAAGCCTAATCCGGAACAAGGCTCTAACTCTCTCCAATTCTATGAAGGCTGAGAGAGGTGAGGAATCTGCAGAAGAAAAGTTGGTTGGTTCATGAAGTTTAAGGAAAGAAACAGTCTCCATAATATAAAAATGCAAGGAAGCTGGGTTTGGTGGCATGTGCTTGCAGTGCATCCCAGCTACTCAGGAGGCTAAGGCAGCAGGATCACTCAAGCCCAGGAATGTGAGGCCAGCCTGGGCAACATAGCAAGACCCAGTCTCAAAAAATAAAATAAAGTGCAAGGTGTAGCAGGAAGTGCTTATGTAGAAACTGCAGCAAGTTATCCAGAAGATCTAGCTGAAATCACTGATGGAGGTGGCTCTACTAAATAACAGATTTTCAGTGGAGATAAAATAGCCTTCTACTGGAGGAAGGTGCCACCAAGGACTTTCACAGCTAGAGAGAAGTCAATGCTCGACTTCAAGGTTTCAAAGGACAAGCTAACTCTCTTGTAGAGGCTAATGCAGCTTGGTGACTTTAAGTTGCAGCGAATGCTCCTTTTCCATTCCAAAAATCCTAGGGCCCCTAAGAATTAGGCTAAATCTACTCTGCCTGTGCTCTATCAATGGAACAATAGAGCCTGGATAATAGCACATCTATTTGCAGCATAGTTATACTAAATATTTTAAGCCTTCTGTTGAGACCTAATGCTCAAAAAACGAGATCCCTTTCAAAATATTACTGCTCAGTGACAACGCGCTTAATGGTCCAACAACCAGGATGGAAATGTACAAAAAGTTTAATATTGTTTTCATAACTGCTAACACAACATCCATTCTTTAGCTCACAGATCAAGGAGTAATCTCGGCTTTCAAATCTTATTATTTCAGAAATACATTTATTTGTAAGGCTACAGCTGCCATATATAGTGATTGAAACCTGCAAAGGATTAATCATCCTGGATGCCATTAAGAAAATTTGCGATTCACGGAAGGAGGTCAAAATATCAACATTAACAGGAGTTGGGAAGAAGTTGACTCCAGACCTCATGGATGACTTGGAGGAGTTCAAGACTTCAGTGGAGGAAGTCACTGAAGATGTGGTGGAAATAGCAAGAGCACTAGATTTAAAGTGGAGCCTGAATATGGGACTAAACTGTTACAGTCTCATGATAAAACTTGAACAGATGAGGAGTTGCTTCTTATGAATGAGCAACGAAAGTGCTTTTTTTGTTTTGTTTTGTTTTTTTAGTTGAGGTATCACTCTATTGCCCAGGCTGGAGTATAGTGGCACACTTACTGGCTCACCACAGCCTCATAGGCTCAGGTTATCCTTCTGTCTCAGCCTCTCAAGTAGCTGGGACTATAGGTATATGCCACCATACCCAACTTATTTTTTGTAAAGATGAAGTCTCGCTATGATGCCTAGACTAGTCTTGAACTCCTGGACTCAAACAGTTCTCCTGCCTTGGCCTCCCGGAGTGTTGTAATGACAAGTGTTAGCCACCATATCTGGTTGGAAGTGGTTTTTTAGATGGTATCTACTCCTGGTAAAGGTGCTATGAAACTGCTTAGTTGTACAACTGCACATTGTGTAAGCGCAATTTGTGTATAATATTCTAAATCCTTTGTTGTTTGATCAGACAAACAAAGGATTTAGAATGTTACAAACTTGTCTGATAAAGTAGCAGCAGAGTTTGAGAGGATCAACTCCTACTTTGAAAGAAGTTCTACTGTAGGTAAAAAGCTATCAAACAGTATTGTATGCTACAGAGAAATCTTTTGTGAAAGTAGGAGTCAGCCATGATTGGTGACTCAGCCTGTAATCCCAGCACTTTAGGAGGCCGAGGCAAGTGGATTGCCTGAGTACACGGGTTCGAGACCAGCCCGGGCAACTTGGTGAGACCTCATCTCTACAATAAAATAAAAAATAGCCAAGCGTGGTAGCGTGTTTCTGTAGTTCCGGCTACTCGGGAGGCTGAGGCGGAAGGACTGCTGGAGCCCAGGTCGATGCTGGGGTGACTGTGAGAGTGTGTGTCACTGCACCCCAGCCTGGGCGAAGGAGTGAGACTCCAACTCAAAAAAAAACCAAAAACAAACAAACAAACAAAAAAAGAAGCCATGCTCGGTGGCTCAGCCTGTAATCCCGCGCCTTTGGGAAGCCAAGGTAAGTGGATTGCCTGAGCCTGAGGGTTTGAGACCCGCCTGAGCAACTTGGCGAGACCTCATCTCTACAATAAACAAAAAAATTCAGCTGGGTATGGTAGCACGTGCCTGTAGTTCCAGCTACTTGGATGGCTGAGGCGGAAGGATCGCCGGAGCCCAGCAAGTCGAGGCTGTGGTGGCTGGAAGCGGCCACTGCACTCAAGTCTGGGCAACAGAGTGAGACTCCAACTCAAAAAAAAAAAAAAAAAAAGAAAGAAAAAGAAAGAAAGAAAAAGAAGAAAGTAAGCGTCAATTAATGTGGCAAACTTTATTACTGTCTTATTTTTTTTAATTGCCGTAAGTTGAGATGATCAAAGACATATAGTAGCCTGAGCAACAGAGTGAGACTCCAACTCAAAAGACTAAAAAACAAAAGCAAACAACCATTCACATGATTCTTTATTCCAATATTTGCTTTACAAGAGAGGGACCCAAAAAAATCCAAAATTATTTTGGAAAGTAGGTTTGTTGCAGCACAGACCCTGTTAGGTAAGTGTTTTAGGAACCCAGTGGCATCGGTGTACCAGCCAGCATTGTTGTAAGAGACACCTGACCACACCATACTGAGTGTTCAGTAGTTTTTGACCAAAATTGGCAATGACCCCTGTGCCCCATCCTTCCTATTTACTCGATCTCACCCCAGGCAACTTTGCTTTGTTTTCCTGGATGAAAAAAGGTCCTCAAAGGGAAACATTTTGCCAAAGTGGAAGAGGTGAAACAAAAAACAGCAAGAAGTACTAAAAGGCATCAAAATTGACAAGTTCAAAAACCGTTTTGAGCAGTGGAAAAAGCATCTCAATAGGTGTACTGTGTCAAGCATTATTTTGAAGGTGACTGAAGTTTAAACATGTAAGAATAACTACACAATTTTTTAATAATAAATTCTGGGTTTTGGGGGGTACTCTCTCCTATTGTGGTGGCCTGGAATCAAACTCATAATATCTTCTAAGTATGCCTGTACTTCAAAATATGTGGTTAAAACTGACTTTGCAGATACTTAAATTTCTTTCTTAGATTTTTTTTAACCACTAAGCCCCCGAAGTTTGCCATTTGCCACACAAAATAATTCTAAATCTAGAAAAAAAAAAAACCCTCATAGTTCATTTTAGAGATGACAAGATCTGTAAATCCAAAAAAGAGAAAATAGAAGGTTGAGAGACCGTGTTCACATCTTTCCCATCTGCAGCTGCCACTCTCAAACTACCATTGGGATATCTGCCCTTCAAATAAAATTAAAAAAAAAAATACCCTAAAGCCCTAAATTAGATCAGTTCTTGCATTGACATTTCATTTGGGTCGTGTGCCCTGTCTCAAATCTGTATTTAGAGAAACACCAGAAGGCCTCTTCTCTGTCAATTAACTAAAGAGATATTATCAAACAGAACAAATGGTTTGATTTAAACTTAACTCTAAAAACTCAATTAAATGTACAATAGGTAATTTGCCTTCCTTCTTTTCTTTTTTAGAGAAGAGGATTCCAAGTCATTAAAGGTTTATTTAAAAAGTTCTAAATCACAGGATTATGGAGGACTGGGATTGTAATTAAAGTTTCATTAAAAGTTCAAAATGGATGAACCATTGTTGGCCGTTTTATCCTTCTTTATAGCTGTCTATTTTAACAAAATAACTTTTTTTTGAGTTGCAGTCTCACTGTGTTGCCCAGGCTGGAGTGCAACGGCATGATTATGGCCACTGCAGCCTTGACCTGCTGGGCACGGGCAATCCTTCCACCTCAGCCTTCCAAGTAGCTGGGACCACAGACACATGCTATGATGCCTGACTAATTTTCTGGTTTATTGCAGAGACGAGGTCTCGCCAAGTTGCCTAGCTTGGTCTCGAACTCCTGGGCTCAGGCAATCCTCTTGCCTTGGTCTCCCAAAGCGCTATGATTACAGGTATGAGCCACTGCACCTGGCCTATTTTGACAAAATTATTTTAAATAGCTAATAAGTATTATTTTATGATCATAAAAAAAATTTCTGCTTTGAAAGTGAAAATATGATTAAATAAGAAGCCTCAGCCGGGCTCAATGGCTCACACCTGTAATCCCAGCACTTTGAGAAGCAAAGGTGAGAGGACTGCCTGAACCCAGGGGTTCAAGACCAGCCCAGCCAACTTAGCAAGACCTCGTCTTTACAATAAATCAAAAAACTAGTTGGGCATGGTGGCACGTGCCTCCAGTTCCAGCTACTTGGAAGGCTGAGGCAGAAGGATCGCCTGAATGTAGCAGGTCAAGGCTGCGGTGGCTGTGAGTGTGCCACTGCACTCCAGCCTGGGTCACAGAGAAACTAAAAAAAATTTAAAAAAAGAAAAAAGTCTCAATAAGAACTAAAAAAGAACAGAAAAAACTAGAAGATATGCTGAATAGTGAAACTGTTGTCTTTTTAAAATTTCCTTTGTTTAATGCACTTGTGTGATAAAAATTAAGGGAATTAAATTTTACTTAAATTTTTAAAATAGAAAGAAAAGAAAATCACACCTAAAGCAAAGTAAACTGGTTCAAGGATCCCTGGCATCCCCAAGACACTTTCAGGGGTTCTGTAAGGTTAAAACTATTTTCAAAGTAACTAACATGCTATATGCCCTTTTCACTCTCATTTGCTACCTGTACAGCAGAGTTTTGGCACAGTAGCAAAGAGCCACCACAATTACCTGCAAGTGCCAATAAAATGCTCTTTGTTTTTCCAACACATATCTCCATGAGCCTCCGTTTTCTTCATATGCTTCAACCAAAATGCCATGCCACAACAGACTAAATACAGAAGCAGATATAAAAATCCAGTTGTTGACCCTTTTCATCAAGATAGTGCTGAAAGCAAAGAAGGAAACGCCTGCTCCTGCAAAGCTAAAGCTTTGAAGGCCAAGAAAGCAGTGTTGAAAGGTATCCATGATCACACAACACACACACAAATCTGCAGGTCACTCATATTCCAGTAGCTAAAGACATTTTGGCCCTGAAGGCAGCCCAAATATCCTCAGAAGAGTACCCTCAGGAGAAACAAGTTTGACCACTATGCCTTTATCAACTTCCCCTGACCACTGAGTTGACCATGAAGACAATAATATCACATTTGTATTAACTGTGGATCTCACCAAGCATCAGATCAAAACAGGCTGGAAAAAGCTCTGTAACAGTGACATGGCCAAGATCAACACCCTCATCAGAACTGATGGAGAGAAGGCAGAATATGTTCAGTTGGCTCCTGACTATGATGCTTTGGATGCTGCCAACAAAATTGGGATAATCTAAATTGAGTCCAGTTGGAACACTCTAAATATGTCTTTTTTTAATCATTAAAAAAAAAACCAAGCTGTTTTCTATTTAGTCATATAACTAAAATGACTTGTAAAAAATGTAAGACAATGCACTCTCCTCACTAATGTTGGTTTTGTTTTGAACAATGTAATTATTTTCCATAAAATATTTATGCTAATATGTGACCATTTTAATATTATTTTAAATAAATCAATACATATTTAAAGGTTTGCAGTTTAAACTTCTAATCCAGAAACAGATATAACGCCACATAAAACAAAAGCTCTCTGGAGTCCTCAGTAATTTTTTTTTTTTTTTTGAGTTGGAGTCTCTCACTCTGTTGTACAGGCTGGAGTGCAGTGGCATGCTCAGGTGATCCTTCCGCCTCAGCCTTCCAAGTAGCTGGAATTACGGGCATGCACCACCATGCCCACTGATTTATTGTAGAGATGAGGTCTTGCCAAGTTGCCCAGGCTGGTCTCCAACCTGCGGGCTCAGGCAATCCTCTCACCTCAGCCTCCCAAAGCCACCGTGCCCAGCCCTACTCAGTAATTCTTAAGAGTATCAAAGTTTCTTGAGACAAAAGATTAAGAACAGCATTCTAAAGTATTTCTTACACTTTAAAAAAAGTAATTCTACAAAGGAAATGCTTTTTAAGACAAGAAAACAAAGAAAGCTACTTAAAAGTGAATTTACAACTTACATGACAAATGATGGGTGGGTGTGGATAATAAGTGGGTAGAAAGAGGGAATACTGAAGGAAATGGCTCCCCGTTGTGTTAAATAGCATGCAAGGTGAGAGAGATGGGAGTTAAGAAGAGCAGGAGAGGGAGCGGCCACTGCACTCCAGTCTGGGAGACAAAAAAAAAAAAAAAGAGGAGCAGCGGTGCCTAACCCCTAGGCTGCAGACTGGTACCCGGTCTGTGGCCTGTGAGGAGCCAGGCCACACAGCAGGAGGTGAGTGGCAGGCAAGCAGAATTACGTCTGCTATTAGATCAGTGGTGGCATTCAACTCACAGGAGCGTGAACCCTATTGTGAACTGCGCATGCAAGGGATCTCGGTTGTGCACGGTGAGAATCTAATGCCAGATGATTCCCCCCCAGCCCACCCTCTAGCCATTCGTGGAAAAACTGTCTTCCATGAAACCAGTCCCTGATGCCAAAAAGGTTGGGGACCACTAGAGGACTAGAGAGTGGAGAAGGTTTGTAATGGTTCTTAAGGGAAATGTCAAGATGCTAATTAATTCAAGGCAGGGGGATTATGGCAGTGGTGAGTGCTGAGATTTGATTCAGTGAATTTGTAGACATTACTCTGGTTGTACGGTTTAATATATTTCCAACAGAGCTCTACTAGTAGTAGTAATGAAAACAAAGTGTAGCGCTGGTCCAGAGTTTAGGTTTTGTTGGTTAGATGCAACATGTTAGGAAGTAAATGATTAATGTCTAGGATCTGCTTCAAAATAATTTGAAGGCAACCCCTTCGGTCCCCTCCCACTATGGGAGCTTTTCTGTCCTCTCAATAAATCCTGCTTTCTAAGTAACAATAATAATAATAATAATAATTTGAGAGGCAAAAGAGAAATGGGTGAAAATATAAATGAAACTAGTGGTCATGATCTAATAATCATTGAGATGAAGGTCCATTACATTAATCTATTTTTTTCATATTTGAAATTTTCCCTACTAAGAAGATTAAATAATTGAATTCTTATTTTAGTAGTTGAATATAAAAATAATCTGGCTATAATTTAATGTTAATATTAAGAATGAAGGAAAATAAGAAAAAAAATAACTTCAGTAATATTAAACCAACACTACCCATATAGCTACAAATTCACTTTTTGATCTTTGTTGATGCCTACTCAGTTAGTTTCCTCTGGTTAAATCAGTGGATGTAAGCTATTTGGAGTTCACTTAAAATTCACATATATAGCTCTCACAGTCGCTAGCCTTACTTAAACAAAAATGACATAGATATCTTTCAGTTTAATATTAAAAGAAGCTCACCAAATCCTTTAACCTAATTAACCTGGACTTAACCTAAAATAATTTTACATGTTACGCTATTGCCATCTACTGGATGTGTTGTCTAATTACAACGAACAAATATTCAGTACAGAAAAGATAATTTCTCTCAAAATTATCCCACAGAAAAGAAGCTGTCATACATTCAGGTTCTTCAAAATCTCACATTAGAAAGTTGTTCTTAGTGGGCTTGGTGGCTCAGCCTGTAATCCCGTACCTTGGAGGCTGAGGTGAGTGAATTGCCTGAGCCCGTGGGTTCAAGACCCGCATGGGCAACTTGGTGAGACCTCATCTCTACAATAAATCAAAAAATTAGTGGGTGTGGTACCGCGCCTGTAGTTCCAGCTACTTGGAAGGCTGAGGCGGAAGGATCACCGGAGCCCAGCAGGCCGAGGCTGTAGTGGCCGGGAGTGGCCACTGCACTCCAGTCCACTCCAACTCAAAAAAAAAAAAAAAAAAAGAAAGTTGTTCTTAGTTGTTCCTTTCTTTTTTTAGAGACAGGGTCTCACTTGGTCACCCAGGCTGGAGTATAATGGCACACTGTACAGTCTCAAATTCCTGGGTTCAAAGACCTGCTGCCTCAGCCTCCTGAGTAACAGGAACTACAGGTGTGAGCTACTATGCCTGGCTAGTTTTTTCATTTTTTTACAGTCAAAGTTTCACTATGCTTCAGTTTGGGCTCAAACTTCTGGCCTCATGCAATCCTCTTCCTCTGCTTCCCTAAAGTGCTGGCACAAACCACCATGCCCTGTAGAAGCAGTTGTTCTTGACTTTGGCTGCACTTTAAAATCATCTGGGAGTTTCTGAAAATCCTCATGCTTGGATCCACTAAGCCAGAGTACTTAAATCAGCTCTATGTTAGAAAAATGAAAGGTAACCACAGACTAAAACAAAATATTTGCAAACATATCTGATACAAAAATTGCATCGAGAATATATAAACAACTCTTACAAATTATAAGAAGAAAACTCAATTTTTAAGGTGGGCAAAAGATCTGAAGAAACATTTAACCAAAGAAGATATATGGGTGGCAACTAAGCACATAGAAAGATGTTACATTAAGAGTCATTAAGAAATTTGAAATTAAAATCACAATGAGATACCACTTCACACCTATTAGTATATCTAACAGTAAAGAGACTAATTATACTAAGTGAAGGCCAGGATATAAAGCTACTATAACCCTCAAATAATGCTGGTGGGAATGTAAAACGGTACAACCACTTCGGTACAGTTTGACAGTTTCTGAAAGAGCCACACACACACACACACACACACACACACACACACGCGTGCACACGCGCGCACGCACACATCTACCATAAGACCCAACCATTCCAGTCCTACAGAGTTATCCAAGAGAAAGAAAAGCTGTAATAAGTTGAACAGTGTCACCTCAAAATTCATAACTCCCAGGAACCTTAGAATGTGTATTTAGATAAAGGGTCTTTGGGCTGGATGAGGTGGCTCACATCCCAGCACTCTGGGTGGCTGAGGCAGGAGGATTGCTTAAGCCCAGTTATTTAAGACTAGCCTAGGCAACATGGCAAGATATTGTCTTTAAAAAAAGTGAAAAAAAAATTAACTGGACACAGTAGTATGCACCTGTATAGTCCCAGCTACTCTGGAGGCTGAGACTGGAGGATCACTTTAAGCCAGGATTTGAGGCTGTAGTGAGCTGTGACCATGCCAACGCACTCTAGCCTGGGTGGTAGAGTGAGACACTGACTCAAAAAAAAAAAAAAAGAAAAGAGAAAGAGGGTCTTTGCAGATGCAATTAGCTATGATAAGGTCATTCTGGATTAAGGCAGGTCCTAAATCCAAAGACTTGCATCCTTATAAGAACAGATGTCACACGGACAAACACAGAGAAGGTCACGTGAAGACAGAGGCAGAGAATGGAGTGATACAGCTAAAAAGCCAAGGAACACCATCAACTACCAAGAGCCAAGAGCTTCTGAAGCTAGGACAAGGGAAGGAAGGACTCTTCCGTAGAGCCTTCAAAAGGAGCATGGCCCAGCCAACACCTTGATTTCAGACACTTAGTCTCCAGAACTATGAGAGAGTAAACATCTGTTGTTTTAAGCTACCCAGTTTGTGGTAACACATTAAAGCAGCCCTCGGAAACTAATACCAAATAAAAGACTTGTCCAAGAATGTCTTATCAGCTTTATTTGTAACAGCTCCAAATTGGAAATAACTCAAATGTCCCATCAACAAATGACTTTACAAATTGTGGTATACTCACACAATGGGATACTACTCAGCAATAAAACATCTCTTGGTATTGAGATACAAAAATGGATGAAAACTCAAAATAATTATGCTGAATAAAACAAGTCAGATATAATAATGATAATAATAATAAAGCATATATTGTATTATTCCATAGTGGTTGCTTGACGATAGCAGGGTGGGAGAAGTCGTTATAAAATGGCATAAGGAAACATCCATTATCTTAACTTCAGTGATAATTCCACAGGTATATACATATGTCAAAATTCATCAAGTTATACACTGGAAATATGCAGCTTATTATATGTCAAATATATCTAGTAGGACTGTATTTTAAAAAATCAAAATCTTAAGCCGGGCTCGGTGGCTCAGCCTGTAATCCCGTGCCTTTGGGAGGCTGAGGTGAACGGATTGCCTGAGCCCGCGGGTTTGAGACTCGCCTGGGCAGCAAGACCTCATCTCTACAATAAATCAAAAAATCAGCCAGGTGTGGTAGCGCATGCCTGTAATTCCGGCTACTTGGAAGGCTGAGGCAGGAGGATCGCTGGAGCCCAGCAGGTCGAGGCTGCGGTGGCCGGGAGCAGCCACTGCACTCCAGTCTGGGCGACAGAGTGAGACTCCAACTCAAAAAAAAAAAAAAAATCAAAATCTTTAGTGGGTAGGGTTCAGGTATCAGTAATTATTTTTTCTTTTTTTCCTTTTTTTTTTTTTTGAGTCTTGGGGTCTCATTCTGTTGCCTATGCTGGAATGCAGTTTCACAATCACAGCTCACTGCAGCCTCAAACTCCTGGGCCCAAGCGATCCTTCTGCCTCCACATTCTGAGTAGCTGGGACTACAGGTGCACATGTCTGGCTAATTTTTAAGTTTTTTGTAGAGACAAGGTCTCACTATGTTGCCCAGGCTGGTCTTGAACTTCTGGCTAAAGTGATCCTCCCATCTCAGCCTCCCAAAGTACTGCAATTACAGGCTGAGCCACCATGTCCAGTCAGGTATCAGTAATTTTAAAACACTTTCCAAGCTAGTCTAACCAGCAGCCAGGGTTGAAAGCCATTAGGTGCCATGTCACTTACTTTGCTTTGAACAGAAGAGTACTATTTGGGGAAAATATATAAGCCTAAAATAACTTTGATAATGTTCATTTCAGGTGCTTATGGAAGTCAGCTGACAACATAACTTTTTTAAGTAGACAAGGAAATTCAATGTGGATTTAATCATTATTCTTTGGCAATATCTTAAATTGTGAGCAAGATTTAGAAAGCAACATTGAAGGCAGTTCCAGCTATTTGTCAACTAGACATTTAAAATATTTTCAATACAAAATAATTTAAAATGCTGAATACAATATAGTTTTAATATATATTTACAATGAATGAATGATATAGACTGAACTGTGTCCTCCCCAAATTTACATGTTGAAACCTCAATCCCTAGCATCTCAGAATTTGACTATATTTGGAGATAAGACCTTAAAGAAGTGATTAAATTAAATTAGGTCATAAGGATGGGCCCTAATCATATCGAACTGGTGTCCTTTCAGAAGACGAAATCTGGACATACTAAGTAGAAACCAGAGAAGGCACCAATGGAAGGCCATACGAGGACACTGTAAGGCAGCCATCAGCAAAAAAGGAGAGAGGCCTCAGGAAAAACCAAATCTGCCGATACCTTGATCTTGGATTTCTAACAACCAGAAAGGTGAATAAATACATTTCTGCTATTAAAGCTACCAGTCTGTGGTACTTTGTATGGCAACCCCAGCTGTCTAACACAAATGGAGAGCAAAACACACACACACACAAACACACACACACACACACACACACACACACACACACACACACACACACACACACCCACACCCACACCCACAAGAAGAACCCACCAATCTCTTGAACCTTCTCACAGAGAGCCCTCTGGACTTTCTTCCTTTCCCGTCTATTCTGGATTCCATGTCGATCATGTTAACTACTCTGTTAGAAGTACCATCTCTTGCTCCCTAACATGTTGCCACACCTAACCAACAAACCACAAACTCTGGACAATGCTATACTTTGTCTTGACTACACCACTTTTGGTTAACCAATCACTGTTGGAAATACATTAAATCACACAATCACCCAGAGTAATGTCTACAAATTAACTGATTCAAACCTCAGCACAACCACTGCTATCTTGAGTTAGCACAAATTCCTCTCAAGAATCATTCCAAACCTTCTCTACTCTCTTGACTCCCATCTCTCTTATCTTGCATCCCATTTAACACAGCAGATGTCACTTCCCTCAACCTCCTCTCCTTTTACCTACTAATCATCCTACTCATGATTTTCTACTCATACCTGTTCCGAGTACATGGCATCACTCCAAGGGAATGGAAGAAAAGGAAGAAGAGAATGATATAGTCTGTCCATCCTTGTCACCCAAGCCAAAAATTTGGACATCATCTTGTCCTTCCCCATCACTGCAGCCAAATCAAATGCTAATATTTTTATCTCATAAAATGTTCTCAAAGCTGAGTTGTTTCTTCTCTACCCTTATTCAGGCCTTAATTGCCCCCATCATCCCACACCTGGACCAGTCAGTGGCCTCCTGACTAGACTCCGGTGCCTCAGTCTCATTCCTTTCAACTCCTCCTTCCACACAGTTGTAAATGAGGTCTTTTTAAATATACATATCACACTCTTGCTTAAAATACTTTAAGGGCTCCCCAGCACCTATGACAATGTTTTGGGTTCAGTAGACATAGATTTTATTAGTGAGATATCCTTGGTCAAATTTAACCTCTCAAAGTCTCAATCACTCTATCCGTAAAACAGAAATAAAATAGTACCTTGTAAGGTGGTTGTAAGATTAAATGGGATATAAGATAATGAACATAAAGTACTTAGCATCACTTAATAAATGATTAATCAATGTTAACTGTCATTTTCTCCATACTCTAGACAAGCTAAAAGTAATTCTATATGAAGATATTGCTTTTATGGATCAGACCTTGACTTTACTCAGAGATTAAAGGTCTTTTTTATTTTTTATTTTTTTTTTTTTTTTTTTTTTTTATTTTTTTGAGTTGGAGTCTCACTCTGTCACCCAGACTGGAGTGCAGTGGCCGCTCCCGGCCACCGCAGCCTCGCCTGCTGGGCTCCGGCGATCCTTCCGCCTCAGCCTTCCAAGTAGCCGGAATTACAGGCATGTGCTACCATGCCCAGCTGATTTTTTTTTTATTTATTGTAGAGATGAGGTCTCGCTGCCCAGGCGGGTCTCGAACGCGGGCTCAGGCAATCCGCTCACCTCAGCCTCCCAAAGGCGCGGGATTACAGGCTGAGCCACCGAGCCCGGCTTAAAGGTCTTTTTTAATGATCTCAGGACATTTTATGAAATTTTAAGTCAAGGTGAGAAGGCAGAACAATGTTCACTTTTCATATGTATTTGGTACCTTGAAGAAAAAGGATTCAGTTATATGAGGAGCAGTCTTTCCTCTAAGGACGAGCAAAAGAAAAGCATCTTACCTCTTCAATTTAATCTTAATAAACCAGCATAAAGTACTGAAGGTTACCAAAATAAAGCTATTATAAATGACTTAGACAATAAAATTTGATACTAAGAAAATTATAAAGCGATCACTCTGGAAGGTTGACAACTGTGGCCAGCACACCAAATCCAACCTACTGCTTGTTTTCATGAATAAAATTTTACTGGAACACAGCCATGCACCACGCCCATTCATTTATGTATCACCTATGGCTGTTTTAACCACAATAGCAGAGTTGAAAAGTTGCAACAGAGACTTTAAGGTCCACAAGGCCTAAAACATTTACAATCTGGTCTTTTACAGAAATTGCTGACAACTCTCTAGACAAGCAATCCAAGAAGGCAATAAAATCTGTCTGGACTCACCTGAGGTGTTGTCTTTTTATATTGGTCACCTCCATCTATCACATCCCTCATGATTTTTCCCTTGAGAAATTCATACTCTTCTGGACTCAGGTGAATAGACTCTATAGTTTTTCCACAGCCCGAACACTGACCACTGTAATTATAATTGTTTATGTTAAATAATATCCTGGAAAAAAACTTTTTCTAAAATGAATCATCCTGGAACATGAGGAAATTAAAAATAAAAAAGAACATCAAAACCTTTGTGATCATCACATGCATCTGATTCTTTGAAAGCATGGTAAGTCAGAAAATCCATGGATTTTCTGAATTACGGCTTTCAAAAAAACCAAAAGAGTAAAGTGCTGGGCAGCTAGATGGAATTTTTAAGTTAATTCCTAAAACACAACTGAGTCTGGAATCTCTAGTACTTCCCCTCAAAGTACTCACAGGAAAAACATTTGAGTACCGCAAAGTACATATGCAAAACATGGGTTTTTTCCCCTCAGGTATTCCAATTACAAGCTCTTAATTATCCTATCTCTAAGTTGTTCTTACTTTTTAAATCAATAGCAACAAAACTTGCTAAACCTGAACCAATCAAATCAAAAATAAATATTGGCCTTTACCTTTTCTGTATTGTGGTGAATTGTCCTTTCCACTGTTTTCCAGGAAGACTACAAAAAAGATTGCAAAACCAAAACATCAGAAGGTGAGACTCCTATTGAACAGAAAGATACTAATTGCATTTAGAAACTCTGTAAGCAAGAGCTCTGGAAAGTTCAAGATACTTCCGTAGAATGGTTTAATTAGAAGAGTGGTTGCTACCCTGTGATGGGGCTAAGGAGCTGATTTCCTTCTTTCCTTTGCTTCTCCTCCAGTCATCCAACCCTCCCCTTCTTCAAGTCTAAATCTCCTTCATGGGAGCTGTACACAAAGCAACTGACCTTAGTGCAATCTCTAAGTCAAACTTAATTCTAACTTTCTCCAAAAAGCTGCCAGAGATTGTTCCTATTCACAGTAACTTCTCTTTTTTTCTTCCTAGTGACGACAGGGCCTCAGTCTGTCAACCTGATTGGAGTGCAGTGGTTGATCATAGGTCACTGCAGGCTTGAACTTCTGAGCTCAAGTGATCCTCCAGCTTCAACACCTCCCCTCCCCCCCCAAAAAAAACCACACACACGTGTGTACCACCACACCTGGTTCATTCTCTCTCCTCTTATACACTGTTACTTAACTGTCTGGCGTTATATTCCCAATTAAATTGAGAATAGCTCTTACCTCACAAAACACCACAATGCCTAACTTAATTGTAGGCATTCAAAAACTATTGATTTATTCGTTCAATCAACTTATCCTTCCTTCCTCTTATATATATCACCATAAGCTCCTATGATTCTATTGCCTTCTATCTTTTCCCAGTTCTTAATTTTCTCTCCCTCTCTCTTTTTTTAGACAGGGCCTCACTCTGTTACCCAGGTTGGAGTGCAGTGGCAGGATCACAGCTCATGGCAATTTTGAACTTCTGTGCTCAAGCAATCCTCTACTTCAGCCTCCCAAAGTAGTTAGGACTACAGGCATGCGCTACCACACCCAGCTATTAAAAAAATTTTTTTTTTTGTAGAGACAGGATCTCGCTATGTTGTCCAGGGAAGTCTCAAACTCCTAGTCTCAAGCAATTCTCCCACTTCGGTCTCCCAAAGTGCTGTGATTATAGGCATGAACCACTGCATGAGGATGAGAATTAAGAATTGAGCACCTGGGCTCGGTGGCTCAGCCTGTAATCCCGCGCCATGGGAGGCTGAGGTGAGTAGATTGCCTGAGCCCATGGGTTCGAGATCTGCCTGGGCAACTTGGCGAGACCTCATCTCTACAATAAATCAAAAACTAGCCGAGCATGGTAGCGCGCACCTGTAGTTCCAGCTACTTGGAAGGCTGAGGCGGAAGAATCGCTGGAGCCCAGCAGGTCGAGGCTGCAGTGGCCAGGAGCAGCCACTGTACTCCAGTCTGGGCGACAGAGTGAGAATCCAACTCAAAAAAAAAAAAAAAAGAATTGAGGCCCAGCAGGGTGGCTCTCACTTGTAAAGGTGAGAGGACTGCCTGAGCCCACGGGATCAAGACCAACCTTGGCAACTTGGCAAGACCTCATCTCTACAATAAATCAAAAAAAAAAAAAAAAAAAGGAGCTAGACATGGTGGCACATGCCTGTAGTTCCAGCTACTTAGAAGGCTGAGGCGAAAGGATCACCTGAGTCCAGCAGGGCGAGGCTGTGGGGGCTGTGAGCGTGCCACTGCACTCCAGCCTGGGCGACAGAGACTCCAATTAAAAAAAAAAATTCTCATCCTCTCGTACCCAAACCTAAAACTGCTTCCAACCTTAAGCCCTCTCTAGTCTACTCTTTTCATTGTTTTGGCAATTACCTTTCTAAAACTTCACTCCAAAACCAACATTCTTGATAATAGAATAAAATCCAAACTCCTTGGCATTTAAAGATTTTTCACAACCTAGCCTCTGATCACCTGATATTCAATAAGTTTAAGATAATTAAGCATAATTCCTTCCTCAAAATTCTGTAAACATAATATAGAGCAAAAAAGGCAAGAGAAAAACAGACAGAGGGAAGTTTTAAGGAAGAGCATGAAAAACTAATAAAGGAATAAGAGAGTAAAAGACTGAAGCAATAAACAGGTATTAGCCAGTAACAAGAATACAAAAAATGGAGAGAGCTTTGAAGAGAGAGCAGGCAAACGATGGAAAGTTTCAAAACAGATTGGAAGGATGAAGGTTTTTCACAAGTCAGTGGATCCGCCTGTCCACTGTAACCATCTGATGAAATACAGAGACAAATATAAAGCAGAATAAATATAAACACATTAGACAAAATAAATATAAGCAATCTGTCACTAGATTTCAGAGCAACTTCTGAAAATACTAATATGTCTCAAGGATAGATGTAGCCTAATACTATATCCTTTTCTTACTATGAATTCTGGCCACAAGTACTATTCGTAAGTATTCACATCATACTAGATGTCTAGGAAAACAAAATAAATGATCCTTTTTTTTTTTTTTTAAATAAATGATCCTTCTAAAAGGAAAAAAACACATTAAAACTACAAATACTCTATAATTTCCTTTTTATGTGATGGAATGGATAGAGTAGCAAATTGTTTATGCTATTACTTTGTTTAAAGAGAGAACATTTTGACTAAGGGATGGAAAAGAAGTATAATCTGAATACAATGATTTTCAGAAACAAGAAAGGTGCTTTTAGATATAGTTATTAAAATAAAAACAAACATATTTTAAAAATAAAAATTACCTCTCAAACCATGTTTTTATACTCTGTGCAAATGATTCCCCAGGATATCGTTGATAATTTCTTAGATACAAAAGAATGTCCAGCAATTTGTTTGAATAGTGATCATCCCTTATGTCTTTTCCAAAATCAAAGAAGGCTTCTAAAGTTTCCAACAGAGGAATAAGATCATGACCTAGCAATTCCTGATACAAATTCCAAGCTACGTCTACATCTTTATGAAGAAGAGCTCCCTGGATACAATCATGATAGTTCCTTGTTGAAGGAGTCATGACTTTTTTGATGTCCTCTAACAACAACAAGGCTTCTCTCCATCTGTCTGAATGGATTAATCCTCGGATGAGAAGAGAGTAACCCCCAGATTCTAAACTCTTATATCTGGCTTTCATTATTTCATAGACATCGATAACTTCTGACGTCTGCTTATGAAAGACACAGAGAGACAAATACTTGACCAGTAAATCATAGCCTACAATACCATTATTTTTTGCTGCTACCCATGCCAGCAGAGATTTAGCTACATTCACAGAGCTATGAGAGTAAGCCATCTGTGAGCCAATCCAACTTTCAAAATTGGTCTTTCCTTTGAAATCTTCCTTAAGTTTATCCCACTCCTCTGAATTCAAAGGTTTTGTTGGGAGTTGAACAGTGTTCCTCACAGATGGCATGACAGGATCCTTACTCTGAGGATTCATCTGTGACCTCTTCTTAGCTGCTCCAGCTGACAAAAAATGAGAATCAGAAGAAACCTGATTACTGTCCTCATCTTTCCTGCGATATCTGGCCTTGGCAATCAGAAGATTCGTTGCTTTCGTATTTTGTGGAGATATTGTTTTAAGGGAAAACCACCTCTGCTGGTTCCTGATGCCACAGTGGTCTCTGACAAAGAGAGCAAGATAAGAGTGCCCTGGGCCCAGCCCTAGGTATGGGTTGCTCTTCCAAAGCTTAGAAAAGTTTCCAATACCAGACAAACAGAAAGTCATTATGCAGTGAGATCACCTCCCTGATGAGCACCAGAGAGAGAGAGAGATGTTCGAAAAACCGTTACTTCTACAGCAAAATTAAGAGACTGAGGGTCGGGGGCCGAGAGTCACAGAACAACTTTTTAAAAGGAAATCCTCATTTCCTCCATATAGACAAATCCAAGTTCTGCTTTTAGAGCTACTTAATAGCAACGAAGGCAGGTGAGTTCTCTCGATTAAGCAACAATCGGAGGATATCCAACGTCGCAAGCCCCAAGCCGGGTAGAGCAGGAATCCTCTGGTATCTGTTATATTCCCGTCCACGAACCTGAGGGAAAACACAAGGAGGAACGCCCAGTTTTACCCACGTGGGCCACACCTGTCCAGAAAAGTGACAGTATCCCATGGAAGGCTTTCCGAAAAAGGGGCGTGAAGTCAAAACCGCGAACAGGAGGCCCCAACCCAGCCCCACCAGCCAAGCCAGCAGCGAAAGCCAGTCTAGGGTCCTTCCCAGGCCGAAAAACTCGTCAGATGGGGGGCAGCGTAGTCAACAGCTCAGGTAAGGAAAGAGATTCAGTAAGGGCGCCGCCCAGACTGAGCACCGACCGCTGACCAGCGAAGTGCGTTTCATTGAACAACTCACCACAGCATTCACTCACTTCACGCGCCCATCAACGCGGGGGAAACTACAGTACCCACAATGCACCGCGCCGGCCCGGGCTCGCGGGGCAAGACTGACCCCACGTAGTCGTTCCACCGGACTCGGCGGCGAGGAAAAAGGCAATTTTGAAGCATTTAGTGGCAGAAGGGATAAGAGACTGCCACTCAAGGAACTTGAGGGCCTGCAGATATCCGTAATAAACAATGAAAAGGTGTGAAAGAAGAGCGTCCGAGCCGGAAACGCCAATGGACTCCTGAGTGTGCAAGCCGGAAACGCCCGTGGACTCCTGAGTCACGTGGTGCACACGCGCCAAAGGTCCACAACGGAGAAATAAAAACGCGGGCTTGCTTACCCTAGCCTTTAAAATCGTACTTGGTGAGGCTGGGACGCCTCCCTAGGGAGGATCATCTTCCATCTCTTTCACGTCCGCTTTCCTCCGGTCAGCTACAGTCTTTGCTTTTGTCTTTCTAGCCGACACTTCCGCCCACGTCCAAGATGGCGGCCGAGCGGCCTTCCTAACCTTAGTGGGGCTTGACGGCGTCTGGCGTCTGAGCCGGTAGGGGGTGGAGCGGTTAGTGACCAGCAAATGCAGGCGCTGCAGCGCGGGAGTCGGCCATGGACTGGAAAGAAGTTCTTCGCCGGCGTTTAGCGACGCCGGACACCGGTCCAAACAGTGAGTTTGAGAGGGGCCGCCCATTAGGATAGCCCGGCCCTAAACTCTCAGAGCCTGGGGGAGAAGGGGGAGGAGGAACAAGCGGAAGCCGCCCTCGCCGCTTCTGTAAAACCTGACAAAAGAGGCAGAGTGGAATGTGGTTTAGGGATCCCGAGAGGTTTGACCCAAACTTCCCTGGGAAGGACCTGCGGGAACCAGAAGCTTAGTTTTAGTCACCGACTTCCATGGTCTTGATCGATCTAGACTTGTGGGGAATGAGTGAGAACCTCGGCTTCAACAAGTCTTCCACCCCACCGGGACCTATAATTGATGGATCCGCCCGCCTTTGACTGTCACTCTTTTTTGCTTCCCTCCTAATCCGTTTTAGATTTTAAAATCTATTTTTCGTTTTCTCTTTCCCCCTCTTTCATGTTGCTTGTTAACTAACCTGGTTAAATCTGTCTTTCCTATTCCACACCCGCACTCAGGGCTGCTGAAAGTGGCTGGAGAAAAACAGAACCGCGGTGAGTTGTTTCACGTTTAATTCGTGTCCACTACCTTAAAGTTGGTGTTCTAGTCACATCTGCCTTGTTTCCCTAGACATTCCCTCTGCTGCACTCAACTTTTCTCATCTCCCAAACCTCCAGTCTGCCCTATCACTACTTCAGCTGATGAACTCGTTTTTGTCTCACTAAGAACGTAGAAGTGGCCGGGCACGGTGGCTCAAGCCTGTAATCCCAGCACTTTGGGAGGCCGAGGCGAGAGGAGTGCCGAGCCCAGGGGTTCAAGACCAGCTTGGGCAATTTGGTGAGACCTCGTCTCTACAATGAATCAAAAAATTAGCTGGGCGTGGTGGCGCGTGCCTGTAGTTCCAGCTACTCAGAAGGCTGAGGCGGAAGGATCGCCTGAGTCCAGCAGGTCCAGGCTGCGGTGGCCGTGAGTGTGCCATTGTACTCCAGCCTGGGCGACAGAGTGAGACTGACTCAAAAAAAAAAAGCTCGTAGAAGCAAAGGAGAGCTTCACCTTTCCCCGCTTACCATTTCTCTAAGCTTCTTACCCCATGGTTGCCCGTATGCTCTGCTTTCATTGTTAAAATGAACTGGCCCATTCTCCTACTGGGTCGTTTTCACCAGCACTGACAAACATGCTTTAATATCACCCATTATTTTTTTTAAAAGGGCTGGACGTGATTACTCCCAGCACTTTTGGGAGGCCAAGGTGGAAGGATTACTTGAGTCTAGTAGTTCAAGACCAGCCTGGGCAACATAGTGAGACCACATCTCTACAAAAAAAAAAAAAATTTTTTTTTAAGTAGCTGGGTATGGTGGAACACCCCTGTAGTCCCAGCAACTTGGAGACTGAGGCAGAAGGATTACCTGAGTCCAGGAGGTCCAGACTGCAGTGAACTGCGATGGTGCCACTGCACTCCAGCCAGGGCAACAGAGGAGACCCCAACTTTAAAAAAAAAGTCATTTGATCCCACATCCCTCTCCAGCTTCTGCTACATTTCTCTGTACCCTTTGTAGGAAAACTTCTCAAAGAAGTTACCTATATTCGTGCTTTCTTGTCCACTTAGCTTTTGAATGCACTCTGTTCTTTCACAGATACTAACCGCAAGCCTGTTATGTGCCAAGTATGGTTCCAGGCTATAACAGTGAACAGACAGACAAAAATCCCTATCCTTGTAGAATTTATACGTTAATGTGGGGAAAAATAATAAAAACAATAAGTAAATTATACAGGACATACAGCTCCTGTTTAAGGCTATTTTCTTCATCAATATACCAGATCCCATCCTTTAGGCTAGATCCCGTTTTTGCCTTCTGAAGGCAGTTTTCCTTCTACATCATCGATTTTTCTTTCTTGTTTTCTTTTTTCTTAGGTTTTTTTTTCCTTAATCATTCCCATCAGCATATAAACATGCTGGTATTTCTTCCATCTTAAACTTTCTTGACTTAATTTCCACCTCTAGCTATGTCTTATTTTTCTGTTCTCCTTATAGCAACATTTGTTCAAAGAGTTGTTGGTTATATTTGTACTTGCCTCTAATTCCTGTTTGTCAGGGGTCATCATGTTAAATTCAGTAGTCAGTTGTCATTGCTCATTTTACTTGCAAAATTTTGCAGTTTTGTCCAACAGCACTGAGCCATTATAACCTACAAATAATTTATAAAGAATATGTAAAGAAGCCGGGCTCGGTGGCTCGCGCCTTTGGGAGGCTAAGGTGAGTGGATTGCCTGAACCCACGGGTTCGAGACCTGCCTGGGCAGTGAGACCTCATCTCTACAATAAATCAAATAATTAGCTGGGCGTGGTAGCGCACGCCTGTAATTCCAGCTACTCGGAAGGCTGAGGTGGAAGGATTGCCGGAGCCCAGCAGGTGAGGCTGCGGTGGCCAGGAGCGGCCACTGCACTCCAGTCTGGGTGACCAAGTGAGACTCCAACTCAAAAAAAAAAAAAAAGAATATGTAAAGAAACTATAATTCAGTGTTTAGACACTCAGCTTCATATTAACTTTCTTGAAATACCAAGAATCACTACCTTCCACAGAATCAGCCTCCCCTACATCTTCAACCACTTCTCAGCGTGCTCCCTCTACTTCTGTTTATCACTAAAGCTAGTGTCTTCCTCAAGTCACTGCCTTTATAAAGAAAATAGAGGTTTGGTAGGTTAAAAACTAACATGACAGATGAGGTAGAAATACAGTCATAAAATGTGTTTAAGGAAACAATAGCAGACTTGTCAGGAAGGAAGAAAAACTAGAAAGAGAAAAATAAACTTTTGAGAAAATACAATAGATCACAAAATTCAAGATCTTAGTGAGGCTAAAGTACAGGTATTATGGCAGTGAGACTTTGAGTGACCAGAGCTTAAGCTTAGAGCTTAAGATTTTAGAAGAGGGACCAGTAAACTCTGTGGTCTTGCCATAGAACAGGGTTGTATAGTAGACTAGAGGTGAAACCCTTTGGAATTGCAGGGCTCAGGGTTACCCACATAAATGTTTATTCATCCTAACTGGTCACAGAAACTTGTGAAGCACTATGCCCAGTCACCATGGTCCTCAAATAAAAGAAGGGATGGCTTAAATCAAACAGCCACATGCTAATAGTAGGCAGGTTGGAAGGTAATAGAGCCCTGATTTTTGAGCTTCAGATGTTTTTTTTCTTTTGTTTTTACATTAGGTAGAGGAACAGTGATTATGAGGCTGAAATCCCATGAGGGCTGGGCTATTTTGCTCACTCCTCATTCCAAGTAGCCAGAACTACAGGTACACATCGCCACGCCCAGCTAATTTTTTGATTTATTGTAGAGATGAGGGCTCCCCAAGTTGCCCAGGCTGGTCTTGAACCCATGGGCCAGGCAGTCCTCTCACCTTGGCCTCCCAAAGTGCTGGGATTACAGGCTTGAGCCACCATGCCTGGCCAGTGAATACTTATAATTGAATGAATTAGGAACACTTCAGAGGTCTGTAGGAAAGGCAGTGACTTGAGGAAGAGACTAGCTTTAGTGATAAACAAAAGTAGAGGGAGCATGCCCAGAAGTGGTTGAAGATGTAGGGGAGGCTAATTTGGTGGAAGGTAGTGATTCTTGGTATTTCAAGAAAGTTAATATGAAGCGCAGTGTCTAAGCACAACTCACTGAAGGCCTTTTTGAAACTGCAGCTGTTTTAATTAGACTATAGTATGTAGGGTCACCTGAGTAAAAGTACTGCTTGATTTTAAAAGTGCTTTAATTCACTTAATCTGTTTTGTTAGCAGAAAAAAAAAGTGAACAAGAATTGAAAGATGAAGAAATGGATTTATTTACCAAATATTACTCAGAATGGAAAGGTGGTAGAAAAAATACAAATGAATTTTATAAGACCATTCCCCGGTTTTATTATAGGGTAAGTAATATCTAATCAAATGTCTTTCAGAGTTTATAAGTTAAATGTAGTTTTTAAATGCAATCCAAATTTTGTATTTTAACAATAGAGGCTTATATTTTAAATTTTGTATATTTGTTCTTCATTCTAGTTGATCTTGTATTATAAAACATTTTAAATCAATGGAATCTTGACTTTTATTTTATTTCTTTGTTTTGTTTTTTTGAGTTGGATTCTCACTCTGTTGCCCAGGTTCACAACCACCACAGCCTCGACCTGCTGTGCTCAGGTAGTCCTTCTGCCTCAGCCTTCCAAGTAGCTGGAACTAAAGGCTTGTGCCACCACGCCCAGCTAATTTTTTTTTTTTCCTAATTTCTTATAGAGATGAGGTCTCATCAAGTTACCCAATCTGGTCTCGAACCCGTTGGGCTCAGATAATCCCCTCACCTTGGCCTCCTAAAGTGCTGGGATTACAGGTATGAGCCACCATGTTCAGCCTAGAATTTTGAATTTTATTTTATTTTATTTATTTATTTATTTTGAGTTGGAGTCTCACTCTGTCGCCCAGACTGGAGTACAGTGGCCGCTCCCGGCCACCGCAGCCTCGACCTGCTGTGCTCCGGCGATCCTTCCGCCTCAGCCTTCCCAGTAGCTGGAACTACAGGCGCGCACTACCACGCCTGGCTAATTTTTTTATTTATTGTAGAGATGAGGTCTCACCAAGTTGCCCAGGCAGGTCTTGAACCCGCGGGCTCAGGCAGTCCACTCACCTCAGCCTCCCAAAGCGCAGGATTACAGACTGAGCCACCAAGCCCGGTTGAATATTGAATTTTAAAATGTTGTTACTTATCTCTTTTTTTGAACTATGGACTTTTTCTTCTTAACTTTTATTGTAGATATTAGTTGTAAGTATTCTGTTGAATTATGTCAGATGTATAATACTTTGTTATGAGGTATAAAAGTTTTGCTCAGTGCTAAACTGAAAAATAGATTAAGATTGGACAACTTAGAATTTCACTTAATTATCCTTCCTTATGCAAAAACTCTGAAGAAGTCTTTGAAGCTGGGCTCGGTGGCTCAGCCTGTAATCCCAGCACTTTGGGAGGCTGAGGTAATGAGCCCGCAGGTTCAAGACCTCCTGGGCAACTTGGCAAGACCTCATCTCTACAATATATCAAAAATTACCCGGGTGTGGTAGTGCGTGCCTGTAGTTCCAGCTACTCGGAAGGCTGAGGCAGAAGGATTGCTAGAGCCCAGCA
The DNA here is from genome assembly GCA_027257055.1 of Cephalopachus bancanus. NCBI lineage: Eukaryota > Metazoa > Chordata > Mammalia > Primates > Tarsiidae > Cephalopachus > Cephalopachus bancanus. The sequence continues at coordinate 408,300 of JAPVLO010000083.1, read as the reverse complement.
GGTCAAGGCTGTGTTGGCCGGGAGCGGCTGCTGCACTCCAGTCTGGGCAACAGAGTGAGACTCCAACTCAAAAAAAAAAAAAAAAAAAGAAAGCTATTTACAACTCTGAGAGCCTGAGGAGTTCAAGACCAGCCTGGGCAACATAGAAAGACCCAGTTTTTTTATTTCAAAAGAGAGAGAGAGAGAGAGAGAGAGAACTTTTTATACCTGAGAGTGAAGTCTACTAAAAAGAATAAGTATTATGCAAAATGCACCACTACAGAAATGTTAACTTTGGAATCTTAGCTGGTTGTCTCCTGAACCTGTTGCCTTCTAAACTCTATTAATTATAACATTACCTACAAACATAATAAACATTCATTTAGCTGACATTGTTAGGAATTAACGTATAGTGAGTTATCCTGACATTGAAACTTTTTTTTCAAGTAAAAATTTTTTTCAAGTGAACGTTTTTTTTAAAGATGTGGGGTACAATTCAAGGATTAGGTAGATAAGTGGTCATCATATGGGTAAAGTTGGAGACTCGCTTTGGTCCCCACTTCGCCTGGTTTGAGATCAGGTATTCTTTTTGATGTTATGTACCCCCATTCCCCTGGCAGTGCCCTCCTGCCATTTCCTTTCTTATAGTATTATGATTAATGTTCAAGTAAATATTTTTTTTTTGAGTCGGAGTCTCACTCTGTTACCCAGGCTGGAGTGCAGTGGCATGCTGTTCACGGCCACTGCAGCCTCGACCTTCTAGGCTCAGGCTATCCTTCTGCCTCAGCCTTCCAAGTAGCTAGAACTACAGGCATGTGCCACCATGCCCAGCTAATTTTTTTATTTATTGTAGAGACAAGATCTTGCCATGTTGCTCAGGCAGGTCTCGACCCCTTGAGTTCAGGCAAGGTTGAGTTCCTCTTGCCTCCACCTCCCAAAGTGCTGAGATTATAGGCGTGAGCCACTGTGCCCAGTCCAAGTGAACATTTTTTATTGGAAACTTTCTTGTCATACTATATGCTTCCCAACCCTTTAAGAATTGTATGATGAGTCTATTGTAGAAGAGAAAAAAATACAGCTAAGCAAGTTTGTACTTTCCCAAAACAATATCACCCAACAATGTAAATAATAATTTTAAGTGAATCTTGTAAGAAATTTAAGAACAACATAGAGATAATTGGCAAGCATGATGACAAGACAGGAATTTCTTTTTTGTTGTTGTTTTTTGTTCTTGTTTTTGTTTTGAGTTGGAGTCTCACTCTGTCACCCAGGTTGGAGTGCAGTGGCTCACTCACAGACACTGCAACCTCAACCTGCTGGGCTCTGGCGATCCTTCTGCCTCAGCCTTCCAAGTAGTTGGAACTACAGGCACGTGCTACCATGCCCGGCTAATTTTTTTTTTTTTATTTATTGTAGAGATGAGGTCTCGCTTGCCCAAGCAGGTCTCAAACCCACGGGGTCAGGCAACCCACTCACCTCGGCCTCCCAAAGCACTGGGATTACAGGCTGAGCCACCGAGCCCATCCAAGACAGAAATTTCAAAAGAGAATGATATGAATATGAAAATTAAAATTTCATTTACTTTGCAAAAATCAATGAAAACAATTTTTTTAATGGCCAACCGTATGCTCTTTCTTTGAAAGTAAAACATGAAATAAATAATGTCATTATGTGATAGAGGATGTTTTTTCTTGCTGTCATAAATTGTCAGACAGCTAGGCAGTTCCTCTTAGCACATAGTTCCAGTAATAATCAAAATTTGGTTAAAAGAAAGGCAAAGCAAACTTTAAAAGAGAAAACATTTACATGAATCCTTCTACATATTTCTGTGGGCATGTTTTTGTGTTTTTAACAGAAATGAGATCACAGCATATGTAGTTTTCCTGATTTTTGCATTTTATACTTTCCTTAAACAGAAGCAACAAAAGACTGAGTATTTTTGATAACCTAGGGGAGATGGAAGGGAATTGACATTTATTGAGTGCCTCAGCACGACAAAGCACTTTATATTCTTTATCTCAGTTAACCTCGGTTATTAAATAGTATGTTGCTAACCCAGGAATAGGTAGGAATGATGTAACCCCATCCTTGAGCCCAGAGGACTGAACTTTCCTGTACTTCCAAGACCAAACCTTTGCCTTCCCTTTCTGGTTCATGAAGGGCTCCTCTTTTTCCTGTCTTCCTATCTCTTCTCTCTACGACAATTTTCAGATTCATGATGGTTTCCTGTCTGCAGCTGTGGATTTGTGAAAATTCTTTTCTTTCCTCTTCTCCTTGGTCCCACAGCTTCAGAGAAACCACCCATCATCTTCAATCACTGCTTCTGTCCTTGGCTGATTAACTAGTTAACTAGCCACTGGAGCACAATCTCAGTCAGCCCCAACTCCAGCCTTAGCCTCACCTCCTATTATTTCTTCTTTCTCCATTCCTTTTGATGGGAGGAATGGCATCTTAGTTCTTGGAAATGAAAGATAAAAACCATAACCCCCAATTTGGCCTAAGGGCTACTGGAGTACATTTAATGGGGCAAAAATGTAGAAAGGAAGAAGAAATCCTTAAAGCAAATTGTTCTAAGTCAGGTTGGAATGAGTCATTTTACAGCTTTGTTTATGGAAATTACCCCAGTTGGTAAACGCTCTCTCTGCCTTGAAGGCCAACATAATAGACACCGGCTTAACTATCTCCAAGAGGGGAGGTGAACCAGTCTCAATAGGCATGCTTTCCTAAAAATGTCCATCTTCAACTACTACTAATTTAATTCTGCATCTTTCTAAGATGGCAGTGGAAACAGTGGTTTCATAAAATAAGATGAAACTTGGACTAAACTAGCTTTTTCACGGCAGAGATCTGGCCTTGCTGATCACTGAATTTTCTGTACATCTGTTTTTGTTAAATGAATGTTAAGCAAAATTAAGGTGAGATACAAGAAGTAATTTGAGGCAATGACATGTAGTTATTTTATGAGGCCACATATATTTTACATGATCCAGTAGTCTAAAATTTACATGTAGAAATTTACAACGTATTTTTAGCTGCCAGCTGAAGATGAAGTCTTATTACAGAAATTGAGAGAGGAATCCAGAGCTGTCTTTCTACAACGGAAAAGTAGAGAACTGTTGGATAATGAAGAATTACAGGTAAGGACTGAGCAAAAGTTGCTTTAGATGTTCACCATTTATTTGTGTAACTTAAATTACGCAGGATCTCATGGTGCCTAATGGAGTCAGTACTGCAGAGTGGTACTGCATAGGCTCTGAAGCAGTGCCTCCAGCAGAATCAGCCACTGAGTTTGCATGGGACATGCCCCCAAGCATAGTATTGCTTGTTTGGTTTATTTAATTTTGTTTAAGTCCATAAGTAATTCTAATGTGCAGCCAAGGTTGAGAGTCGCTGCTGAGGGTCAGATTGCAGAGGTTCAAATCCTAACCCTGCAGTGTGACTTTAGTCGATGGACCTAACATCTCTGTGTTTCGGTGCTCATCTGTAAAATAGGGATAACTACCAGTATCATTTAGTTATGTGGATTAAGCCGGGTTTGGTGGCTCAGCCTGTAATCCCGCGCCTTTGGGAGGCTGAGGTGAGTGGATTGCCTGAGCCCGCAGGTTTGAGACCCGCCTGGGCAGCGAGACCTCATCTCTACAATAAATCAAAAAAAAAAAAAAAAATCAGCCAGGCGTGGTAGCGCATGCCTGTAATTCCGGCTACTTGGAAGGCTGAGGCAGAAGGATCGCCGGAGCCCAGCAGGTTGAGGCTGCGGTGGCCAGGAGCAGACACTGCACTCCAGTCTGGGCGACAGAGTGAGACTCCAACTCAGCAAAAAAAAAAAAAAGTTATGTGGATTAAAGAAGCAGTGTGTGAGAAAAATTCAAAACTTAGTAGACTTAGTAGGCTCAACAAATGTTACCTATTTTTATTGCTATCAGTAACTAAAAGGATAATAGGGTATGAGATTCATCTTAATATAGACCCTGCTATCAAACTGTCATTTTAATGGAAATCACTCATTTAAATCTTGTTTTTTTTTTAACTTACAACATCCTCATGTCTGCAATTCTCTTAAGAACTTATGGTTTTTGCTGGACAAACACCAGACACCACCTATGATTGGAGAAGAAGCAATGATCAATTATGAAAACTTTTTGAAGGTTGGTGAGAAGGCCGGACCAAAGTGCAAGTAAGAATAATTAACAAAGGAGTATATGTTATGTTAAGGTTTTTTTTTTTTTCTTGAGACAGGGTCTTACTCTGTCTCCCAGGCTAGAGTGCAGCAGCATGATCATAGCTCACTGTGGCCTGGACCTCCTGGGCTCAAGCACTCCTCCTGCCTCAGCCTTCTAAGTAGCTGGAACAGGCATGGGCCGCTATGCTTAGCTAATTTTTTTTTTTTTTTTTTTTTTTGGAGACAGGGCCTCACTACATTGCCTAGGCTATGTTATGCATTTTAAATACCTCAGATGTTAATGAAAATGGGTCAGTGGTATGACATTTGAGTCCATCTGAATTATTAATAATTAATAAAATTATTTACAGTCAAGAAAATACATTAGTATGAAGTTTTTAAAATAAATAATATAGTTTATGACTTTTTAAAGACTTCATTCTTAAGGCAGAAGAAAGCAAAGAGAAAAGGAATGCAAAGATATATAATAATACTTTAAGTTTTTGAACTAAATATCCTCTGTAGTTCTCACTTTAATTTTTTTTTTTTTTTAATAAAGATGCTATTAGCCAGGCGTGATGGCTCATGCACTTTGGGAGGCAGAGAGAGGATTACCTGAGCCCAGGTGTTCAAGACCAACCTGGGCAATTTGGCAAGACCTCATCTCTACAATAAGTCAAAAAATTAGCTGGTGTGTTAGTGCACGCCTGTAGTTCCAGCTACTTGGAAGGCTGAGGCAGAAGGAGTGCCTGAGCCCAGCAGGTCAAGGTTGCAGTGACCATGAGCGTGCCACTGCATGCCAGCCTGGGTGACAGAGTGAGACTCCAGCCCAAAAAAAATAAAATAAAATAGAGAGATGGTATCTTGTTGTGTTGCCCAGGCTGGCCTTGTACTCCTGGTCTCAAGCAATGCTCCCATCTCAGCCTCCCAAAGTGCTGGGATTACATATGTGGGCCACTGCATCTGGCCACACTTTGATATTTAGTTGTATGAATTTATGCTGTTGTTTGCTGATTCATATAGAAGCCATTTTAAATTATGGTGGTAGATCATTTGAATCTTTCTTTTCTTTTCTTAGGCAATTTTTCACAGCCAAAGTCTTTGCTAAACTCCTTCATACAGATTCATATGGAAGAATTTCCATCATGCAGTTCTTTAATTATGTTATGAGAAAAGGTGATTCATTTTTAATGTGCTTGATCTCCTCCTACCTGGAAACGAAGTAGGTTTTTGGTCTGTGCTTTTAGACTATCTCTTCCATGTGAATAAACTCTCCAAGATGGAATAGCAGAATTTCTTGTCTTTTCACCAAAATTTGTTATACTACTATTACTATTCTCTTGTGGACCTTACTAGAAACTGTGATTTTTTTTTTTTTTTTTTAATAGGAGTGTCTCTGTCACCCAGGCTGGACTGTAGTGATACGCTCACAGTCACCACATCCTCGACTTGCTGGGCTCAGTTATTCCTTTTGCCTCAGCTTTCCTATTAGCTGGAACCACAGGTGCGTGCCATCATGCCCTGCTAATTTTTTGATTTATTGTAGAGACAAGGTCTCGCCAAGTTGCCCAAGCTGGTCTCAAACCCCTGGACTCAGACATTTCTCTTGCCTCTGCCTCCCAAAGTGCTGGGATTACAAGCATGAGCCACCGTGCCCAGTTGAAGCTGTGATTTTTCTACCATAAATTTGGGTCCATTATAAAACAAAATAAAAAATTTTAAACCCTTACATATTCTAAAGATAGTAGAAGAATAGAAATATCAAAAACTGGCTGGGCGCGGTGGCTCACGCATATAATCCCAGCACTTTGGAAGGCCGAGGTGATAGGATTGCCTGAGCCCATGGGTTTGAGATCAGCCTGGACAACTTGGCGAGACCTCATCACTACAATAAACCAAAAAATTAGCCGGGCATGGTGGCACATACTTGTAGTCCCAGCTACTTGGAAGGCTGAAGCGAGAAGATTGCCTGAGTCCAGCAGACTGCAGAGGTCGTGCGCATGCCACTGTACTCCAGCCTGGACAACAGTGAGACTCCGACTCAAAAAAAAAAAAAAAAAAAAAGCTTAATCATGAGTTTTAATATATGGGGAATTGAAATAATTTTAATTTACTGATAATTTTATTACACACACACACACACACGTTGAATTGAAATAATTTTAATTTACTGATAATTTTATTACACACACACACACACACACACACACACACACGTTGAATTGCCCGAAAGGATATTTTCAAGCCCACAGCTGTAGTATCAGTTTCAGGGACCTTCTATTAAACATAGAGTTATGATTCTTAGAAATACCATAATGATCTGTGAAATCCTGTTATATTTGATCATTAATACTTTATTGCTGTAATTAATCTCAGAATAAAAGCAGCTTCATTGAAGGTATAACATTCTAGCTTGTCCCTGTTTGGTAGAACACTAAGTTTAATAGGTAAAGAATGATATCCTCAAGGGCATCAATTTTATTTTAGCTTTAGCCATGGTAGAATTATTGAAATCTGTTATTCTATGGGTTTTATTTTTGTATCAAACAATTTGGGGGTTACTGATTAAGTAATATGTATGAGAAAAAATATCAAGTTATTGAATTAGCTTGTCTCTAATCTAGCTCCTTATCTCCTTTTCTACATACATGCTAAAGGACAGATCTTAATAATTACATTTCATTTTCTTGTTTGTTGTCAGTTTGGCTTCATCAGACAAGAATAGGACTTAGTTTATATGATGTCGCTGGGCAAGGGTACCTTCGGGAATCTGTAAGTATTAACCTAATTTTAACAAGTACCATAGACACCAAAATATTAACAGTATTTATCACTGGGTGTTGTTAGGATTACAGGCTATTCTTATTGTTTTATTTGTTCTTATGGTTTTGTTTCTTTTATAAACAACATGTGTTACTAAGAAAGTTTTCAATATATACTGACTATACAAATTTCTTTTTAGATTCTTTTTTTTTACTCTTCCAAAAAAGTCTTTTAAAGGGTAAAATTAAAAGAACATAGTATTTTTTAACATATTAAAAATCATTGAAGAAACAAAAATCTTTTGGTTATTTATTATCAGTGTGTCACTACTTTTTAAAGGGTCAGGAATTTTCCCTTTCTTTAGAAAATATAAGAGAAAATAGATGTGACTGTATTCCCACCTGTAGGTTTAGGGTTAGAAATACAGTTACCAAGAGGCTATTTATTGCCTATTAGGTGTTAATGTAATTAGGGCAGCTCATCAACAGAGAATCATAATCTCATTATCCAAATGGCTATGCTTCTTGTAAGTATGGGCATCTAAATTATATGGACATGTTTCTTGTTAGCTCCAGCTTTTTCTCAAATATAGAGTCCTTTTTTCGGGTTATGGGAGAGAGGGAGGGGTAGGGAGTTGGGCATAAATATGAACTAGGTTAATCAATCAAATTACTCAATAATAAATAATTACTAAGCATTACTAGTTATATCTCAAGCATAAGATTTAAAGAAGTATATTCTTCTTTATAGTTTGTATGGTTCCTGTTATAATTTGTTGCATTATGTTTTGTCCAGATTTCTGTACATAGAACGTTAGCTCATTTTAAGCATTTAACACTATAAAGCTTTCTCAGGGCACAGTACAATTCTTGGTCTTTAAGGTTCAGACCAACTTAACAACAAAAGGCTGTTGCTTCTTTCTGTCTCTCTCTAGGAAGGAAGACATAATTAACCACTTGTTGATACTTACTCAGAGGTCAGGTATTGGGGTGCTTCCCTATGTCTGAGAATTCTGGTTAGCAGTTAGTTTGATTAATAAAACACACTCTTCTATTTTTGCTTGTCTTTCCACTTTCCATGGATATAAACAAAAATTGAAAGAGAGATGGGCAGAGGGGAGAAAAAAAGAGTTGTTTGTTTTAAAAGAATTATTTTTCCCTTTTTAATGAAAGAAAGCACTCAAAGAAAAATATTTCTCTCATACTTGGCACTTTGCCTTTTGAAAGCAGACTTTGTGTCTTACTAATTTGAAAAGCAGTGACTTCCAAACCAGTGTCTATAATTTGAGTAGTATATTTATTCACTTGTTAAATCTTATTAAATAAATACTTAGTGTACAGATAATTTGGTCCAGTGCTTCCTGTTATAATTTGTTGCAATCTGTTTTGCCCAGATTTCTTTTGATCAAATCGATGAGTTCATTCTGAATATTTATACTATAAAACCTTTCCAGGGACACAGTACAATTCTTGCTCCCTTATGGAGCTATTTTTCCTAGTAGAGTAGGGAAACAGACACTAAATTTTAAGCAGATAATTTCAAGCAGTGACATGTCATATGGAGAAAATAAAATAGTGTACTAGGCAAGAGTATGACTGGGACTAGGGGGCTACTGAAGTAGCTAGAATGAGCACGTCTTTAAGGTTGTGATTAAGCTTTAGCCATAAGGATTAGAAAGAAGCCAGCCTTATGAAGATGTAGTATAGTGGCAAAAGCAAATACAGTGGCCCCAAGGCAAAATTAAGCCTGACTGTTCTAAGAAGCGAAGGAAGCCAGTGTGGCTAGAACATAGGAAGGATTAGAGTGACAGGAAATGAAGTTGGAGAAGTAGGCAGGGGCTGCATGTAGGCCCTTTTAGGCCATGACAAGGAGTTTGGATTTTATTTTGTGGTTAACATTGGAAGTTTTAAGCCGAGTCTGTCAGGTTATTTACATCTTAAATGATTGCTCTGGATGTTGTGTGGAGGATTGTAAGGAGCCCAGAGTAGAAGCAGAATAGTTAGGCAGCTACTGCAGTAGTCCAAGTGAGAGATTAGATAGTGGCCTGACCAGGATGATTGGTAGCTATAGAGAAAGCCAGAAATAGCTTTATTCAATATACATTTTGGACACCCCCCCAAAGAAACCCCCAGCTTGCTGCTAGATTGGATGTTGGGAGTAAGATGTGGGGGGATCAGTGAAAAAAGGCAGGAGCCAAAGATAAATTCCTGATTTTTATTTTAAATAACTGCTGGAATAGGAGAAAAACAATTAAGGATTAGGATTAGGAATTAGAACAGAGCCCTATTTTGGACACTTCAAATTTGAGATATATTGTTCTATAAACTTAAATTGTAAAATATATCAGGTCTACCAGAAACATACTTAAAATGGATTTAAGCAAAAATAAAGTTGTTAAAATAAATATAGGCAACCATGGAGACTTTATTTTATTTTATTATAGAGATGTGGGGTACAAGTGAGGATTAACTATATAAGGAGGCTGCATGCAGGGGAAGTTTGGTCTTCTAACTGGCCCTCATTCCCCAGTAGTGGACCACGCCATGGGAGACTTTAATCTTGGAATAGGGAAAGGCTTTCTAAGTATGACAAAATTCAGGAGTCTAAAAAAAAAACTCAGCTAAATTTTTAAAAATTTGTAAGTTGGCCGGGCTCAATGGCTCAGCCTGTAATCCCAGCACTTTGGGAGGCTGAGGCAAGTGGATTGCCTGAGCCTACAGGTTTGAGATCAGCCTGGGCAACTTGGTGAGACCTCATCTCTACAATAAGTCAAAAAATAACCGGGCGTGGTAGCGCGTGCCTGTAGTTCCGGCTGCTTGGAAGGCTGAGGCAAAAGGATCGCCTGAGCCCAGCTGGTTGACGCTGAAGTGGCCAGGAGCATGACTACACTCCAGCCTGGGTGACAGAGTAAGACTCCAACTCAAAAAAAATTAAAAATTAAAAATCTGTAAGGCAAGAGACCATCATAAACAAAAGAAAACACAAACTGGGGGAATATCTGAAATGACCCATTACTCTAATATATAAAAAACCACTAGAAAGCAAGAAGAAAATAGCCACTGATCCAATGGAAAACTGAGCAAAGGATATAAATAGTGTATAAGAATTAAAATACAAATGCTTCCTAATCATAAGGAAAAACTTCACATAAGAGGAATGCCAGATAAATCTACACTAAGAAACCATTTTTCACCTGCAGATGAGCAAAGATCAAGTTTGGTAATGCTTTTAATGACATCATTAGTGTCTCAGTAATTTTTTCACAGTGCTTCTGAGCCAAAATAAATCCTCAACTATTCTATTTATTAACCAGTTTGTTCTAAATGATTTAATGAGATATTAATTAAACTTATTATCCATTTGAAAAAATGGTACACATAAATTGAAAGCAAATAATATTTTTACTTCATTCTGAAATAACAGTTAATAAAGGGATATGAATGTCCATGGGGCACTATACAACTACTAAAACCAGGGAATTACATTGGACACAGTCATCCTTATTTCCTGTTTACACTGATTTTCATGTGGTACTTGCTTTATCAACAGGAACCATCAAAAAGATAGCTTTGCAAAGATTTGTGTCATCAAAAGGAATATATTGGGATCCAGTGTTGAAAATGTGAACTACCTTGAGTGAGTAGTTCTAGCCTATAGCAGCATCTGTTGTGGAATGTCTAACAGATGTCACTGTGTTCTCCTCAGAATTTTAAAATATTCTGAGCACCTTGTGCATTCACTGTAGCACTCTTGGGCACCTGGGGGCACAGTTTGAAAACCGTGGAAATAGCCTGGATGTTGCTGGTGGGAGTTTAAAATTCTTATGGGATTTGTGGAGAGTCTGTCATTGTCTATCAAAATAATACACGTACATGTGCTTCAACCCAGCAGGTCCACACTTACAGAAATGGTATCCTATATTCTTTTACAATATCTATAAATGGAAAATTAGCCTTTATAGTATTATTTTTAAGTGTAGCAAAATACATTATGGCACATACATACAATGAAACAATATATAACTAAAATATTAATAGTAGAAGCTCTTTGACAGTCGATAGAAATGACTATAAAGTATAATATTAAATGACAAAAGCAATTTTCATAGTATTCTGCTACATCCTGTGTAAAAAGAGGAAAGAAATATGTATATATATGTATTGGCACATATTTGCATCAGTTATTTTGAGAAGCCAGATCAGAAACTGATAATGTAGGTTAACTCTGGAGGGAGGAAATAAGTGACTTTTTAATAAATATCTTTTTATTCCTTTTGAATTTGGAACTACATAGAATGTATTTTTCAAAAATGTTAAACTTAAAATAAAAAGTAAATTAGAAACAAAATTTAATATAAAAGTTTCACCAATAATGTAGTCTTGAATTTCATTATCACTATAGTATTGCTGAACAATTTTTAGGACTGTAGTTATATTCCAGTATCCAATAAAGAATCAAGATAGGATGTTTAACACTTTAAAGTTTTATTTTGTTTTGTTTTCAGGATTTAGAAAACTACATATTGGAACTTATCCCTACTCTGCCACAATTAGATGGGCTGGAAAAATCCTTTTATTCCTTTTATGTTTGTACAGCAGTTAGGAAATTCTTCTTCTTTTTAGATCCTCTAAGAACAGGTAAAAAATTTTACCTAACTTAGATATTATGAGGATATTACTGCATCTAAGTCTCAATAACTATAGAAAAGTCTTGGAAAATGTCATTTATTTTTATTTTCCTAATGTGTCATTGCCATTAATAATCTAATAAATCTCAAGGATGTAGAAAAGTACAAAAAACAGGAGCAGTGCTTTGGGTTTAGGTTTATATAAAGATCTCTCCAGCCTGGGCAACATAGCAAGACCTTGTCTCTACAAAAATTCCAAAAATTAGCCAGGCATGGTGGCACATGCCTATAGTCCCAGCTACTCAAAAGACTGTGGCAGAAGGATCTCCTGAGCCCAGGAGATCGAGGATATTGTGAGCTGTGATCGTGCCACTGCATTCCACCCTGGGCAACAGAGTAAGACCCCAACTCAAAAAAAAAAATTTTATTATTTACTTGCACTGACTGTAACCAGCTGTGTGATAGTGGGGATGTCACCTAATCTCTTGCAGTTTTCTTCATCCCTAAAATGAAGATGTATGAACTGGGTAATTAATCATTATGGCTCCTTCTAATTCTAAAAAGCCAGTTATTCTCATATAATTTGCTGTCCCTGTTATGTGACATATTAGGGAGCCATTTAGCCATGAAGTATTTTTGTGTTTCTCAAGTTAACTAATCCTATTTGGGGATCAGATTATAAATATGGCCTAATTAACAGTATGCTTTGTTAAATGTGCAAACCCACCCAGACTTAAATACGTGTACGTAACTGGAAGGGGGAAGGGACGGAGAAGGCCCAAAATCAGTGTCTGTGATTCTCCTTATGTCCTTGAAAATCCAGCTATGAATCTGATCACAACACATAGCTGACAAACCTTTTAAAACTCCACCACTATAGACGCATATATATCTTTTTTCTTTGAAACTTTATAAAATAATAGCTGTTTTGACTCTCCACAATGAACTGTACTGTGCTAAGCATTTTACATGGATTCTTTCATTTTCTCATAACCCCATAAAAAAGGTACTATTATTGTCCATATTTTATGTGTGAGACAACTGAGACTTAACTAGATTACATATGTAGGAGTGGTATTCGGACTCCTATCTGTCTGCTCTTAACCACACCTCTTTATTGCTTCCTATTCCAGAACCTGCCTAAGAAAAATGGAAGCAGTCTCCTTGTTTGATTCACCAGTATCATATCTATAATTTAAAAATACTCAACTTTTTTGGAAATCTGATATCAGTGTAATTTTAGAATTTACCACTTAGATTTATATAGTTGGGAGTATACAAGTAGATATAAAAATAGAGATTTTATTAACTGTTCCCTTCAGACTTCCATTTTCATGGCAATATATAATAAGGACATTGAAGCATAAAAGCTAGAAATTTTAAAATATCAGTTGTGTGATTGCCTTTGTAAAACAATACTTTTAAAAAACTGAGTTGATCTTGTTCTTAAAATGAAATTAAGTAATTGTATTTATTTATGTTCTTTAAAGGAAAGATAAAAATTCAAGATATTTTAGCATGCAGCTTCCTAGATGATTTATTGGAGGTAAACATTTTTAAACAATTTAATTATATCACTTGACAGCTGCTATCTTCTAATTATATCTTTATGTTCTTTCCATTAGCTAAGGGATGAGGAACTGTCTAAAGAGAGTCAAGAAACAAATTGGTTTTCTGCTCCTTCTGCTCTAAGGGTTTATGGTAGGTTCCTATCATAATGCTAAAATTTGAATGATCTATTCTTTTAGGTAATTGGGGTTGAGAGGACAGTTTTATACATAGGTAATACTCCTTAAGATCAAAGTATTTAATTACCTTAAGATCTAGTATCCTAGATCTTAAAATTTACTTGTAAATACGAATGCTTTAACTTTTTGGAACTCTTTAAGTTACTACATGTTCTTACTTTTCAATAGAACAAACAGTGTAATTTGACCTTCCTTGTTGACTCAGGAGTGCATCTTTATGAACATCAACTGTTCTCTTGCTCTGTGATAAAATGCTGTCCCAGGGTCCACAGAAGGAAGAGTTACAGGAATTGGTTTGCTGCTTAATTGAATTTCATCAGTCTGCTACATTATCCTTTTGGGTGATCTTTTGACTTCTTTTGGCATTATTGAGGTTTGCTTTCAAGTGCTAAGATTTCAGTGCTTTTTCTTCACCTCTATCTCCATTTTATTTAGAAACCTAGAAATGGTCAAAAAAGGCTGCAAACTGAAAACAGCAATGTAAATGAAATAGTTCAAAAGCCATGGCTCTAGTTCACCAGTTTCTGATGAAGTTTGCAGAGATAGCTGATAGCTATTACACATAGACCACTAGCCTAATGGTAACGTGGCTAGTTTGAAAATCAAAATATTAACCTATATATAGGCTTGGCGTGGTAGCTCACACCTGTAATCCCAGCACTTCAGGAGGCCAAGGTGTGAGGATTGCTTGAGCCCAAGAGTTTGAGACCAGCCTAGGCAATACAGCAAGACCTCATCTCTACAAACAAATCACAAAATTAGCTGGGCGTGGTGGTGCACTCCTAAGGTTACAGCTACTCAGGAGGATGAGGCATAAAGATTGCCTGAGCCCAGGAAGTCAAGCTGCAGTGAATCATGATGGTGCCACTGCACTTTAACCCAGGCGACAGAGTAAGACCTCGATTCAAAAAAATTAACCAGCTGGACTCAGTGGCTCAAGCCTGTAATCCCAGCACTTTGGGAGGCGGAGACAAGAGGACTGCCTGAGCCCAGGGTGTTCGAGCCCAGCCCAGGCAACTTGGCGAGACCTCGTCTCTACAATATATCAAAAAATTAGCCGGGCATGGTAGTGCGCGCCTGTAGTTCCAGCTACTTGGAAGGCTGAGGCAGAAGGATCGCCTGAGCCCAGCAGGTCGAGTCTGTGGTGGCCATGAGCATGCACTGCACTCCAGCCTGGGTGACAGAGTGAGACTCCGACTCAAAAAAAAATGGACCAATAAAAAGAACTTATTAATGTCTGTTTTCTTTTAATTAAAATTTTATTGTGGCCCTAAGTGCCTTTATTTTTCTTTCCAAGGCCAGTATTTGAATCTTGATAAGGATCATAATGGTATGCTCAGTAAAGAAGAACTCTCTCGCTATGGAACAGCAACCATGACCAATGTCTTCTTAGACCGTGTCTTCCAAGAATGTCTCACTTATGATGGAGAAATGGTAGTAGCTTAAATCTGCTGATAAGTTTTAAAAGTTTAGGCTTCTGCAGTTTCCACAAGCCTTTTCTTTATGTTATTTATACAGCATTATTTATATTAGTGTGTAACCGTATCTTAAAAGTATAAACTAATCAAATTACTTGAGATTTAGAGCCTTTGGTCTTAATGTAAATTCACTTAAAAATATTTGTCTTATGGGCTCAGGGCAGATACGGAGTTTTAATATTCTGTTCATTGTCAGTGCATTTATTATACAGGAATGTGTACTAGTTAAAAAAAAAAAAGTTGAGGCCAAGCATGGTGGCTCCTGCCTGTATCCCAGCACTTTGGGAAGCAGAGGCTGGAGGACTGAAAGAAAATGATAGTTTAGCACAGCAAATCTCTCATAAAAAATGAACTATGTACCTAAAACTGCCGTGCAGGTTACACATAGAATTCCTCAAAACCAACATTAAATGTACAAATGTATTTTTCATTTCATATTAAGAAAAAAATTAATTTGCCCAATTTAATTGCAGAATAGCTTCAGATCATCAGAAATTTACCTGAAAAGTTAATTTCAACTAAGGCCTCTAATGAACATCATTTTCTTTTCGATAGGACTATAAGACCTACTTGGACTTTGTTCTCGCATTAGAAAACAGAAAGGAACCTGCAGCTCTGCAATACATTTTCAAACTGCTTGATATTGAGAACAAAGGCTATCTGAATGTTTTTTCACTTAATTATTTCTTTAGGGTAAGTTTCATTTGCATAAATGAGTCATTGTTTCTTTAGATATATTATACCATTTTAGTTTAAATTACCTACTTGGTGACAATTTCACCTAACTTGTGATTTTTTAATTTAACAAAAGATTTGGCCAGGCATGGTGGCTCCCCAGCATTGTGGGAGGTAGAGGTGAGAGGATTTGCCTGAGCCCATGGGTTTGAGACCAGCCTGTGCAACATGGAGAGACTTCATCTCTACAATAAACAAACAAATAAATTAGCCGGGTGTGGTGGCATGCGCCTGCAGTTCCAGCTACTTGAAAGGATGAGGCGGAAGGCTCACCTGAGCCCAGCAGGTTGAGGCTGCAGTGGCTGTGAGCATGCCACTACACTCCAGCCTGGGCAACAGTGAGACTCTGACTCAAAAAAAAAAGTTTTACGTAAGAGATTACAGAAGGAAATCAAGTCTGTTTTTAGTTTGTTTTTTATTCTAGTTTTAAAAAATATAAATGGGCTAAATAAAAGCTTATTTGATTAGATATAGAGTACTAAAAAAGTCTGTCAATGCATGTCAGGGGTTGTACTAGCCATTAGATACACAAATGGATATGAGAAATTCTACTCTTGTAGAACAAAAACTTGTAAGATCCTAAACTTTAACAAACATTTCAGAAAAGGTAACCCCTTTTCACAGAAGTTTTACAGGCTTTGGTAGCTGTATAGTCTTTTAATTGCTGTATTGAAAAAACTATAAAAACAATTTTTATTATTTATTTATGAGTTGGAGTCTCACTCTGTTACCCAGACTGGTGTGCAGTGGCCGCTCCCGGCCACTGAAGCCTTGACCTGCTGGGCTCCGGTGATCCTTCCGCCTCAGCCTTCCAAGTAGCTGGAACTACAGGCGTGCGCTACCACACCCGGCTAGTTTTTGATTTATTGTAGAGATGAGGTCTCACCAAGTTGCCCAGGCGGGTCTCGAACCCACAGGCTCAGGCAATCCACTCACCTCAGCCTCCCAAAGCATGGGATTACAGGCTGAGCCACTGAGCCCGGCTTAAAAACAATTTTTAAACTGGCCAGAATTGTATACTGCATTATAGTTTGAAAGATTTGCTGTAACAGTTATTTTGTGACTTAGGTTGGTCTCAGAATAAAAAGATGATGAGCTCTTATCAGCATTCAGATGCCACAGGTGTAAAAGTAGGAATGTCTGCCCTTGTCAGACAAATCATTCCTTGAGTGGTAACTTTTGATGTAATCGTTGTATACAGTACAGAAGTACTCTACTTCATCACTTTTTTTTTTTTTTTTTTGAGTCAGAGTCTCACTCTGTTGCCCAGGCTGGAGTGCAGTTACACTATCATGGCTTACTGCAGCGTCTACCTCCTGGGCTCAGGCAGTTCTTCCGCCTCAGGCTCCTAAGTAGCTGGGTCTACAGAAGCATGCTACCACACCTGGCTAATTATTTTTTGTAGAGATGAAGTCTCACTGTGTTGCCCAGGCTGGTCTCAAATTCCTGGGCTTAAGGAATCCTCCTGCCTCTGCCTCCCAAAATGTTGGGGCTTATAGGCGTGAGCCACTGCACCCGGCACTGCCATGTATTCATAGCCGGTTTTTAGAAGACCATGTGATTTTTATATGATCAGGATCAACAGTAGGAACAAATTTTTTTTCAACAATAAATGACATTGTTGGCTGGATGTGGTAGCTCACACCTATAATCCTAGCACTTGAGGGCCCTCGAGTTTAACACCAGCTTGGGCAACATGGTGAGACCTCATCTCTACAATAAATCAAAAATTAGCTGGGTGTGGTGGCATGTGCCTGTAGTTTGAGCTACTTGGAAGGCTGAGGCAGAAGGATCACCTGAGCCCAGAAGGTCAAGGCTGCAGTAGCCATGAGTGTGCTACTGCACTCCAGCCTGGACAACAGTGAGACTCCAACTCAAAAAAAAAAAAATGACATTTTCACATCTTTGTCATAAAAATAATCTTCCTCCAGTCTTATTTTTCCCAGTTAAAAAAATGTTTGCACACTTGAAATAACTGTATCTGGTTTATGAATTCATCCTTATAAATTTCATAGTATATATATTTTCATATTAAATTCCCTAAAAGATTTTCCATTATGTTTTAGGCATTAGAAGGATCAATTATAATCTCAGCATTAGAATACATCAGTGGCTAATCTTAGAAGATAAATACTAATCCATCATAAGGATGCCCCGCTTTAGACAAAACTATTAGATGAAAATTCCAGTCTTAGAAAAAGTAAATATCTCTTCTGGAAATTAAACATTGAACTCTTTTTCATAAATATTTCTTTACTCTTAGAATATTAAATTTGTTTTAAAAATACCTTAAAAATATACCATGCATTCATTTTATCAAATCTTATTTAGGCTTGTTTGGGATAAGATAGAAAAAGTCTCTGTTGCTGAGCCCTGTAATCCTGGGTAATTTGTAGAGCCTTTATACATCAATATCCCAGTGACAAAGCTGTGCCTAGATGGTGCCCTCACGTACTCAGATTTCTTGCCTACTTCAAAGAGATTCCTTATGGATACTCTGATATGTGGCAACAAATACGAAGTAGGAATCAGGAACATATTTAATTGACTACTTACCAAGAATTTTAACCTTCACATTTCATGACTCTTATTTAAAGTATTTTGTAGTACTACTGTATGACAGTTTATTTAATCATTTTTAAAATTAGTTTATCAAAAAGAACAGTTTGAGGGAGGTCTATCTCCATTTTTTCTGTTACAAAGAAGGCAAGGGAGATGGTACATATTAGGAGTCTTAAGAGGATGGCAAATATATGAACATCATTCATGGAAAATGGGAGAAGCAGGTCATAATTGTAAGGCCATGGTGAGGGTCCATTTAGGTGGAGAACATTCATTCCTATGTAGTAGCAGCAATATGTAGTCTTTGTTTTTTGTTTTTTGTGTTTTTTTTTTGGAGTTGGGGTTTGACTCTTGCACAGGGTGGAGGGCCCTGGCCTGATCATGATGATCATAGCTCACAGCAGCCTCAACCTCCTGGGCTCAGGTGATCATTTGTAGAGATTAGGTTTTGCTATGTTGCCCAGGCTGGTCTCAAACTCCTAGGCTCAAGCATTCCTTCTGCCTCAGCCTCCCAAAGCGCTGGGATTACAGGCATGAGCCACCGTGCCTGGCTGTAGTGTTTTTTCCCCCTAACGTTCTCAGTAGCCAAGGTATAGGTCTGGAAAGGTCAATACACTGATCCAGAGTTTAGGTTTACTGAACTGGTTGTGGAACAGGATCGAGGAAGTTAAGAAGACTGGCAAGAGTGGTTGTGATGACGGGGTTTGTGGTCTGACAGGAAAGGAAGTAGAACTATAAAGGGGTTGGGGGTAAGGGAGGTATATTGTGTATTTCATTTTTTATTTACAGATTTATTTTCACTAAATACAGGCTATACAGGAACTCATGAAAATTCATGGACAAGATCCTGTTTCATTTCAAGACGTCAAGGTTACCTTTTCTTTGAATTTACATATTACACGCTAATGTTACCACAATAATACTATGACAAGCATTTGTATTACATGAAATTTTATATGAAAGCAACTTATGAACTGTGAAGTACTAAACCGTATTTCCTGTTATTTGTTCTGAATTGATTTTTTTTTTTTTTTGGGTTGGAGTCTCACTCTGTGATCCAGGCTGGAATGCAGTGGCAGGCTAATAGCCACCACAGCCTCAACCAGCTAGGCTCAGGTGATCCTTCCACCTCAGCCTTCCAAGTAGTTAGAACTACAGGCACACGCCACCATGCCTGGCTAATTTTTTGATTTATTGTAGAGATAAGGTCTCGCCAGTTTTCCTAGGCTGGTCTTGAACCCGTGTACTCAGGCAGTCTCTCACCTTGGCCTCCCAAAGTGCTGCGATTATAGGCGTGAGCCACCGTACCCGGCCTGAATTGATATTTACGTCATTAGAAACTGAGACTTCATTTGGATTAATGATTGATTTATGTAGTTTATAATTTTGGCATTGTCAGTCTTGTGTTTTCATTGGAAGCATAAATCCATTTTAATTAAAAATTAGGAGAATCTGTATAGCCTTCATCCCTTGGCAGTATAATCCACTGTAAACTGAATTTTCAACTTGGGAACTATTTAGGTTCGGGTACCTTTTTAGTTTGCTACTCCAAAGAGTGTGTTCACTTTGATATTATATTAGACTTAAGGAGATACAGATCCATCAATATGAAAACTACCACTGTTTGAAACGCATACTGCTACTTAGAATTTCAGTATCAGACTTTCCAGCTATGAAAAAACATTCAGTCAAGGTGGGAGGATTGCTTGAGGCCAGGTGTTTGAGACCAGCCTGAGCAACATAGCAAGACCCCATATCTACAAAAAAATGACAAAACTTGCCGGGCTCGGTGGCTCAGCCTGTAATCCCGCGCCTTTGGGAGGCTGAGGTGAGTGGATTGCCTGAGCCCGCGGGTTCGAGACCCGCCTGGGCAGCGAGACCTCATCTCTACAATAAATCAAAAAATCAGCCGGGCGTGGTAGTGCGCGCCTGTAGTTCCGGCTACTCGGAAGGCTGAGGCGGAAGGATCACCAGAGCCCAGCAGGTCGAGGCTGTGGTGGCCGGGAGCGGCCACTGCACTCCAGTCGGGGCGACAGAGTGAGACTCCGACTCAAAAAAAAAAAAAAAAAAAGACAAAACTAGCCACACATGGTGGCATATGCCTGTAGTCTCAGATACTTGGAAGGGTAGCTTGAACCCAGGAGTTGGAAGCTGCAGTGAGCAATGATAGGGTCACTGCTCTCAGCCAGGACAGAGCAAGAAGACCCCATCTCAAATAAACAATGTTTACTTTAACTGAGCTGAGTATTTACTAAAAAAAAAGCAAACACTTGTTTGACCACCAATTAAAAGGCAACAGAAAAGTATAAGGAGGTAGTTAGCATGTATTCATAGCACACTGCATTAGATAGTTCTGCCACTAATTAGCTACGAAGCTTGGATTAAATTAGTCTCTGAGTCTCAGTTTCTTTGTCTATAAAATGATGGATAGTTATCACATAGCTAAGGAATTTTCCACTACAATTCTGTGATTGGAGGTAGAGAAAAGGAGATTCTCTCTCTGTTAAATGGAAAAGAAAAAAGTGGCAGCCCTTAGTTTTATTTATCTTTTATTTTACTTTTATAGATGTAAACAATCCTGAATTTCAGATCACTGTGTATGAGAGAAATTAAATGAATCATTGTATTTTTTTCCTCTCTTGCAGGATGAAATCTTTGACATGGTAAAACCAAAGGATCCTTTGAAAATCTCACTTCAGGATTTAATCAACAGTAATCAAGGAGACACAGTCACCACCATTCTAATCGATCTGAATGGCTTCTGGACTTATGAGAACAGAGAAGCTCTTGTTGCGAATGACAATGAAAACTCTGCAGACCTCGATGATACATGATCTATGAAAGACTAGACTGTCTTTATTAAGATATGTTTGGATGCTGCATGTAAATCAGAAGCAAAATCTTAAGAAATGGTCGAAATAAAACACTTCACATGCCTAGAGAAAACAGCCAATGTTTTGGTTATTGGAATTTTGGTTGCCAATAGTTTGGGAGTAATGAGACAAAATATTGCTTTTTAGTGGTGTTAAGTTCTGATTCCATTTAGCTCAAAGATGGGAAGTATGATTTACTGTAAGTAGAAGATGTTCAATTTAAATCCATATAATCTGTAGAAATAAAGTAAGTTTTCATGGACTATTCAGAATTTGAATATTTGAGGAATAGTTTAAAATATTAATGTAGCCATTTAACCTTCTGTCCTTTTCTAAGACATATATATCAAAGACTATAGACTTTCTTATTCATTAGAGCCATTTCATTTCTAGGTTAGAAGTATTTGGACATGATGTTTTAACAGGGATGTTTTAATAAAAAGTAAGCCGGGCTCGGTGGCTCGGCCTGTAATCCCGCACTTTGGGAGGCTGAGGTAAGTGGATTGCCTGAGCCGGCAGGTTCGAGACCCACCTGGGCAACTTGGTGAGACCTCATCTCTACAATTAATCAAAAAAATTAGCTGGGCATGGTGGCGCATGCCTGTAATTCTGGCTACTCAGAAGACAGGCGAAAGGCTCACAGGAACCCAGTGGGTTGAGGCTACAGTGGCCGGGAACGGCCACTGCACTCCAGTCTGGGCAACAGAGTGAGACTCCAACTCAAAAAAAAAAAAAAAAAAATTCAGGCTGGGTGTGGTGGCTCACGTCCATAATCCTCTATATAAAATTTGGGAGGCCAAGGAAAGAGAATTGCCTGAGCCAATGGGTTTGAGACCATCCTGGGCAACTTGGCGAGACCTCATCTCTACAATAAATCAAAAAATTAGCCAGGCATTGGGGCGTGTGCCTATAGTTTCAGCTACTTGGATGACTGAGGCGGAAGGATCACCTGAGCTCAGCAGGTCCAGGCTGCTGTGGCTGTGAACGTGCCACTGAACTCCAGCCTGGACGACAAAGTGAGACTCCAACTCAAAAATAAATAAATAAAAGTATTCAAACTAATATTTTACTTACTTTTTTTTTTTGAGTCATAGTCTCACTCTATCACCCAGGCTGGAGTGCAATGGCATGCTCATGGTCACCACAGGCTTGACCTGCTGGGTTCAAGTGATCCTTCTGCCTCAGCCTCCCAAGTAGCTGGAACTACAGGCCTGTACCAGGCTAATTTTTCCTGATTTATTGTAGAGATGAGGTCTCACCAAGCTGCCAGGGCTGGTCTCAAAACCTTGTGCTCAGGCAATCCTCTCGCCTCAGTCTCCCAAAGGCGCCTGGCTATTTCATGAAAATCATTGTTATAAAAATGTGTCTAGTCTTTTTGAGTTGTAGTCTTACTCGTCGCCCAGGCTGGAGTGCAGTGGCAAGCTCACAGCCACCGCAGCATCAATCTGCTGGGCTCCAGCAATCCTTCTGCCTCAGCCTTCCAAGTACTGGAGAACTACAGGTGTGCAATACCACACCCGGCTAATTTTTTTTTTTTTATTGTCAAGATGAGGTCTCACCAAGTTACCCAGGCTGGTCTGGAACCCTTGGCTCAGGCAATCCACTTGCCTTGGCCTCCCAAAGTGCTGGGATTATAGGCTGAGCCACTGAGCCCGACCAAAACGGGTCTAAATTTATTAACCTGTACCAGGGTTACATTTTATAAAACTTCACTGTGTTAAGGATTTTTGTTAGAGAATTTATTAATTCAGTGTAAAGGCTCTTCAATTATACCAGCTGTTGTATTTAATTTTCTTTTTTTTTTTTTTTTTTTGAGTTGGAGTCTCACTCTGTCATCCAGACTGGAGTGCGGTGGCCGCTCCCGGCCACCGCAGCCTCCACCTGCTGAGCTCCAGCAATCCTTCCGCCTCAGCCTTCCAAGTAGCTGGAACTACAGGCACGCACTACCACGCCCGGCTGATTTTTTGATTTATTGTAGAGATGAGGTCTCACCAAGTTGCCCAGGCGGGTCTCGAACCCGCGGGCTCAGGCAATCCACTCTCCTCGGCCTCCCAAAGCACAGGATTACAGGCTGAGCCACTGAGCCTGGCTGTATTTAATTTTCATGAGATAAAAGATTAGAAGAAGGTAGAGTATCATGAACTATGATCCAGAAGAAAAAGTAATTCTTAAAAGGAATGAAAAGGAAGTAGGAAAAAGTGAGAGGCTTAAAATAAGACAAACCATTTAATGCATTTATGGGAAATTTTACAGTTTGCATAAATAAAATTATAAAAATGTAAGGCACAGTGAATAACTATATTTATAAACATTATAAACTGGCCATTATTGGACAAGTAGCAGAAATAAAATTCAAGAAACATATAACCTTCATAAGTCACTATATTCCTTTAGTACAATCAGAAAAGTTTCTAGGTAAATTCTTTTAGATACTCGTGCCTCTAGGATAGAAGATTCAGAAGGTCACCTTTAGAAACACCTACTTTCACTTGATAAATATCTGAGAGGTACTATCTCAAATGAAGTTAAAAACAAATTAGAAGAGGTCAGGTTAACATGTTTTAGAGCTACTGGTAAATTATAATTTATTGAATCTGAAGATTGATCCTTTAAGCACTAAAATTTATAGTGTTTATACCCATGAATAAAAAGATGACCATCGCTTACTATGAAACACCATAATGAATCCATGTAATTGAAGACTCCTAATGAAAAGTTTAATTGTCCTTCCTAAATTCTTCAACTTTTAGTTGAACTTAGGCTATTAACTATTAATTTCTGAAAGCTCTTTTGAAGTTTGTGAAAAGACTTAAGATCAACATTTCTAAAACACTCCACACATTCTTCCTTACTTATGTTTATATAAATCAACGTTATACAGGTATATCTTAAGGTTCTGTACACACATTTAGGAATATTTTCAAAATCAGCTTTATATTATATACCTTTGTAAGGTTTGCAAATAACACAGTAGGTAGAAGAATGGCCAACCTAGTTCAAGTAAACTGTCCATCTTACTGTTGCTACTTCAAAATGGTGAATGCTAGGTAACTTCATTAGGATACCACTGCACCCTGTACAATATCTAACAGCCCCTGATGGTGTTAAATATATATCTCTTCTGTTTCCTCTCCCCCATAAACTACTTCATCTATAGCATTAAGGGCTAAATGAGTGTCATAACCAGGAGGCCATGTACACTTGTGCACAAATACATTAATAAATTCATTGCATAACTGGCACCTTTAATATTACGTTCAAAGCTAATTATTTGAGTAACTGAAAAAAATACAAGACCAAGTAACTTGCATTTAAAAATGGACACCTATCTTAATATTTGGTGTTATAAACTCAAACTTTTCCATAAAATAGTTATTCTCAATGAAAGAAAATTCAAAGTGCTTCTGCCTTGCTCCTTTTATTATACAGCAAACCATCCTTTGTGTGAATTAATGGTTAGATATATAAATGCAAGGTATAACATTAAAAAATCTAAGAGAAAAAAAATCCTCATTTTAATTTGAGACTGTGGGATTATCAGTTCTAATTAGCCTTAACCTTTTTTTTTTAAACAAATGCACAGATAACAAAGGCAAGTTTGATAATTTAACTCTTTGTAATTGGCAATTAAGGCTCTAGGATGTCCTTAATTTTTTTAAAAAGATTATTCTAAAGTCAAAGGTCAAAGCACTAATGTGGCACACAGAGAAACAGTACCAATATCCAAGTTTCAGGTCTGAATTTTGATTCTTAGTTTTGTTTTTGTAGAGATGGGGTTTTGCTAAGTTGCCCAAGCTGGTCTCAAACTCGTAGCCTCAAGTGATCCTCCTGCCTCGGGTTCCCAAAGTGTTGAGACTACAGGCTTGAGTCACTGCACCCAACCAAGATCTGGCTTTTGCTAGATATAGCCTAAGTATGAAGAAACGATTTTCCTTTTCAGATAACAATTTAAAATATAAATAACTGTATTAAGTCCCACTGAATACAGAATGTGAAAGTTCCTAGTATGGGTTTGAAGTCTGACAGCCATCTCATTTTATGGTGGGATAGAAACTGAATTTTGTTTGCTTTCAATAATTACTTCACTGTCTCCCTCCATTTCAAAATTGACATTCACAAATGAACTGGATACTACTGTCTCTGGCTGATCTGTATGAACAATGGAATCAGTCTGCAGTTTATTCTGTTGGTATTGTCTTTCTGCTTCTTCAGACATCCTGTTTTCTTCTTCTTCTTCTTCTTCCTACAGAGGGTGAATAATCAAGTATAGCTTAAATATAAATGTCAAAAAGATATACTACTACTTCTCCCACTATCAACTTACAAACTTTTTTTTTTAAAAAAACAAACATTAGTGTTATGTTAGATTCAGTTTGGTCTAATTAAGATATGCTGTCCCTTTCCCTGTTCTCAAAATGAAGAAATAACTACTGTAAAATATTTTAAGGGAAGTGAAGTTATTTTTTCAAACACGGCCCAGCACTACTTAGCTTAAATGAGTCCTGAATTAACTTCGACAAGGGTTATGTTTTTTTTTTTCAGATTAAGTCTAATCTAAATTAAAAATTAGCTAATACTGTATCACTTCAATTGTAGGGTGTCAGCCTAGCCTATTCAGTTAAATGGTATAGCATGGTTAGTTTTCCTGTAAGTACTTAATGTGCATATACAGATAAGATGTTCTCTGCCCTCAAAAAGTTTACAATCTAGTAGGAAACTTCATACATATAAAAATAGTATTAAGACAAATAAATAAGCACTATAGAAATTTAGAAAGAGTAATTTATAGTGTCAGAAATACTAAATTCATTGATGAGGTAGCATTTATACTGGACCTTGTAGTACAATAGTCAGTACAAAGTGAGTAAGCTCAGAAGATTCATCTCGGGCTTGCTTGAGAATAAACAAGAGAGAGAGACCATTTAAGAGGCTAATACAATAGTCCAGATGAGGTAATGAAACTCTAAACAAGACTTGTAGTGTTAGGAGCCAACATCTATAGCTACATGGCTGAGGCCTGTAAAGGCCCATCTGGAAGATCACCTCTGACATAGGATATCAGTTATACCTATAATATTGGCGTGTGATTAGTGACCAGTGTGCATACGTGGCAGTAAAGCCTGATGGAAAGCTGCTCGGCAAAATTATCTTATATGATTCTAAGTTGTATTTCTTTCTAGATATTTTTCAAACTTCTATTTTCTTGGTAGACTGGTGAGTCAACTCTTAAGCAGTTTCCCCTAGAGCTAAGATTAGAGACTAAATTACCATCATAGTCTTATTGCCCTATTCCTGGACAGGCAGAAACGATTGGTTTTGTCCCGTTACAGGCTATGCATTTCCTTGTCTTTGTTTTGTTAAATACCGAAAACTGCTGCAGCCCAAAGCCATTAACTTGGCGACTATGCCTTTGTTTCATACTGAAACTCTGTCTGCCTCTGTTTACCTCAGCCCGAGGCCATGTGGTCACGCATTTCCTTACTCAGGAGTGTGAAAGCTAGTATATGATTTCTAGAGTAGACTTGTTAGTAGGATAAAATATATATTTATACACTTATAGTTACGTTTTAGAGTATATTTGAGTAAATTTATGCTTGCTGTTTTGTTTCTTTTGGCTACATTATTCAAATATAATAGTTACTATACAATTTATAAAAGAATTAATGATAAGGTATTAGCTTAATAGGATATAGCATAGTATTAAAAGTCAATCATTAGAAAAATTAAAGTTTAGACATAGGAAATTCATTTAAGTCATAGGTAAGGTTTTATAATTTAAGAATAAGTTTTGATCGTTGTGGAATTACAGGACACTACATTAAACCATAATAGATTAATAGAATAACTGAGTCATTTAAGTAAACTTTTAGATTATAGTATAGTGTTAAATTGATAATATTAATCGTTGAAAATATTAGGAGTCAGTAAACTTGGATTTAACTTAGAAAAGTTTTTGTATTAATCAGAGTCTGGAACAAAGAGTATAATGTGAATGATTTATTGAACATTGTGGAGAACACTTTGAACAATCTGTATTAAAATTGTATGCCTGTAAATTTAATGTGGGTTTTGTGAAACACGTCATGCATCATGGAATTGTAATTGTTTGCTTGGAACTTGCAAGTCTCGTGATGCGTAATTTGCATAAAGTTTGTTCGCCCCCAAAGTGATTGACACACTAATGGAGGGTATGGAAAAAGGTATATAAGTTGGAAGGAGTTCAAATAAAATTTGGCTTCAGTCCTGATCAGACTGTTCCCAGAAGAATGGCCTCAGAGTCGTTTCTTCTTTCCGTCTTGATTCACCGGAGCGGTCCTAACCCACCCTTGTAAGTCGGGATTGGCGAAGACCCCGACATTGTAGTGTTAAAAAAAAAAACTCGTGTTCATAAAACACGTTTGAAACCACATAACAAATATAAAGTCAGCTGACCTTTCCAGACTCACCTCCAGCAACTCACATCGTACACTATACTCCAGTGATGATGAACTATTTTTGCCATCTCCCCAAACACACAATGTACCTTCATGCCTCTACATTCTAGTCTTACCTAAATTGCTGCCCTCAATTGGCTTGAGATTCTAATATTTATGGTGTGCTCACCAATATACACTAGTGCCATTCTAAACAATGTATATATTAACTTATGTAATCCATAGAGCAACCTGAGCATGGATGCTGGAATTCTCCTCATTATAAAATAAGGAAATTGAGGCTCATTGAGGCTTATTATCTTGCCCAAGGTTACAAAGTTATAAGTGGCAGAAGCAGATTTTTTTTTTTTTTTTTGAGTTGGAGCCTCACTCTGTCGCCCAGACTAGAGTGCAGTGGCCGCTCCCGGCCACCGCAGCCTCGACCTGCTGGGCTCCGGCGATCCTTCCGCCTCAGCCTTCCAAGTAGCTGGAATTACAGGCACGCGCTACCACACCTGGCTGATTTTTTGATTTATTGTAGAGATGAAGTCTCGCTTCCCAGGCGGGTCTCGAACCCACGGGCTCAGGCAATTCACTCACCTCAGCCTCCCAAAGGCGCGGGATTACAGGCTGAGCCACCGAGCCCGGCTCAGAAGCAGATTTTTAATTAAGGCCTTTTGGTTCTTGAGACCTGACTTTTAAGCACTGAAGTTTTTTCATTCTTTAATTCATTTCACCCACACCTTAAGATTCACCTTCTTCAGACAGAACTGCACTCACATCTTTGTGCACTGACAACTGGTACAAGCCCATATTGTACTTATGCTTTTCTGCATCAAACCTACTCCACTTCTCCTGCACCCAGTCCATGAGCCCTAAATACAGAGATTGAATTTTGGTTCTTCATCTTAAAATGAGAATAATAATCCAAAGAGAGGTGGGAGAACATTAAATAAATATATATAAGGCACCTTACATATAGCACTAGCACAATGAAATCTAGCTTAGTTTTGCACTTAGATCCTAGGGAAATTACAGTTTTAAAGAATTCTAAAATTAATGACTCAAAGAGTTTAATGACTCTAGAATGAAATGTCTAGCATAAGGGAGCTATTTTTTAGGCAGCTAGAGAATACATATGCTCATTATGCAACCCGTCAAGTCCACAGTAAACCAAATTCAACCAAGAAAAGTAAAAAGGAGACACACCTCCTTCTTCATCCGATAGTACTCATCAATGGCATACTGGTACTTTGGGGTACTGATGCCCAAAATAGATGCAATCTTCTCTCCAAGAAAGTCACACACTAAAGATAAAAAAAGTTAAAAGGCTTATACAATTCCTTAAACATTTATTGAGCACTTTCTATGTGTCAGACACAGTAGGAATACAAGAGTTACAGTTTTTGCCCTCAAGAAGATTATAGAAACCCAATATATCTCTCTTCTGTATATCGTCCCTGATTTTTCCAGAGTATTAGTGGATTCTTCTGAGCTCCAACAACAGTCTGTTCCTATCCCTAGTAGAGCACTTATCACCAGGTATATCTGACACAAGTCTATTTCTTCTTCTTTTTTTTTTTTTTTTTTTAGTTGGAGTCTCTCTCTGTCACTCAGGCTGGGTTGTCAACTTGCTGGGCTTAGGCGATCCTTCCACCTTAGTCTTTCAAGTAGCCGGAGCTACAGGTGCGAGATACAATGCCTGGCTAATTTATTATTTATTGTAGAGATGAGAGCTTGCCAAGTTTCCCAGGCTGTTCTTGAACCCGTGGGCTCAGGCAGTCCCCTCACCTCAGCCTTGTAAAGCGCTGGGATTATAGGCCTGAGCCACGGCACCTGGCCACATGTCTATTTCTTTAATAAAAAAAAAAGGTACACTCACAGAAGAGGGGTTATCACTGGGCTGGAGGAGAGGAATGCTTTTACTATAATACTCACTGAGTGTCTACCATGTGCCAGGCACTGTGAAAGCCTAAGCTTAGAGAGGTTAAAGAATTTGCTTAAACTAACAAAGCAGATCCAAAATTCAAATATCAATCTGAATCTAAAGCTCATGCTCGTTCCATTACACTAGCCTGTCTAGCATATAGTGAGCACTGAGTAAATGTTGAATCAATTACTACTCACAACAGCCCTAATAAAAAGCAAAAAGTGACAGAAGCTATGAGGGAGTTAAAATTGGAAGCAGAGGCCGGGTGCAATGGTTCAATCCTGTAATCCCAGCACTTTGAGAGGCCGAGGAGAGAGGATTACCTGAGCCCAAGGGTTCAAGACCAGCTGAGATAACTTGGTGAGACCTCATCTCTACAATCAATCAAAAAATTAGCTGGGCGTGATAGCATGTGCCTGTAATTCCAGCTACTTGGAAGTCTGGGACGGGAGGATCACCTAAACCCAGCAAATCGAGGCTGCGGTGGCCGTGAGTGTGCCACTGCACTCCAGCCTGGGTAACAGAGTGAGACTCCAACTAAAAAATAAAATAAAGTAAAATTGGAAGCAGAATACAGCTTTATAATTTAAAACCTATATTTAAAACTAGCATTAATTCATAAACTGATCATTCATTTCCTTCAAATGACTTAGTTATATCTCAATTTAAGAAATGAAATAAAAATATAAATGAACTATATATAATACCGGCTTTAGAATAAACAGTAAGACAGAACGAGAACAATACCAATAGGAAACCAAATGACAAAGTAGCAAAATAGCTGCTAATAGAAAAGGTTTCAGAACAAGAAAATCAGCCGGGCTCGGTGGCTCAGTCTGTAATCCCGCGCCTTTGGGAGGCTGAGGTGAGTGGATTGCCCGAGCCCGCGGGTTCGAGACCCGCCTGGGCAGTGAGACCTCATCTCTACAATAAATCAAAAAATCAGCCGGGCATGGTAGCGCATGCCTGTAATTCCGGCTACTTGGAAGGCTGAGGTGGAAGGATCACCGGAGCCCAGCAGGTCGAGGCTGCAGTGGCCGGGAGCGGCCACTGCACTCCAGTCTGGGCAACAGAGTGAGACTCCAACTCGAAAAAAAAAAAAAAAAAAAAAGAACAAGAAAATCATATCTAAACTAATATTGTCATTTTTCAGTCCTTTCCTTTATCAATACATTGGAAGCTGAGGACATTCAAGGTGAAGTGTAAGTTAGATTAATACCTTCAAATACTAGCTAGCTTCCAAGGACAGCGATTATTTCCCTATTGTTTCTCCTTTAGTTTGGAAACATCTCATAGCAAAGCTCCTGTTGCTGGAGCATATTACAGCAATTAAACAATATTCAAACAGAAAAGCAATACCTGAGAGGGTTGATGTAGCAGCCCGAAGCATGTAAAACCACAAGTAGGGGCCCCAGGTAAGTTTTGTCTGCAACAAGAAGTCAGGTTAGCAATATTCATACCTAAACTCATTTATACATTTAGGCCACAATGAAGTAGTCAAACACTTGGTAAACACAGAGAACATTCCACAGGCAGTACTACAAACAGGCTGGAATCAAATCAAAGTTTTCAAATCTTTAGAGACAAAATTCCACAAAGCTATTTTACATTCACCCATATAACTACACCACCTTAAACCCACAGAAATACCCAAAAAATATATATATATATTGGCCACTGAAATTAAATTGGTAAATCACAGTTTGGATTATTTGAACTGATAATCCAGAGGCTTCCTTTCTTTGGTCTTGCTGCTTTTTTGTTTATAAATGCATAGCTTATAAACACAACACCAGAGAGAGTATGCAATCAACAGAAAGGACGTTAAGGACTCACACAGTCTGACATACTTAGGTTATACTGGGGAAATTTTTATTTTTATTTTTTGAGTTGGAGTCTCACTCTGTCAAACAGGCTGGAGTGCAATGGCACACTCACCACCACCCCAGCGTCGACCTGCTGAGCTCTGGCAATCCTTCCTCCTCAGTCTTCCAAGTAGCCAGAACTACAGGTGCATGCTACCACACCCAGCTAATTTATTTATTTATTGTAGAGACGAGGTCTCACCAAGTTGCTCGGGCTGGTCTTGAACCCGTGAGCTTAAGCAATCCACTCGCCTTGGCCTCCCAAAGTGCTGGGATTACAGGCTGAGCCACCAAGCCTGGCCTATACTGGAGAAATTAAGTTTCAGAGAAATTAAGCAAAATAAGTAAGCTTTCAATGGTGGGAAAATAAGGGACAAATAAGTGGTAAGATGACTCTTTTGGTTTACTTAAGGATTAAAAAAGGGACTAGATCTATAATCCAAGACAAGTTCAGTGTATATTAGCTAAGCTAGGGCCACTGCTGAAATGCAATTCATACTGCATACCTCTGTAGTTAATTTTGGTTCTGTAGCTCCATTCTGTAACTCTTGAGAAGCTTACCATGAGATGATAGTTTGCTTCTCCATGGATGAAACCAGTAATACAGGCATGCTTCATCATACCAATATTTTTGTTTATCAAAAGAAAACATAGTATAGCCTCTGCAATCAATCAAATGCATTAATCATTGTTTTAATATTGCTTACACAGAAGGGAGAAAGAGAACAACTTGTCCATAATCTCCCTAGATATATTAATAATTATAAGAGCAGTAAAAAAGCAAATACAGTCAGTATGGTGACTCATGCCTATAGTCCCAGCACTTTGGGAGGCTGAGGTGAGAAAACTGCCTGAGCTCAGGGGATTGAGACCAGCCTGGGCAACTTGGTGAGACCTCATCTCTACAATAAATCAAAAAATTAGTTAGGCATGATGGCTCATGCCTGTAGTTCCAGATACTTAGCAGGCTGAGGAGGAAGAATCACCTGAGCCCAGCAGGTCGAGGCTGTGGTGGCCGTGAGCGTGCCACTGCACTCCAGCCTGGGTGACAGAGTGAGACTCCAACTCAAACAAAACAAAACAAAAATAGGTATGCCAATTTCTGTGTACCAGAAAAGACAAAGAAGTAACTCCTTTGTTTTTATTTACTCAAAATAAACATCCAAGCAAACATATAGCTTTAACCAAGAAATACTATATATTAACTGACTCCCAGGATCATATCTGCTTTACCTTCTATATTCGGAGCAGGATGGGTACTTTTTGTGGGATAAGGGTTACTTTAGAGCTCTTTAAGATGCTCTGACCTGGCTGGATTCAGTGGCTCAGCATGTAATCCCAGCACTTTGGGAGGCCGAGGCAAATGGATTGCCTGAGCTCACGGGTTTGAGACCAGCCCAGGCGACTTGGGGAGACTGCCTCTCTACAATAAATTAAAAAAAAAATCAGTCCGGGTACAGTGGCTCACACCTATAAACCCAGCATTTTGGGAGGCTGAGGTGAGAGGATTGCCTGAGCCCATGGGTTCAACACCATGCGACTTGGTGAGACCCCATCTCAACAATAAATCTAAAAACTAGTTGGGCGTGGTGACGCATGCCTGTAGTTTCAGCTACTTGGAAAGCTGAGGCAGAAGGATCGTCTGAACCCAGCAGGTTGAGGCTGCAGTGGCCGGGAGCATGCCACCTGGGCAACAGAGTGAGACTCCAACTCAAAAAAAAAAAAAAAGCAGAACTGAATCATAACTGCATAAACTTAAGTGCAGTGATGTTATACTACTGTAATTTTGAAGCCACTGTTGCTATTGCAGTGAGCTCTAGGGTTGTATCCGGCTAAAACACCATGTGACATTAATCATCTTTGCATGAGTTCTTCTTTCCAGTAAATTTCATATCACAATAAAAAGTGCTCTGCTGTGATTTTCACATATTTTTCATCGTGTTCAGTTCAATACCTGAAACTCTGAATAACACCATAGGACCCAGACAAAGTGCCACTAGTGATGCTAGGAGTGCTCCCAAGAAACAGAAAAAGTCACATTAGAAGAAAAAGTTGAATTGCTGATATATACCACAGATTGAGATCAGCAGCTTTTACTGCCTGCCATTTCAAGAAAAATGAATTCAGTGTAAGGACCACTGTAAAAAAAAAAAAGAAAAAAAGGAAATGCTGGGCGTGGTGGCTATTGACTGTAATCCCAGCACTTTGGGAGGCAGAGATGAGAGGATTACCTGAGCCTAGGAGCTCGAAACCAGCCTGGGCAACTTGGTGATACCTTGTCTCTACAATTAACCAAAAAATTAGCCAGGCGGGATGGTACACCCCAGCTACTTGGAAGGCTGAGGCAAAAGGATTGCCTGAGCCCAGCAGATTAAGGCCGCGGTAGCTGTGAGCATGCCACTGCACTCCAGCGTAGGTGACAGAGTGAGACTCCGACTCAAAAAAAAAAAAAAGAAAAAGGAAATCTGTGAAGCCATCCATGCAGCTATGACAGCAGTTATGAACACTCTGCACTTTTTACAAAATGCCTTTTTATCTTGTATTGAAATGTAGTTTTCTTGTTTTGTTTTTGGAGCCAGAGTCTCGCTCTGTCAGCCGGGCTGGTGTGCAATGGCATATCATAGTTCACCACATCCTCAAATCACTGGCCTCAAGTGATCCTCCTCTGTCTTAGTCTCCTGACTAGCTGGTACTTCAGGCATGCACCACCACACCCAGCTAACTTCTCAATTTTTTTGTAGAGATGATATCTCGCTATGTTGCCAAAGGCTGGTCCTGAACTCCTGGGCTCGAGCAATGTCCTGCCTCAGCCTCCCAAAGTGCTGAGATTACATGTATGAGCCACCATGCCCAGTCTGAAAAATGCAGTTTTTATGTGGATTCAAGACTGCTCATAAGAAAGGCATATCTTTAGACTCTAATATTCCAAAAAAGCAAAGTCATATGACAACTTAAAACAAAAGGAAGATAAAGTATCTAAATGTAGAAAATTTAATACCAGTAAAGGATGGTTTGAAACATGAAAAGTGCTCAGCCAAACTCATCATCAGAGAAATACAAATCAAAACCACATTGAGATACCACCTAACCCCAGTAAGAATGACCATTATCAATAAAACAAACAACAAAAGATGCTGGTGAGCATGCAGAGAAAAAGGAACACTTCTACACTGCTGGTGGGAATGCAAACTAGTGCAACCTCTGAAAAACTGTGTGGCGATTTCTAAAAGAACTAGAAATCGACCTTCCATATGACCCAGCAATCCCGTTACTGGATATATACCTGGAGGAACTCAAAGCATTCTACAAAAAAATATACTTGCACATGCATGTTTACTGCAGCACTATTCACAGTATCAAAAACATGGGCGCAGTGTCTCAATCCTGTACTCCCATCACTTTGGGAGTCTGAGGCGAGAGGATTGCCTGAGACCAGGGGTTTGAGACCAGCCTGGGCAACTTAGTGAGACCTCGTCTCTACAATAAATACAAAAATAACCAGACATGGTGGCATATGCCTGTAGTTCCAGTTACTTGGAAGGCTGAAGCAGAAGGATCACCTGAGTCCAGTAGATCAAGGCTGCAGTGGCCGTGAGCATGCCACTACACTCCAGCCCAGGCAGCAGAGTGGCACTTCAACTCAAAACAAAACAAAACAAAACAAAACAAAAAAATATGGAGCCAATTGTGCTGCCCATCAAAACTGGATTGGATTTTTTAAATGTGGTACATATCCACAATGGAATATTATGCAGCCATAAAGAAGGACCAACATATGGACTTCACAGCAACTTGGACGGATTTAGAGTCTATCATACTCAGTGATCTTCATAGAAACAAAGAACAGAGTACCACATGTTTTCACTCATAAGCAGACCCTGAACATTTACCATAATACTATAAGAAAAAGATTGGCAGTGGTGGGATACTTCTGGGGTTGAGGTGAGGGGTGCACATCAATAAGCATATCTGATCTCAAAACGGTAAAGTGGGGACCAAAGGGTGGCCCAAACTTTGTCTGTATGATGACTACTTGTATATCTAATCCTGAATTGTACCCCACATCTTTTTTTTTTTTTTTTTTTTAGTTGGAGTCTCACTCTGTCACCCAGACTGGAGTACAGTGGCTGCTCCCGGCCACCGCAGCCTCGACCTGCTGGGCTCCAGCGATCCTTCCGCCTCAGCCTTCCAAGTAGCCAAAATAACAGGCATGCGCTACCACGCCCGGCTGATTTTTTGATTTATTGTAGAGATGAGGTCTCGCTGACCAGGCAGGTCTCGAACCCGCAGGCTCAGGCAATCCACTCACCTCAGCTTCCCAAAGGCACGGGATTACAGGCTGAGCCACCGAGCCTGGCGTACCCTATATCTTTAAAAAAAAAAAAAAAAAAAGTCAAGATAACAGGAGAGGCAGTCTCCGCTGGTCAAGAGTAAACAAACAAGTTCCCAGATGCCGTTAATAAATCATTGAGGCCAGCCTCGGTGGCTCAGCCTGTAATCCCACACTTCGGGAGGCTGAGGTGAGTGGATTGCCTGAGCCCGCGGGTTCGAGACCTGCCTGGGCAACTTGGCGAGACCTCATCTCTACAATAAAAATTTAAAAATTAGCTGGGCATGGTAGCACACACCTGTAGTTCCAGCTACTTGGAAGGCTGAGATGGAAGGATCGCCGGAGCCCAGCAGGTCGAGGCTGTGGTGGCCGGGAGCGGCCACTGCACTCCAGTCTGGGCAACAGAGCGAGACTCCAACTCAAAAAAAAAAAAAAAGAAAATCATTGAGAAGCTGGGCACAGTGGCTAAAGCCTGTGATACCAGCACTTTGGGAGGCGGAGGCGAGAGGACTGCCTGAGCCCAGGGGTTCAAGAAGAGCCTGAGCAACATGGTGAGACCTCATCTCTACAATAAATTAAAAAATTAGCTGGGTGTGGTGGCACATGCCTGTGGTTCCAACTACTTGGAAGGCTGAGGCGGAAGGATCACCTGAACTCAGTAAGTTGAGGCTGCAGTGGCTGTAAGTGTACCATTGCACTCCAGTCTGGAAGACAGAGTGAGACTTTGACTTTAAAAAACATTAGAAAGAAAGAAAATCATTGAGAGAAAAGATATCTGCCTTAAGAGATTATTTTTGTTTGTTTTTTCTTTGTTTGTTTTGTTATTTTTAGAGACGGGATCTGTTTCTGCTGACTGGGCTTGAGTGCAGTGGTATGGTCATACCTTATAGTTCACTTCAGCCTCAACCCCTGGGCTCAAGCGATCCTCCCACCTTAGGCTCCCAAACAGCTAAAACCACAGGCATGCATCATCATGCTTGGCTTTTTTTTTTTTTTTTTTGTAAAGGCTGGGTCTTACTATATTGCCCAGGCTGGCTAAACAGGTTTTTTGGGGTTTTTTTGAGTTGGAGTATCACACTGTCACGCAGACTGGAGTGCAATGGCCGCTCTCGGCCACCGCAGCCTCGACCTGCTGGGCTCTGGCGATCCTTCCGCCTCAGTCTTCCAAGTAGGTGTAACTACAGGCACGCGCTACCACACCCGGCTAATTTTTTGATTTATTGTAGAGATGACGGCTCACCAAGTTGCCCAGGCGGGTCTCGAACCTGCGGGCTCAGGCAATCCACTCACCTCAGCCTCCCAAGGTGCGGGATTACAGGCTGAGCCACCGAGCCCGGCTAAACAGGTTTTTAATGCAGATAAAAGTGCCCTATTCTGGAAAAAAAAGTCACAAAAGATATTTATTAGTAAGGAAGAGAAGCAAGCACCAGGACTTGAGGCAGAAAGGGACAGGCTAACTCTATTGTTTTGTGCAAATGCAGTCAAGTTTATAATCAGGATTGTTCATATCAATAAAGCTGCTAATGCCGAACCTTAAAGGAAAAAGATAAATACCAGTTGCCAGTCCTATTTCAGAAAATACAAATTAAAACCACAATGAGATATCATGACACAACTGTCAGAATGGCAATTATAAAAAAGATGAAAGACAGCAAGTGTTGGTGAGGATGTGGAGAAAAGGTAGGAATGTAAATTAGTATAATCTTTAGGAAAATTATATAGAGGTTCCACAAAAAACTAAAGATAGTCGGTCGTGGTGGCTCATGTCTATAATCCCAGCACTTTGGGAGGCTGAGGTGAGAGACCTTATCTCTGCAATAAAAAAAAAAATTAGCCAGGCACGGTGGTGCGTGTCTATAGTTCCAGTCACTTGGAAGGCTGAGGCAGAAGGATCGCCTGAGCCCAGAAGATCAAGGCTGCGGTGACCAGGAGCGTGTCACTGCTCTCCAGCCTGGGTGACAGAGACTCCAACTCAAAAAAATTTAAAAATCAAAAATATTTTAAAAAGGGAAATTCTGTCATTTGCGACAACATGGATGAACCTGGAGGATGTTATGCTAAGTGAAATAAACCATACACAGAAAGACAAATACCATATGCTCCCATTTATATGTGAAATCTAAAACAATTGAACTCACACAAGTAGAGAGCAGGATGGAGGTTACCAGAGGTTATGGGGGAGGGAATGGAAAGATGGTCAAAGGGTTCAACGCTTCCATTAAAAAGAAAGAATAAATTGGGTGTGGTGGCTCACATCTGTAATCCCAGCACTGTGGGAGGTGGAGGCAAGAGGATTGCCTGAGCCCAGGGGTCCCAGACCCACCTAGGCAACATGGTGAGACCTCGTCTCTAATATAAATCAAATTTTAAAATCTAGCCTGGAGTGGTGGCGCACACTTATAGTTCTAGCTACTTGGAAGTTTGAAGTGGAAGGATAACCCGAGCCTAGCAGGTCAAGGTTGCAGTGGCCGTGAGCGTGCCACTCCAGCCTGGGCCACAGAGTGAGACTCCAACTTGGAAGGAAGGAAGGAAGGAAGGGAGGGAGAGAGAAAGGGAGGAGGGCAGAGAGGGAAGGAGGGAGGGAGGGAGGAGGGAGGGAAGGAGGGAGGAGGGAGGGAAGGTAGGAAGGTAGGAAGGAAGGAAGGAAATAAGCATTTGAGACAATGGATATGTATAATAAAAAAAAGAAAAAAGACCCAAAAGCCTCTAAAATCTATAGTCAATTAACTATTATAATGTCATTTAAATATATACATAAAAGCTACTCTTTCATTAAACTACACAAGAAAAATGGACTTGAATTTCTATCATTTTCATATTGTCAGACAATGACTTTATCACTTCACTTTTTATACACTTTTAAAATAAAGTCTGCATTAATGAAAAACAAAATTGACCACTATCTATTACTAGCTATTGCTGAAGGAATGCATAGCAGATAAAACATTTTTATTTAAAGCTATCCTGGACGGGCTCAGTGGCTCAGTCTGTAATCCCGTGCTTTGGGAGGCCGAGGTGAGTGAACTGCCTGAGCCCATGGGTTCGAGACCCGCCTGGGCAACTTGGTGAGACCTCATCTCTACAATAAATTAAAAAAATTAGCCAGGCATGGTAGTGCGCGCCTGTAGTTACAGCTACTTGGAAGGCTGAGGTGGAAGGATCGCCGGAGCCCAGCAGGTCGAGGCTGCAGTGGCCAGGAGCGGCCACTGCACTCCAGTCTGGGCAACACAGTGAGACTCCAACTCAAAAAAAAAAAAAGCTATTCTGCCTGAGCACCATTATGCCTATCTATATGAAAGGAGTCGAAAGTTAATCAACCACTCAGTTGTCAACTTCTTAATGGCATTTAAGATGTGCTTATTTTGCCAGAGAAAAACTGAAGAAACTATTCAGGTAGAAGCCTTTGGTTAGCTCTAAGCTTTAAAAATCTTTTCTGCGGCTGGGCACGGTGGCTCAGCCTGTAATCCCAGCACTTTGGGAGGCTGAGGCGAGAAGATTGCCTGAGCCTGGGGGTTCAAGATCAGCCTGGGCAACTTAGTGAGACCTCATCTCTACAATAAATAAAAAATAAGCTGTGAGTGGTAGCGCATACCTGTAATACCAGCTACTTGGAAAGCTGAGATGGAAGGATTGTGTGACCCAGCAGGTCGAGGCTGCAGCGGCTGTGAGCGTGCCACTACACTCCAGCCTGGGGGACAGAGTGAGAGACTTTGACTCAAAAAACAAACAAACAAACAAACACTTTTCTGAATAGAAGTGACAAAGAAAGTTAATTCAGGCAAAAAAAAAAATTCAATGAACAAACCCTCTGAGTGGCTAAATTAAACCACCATAATGTATTCCACCAATGTTTAAAATTTCCCTCCAAAAATACTGAAGTTACCTAGGGAGAATAAAACCACTCCCTGCTGGGTTCAGTGGCTCAGCCTGTAATCTCGCACCTTGGGAGGCTGAAGTGAGTGGATTGCCTGGTCCCGCGGGTTCGAGACCCACCTGGGCAACTTGGCGAGACCTCATCTCTACAGTAAAATCAAAAATTAGCCGGCGTGGTAGCGTGCGCCTATAGTTCCAGCTACTTAGAAGGCTGAGGCGGAAGGATCGCTGGAGCCCAGCAGATCGAGGCTGCGGTGGCCGGAAGCGGCCATTGCACTCCAGTCTGGGCGACAGAGTGAGACTCCGACTCAAAAAAAAAAAAAAAAAAAAAAAAACCACTCTCCAGTATACTTTATGACTAGCTCTATACTCAGCTACCACATTTAAAAAAACCAAAAAAACTATGATGCAGACTGTGCAGACTAATATTAACATGTGCCACATGTTTGTTGCAGCTCTATTCACAATAGCAAAAACAAGAACCAACCACACTGCCCACTGAAGCTGGACTAGATTTTTAAAATGTGGTACATACACACAATGGAATATTATGCACCCATAAAGAAGGACAAACATATGGACTTCACAGCAACCTGGATGGATTTAGAGTCTATCATACTCAGTGATCTATTACAGAAACAAAGAACACAGCATCATATGCTCTCACTCATAAGCAGACCTTGAACAATTATCATAATACTATCAGAAAGGAATTGGCAGCAGTGGGAAGCTGCCAGGGGAGGGAGGGGCACACCTACATAATGAACATTTGTATACCTAACCCTGAATTAAACCCCATATCTTTAAAATAAAAATAAATAAATAAAAGTTTGGGGGGAAAAGTGCATGAATAAATAATAAACTAAATGAAATCAACTGCAATTCAGGCAGCAATGAAAAATATATAAGAAATGAATCATATCTTTTAGCTAACAACTTAAGTAAAAGTTCTTGTGCTGTCTCAGTTAACAGTATGTATTGTCCTATTTCATAATCATAAGTTCTTTATAAAGTATACTATATTCTTCTTTATTTAGTAGTAAACTGTCATCTTTCAGGTTCAAGCTGAGCTATAACATAAAGCTTCCAACTGGCAGTATAATAACATTTCATAATTGCCTAAAAATCACTGTTCTCTTGAAGATACAAACTACCATTGGGAAAACATAATTCTATAGCTTTAAAATGGGTATTTCAAGATCGAAGTCAACAAACAAATCAATTTCATAAATTCTAAAATGATGCTAAATAAGAACTACAGAGAAAATTTATTTATTTGTTTGTTTGTTTGTTTGTTTGTTTTTTGAGTTGGAGTCTCTCTCTGTGCCCCAGACTGGAGTGCAGTGGCACGCTTACGGCCACCACAGCCTTGATCTGCTGGGCTCAGGTGATCCTTCCGCCTCAGCCTTCCAAGTAACTGGAACTACAGGCATGTTCCACCATACACGGCTAATTTTTCTTGGTTTTTATTGTAGAGATGAGGTCTCCCCAAGTTATCCAGGCTGCTCGAACCCCTGGGCTCAGGCAATCCTCTTGCATCCGCCTCCCAGAGTGCTGGGATTACAGGCGTGAGCCACTGTGCCTGGCCTACAGAGAAAATTTTAAAATTAAGTCATGGGTTTTCAAATTCCAATGAAGTTCATAATTTTAGAACTTACTAAGTACAATGGTTTTGTTAACTAATACTACCTTATGCATATATAGTTCTTAGTCATTTTTTCATGAGCTTTCATATATATTATCTCATTTAATCTTCAAAAACAACTCAGTGTAGATGGGTCAAGTTATCTCTCTTTAGTTTATCACAGAACTTCAAGTGCAATGGAAGTTAAGTCTTTGTCAAAGCAAACTAACGACTACAGGACAGAGCCAAAACTAAAACCAAGGAACTAAAATCAAGTTTCTAACTTCTGATGGTGCCTCTCAGTGAAGGAAATATAGACAGATTTATGATCACCCAGAGACCTGTTAGTTTGTGTCTAATAATTAATGGAAATTCTAACATGGGTATGCTACATACATAGTCATGAAAGATTCTGAGTGGAAATGGACTTCTAAGAAAACAGCAAAAGCCAGACTCGGTGGCTCAGCCTGCAATCCCGCGTCTTTGGGAGGCTGAGGTGAGTGAATTGCCTGAGCCTGCAGGTTCGAGACCCACCTGGGCAACTTGGTGAGACCTTCATCTCTACAATAAATAAAAAAAAATCCGCTGGGCGTGGTAGTGCGCGCCTGTAATACTGGCTACTCGGAAGGCTGAGGCGGAAGGATAGCCGGAGCCCAGTAGGTCGAGGCTGCGGTGGCCGGGAGCGGCCACTGCACTCCAGTCTGGGCGACAGAGTGAGACTCCAACTCAAAAAATAAAAATAATCAGCCAGGTGTGATAGCGCATGCCTGTAATTCCGGCCACTCGGAAGGCTGAGGTGGAAGGATCACCGGAGCCCAGCAGGTCGAGGCTGCGGTGGCCGGGAGCGGCCACTGCACTCCAGTCTGGGCGACAGAGTGAGACTCCAACTCAAAAAAAATAAAAAAATAAAAAATAAAAATAAAACAGCATGAAGAACTCTGTGAACCTACTCCCCAATAAATGGGTCAAAATTATTAAAAATAAATACTTAAAGCCTCTGGAAATGGTCCTAAGGGTAATACAATAATTGAAGAAACGTCTATTCAAGAAAAATCTATAAAAATCTGGTAAGAAAGCGTCTGTGGTAACTGAACCAAGACCACTTGCTCCTATTACCCTTCCAGCAAAGTGAAGGAAAAACTTTCCAGTTGAGTTTTCTTCTCAGGAGAACAGAATATTAAACAGCATTTCTCAACTATTACTGAGGACAAGTTCTATAGTTAAGTGCTGTTGACAGGTGGGTTCTCTTCTACCAGTTCCCACTTAGCACCACTGAGAACACTGGGACCCTGATCTCTTTTGCCCCGTTAAGAAGACTTAAAGTTACTAACTCCCACCTCAGGGGAATGCTCAGCTCCCAAAGTGGGGGTATCATTTGGAAAGAAATATACCGTTGTCCTCATCCCCAGCTCCAAAGCCCTGGCTCAGAAATTTTGCCCAGGGTGGAAAACAAGCAAAAAAAAAAACCCAAACAAACAGATAGCTCTAAATCTCTTCCTGAAGGAACTGACTTCATTTGCAACAGAGGTGGAAAAATCCAAGCCTAAGTTACTCTCAAAAACAGTGGAAATTGTAGTTAAAGGTACAGTAGTTCTACTTTATCCACAGGGCTTTGCCTTTGTAACCTTTGACAACCATAACTCCATGGATAAAATTGTTGTTCAATAATACCATACTGTGAATGTCCACAACCATAAAGTAAAGAAAGCTTTGTCGAAGCAAGAGATGGTTAATGCTTCATCCAGCCAGAGGTCAAAGTGGTTCTGGAAACTTCAGTGGTGGTCGTGGAGGTGGTTTCGGTGGAAATGACAACTTTCATCATGGAGGAACTTCAATGGTCATGGTGGCTTTTAAGGCAGTCGTGGTGGTGATGGACATGGTGTCAGTGGGGATGGCTATAATGGATTTGGTAATGATGGAAGCAATTTTGGAGGTGGTGGAAGCTACATTGATTTTGGCAATTACAACAGTCTTCAAATTTTAGACCCATGAAAGGGGAAAACTTTGGAGGCAGAAGTTCTGGCCCCTATGGTGGTGTAGGCCAAAACTTTGCCAAACCATGAAACCAGGGTGGCTATGGTGGCTACAGT
Organism: Cephalopachus bancanus; assembly: GCA_027257055.1. Lineage (NCBI taxonomy): Eukaryota > Metazoa > Chordata > Mammalia > Primates > Tarsiidae > Cephalopachus > Cephalopachus bancanus. The sequence continues at coordinate 365,251 of JAPVLO010000083.1, read as the reverse complement.
AGCAGGAATCGCTATGGCAGTGGCAGAAGATTGTAATTACTGCTAGGAAACAAGGTTTAGCAGGAGAGGAGAGCCAGAGAAGTGACAGGGAAGCTACAGGTTACAACAGATTTGTGAACTCAGCCAAGCACAGAAGTGGTAGGGCCTAGCTGCTACAAAGAAAACATGTTTAGACAATACTCATGTGTATGGGCAAAACACTCGAGGACCGTGTTTGTGACTAACTGTATAACAGGTTATTTTAGTTTCTGTTCTGTGGCAAGTGTAAAGCATTCCAACAAAGGGTTTTAAATGTCGATCATTTTTTTTTTTTTTGCACCCACACTGTTGATTGCTAAATGTAATACTCTGATCATGATGCTGAATAAATGATTTTTTTGAAAAAATAAAATAAGATAAAAATAAAGGAAGGTCTGATAACAGTGTCACATCAAGCAGAGAATATCAAATGAGAGACAGAAATTATAAAAAAAGAACCAAATGGAAATTCTGGACTTGAAAAGTACAATAACTGAAAAGAAAAAAAATTCAATAGAGAGGCTTAACAGTAGACCTGAACTGGCAGAAAAAAGAATTAGCAAACTTAAAAATAGATCAATAGAGATTATGCAAGCTGGGCATGGTGGTTCACACCTGCCACCCCAGCACTTTGGGAGGTTAAGGGAGGAGGACTGCTTGAGGCCAGGAGTTTGAGACCAGGTTAGGCAACACAGTGAGACCTCATTTCTACAAAAAAACAAAAAAATTAGTTAGGTGTGGTGGTGTGTGCCTGTAGTCCCAGCTATTTTGGAGGCTGAGGCAGGAGGATCACTTGAGCCTAGGAGTTCAAGGTTACAGTGGGTTACAGTGAGCTATGATCATGCCACTGCATTCCAACCTGGGGAACAGAGCAAGATCCTGTCTCAAAGAAAAAAAAGGGGAGAGTTTTAAAAAAAACAGAGACTACACAATACAAAGAAGTGTAACAGAAAGAAGAAAAAGGAATACAATCTCAGATAACATGGGAGATCATTAAGCACACATATTCATAAGAAAGAAAAGGAAAGAAAAAACAAAAAAATATTTACGAAACAATAGACCAAAACTTCTTGAATTTATTGAAAAACATTCACTTATACTGTATATGCAGGCAGTTCAACAAACTTTTTTTTTTTTTGTAGAAATGAGGTCTTGTTAATGTTGCCCCAAGTCAGCCTCAAACTCTAGGCCTCAAGCAATCCCCCTACCTTGGCCTCCAAAAATACTGAGATTATAGACACAAGTCACAGCTCCTGGCTTCAACTAGACTGCGAAAGAAAAAAGAGGGAAAATCCAAAATTACGAGAATTATAAATGAAAAGGGAAAATCAACCTTATAGAAATAAAAACAACTATAAGCTGGGCTCGGTGGCTCAGCCTGTAATCCCGCGCCTTTGGGAGGCCGAGGTGAGTGGATTGCCTGAGCCCGCGGGTTCGAGACCCGCCTGGGCAACTTGGCAAGACCTCATCTCTACAGTAAATCAAAATGAGCCGGGCGTGGTAGCGCGTGCCTGTAGTTCTAGCTACTCGGAAGGCTGAGGCGGAAGGATCGCCAGATCCCAGCAGGTCACGGCTGCAGTGGTCGGGAGCAGCCACTGCACTCCAGTCTGGGCGACAGAGTGAGACTCCAACTCAAAAAAAAAACTATAAAGGAATACTAATACATGCCAATAAATTAGATAACAGATGAATTGGAGAAATCCCTAGGAAGAGACAAAACCACCAAAACTGACTCAAGGAGAAAAGGTCTTAGCAGACCTATAGCAATCAAAGAGATTGAATTAGTAATCAAAAAACTATCCCCCAAAAAAGCCCAGGAGGCATCACAGCTAAAATCTACCAAACATTCACAGAAGAATTAATACCAATTCTTCACAAACTCTTCCAAAAAAGTAGAAGAGTAAAGAACAGTCCCCAACTCATTTTATGAGGCCTGTATTACTCTGGTTCCAAAACCAAAGAAATCATAAGAAAACTACAGTCCTATATTTCTTATGACTATGGCTACCAAAATCCTCACCACGTCATCATAATAAAAACACATAATAACCTAGAAACAGATGGGGATTTCTTCAACCTGTTAAAGGGCAACTATAGAATACCCACAGTTAACATCATACTTAATGGTAAAAGACTAACCACTTCCTACCCAGCAGCCCCTTGGGATTGGGAACAGTACAATGATGTCTACTCTGGTCATTAATATTCGCATTATAATAAAGTTTCTTGGGAAATTAGGTAAGAAAATGAGATAAAAGGCATCTATGTTTGGAAAAGAAGACTAAAACTATCTTTATTTGTACATAGTATTATTTTATTATATGTAGGCAATCCTAAGGAATCCACTAAAAAACTGTAAGAACTAATAAACAAGTTCAGTAAGATTGCAGGATAAATATCAGTATATAAAAGGCAACTATATTTCAATATACTAATAATGAACAATCTGAAAAATAAATACAAATAATTCCATTTATAATAGCATCAAAAAGAATAAAACATTTAGAAATAAATTTAATAGGCCAGGCACAATGACTCATGCTGATAATTCTAGCACTTTGGGAGGTCAAGGCTGGAGGATTGCTTGAGCCCAGGAGTTTGAGACCAGCCTAAGCAACATAGTGAGAGTTCATCTCTACAAAAAGTCAAAAAATTGCCAGTCATGGTGGTACACACCTGTAGTCCCGGCTTCTCGGGAGGCTGAGGTGGAAGGACCACCTGAGCCAGGAGGTAGAAGCTACAGTGAGCCATGATCATGCCACTGCCCTCCAGCCTGGGAGACAGAAAGACCCAGACTCAAAAAAAAAAAAAAATTAATTTAACAAAGTGCAAAACTTACACTTTGAAAACTACAAAACACAAAAATACAGTAGAAATAAAATAAAGAAGACCTAACTAAATGAAAAGATTCATAAATCAAAACACAATATTATTAAAATGGCAATACTCCCCAAATAGATCTACAGATTTAGCAAAATCCCTAGCAGGCTTCCCTTTCAGAAATTGACAAGATGATTTTAAAATTCATATGGAATTGCAAGGGACTCAGAATAGCCAAAACAATCTTGAAAAAGAAGAACAAAATAAGAGGACTTACACTTCCCAGTTTTAAAAGTGGAGGTCCAGAAATGAAACCATGTTCTATGGTCAACTAATTTTCAATAGACATGCCAAGATCATCCAATGGGGAAAAACAAGTCTTTTATAAAAATAGTGCAAGATCAACTGGAAAACCACATGGAAAAGATGAAAGCTGAATCCTTACTTCACACCATATACAAACATTAACTCAAAATAGAACAAAGACATAAATGTAAGAGCTAAAACTGTAAAGAAAATGTTTTTGAGACAAGGTCCAAGTGCTAGTGAAAATGTGGAAAAATCATAACACCTCTGCAAGGAATGTAAAAATGATGCAGCCACTTTGAAAGTCTAGCCATTAAGCTGGGCGCGGTGGCTAACACCTATAATCCCAGCACTTTGGTAGGTCAAGGACTGCCCGAGCCCATGGGTTCGAGACCAGCCTGGGCAACTTGGGCAAGCTCTCATCTCTACAATAAATCAAAAAATCAGACAGGCTTGGTGGCGTGTGCCTGTAATTCCAGCTACTTAGAAGGCTGAGGCAGAAGGATCGCATGAGCCTAGAAGGTCAAGGCTGCAGTGGCCGTGAGTATGTCACTGCACTCCAGCCTGGATGACAGAGTGAGACTCCAATTCAAAAAAAAAAAAAAAGAAGTCTGGCCATCCCTCCAACATCTAAACATAAGAGTTATGTTTAAAAAACCGTATGACTCAGCAATTCCACTCTCACTCATGTATCGAAAAGAAATAAAAACATAATTCCACACAAACCCTGTATATGAATGTTCACAACAGCATTATTTATAATCACCAAAAAGTAGAAACAAGTTAAATGTCTACCAGACAAATGGATAAATATAACACAGTACATCCATTCAATGGGATATTATTTGACCATAAACAGGAATGAAGTACTGACACATGCTATACATGAGTGAATCTTGAAAATATTATGCTGACCGGGTGCAGTGGGTCAGCCTGTAATCCCAGCACTTTGGGAGGCCAAGGTGAGAGGACTGCCTGAGCCCGGGGGTTCGAGACTAGCCTGGGCAACTTGGTGAGACCTTGTCTCTACAATAAATCACAAAAATGAACCAGGAATAGTGGTGTGCGTCTGTAGTTACAGCTACTTGGAAGGCTGAGGCAGAAGGATTGCCTAAGCCCAACAGGTCAAGGCTGCAGTGGCTGTGAGCATGCCACTGCACTCCAGCCTGGGCAACAAGAGTGAGACTCCAACTCAAACGACAAAAAAAAAATATTATACTAAGTGAAAGAAGTCAGTCACAAAAGACCATATATTATATGAGTCCATTCATATACAATGTGTATAACAGGAAAATCCAAAGACAGAAAACAGATTAGTGGTTTCTGGGGGGTGGGGATGAGTGGCAGGGAGGATAGAGGGTAATGGCTTAAAGGTACATGATTTCTTTTTGAGGTGATGCAAATGTACTAAAATCTGTGACTGTGGGAATGGTTGGGCGTACATGTGAATATAATATACTAAAAAATATCAAATTATAAATGTTTAGTAGTTTAGTGATATGGTATATAAACTATCTCAATAAAGGCTTAAAAAAACAGAAAAACTCAAGGAACATAATAAGGATACATTCTTTCCACAATGTCTTTATTCTTAGTTTTTATATAAATACAGGCCACCTTTTGAGACGATTACTTTCATTTTTTTTTTTTTTTTTTTTAGAGATAGGGTTTCACTTTGTTGCCCAGGCTGGAATGGCACAATCACAGCTCACTGCAAGCTGAAACTCTGAGGCTCAAGCAATCCTACCACCTCAGCCTCTCGAGTAGCTGGGACTATAGGAACATACAACCACACTCAGTTCATTTTTTTTTTTTTTTGTAGAAACATGTCTTGGTATGTTGTCCAGGCTGGTCTCAAACTCCTGGCCTCATGTGATCCTCCTGCCTCAGCCTCTCAAAGTGCTGAGATTACAGGCATAAGCCACCGTGCCCAGCCAGAAAACAATTTTTAAAAACATGCATACGGCCGGGCTTGGTGGCTCAACCTGTAATCCCAGCACTTTGAGAGGTGAGTGGATTGCCTGAGCCCACGCACCCACCTGGGCAACTTGGCGAGACCTCATCTCTACAATAAATCAAAAAATTAGCCGGGTGTGGTAGCGCGTGCCTGTAGTTCCAGCTACTTGGAAGGTTGAAGTGGAAGGATTGCCGGAACCCAGCAGGTCGAGGCTGCGGTGGCCGGGAGCGGCCACTGCACTCCCATCTGGGCGACTGAGTGAGACTCCAACTCAAAAAATAAAAATAAAAAAATAAAAACATGCATATACAAATAAATAAGAATGCCTTGAAAATAATTTTAAAGGAAGATATTTATTCCAACAATTCTTCCACTGCATGAAACACCTCTTTAATATTCTAAATGTATTTGGAAGTGTATACTGCACAATCCTTTGAATGTTTTCTACAGTAGAGAATCTGCTTATGATTTTTTTTTTTTTTTGAGTTGGAGTCTCACTCTGTCGCCCAGACTGGAGTGCAGTGGCCACCGCAGCCTCGACCCGCTGGGCTCCGGCGATCCTTCCGCCTCAGCCTTCCGAGTAGCCGGAATTATAGGCATGTGCTACCACGCCCGGCTGATTTTTTGATTTATTGTAGAGATGAGGTCTCACTGCCCAGGCGGGTCTCGAACCACTCAGGCAATCCACTCACCTCAGCCTCCCAAAGGCGCGGGATTACAGGCTGAGCCACCGAGCCCGGCTACTTATGATTTTTAATAGCCAAAATTTACTCAGAGATAAATCTGATGAAAAATGAGTAATAATATTTTAAATACTATATCAAATATCTATCCTGTTACTATGCTTTATTTCCTTCATAGCACTTTTCATAGCCTGATAATTATAGTACATATTTATTTGTTAATTGCTTGCCTTCCCACTGGTATATAAGAACAGAAATTTATATTGCCCATGGTCACATCACCAGCACCTAAAACAGTCCGTATTAGAAAATATAAATAAGCCGGGCTCAGTGGCTCAGCCTGTAATCCCGCACCTTGGTAGGCTGAAGTGAATGAATTGCCTGAGCCCGCAGGTTTGAGACTCGCCTGGGCAACTCAGTGAGACCTCATCTCCACAATAAATCAAAAAATTAGCTGGGTGTGGTACTGCGCGCCTGTAGTTCCAGCTACTTGGAAGGCTGAGGCAGAAGGATCACCAGAGCCCAGCAGGTCGAGGCTGCGGTGGCCAGGAGCGGCCACTGCACTACAGTCTGGGTGACAGAGTGAGACTCCAACTCCAAAAAAAAAAAAGAAAAAGAAAATATAAATATGTGATTACCTAAACTGTAAAAATAACTGCTTGGAAGGGCAACACTTTTTAAAAATGTACTGCAAGGCTGGGCACAGTGGCTCACGGCTATAATACCAGCACTTTGGGAGGCCGAGGTAAGAGGATTGCCTGACCCCACAGGTTCGAGACCAGACTGGACAACTTGGCAAAACTTCATCTCTACAATAAAAACCAAAAATTAGCCGGGCATGGTGGCATGTGCCTGTAGTTCCAGTTACTTGGAAGGCTGAGGCGGAAGGATCACCTGAACCCAGTAGGTCAAGGTTGCGGTGGCTATGAGTGTGACACTGCACTACAGCCTGGGCAACAGAGTGAGACACCAACTCAAAAAAAAAAAAATGTTCATCTAGTCTCAAAATGTTACAGTCATATCTTGTATAATTATAAATTCTTAAATTTAGCTGGTGAGACACATGAAGTTTAGCAATATATATTCCTATTATCTAATCAAAACTTGAGGCAATATAAAGAAGAACTAACAACTCCCTATTTTAGGGATGGAAACCATCATGGTAGTACTCTCCTTAAATCAAAGCAACTTGGATTCAAGCACTCAGTTAAGTAAGATAAATCCTGAATCTATCCACACTCACAAGGTACTCTGATACCGAAAACAAAGCATTTCAGACTACTGAAATGCTGGAAATATTTTCATCTATACTGGGTAAAAATACAATAGCTTACCAAAATCACATTATATAATTGTATAATCAGAATATAGGTGATTTAACCTCATAAATTCTCTTCCATTCAATGTTTAAGAAGAAACAAACTAATCAAAACAAAGTCCATTGAGTAAAGAATCATCAATATTAAACCTACCGGATCAACAGTAGGCAAAACATCTTTCTTCTCCAAGCCATCAACTTCATCTTCATCTGTGCTGTATTCTTCCATTGTTTCACCACTAACAAAGTGGATGACTCTCCTTGGGACTTTCTTCTTTTTTCCTATGACTCCCAGTTCTACATTTTCAAAGCCTCTGTCATTATTCATCTATATCAATAATAAAATTTAAAAATGAGAGTTTCAAGTGAAATTAATTTTTTTCATTATACCCAGAAATTTTGGTTGCTTTATCTTAGGGAATAAAGAAACATAAACCAATCTTTAAGCAGCTCTTTTTTTTTTTTTTTAACAAAATATCAGTCAGGCATGGTGGCTCACGCTAATCCTAGCACTCTAGAAGGCAGAGTCAAGAAGACTGCCTGAGGCCAGGGGTTCAAGATCAGCCTGGGCAATCTGATGAGACTTTGTCTCTACAGTAAATAAAAAAATTAGCTGGGCATGGTGACACACGGATATGATTCCAGCTACTTGGAAGGCTAAGGTGGAAGGATCACCTGAGCCCAGGAGATCGAGGCTGCAGTGACCATGAGCATGTCACTACACTCCAGTCTGGGTAACAGAGACTCCTACTCAAAAATAAATAGATAAACAAACAAACATAAAAAAGCAAAATCATACATACAAGAGCATCTATAACATACCATATATTGTAAAATATAATGAATAACAAAGCAAGCATGTGCATACTCACTGAAGTTAAAAATAGAACTTAACCAATTAAACTTTTTATTTAATTCAACAGTTAATAAACTATGACTTTAAGACACAGAAATCTCAATACTATACATACATGCAGACCTACTAGACATCAATCATTTTAAAGTACAAAGATCATTATAGAAAGATTAATATGTAGCCGGGCTTGGTGGCTAAGCCTGTAATCTCATGCCTTTGGGAGGCTGAGGTGAGTGGATTGCCTGAGCCTGCGGCTTCGAGACCTGCCTGGGCAACTTGGCGAGACCTCATCTCTACAATAAATCAAAAATCAGCCGGGCATGGTGGCGCGCGCCTGTACTTCCGACTACTTGGAAGGCTGAGGCGGAAGAATCGCCGGAGCCCAGCGGGTCGAGGCTGCGGTGGCTGGGAGCAGCCACTGCACTCCAGTCTGGGTGACGGAGTGAAACTCCAACTCAAAAAAAAAAAAAAAAAAGATTAATATGTATCAAAGGAAAAATCATACAGACACACATACAGACATATTAAAAATATAAAATGAAGTAAAAATAAGTTTATATCAGGGATCTCTTCTAAGTCTTTGGATTTTGGCTTAGCTATGTATAAGCAAAAGAAAACAATTCAGATTAACTAGCTCTGTTCCTCTCCTTTTCTTAAAATAGGAGTCTTAAATTCAAATGCCTTTCAGGACTAAGCAGGTACCAAAAACGAGTGAAGGAAGATATAGGCAAGAGTGGACCTTGGACAATGCATGCCCCAACTAAAGACATTTAAAGTGAAAACAATTTTAGAACATTGTGAAGACCAAATAAAATCCATTTGTAAACCAAATCTAGAAAGCAGACCATCAGACTCTGAACTTCGTTCACATCAGTCAATAATACATAGGTGACAACAGAGATTTCTGACAGTAAAAAGCTTTTTCAAATTTTAAAACTATAGTAGTTTATAGAGGTATAATTAAACTCATATTTTACTCTTAGGGAAATAGTATTATTATTATTTTTTTTTTTTGAGTTGGAGTCTCACTCTGTCGCCCAGACTGCAGCCTTGTCCTGCTGGGCTCTGGCGATCCTTCCGCCTCAGACTTCCAAGTAGCTGAAACTACAGGCATAGGCCATCACGCCCAGCTAATTTTTTGACTTATTGTAGAGAGGAGGTCTCTCCAAGTTTCCCAGGCTACCTGAATCTCGGGGCTCAGGCAATCCTCTCATCTTAGCCTCCCAAAGTGCTGGAATTATAGGTGTGAGCCACCATGCCCAGCTGTGTTGCTGGCTGTTTTATGATGAAAATATGTTTACGTATTACTGGTATTCTAAAACTAAATCAAAGAAAAATGATACAGGATTACAGGACTGTCATGATTCAAATCCATGTTGGTAGAATTCTCTATGATAGTCCAAAGTTCAAAAAAATAAAGATTCTTATAGTTATGAGCAAACATAATTTAAGCCCATGATTGCTGTTCAACTACTAGAAGGTTCCTTGAACTGCTGTTACTGAAACAGAATTATACTGATAAAAGTAGTGAACTAGAATTGCCTAGCTACGCAAGTAAATGCTGCCTTATTTTTATGCATTGCTTTCTCTAAGGTGCTTCTTACAAAATATACAGTGGTTCTTCTGTTTACTTCCCAAGGTAAGTTTAGTCATTAGCCAGGATCTGAATCCAGGTATATCCAACCCAAGGAACACATGCAGTGTTCCGTGACACACATGGACATCACTGAGAACAACAATAACTGCCATATAGCAAACTGCAAATCATAAAAACGGTGGTAACATAGGCTATTTATGGGTTAACCTGGAAATAAAGATCACAATTCTCTCCAGTATGTCCTGAGGGTCCAAACAAATCCCAGTCCTTCACAAGAGAAGATCAGCCCATTTATTGTGTCCATGAACAAAATTAGTAAGTAGTTCACCTTTCTTCTATCCACCCCCACCCTCCACCAGTCCCCAGGCATCAAGATCCATTCCTACCCCATCTCATGTTTTCCCTTGAGATAAAATTTGGCTTATGTTTGTCCTGACCCCAGCGTTTCCTTTTGGACCTGACTCAGCTTTTTGGGTCCCTTAATTTTCAATGCAAAGGAAAGGCAGAGGAGTTGGGTTAGGTCTCCAGTCATCACACTAACTAGGTAGGTCTACCAATGCAACAGCCTCAGTCAATGATGAGAGCTCAGATCTTTCACAGTATACCAAATGTTCCACCCTGCCCCACTCCCATCAGAGCAGAAGTAGCTTCTTCCTGCTCCTTCTACCAATCTCTCACTGGCTTCATTTTTCCTTTCTAAGACACAGGCAAAGGAGAAGGAAAGACTCACTTATGATTCCCTAGAGGTCTAAGAGAAAACAATGCACAAAAATAAAGCAGCATTTACTTGCGTAGCTAGGCAATTCTAGTTCACTACTTTTATCAGTGTAATTCTGTCTCAGTAACAGCAGTTCAAGGAACCTTCTAGTAGTTGAACAGAAATCATGGGCTTAAATTATGCTTGCTCATAACTATGGGCTCAACTACTTTATCTTCTCTAAACTTGAATAAAACATTCTCTCTGGGTCATAACGACTAGTGTAAAGTCACTATTAACCCTGACTCTTGGCTATATTCTTTCCAAAAGGTTAAAAACAAATCTACAAGCCGGGCACAGTGGCTCACGCCTGTAATCCCTCCACTTTGGGAGGCTGAGCAAGAGGATTGCCTGAGCCCAGGGGTTTGAGACCAGTCTGAGTAACTTGGCAAAACCTTGTCTCTACAATAAATAAATTTTTTAAAAATTAGCTGGGTGTAGTGGCACATGTCTGTGGTTCCAGCTACTTGGAAGGCTGAGGCAGAAGGATCGTCTGAGCCCAGCAAGTTGAGGCTGTGGTGGCTATGAGCATGTCACTGCACTCCAGCCTGAGTGACAGAGTGAGACTTCGACTCAAAAAAAAACAAGCCTACAAAAGAAAAGGCTGAAACATGATTAATACTATTCATTCTAATACCAAAGTTAAATAAGTATAAACAGAGTTAACAGTCTCTATATGCAATACTTAATTTAAAATAGCATTTTAAGCTGGGCACAGTGGCTCATACCTGTAATCCTAGCACTTTTGGGAGGCAGAATCAAGAGGATTACCTGAGTCTAGGGGGTTTGAGATCAGCCTAGGCAACTTGGTGAGACCTTGTCTCTACAATTAGCTGGGCGTGGTGGTACACTCCTGTAGTCACAACTACTTGGGAGGCTTAGGTGGAAGGATTGCCTGAGCCCAGCAGGTCGAGGCTATGGTAACTGTAAGCATGTGCACCACTGCACTCTAGCCAGGGCAACAGAGATTTCGACTAAAAAAGGCATTTTTTTTGTTCTAATCATATTTCATCCAAAAAATTTTATTAAGGAAACTTTTATTGAAGGCCTCTCTTGAAAAAGTTAAACAATTTTTGATATAGTAAAACTCAGATTTTAGGTTTATCACTTTTAAGTAGGAGTAAGCAAGCTTTTTCTGTAAAGGCCAGTTGGTAAATATCATAGGTTCTGTGGACAAGCAAACACTGCAAAAAGCAGCCATGGATAAATAGCTACTTATATGGCTACAACATAGTGAATAGGCATGGCTGTATTCCAATAAAACTTTATGTAAACAAGTGGCTAGCTGGATCTGCCCCTAGGCTGTAGTTTGCCAACTGCTACTCTTAAGGAGCCAGACGCCCAGTAAAAAAAAATCTGTGGAAAACAACATAGGTTGAGTATTCCCTGTCTGAAGCACTTGGAGTCAGAAGTGTTTATTTAGCATTTCAGATTTTGGAATATTTGCATTATACTTACTGGTTGAACACTCAGAATCTGAAAATCCAAAATTCAAATGTTCCATTTCCTTTGAGTATTAAGCCAGCACTCAAAAAGCTTTGAATTTTGGAGCATTTCTGATTAGGGATGCTCAACTTATAAATGATCTGTGATTAGCCTCTACCTGGGAGGTAGGGGGCAGCAAAGGGAGACAGGTAAAATCAACCAGAAAACAATTTGGATCAAAATTTCCAATAATCCTAAATAAAAGTTATTCTCTGAATTTTCTAATGTTTCATTTTTACAAACAGTAAACCTGCAGGTAAGAACATTTTCACTGTCAATTTCGCAAATTCCATTTTAACAAACTCCAAAGATCTGAAAAGATAGTTTTACAGCACCAGGAAATTATGAGGTACAATATCAATTAACGTTTTACTGCATTTTATAGTTAACCAATCTGTAAATCTGCTCATTTCTCAGGACCAGTTTTTAATGGCAGTTTTATTTTTACACAGCACCCAGAACCTCTTTAAAACACATACTACGCTAGGAATTTATTCTGTGTCGCCTTCTCCAAATAGGTGGTTATCAACATGAGGGTAGGCACTGCTATATCCTTTGGCCAACAGTTACTGGCACACAGTGAATGCTTGGTAAGAAACTGAGATTGTGATTCAGAGAAGCTGCTGGATAGAATGTCACAACAGGTAATGGATGACCTGGTTAGAGGCCTAATTCTAGATCCAATTTACTATCTTTTACTTCTTTCCCTATATGGCACTTAAGTTTCTCAGTTCTGCCAAACTTGGGAAGAAGTATATATCGGCAGCTCTCCCAAATCTCCACTTCACAGGCCTCTTCCCTCTCACTGTGCTCAAACCCCAGGGCACAGATCTGAGGTTCCCAGATATGTTTCAGCTTCAGAAGCATGAATAAGAAAACAAAAAGGGGCAGGCACAGTGGCTCACACCTGTAATCCCAGCACTTTGGGAAGCCTAGGCAAGAGGATTGCCTGAGCCCAGTTCAAGAGCAGCCTGGGCACAATGGTGAGACCTTGTCTCTACAATAAATCAAAAAATTAGCCAGACACGGTGGCACATGTCTGTAGTCCCAGCTACTCGGGAGGCTGAGGCAGAAGGATCACCTGAGCTCAAGAGGTGGAGGCTGCCTAGCCTTATTTCTGCCACAGGAGTAAGGCTCGACTCAAAAAAAAAAAAAAAAGGGAAACTAGAAAAAAATTTGTGTAATACAAACTCATTTGTGTTTTGTTTTGTTTTTGTTTTTTTTTTTGAGTTGGAGTCTCACTCTGTCGCCCAGACTGAGTGCAGTGGCCGCTCCCGGCCACCGCAGCCTCGACCTGCTGGGCTCCAGCGATCCTTCCCCCTCAGCCTTCGAGTAGCCGGAATTACAGGTGCCCAGCCGCTACCACGCCCGGCTGATTTTTTGATTTATTGTAGAGATGAGGTCTCGCCTGCCCAGGCGGGTCTCGAACCCCGGGCTCAGGCAATCCACTCACCTCAGCCTCCCAAAGGCGCTGGATTACAGGCTGAGCCACTGAGCCCGGCTCATTTGTGTTTAACAAAAAAGAATGGATAATATTTGCATAGAAAATCTCAGGCAAAATACACCAAAACTTATTAGTTACTTTTGGGGAATGAGAATGTGAGGAAGGGATGGTGGGGGATATTCCTATACATTTTTTTTTTCTTGAGCACTTTTATCTTTTGCTCTACAGCCTTTTTTACTGTTTAAATATTTATAATTTGTTAACCAAGAATGTGAAAACAATATAATACCACTAAACCAAAACAAAGAGACTATCTTCAAACAACATTTATCTGGTATATCAGTACAGGTATGTTAACTTTGCTCTTAGAGAGATTCAAAGCTGAAGTAGTGATTAAAAAGAAATTGTAGTAACAAAAGGAAAAATCAAATGGAAAAGCACACCAAGCACAGTGGACTTAAAGTCTAAGTTCAAGTGTACCTGGCAACAACAAGTCTCAAATCAACTGAAAATGAAGTGGCTCCCTAATCAATTAGCATTGGCCCCTGAATTCCCTCCTGCATGCTTTCCTCCTTCTCTTTTTACATAGGAGAAAAAAACAAGAAATTCCACATAGAGACTGTATGTGGGAAAGTTTTTGTTTATGTAAACTACATCTTATACTTTGAGAGCTATACTCAGTTTGGGAAAAATGCCTAACATTCATGTAGTTAGTCTCAAAAACAAAGCTACTGAAAAAGCTTCCTTCTCACAGAGGGTGGGAAGATTTCTGCACATGAGCAACTTGAGGTTTTGTTTTGGTTTTTTAACCATCCATAATAACTCCAGAGAGATTTTCAACAACCAAAATTATACACTCCTGAGCAGGTTTCAGTTAAAGCAATTTGTTCATTAGTTTTACTTGGTCAAATATCCTAAACTACTAACTTAGACTACCAAATCCAACACACATCTCCAAATTTAGTACCTAACTGCAAACTCATGTTGTCAATACAGTAACTTGAAATGTGGCCAATCAGAACTGAGACGTGGTGTACGAATAAATATACACAGAATTTCAAAGACTTGGAAAAGGCTCAAAAAGACAATGTAGGCCAAGGGCGGTGGCTCACATCTGTAATCCCAGCACTTTGGGAGGTGGAGGTAAGAGGACTGCCTGAAGCCAGAGGTTCAAGACCAGCCTGGACAACTTGAAGAGACCTTGTCTGTACAATAAGTCAAAAAATTACCCAGGCGTGGTGGCTTGCACCTGTAGTTCCAACTACTTGGAAAGCTGAGGCAGAAGGATCGCCTGAGCCCAGCGGGTCGAGGCTGCCGTGGCCGTGAGCGTGCCACTGCACTCCAGCCTGGGCGACAGAGTGAGTGAGACTCCGACTCAAAAAGAAAAAGAAAAAAGAAAACAATGCAAAATACTTTACTCACAACTTTTATGTTAGTTATATGTTTAAACGTTTTTGATAAATTAGGTTAAATAGTGGGTGACATGAGAATAACACCCACCTTGAGCGGGTCTCCTAAGGGTGCGATGAGCCAAAGCCTCGCACCGAGTTGCTATGAGCTAACCAACGGGCAGATGCCAAAGGCGCCTGCTTGCACTAGAAGAGGCTGCCGGGCGGCTGAAGCCGCCGTCACCTGGCTTCCAGCTACTCTAAGGACGGCCTTCGGGGACACGCCTTCCTCGTCTCGCTCGCCGACCAGAAGCTGGGATTCACTCCGGAAACCCGAGGCCGCCCCTATTCTGCAGCGCTGCGGGCGAAGGGTTGGTGCTGAGGGGGTGGTGGGTGAGGGGCGGGAGGTGAGGGGCGCCCCGGCGGGCGTCCGCTCCTTCCCACAAGCCGACTTCACTGCTCTGAGGCGGGGTACGGCGAGGAGAACCCCGAAACCCGCGTCCGGTGGGCGGCCCGATCCGAGAAAGGCCGGGCAGGAGCCCCGGAGGAGGCTCGGCTCTCGGGTCTCACTGCCCCCCGCGGCCCCGCCCTACCTGCCGCGCCGACTCCCTGAGCGCCGCGGTGGCAGCGGCTCCCGAGGCTGCGACTGCTTCTCCTTCCACACGGCCCACCGGCGCCTGGTCCATCGTCGTGGCCGCCAAAGGGCTGCTGGCGAGATAGACGGTAATGGCCGATAAGCCCACTTCCATCCTCCGCCTCCCCGCCCAGTGGCCGGCCGAGCCCCGCCGTCGGGAAGGGGGACTCACCGGCCGCGCCCGCGCACGCCGCCAAGTCACAGGGAGCGTGACTCGGGGCCGTGAGGGGCGGGGCCCGCCTGGGGGGCGGGGCGGACCCGCGCCTCGCCCGCTTGGCACCGCGCTCGGCGAGCTGGCGGACCGCAGCCCCCGAGGCTCGACTACCGGTGGACGCGGGGCGGGGCGGGGCCTCGCGAGGCAGCCCTTCCGGCCCGGCCCTCCGCCGGAGCCCGCGGAGCCGCCGCCTGCGTCCACCTGTGACGTCATGCTCGTACCTGCACCTGAAGCCCGGCGGCCGGGTCTCAGCGCCGCCCTCACCCGCCGCGCCCTGGACAGTCGCTTCCGGACCGGGTCTCCGCGCTTGGAAACTGAGGACAGCTGCGTAGCTGGCTTCAAAGGCTGGTGGAGATGTGGTTGCTGGAAATGTCTGGCAAAATGTACAGCTCGTGCTGCACATGCCATCCTTAACATGATGACCGGCCAGCCAGAATACCTGAAATAAGAGCCCCAAGGGTGATTGTGGCTTACACTCGTCTGAAATGCTGAAGTATAACAGCAGAAAGTTGAGACGACCTGGAGGCGAGCAAAGGGCGGTAGCAAGCGTCCATCTTGACAAATAAGATAAATATTTCATCTGTGTTTTAGGGCCGTGTGTGTGTGTAAGAGGCGACAGCCAAGGTTTTTTCCATTTGTCCCAATGTTCAACCAAATTAAAAAATCAAAATTGCAGGCGCCGTGGCCCGAGGCGGGGGCATTGAGCCCAGGAGTTCGAGACCCGCGTAAGCAACAAAGCAGGACCTCAACAAAACACAGCAATTAGCCGGGTGATCTGCCGCGCACCTATGATCCCAGCTACTCAGGAGACTGAGGCAGGAGGATCGCCTGAGCCCAGGAGGTCGAAGCTGCAGTGAGCCCTGACGGTGCCACTGCACTCCAGCCTGGGCGACAGAGTGAGACCCCGACTCAAAAAATAATAATAATGGCAATGGTTACTGCATGACTTTAACATCAAACGAGTTGGAACATCAGCAGATAAATGATTTTCCATTGTCTTCGCGTTGAAGTTTTCACAAATGTTAGAGGTCAACAATAAAACATTCGTTATTTTGGCAACTGGAGGCATTTGACTCTTTGCATTCCATTTTCATACTAGTTTCAATTCAGAAATGCTCCCTAAAGTTATATGATCTCGTATGTTATTCAGCATGGCACCAGAAGGCCCAACAACACCTAAAGCCTTAAATATCCCTTTCTCCGCAGCAGACAGCTGACACTCTCCCTGTTGTCCTGCCCGTTGTGCCATTCACAATGTATCTTTCCTTTAATAAACCTGCCTTTCTTAATTTAAAAAAAATCATTTTTCTGTGCAAAAATTATGTTTCCTTACCCTCTGCCTAATATTCTTGTACACTTTCTAGCCTACTTGTAACTACAGGAACCTAAAAACAAAACCAGAAACCTTAGAAACAAATAACAATAATTTGAAAACTACTCATATTTTTAAATATTAGAAATCCATAATGCTCTATTCTGGTAATTAAAACAAGTTAGGTTGCTGATGAAGTAAACAAGTTAGTAACATGATCTGATTCTGTATGCTGGCATTCGTGGGGAATTGAGACTGTCCAAAACAGCAAAACCAAACTCTGCAGTAAACTGAAGACAAAAACAAAGAGTCAATTGTTAAAGACTTCATGAATTGACCTTCATAAACAACAGTTCTACATTATATGTATTCAAAGGTCTCTTCCCTCTTATGGGCAAGGACAATCAACAATCTTTAGCATTAGAAATTTGTGGAATATTTACAAATGCATTTTATTTCCCCAATTGGCAACTAAACATCAAATTACAATTTTTTTTTTTTTTTTTTTTAGTCAGGGTCAGTCTCTGTCGCCTAGGTTGGAGTGCAGTGCCACAATCACAGCTCACCACAGCCTTGACGTCCTGGGCTAAGGTGATCCTCCCAAGATCTACAAGAGCCCACCACCATGCCCAGCTAATTGTTACTTTTTTTTTTTTTTGGTAGAGACAAAGTCTCACTATGTTGCCCAGGCTGGTTTAGAACTCCTGGCTCAAACGATCCTCCCACGTCAGCCTCCCAAAGTGCTGGGATTACAGGTGTGAGCCACCATACCCAGCCAAAACCATTTTCATTGCTGAAGCAGAATGTCTTTTCATGATTTACAAGTATATTTCTTACTTCACTGAAAATTCAAAGTGCAAGTTGTATTCCAATATGAACTAGAAATATTTCCTAAAAAGTTATTTTTAACACAAATATGCAATTGAAGAGTAATTCATTACAAATCAATAACTCAAGGCAACATAAAAATTCTAATGGCTTTATTTTGGGCAGTTACATTTTTGTCATTATTTCCAAACTTTTACAGCTCAACTGAAAGTAGACACAAAGCAACAGGTCAAATTTTTCCTTCTTTCACTTTGCAACATTAGTTATTATTGTAGCAATATGACAAATAAATTCAAGTTTATCTACTTTAAAACCTCGTTGTGGCCTAAATTTATCATTTAATGATGTATATGGAGCTAAAAAGATAAATTTGGAAGCCGGGCTCGGTGGCTCAGCCTGTAATCCCGCGCTTTGGGAGGCTGAGGTGAGTAGATTGCCTGAGCCCGCGGGTTCGAGACCCGCCTGGGCAACTTGGCGAGACCTCATATCTACAATAAATCAAAAATCAGCCGGGCGTGGTAGCGTGAGCCTGTAATTCCGGCTACTCGGAAGGCTGAGGCAGAAGGATCACCGGAGCCCAGTGGGTCGAGGCTGCAGTGGCTGGCAGCGGCCACTGCACTCCAGTCTGGGCGACAGAGTGAAACTCCAACTCAAAAAAAAAAAAAAAAAAAAGGTAAATTTGGAACTATACATTTCTATGTAAGGCTGGGAAAACAAATCTGAATAAAATTTGATAACCGGATTTCTTATGGCTTTAACATAGCTACATATATATGTTTTAGTGGAGAATATTTTTCAGATTATCCCTCTCTTCAAAGAGGAGAATGTATTATCATTATTAAAATAGAGGATAAAAATAAAAAAGCATTTTGGGTTGAGTCTAACATAAAGCAAATAAATTATTAGATAATGGTAGTGGCTTCAGTTATACAGCCCAGTACACCAGATACTGTGCCAAGGGCTTTCCTTGTATTAACTCTCCCTCACAATTCTGAGGTACTACTATAATGACCAACACTTCATAGACAGGAAACAAAGGTTCAGAGAGGTTAAGTAACTTGCTCAAGGACATGGCTGGTAAGCAGCTGAGCTACGTTTTAAACCCAAGCACTCTGATTCCAGAACCTACATTCTTAGCCAGCCATTCTGCTCCTTTGAAAATGAAAAAAAAGGAGGCCATTAAACATTAGGAAGGCAGGAAATTTCTAGACCAAAAGTGAATATGATTATTTTAGAATGATCTGAATGTAAATGAGTAAACTGTGTTTATTTTCTGAAGTCTAAGAAATAGCCATTATTAAGTTTTAAGGCCCTTAAGCAGATGAAAATACCAAGTGAACTTTTTAACTTGATGTTATATAAATATGCTTGTTTTTGTTCATCAGAATTTGGTCAGGTTTTATGGAGTTGTGTGGGTGTAGTGAAAACATAACATTGATACTTACATACCAGAATTTTCTATATGGTACACCATAGAATACTAGCTTTCTTTGCATGCTATGACTAAACTCAGTAATCTCAATGTTGGAGAGCCATGTATCTAAAAGTCTATAGAACCCTGGAAAACCTCTTATAAGAATCTAAAAGTAAATATAAATATATATAGTCCTTAAGTCTGGCATAGTGGTTCACGCCTGTAATCCCAACACTTTGGGAGGCAGAGGCGAGAGGATTGCCTGAGCCCACGAGTTTAAGACCAGCCTGGGCAACTTGACAAGATCTCATCTCTACAATAAATCAAAAAATTAGCTGGGATCGGTGGCACACACCTGTTGTTCCAGCTATTTGGAAGACAGAGGCAGAAGGATGGCCTGAGCCCAGCAGGTGGCATTTATATATATATATATAAATCCTTTAAGGGATTGTATTACTGATTGTTACCTTTATTATAAATACAAGTATAATTCCAGAAAGGATTATATATATATAATCATATATATATTTTTTTGAGTCAGAGTCTCACTCTGTCACCCATGCTGGAGGTGCAGTGGCACACTCACAGTCACCGCAGCCTCGACCTGCTGGGTTCATGTGATCCTTCAGCTTCAGCCTTCCAAGTAGCTGGAACAACAGGTGTGTGCTACCACACTCAGCTAATTTTTTTTTTTTTTTTGTAGAAATGATGTCTCACCAAGTTGCATAGACTGGTCCTGCACCTGTGGGCTCAGGTACTCCTCTCACCTCGGCCTCCCTAAGTGCTGGGATTATAGGCATGAGCCACCACATCTGGCCTCCAGAAAGGATTATATTATTGATCTTTAAAGATTATAATTAAGAATGCCTTGCCTCTCAGGGCAAGATTTTATATATATATATTTTTACGTTTTATTGGGAGATTAAGGAGGGAAATAGGATCAGGAAAGGTGAACCGCAACAATTCAACAAGGAACTAAGAGGCACAGGAACAGGTGTGTAAGGGGAACTGAAGGGGAACTGAAAACAGAAGAGACATGTTGACGGGAACCAAAAAAGGGACATGTGTGGATGGAATTGGGGAAAAATCGGACACCACCAGGGACCCTGGCTCTATGGAGGGCCAGGTCACCCTGCCCAGGGGGCACAGGAACGTCTCAGCTGCCATACCACCTCAAGCCACCCCTCCGGACTCCTATCTCCCTGCAGCAACAGTGGAAGGAAGTGGAAGTGGAAGTGGAAGGAAGCCCAGCCCTTCCTGCCCGTCAAGGGCACACCTGTCATCACATCCTCTGATTTTTTTTTTTTAACACAGTAAGAAGGAAATTACAAAACATCAAGGAACAGATAATCAACTGACAGGTTTCACATTCCTATTTCCTACCAAATGTAGTGTGTCAAAAAACATGCAGCTACTTCTTGTACCACTTCAGTATTGAGATTATGAACCCTTAGATTGAATTCCAAAATCAGAAAGTATGGGCCCATGATAATATCCAGTAACAATTTCTACTTCTTCTGGGTCATTGAAGAGCAAGTTTCACTTTTATTTATTTTTTCCGAGTTGGAGTCTCACTCTGTCACCCAGACTGGAGTGCAGTGGCCACTCCCGGCCACCACAGCCTCGACCTGCTGGGCTCCGGCGATCCTTCCAACCTCAGCCTTCCAAGAAGCTGGAACTACAGGCACGCGCTACCACGCCCAGCTAATTTTTGATTTATTGTAGAGCTCAGGTCTCGCCAAGTTGCCCAGGCGGGTCT
Organism: Cephalopachus bancanus; assembly: GCA_027257055.1. Lineage (NCBI taxonomy): Eukaryota > Metazoa > Chordata > Mammalia > Primates > Tarsiidae > Cephalopachus > Cephalopachus bancanus. The sequence continues at coordinate 344,461 of JAPVLO010000083.1, read as the reverse complement.
CGAACCCGTGGGCTCAGGCAATCCACTCACCTCAGCCTCCCAAAGCGCGGGATTACAGGCTGAGCCACCGAGCCCGGCCCACTTTCATTCATAAAAGCATAAAAAATAAGCAAACATGATTTCTGAAATACGGAAATATTCAGACATTTTCTCACTTGATGCCAATCTGTCTCTCTCTGGAAAGCAGCTCACAAAATTTTAGCATATTTGCATAAGAAAAACAGAACAGTCACAAGCTGATACTCCCTTTTGCATCCTGAGTAGGAAAAACTGATATGCAGCAGTGTCATAGGAGCTTCACGCTGTATCGGGAAGATAGAGAGGTCCTGACACCCGACTATTATAGGAAGTGGCAACTTCATTATGCCAGCGGGCTCAACGGGCTAATGCTTCCAGGTCGACCCTCCCAGAACGGGAGAAGAGGGGTCTTCGTTTAGGTAAGAAAGGGGGTCGTGTTGCGCGATTACACATTTTCTTTGATATTTACAAGTCAGGTCTTTCAAAGAACAAGTGGTCTCCAGGAAATGCAGGGCGAGCAGGGGCTGTAACTGATAAGGAGAACAGTTCTGAATTAGGTACTCTTTCTTTTTGCATTTCCATGAGACCCATCTGTCTCTGGCCATTTGGCCTTTTTCAAACGAAACGGGGGGGGGGGGTCCTCTTTAAAAGCTTGCTGCTTAGCTGGGCTCGGTGGCTCAGCCTGTAATCCCGCACCTTTGGGAGGCTGAGGTGAGTGGATTGCCTGAGCCCGTGGGTTCGAGACCCTCCTGGGCAGTGAGACCTCATCTCTACAATAAAGCAAAAAATCAGCTGGGCGTGGTAGCGCATGCCTGTAATTCTGGCTACTTGGAAGGCTGAGGCGGAAGGATCGCCAGAGCCCAGCAGGTCGAGGCTGCAGTGGCCGGGAGCGGACACTGCACTCCAGTCTGGGCGACAGAGTGAGACTCCAACTCAAAAAAAAAAAAAAAAAGCTTGCCGCTTGACTTTCAAAAGGAAATACCTTTTACTGTTACCAGCCCCCTTTCTGCCTCAGGGTTAGTGGGAGACAATCTGTCATCCCAGGTGATTGCCAAGGGGCCAACTGCTGACCCCGAAGCAGTTATTCATATGTTTCTGCTTTCATTCAATCATACAAGAAATATATTTCAACATTTGCCACATTCTGTCACAACACCTCAGGTGAGAAAGTTTCTTCGTGTCAGACTCATCTGAATTTATTTATTTTTTTATTTATGGCTACCATAGTCTCAACCTGCTGTGCTCAGGCCATTCTTCCGCCTCAGCCTTCCAAGTAACTGAAACTACAGGCATGTGCCACCATGCTGATCTAATTTTTTACTTTATTGTAGAGATGTGGTCTGTGTTGCCCAGGCTGGTCTTGAATCCCTGGTCTCAAGTAATTCCTATCACCTCCTCATTTGAATTTTACAAGCAGTACTACCGTGCCATTTCTTGGCTGTTTTTCCATTTATAATCAAATTGCACCCAAAAATGCATTGTTTTTAGGCTGAGAGAACCCTTTAGGCCAGGTGAAACTAAAAGATACAACTGCTCTTCAAATAATGATTTCAAATGGAGAGAAAAGTAATGAGAGAACTGCAAAAAGTAGTATAAGCATGTCAAACTCAAAACAACTTCTGTGGCAGTCAGTACCAAAATAAAGGAAGTGTACCATAATTACCAGCAAATGTGATACTTTCATGAAAAACATTGACATCTATCACATTTAAATTGTTAATCTGCCCTCTCTTAGTTTTGTAGTTTGTTGTTTTATTTCTAAATTTATTTTCATTTTATAATTACATAAGCACTGTAAGCTTAAGGAAGGTACATCTATTTTATATGCGTATATTTAAGTAACATTATACTAAAATTCAGGAAGAATTTAATGTACGATATTAGAGCTAGCTAGTGGCCTAAGTTGAGAGTACATCAGATATCAAAAAGCTAAGGAATTAATTGTAACAGTAATGACAAATAAAATATTCGTTCAAATTATGAAAGAATTTGGTCTTGGTATGTTATTGCTATCAAATATTAGTACCTTGATAAAAATAGAACCAAATGATAGCTTCTGTAATTTTTTTTCTTTTTTTGAGTTGGAGTCTCACTCTGTCGCCCAGACTGGAGTGCAGTGGCCGCTCCCGGTCACCACAGCCTTGACCTGCTGGGCTCCGGCGATCCTTCCGCCTTAGCCTTCCAAGTAGCCGGAATTACAGGCATGCGCTACCACACCCGGCTGATTTTTTGATTTATTGTAGAGATGAGGTCTCGCTGCCCAGGTGGGTCTCGAACCCGCGGGCTCAGGCAATCCACTTACCTCAGCCAGTTTTTGTAATTTAATATGCCAGTTTGAGGACTTAGTACTTAATGAAATCAGGATTTTTTTTTTTTCCAAGTTGGAGTCTCACTCCGTCACCCAGGCTGGTACACTCCTGGCCACCCCAGTGTCAACCTGCTGGGCTCCGGCAATCCTTCCGCCTCCATCTTCCAAGTAACCGTAACTACAGTCCTGTGCTACCACACCTGGCTAAATTTTTTTTATTTATTGTAGAAATAAGGTCTTGCCAAGTTGCCCAGGCTGTTCTCAAACCCATAGGCTCAGGCAATCCACTTGCCTCGGTCTCCCAAAGTGCTGCGATTACAGGCTGAGCCACCAAGCCTGACAAGGATTTGATTTGATTTGATTTTTTTTTTTTTTGAGTCTGAGTCTCATTCTGCCATCTAGGCTGAAGTGTGGTGGTGAGCCATGGCATGCTCATGGCTATCTCAGTGTCCACCTGCTGGACTCAGGCAATCCTTCCGTCTCAGTCTTCCAAGTAGCTAGAATTACAGGAGTGTGCCACCGTGTTCGGCTAATTTTTTAACTTATTGTACAGACAAAGTCTTGTCAAGTTGCCTAGGCTGGTTGCAAAACCCTGGACTCAGGAAATCCTCTTGCCTCTGCCTCCCAAAGTGCTGGGGATTACAGGTATGAGCCACTGGACGGAGAGGACTCAGTATTTTTTTTTTTTTTTTTTTGAGTTGGAGTCTCACTCTGTCGCCCAGACTGGAGTGCAGTGTCCGCTCCCGGCCACTGCAGCCTCGACCTGCTGGGCTCCGGCGATCCTTCTGCCTCAGCCTTCCAAGTAGCCAGAATTACAGGCATGCGCTACCACGCCCAGCTGATTTTTTGCTTTATTGTATAGATGAGGTCTCACTGCCCAGGAGGGTCTCGAACCCACGGGCTCAGGCAATCCACTCACCTCAGCCTCCCAAAGGCGCGGGATTACAGGCTGAGCCACCGAGCCCGGCTCACATCTATTATCTTAATGTCACTAATGAATAAGCATAACTATTCTAGTATTTTTAATTAATCCCTCAATTTATCTAAAAGTCATTGTTCCAAATGAACTGTGCAGCAATACAAGATAAGCAACAACCAGATCAACCCTGTCACAATTTCATCATTTTTAATACATAATAGTGACAGCCTAATTTTGAAATTATTTTCCCTTTAGGAGAGCTATATGTTAGCTATTAACATCCAAGTATATCAACTCTGTTAAATAGATTTTTGGTATGTAAGAAACATGATTAAAATGGTTGTAAAAAAACACAAATATTGTCATCAAGCCTTCAAAAATAGGTTAAAAATGCAAGTTATATACAAAATGTTATATATTGAGACTATAACCAAATTATTAATTTCAATTTAAATGGCAGAGTTAAGACTTTCTATGGCAAAATTATCTCAATTATTCTAAGGTAAACAAAAATTCCTAATACTCATGGCTAAGTTACTCTACCATATTTCCCATTAAATGTATATTTCTTGGTATAGTTTTATTCCTTTTTTTGTTTGTTTGTTGTTTAGTCAGAGTGCAGCCAGTATGGAATGCAGTGGCATGCTGCTCATGGCCACGGCAGCCTCGACCTGCTGGGCTCAGGTGATCCTTCCGCCTCAGCCTTCCAAGTAGCCAGAACTACAGGCAAGTGCCGCCTGTATTATTTATTTATTGTAACGACGAGGTCTCGCCATGTTGCCAGGCTGGTCTCAAACCCGTGGGCTCAGACAGTCTTCTCACCTTCACCTCCCAAAGTACTGGGTTTACAGGCTTGAGCTGCCACTCACACCCGGCTCTTGGTATAGTTTTTTTTTTTTTTTTTGAGATGGAGTCTCAGTCTGTCGCCCAGACTGGAGTGCAGTGGCCGCTTCCGGGCACCGCAGCCTCGACCTGCTGGGCTCCGGCGATCCTTCTGCCTCAGCCTTCCAAGTAGCTGGAACTAGAGGTGCGCGTTACCATGCCCGGCTAATTTTTTTTTTTTTTTTTTTTGATTTATTGTAGAGATGAGGTCTCACCAAGTTGCCCAGGCGGGTCTCGAACCCGCGGGCTCAGGCAATCCACTCACCTCAGCCTCCCAAAGGCGCGGGATTACAGGCTGAGCCACCGAGCCCGGCGGTATAGTTTTAAACAGCACTCTGTTGGCTTTTCTGTTGACCTTTTTATGTGATACACTGATCATTTTAAACCATAAAGAAAGTTAACAACCCCTTCTCTTAGAGCCACTTTAAAGTTTATTTTATACCACTTTTATTGAGACATCATGTAACTACTGACCAGGATTGTTTACAAGTGTAATGCTTGGCCTTCAAGACAATTAAAAACCTTTAAGTACTAAAATTTTACATCATGATTTGTTTAACTTAAGAAGTGTTAGATGGTGAAAACAGAAGAAAATTGAAAGCAAAAATATAATGATTTCCACAAAAACCGTATAGTCCTCCCGGGAGGGAAGGGGAAAAGGAGAGAAAGAAAAATAAACAGAGAGGGAAGAGGGACAAGAAGAAAAAGAAAGAGGGCAAGACAGCAAGAAAAATACTCTCCCCCCCCATTTGCAAAAAGGAGGGAAACTGAGGTCTCAGCAAATAATGTAATCAACTGTCAGTTTATATTAAGGCATTTTCTTTACATATTATTGAATCCCATCATGCCTTTCATATTGCCAGCAGCACCCTGTTGAAACTGTCTCATCATTGACTGAAGTCCTGCCATACCACCTAGAACAAAAGTAGAGTAAAAAATAAGTATAAGTAGAACTTAAAACATTTATTACTTGTGCCTAACAAGTACTTTAGCTTCTAAAAAATATTGAGTTCTGATTGCAATTTAGTCAACAGCCTTGAAGAACATAGAAACTAAAACTTTAAATTATCACCAGTATCTTCATCAATTAAAGAGAATGAATAATCTACCTTACTGAATTATTGTGAGGAATATATGAAATGATACATAAAAGATCTTAGAACACTACCTGTCACACAATCAAGTGCCATCATGCCTGACTAAGTTTTCGCTTTTTTTGTAGAGACAAGGTTAGGCAGTCTAGAACTCTTGGGTTCAAGTGATCCTACTACCTCTGCCTCCCAAACTACTGGTTTTACAGGCATGAGCCACCATGCCCGACAGTAAATCTAAACAAAAATTTTATTTCTGGCAAGTACAAAAGGGTCTTCTGTAAATAGTTATGTTACATAAAAAATAAACAGTGGGGAGCTATTTCACAGAATTTACAGGAAGAAAAGAATCCTCTATCTTGCCTGCCTATCTCTCTATCTTATCTATCTATCTATCTATCTATCTATGACAGGATCTCACTCTGCTGATCAGGCTGGAGTTCAGTGGTGTGATCATGGTTCACTGCAGTCTTGAGCTCCTGGGTTCAAGCAATCGTTCTGCCTCAGTCTCCCAGGTATCTAGGACTATGAGCACACACCATCACACCTGGCTAACTTTTAAAATTTTTGTAGAGATAGGGTCTCCCTATGTTGCCCAGGTTGGTCTCAAATGATCTTCCTGCCTCAGTCTCCCAAAATGCTGGGATTAGGTGTGAGCCATCACGCATGTCCAAATTCACCATTTTTGAACATTCACTATATGCCCAGAATTGTACTAAATGCTTTCATATATATTAGCACATCTAATTGTCACAATTTCCTGATGAAATAATGATCTGTGACTTTACAGAAGGGGAAAGTGGAGTTGAGGAAGTTTTAGGGATTTTTCAAATATTATACAGTAAAAGTGGAACTGAGGTTCAAATCTCTGTATTATTTCCAAGTCCCCTTGTTAAAAATATCGAGGCTTCAAGATAGGACAAAAGGTCTCCAGAAAAACATAAGCAAAAGATGATTAAACAGCTTGCTCAAAAATCACATAGGTGGCAGCAAACAAGTGACTAAAGCTTCAGCTGATAAAGCCATTACAACCATTCAAGTCAGGATTCAGAAAAACAATTTTTTGAAATCACACATCTTTTGAACAGATTTTCTTATATTCAAACAGAAAGCTTATAATTAAAATTCAACCCTTATATACTAAACTATGTATTAGCAACTGGCAACAACTTGGTATATACCCATGTGATGAAGAACTCTAGGATCCATCATTTTGGCCATTTGCTGATTCAATTTTGCCATCTGTGACTGGCTAACATTCTTAGACATGTCACCACCTAAAAAAAAAAAAACTCTGAGTCAGTATAGAAAGTAATATAATCAGGATGTAATAGAAAGTTTGATAAATTGAATAAATACAAAGAAAAAAATCACCTAATCTTATTGCTCTAAAACTATTTCTTTTTTTTGAGTTGGAGTCTCACTGTGTTGCCTAGACTGGAGTGCAGTGGCCGCTCCCAGCCACCGCAGCCTCAACCTGCTGGGCTCTGGCAATCCTTCCGCCTCAGCCTTCTAAGTAGCTGGAACTACAGGTGCGCGCTACCACGCCCGGCTAATCTTTGATTTATTGTAGAGATGAGGTCTCGCCAAGTTGCCCAGGCGGATCTCGAACCCGCGGGCTCAGGCAATCCACTCACCTCAGCCTCCCAAAGCGCTGGGATTACAGGCTGAGCCATCAAGCCCGGCCCTAAAACTATTTCTATTGCAACATTTTTTTCTTGCTACATTTTTTTCTAATCTTTATTTCAATTACATATCTTTTTTGAGGAAAAACAAAATTCTACATAAAGGGACATTTAAAATAATTTCCTTAGCCGGGCGTGGTAGCACGCACCTGTAGTTCCAGCTACTTGGAAGGCTGAGGCAGAAGGATCGCCAGAGCCCAGCAGATCGAGGCTGCAGTGGCCAGGAGCAGCCACTGCACTCCAGTCTGGGCGACAGGGTGAGACCCCAACTCAAAAAAAAATTTTTTTAAATAAAATAAAATAATTTCTTAAGGCTATAATTTTTGCTAATACTTTTAGTTATGATGTGAAAAAGCCAAAAAAAATTTTTTGAGTTGGGATCTCACTCTGTTTTGGAGGCTAGAGTTCAGTGGTACCACCACAGCTTACTGCAGCCTCGATCTCCTGGACTCAGGTGATCCTCCTGCGTCAATCCCTTGAGTAGGTGGGCCTACAGGTGCATGCCACCTCACCTGGCTAAGTATTTTATTTTTTTTTAGAGATGAAGTCTTGCTATATTGCCTAAGCTAGTCTCTAACTCTTGGACTCAAGCAATCCTCCTGCCTCAGCTTTCCAAGTGCTGGTATTAAAGGCATGAGCCACTGGTCTCAGTCCAAAAAAAAAAAAAAAGCGCCAATATTTGCAAAACTGTACCAATATTAGCAAAACTGATTCTTAGTAATAAGATATAACAACAATTGCTTAACAGTGATATGGGGGAATGAGGAATAAGAAGCTGAATTTATAGATATGGGTTATTAGAAAAAAGATTGAATGGCTGGTAAATGAATATGAAAGAATGAATCGAAGAGAACTTGAAGATTTGTATGAGCCTAAGAAGTTTTTTAAATGTTGATAAACTTCAGAGAAGAGAGACAAGTAATGAATCTTTATTTGTCAAAGAATTTCTACACAATAAGTAAAAGGGTAGCCCGTGAAAGAGATGCACTATGGGCCAGAATAAGTAAAAGCTGTACTTTTGAGAGACAGGATGCATGGCAGGCACGGCGGCACATGCTTGTAATTGCAACTACTGGGAAGTTGAGGCGGGAGAATCACCTGAGGTCAGAAATTCAAGAACAGCCTGGGCAACACAGCAAGAACTATATCTACAAAAAAACAAAAATTAGCCAGGCATGGTGGCATGTACCAATAGTCCTAGCTATTTGGGAGGCTGAAGGGAAGAAGATCATTGAGCCAAGGAATTAGAGGCTGCAGTAAGCTATGATGATCACACCACTATACTGCAGTCTAGATGACAGAGTGAGACCCTGCTTCTATCAAAAATAAAAAAGGAGGGAGTGGGGGGGAAAGGCATGTGAGAAGGAAAAGGGATCATCACTGCACAGCAATGAATAAGTAGAATGGCTTCAACAAAATTATTTATTTCAAAGGAGCATTAACTATGGTATTTCTCAGAAGCATTTATAAAACTAGAAATCAAAACTGTTCTTGATTCTCTAATCACAACTGAATAATCTAAATAAATTATGTGAATTAAGTATAATCAATGAAAGAGAAGTTCTTTATGATAAAATGTGATAAAACCTGTGAAACAATTAATAATTAATAAATCTGTGGAAAATGTGAATTCTATGTTCATTGGTGATTTGTTCTATGAGTTTGTTTTGCAGGACCTTAACTTCTTTTTTGAGTTGGAGTCTCACTCTGTCACTCAGACTGGAGGGCAGTGGCCGCTCCCGGCCACTGCAGCCTCGACCCGCTGGCCTCCGGTGATCCTTCCGCCTCAGCCTTCCAAGTAGCTGGAACTACAGGCACGTGCTACCACACCCGGCTGATTTTTTGATTTATTGTAGAGATGAGGTCTCGCCAAGTTGCCCAAGCAGTTCTCGAACCCACAGGCTCAGGCAATCCACTCACCTTGGCCTCCCAAAGCACTGGGATTAGAGGCTGAGCCACCGAGCTCGGCCAGGACCTTAACTTCTAAAAAAATATTAAAGGTTTGGTGTGACAAGGGTATGCATATCCACTGTCCACTTCATCTTGATTATGCCCTTATTAAGAAATTAATGCATAAGAACAAACACAGTGGCTCATGCATGTAATCCCAGCACTTTGAGAGGCTGAGACAGAGGATTGCTTCACCCAGGAGTTTAAGACCAGCCAAGGCAGTGTGACTTTTACTTTATAAAAAAAAAAAGAAATCAATGCCTAAATAAGATCTGAGTAATGGGTCTTCTCTCTCAAGAATAATCAGGGATACTTGGGAAACACATTAAAATGATATAATGTACGTATTAACCACTATCTAAAATAGAATGAAACGCTGAGAATTATGACTAATTTTAAACATGTGTGTCTAACTTTTTTCCCTTGTCACAAGAGAGAAAAGATATAATAAGCAAGGAAAATAAGAGAAGTTCCAAAGATAAAAGGTAATTTAAAACATCTGTAAATGCTCACTTTTTATAAGCTATTCGGTGGTATTGCTCATCTTTAGAGCTTGCCAAATCTTTTTTTTTTTTTTTTTTTTTTTGAGTTGGAGTCTCACTGTCACCCAGACTGGAGTGCAGTGGACGCTCCTGGTCACCGCAGCCTCGACCTGCTGGGCTCCAGCGATCCTTCCACCTCAGCCTTCCAAGTAGCCGGAATTACAGGCATGCGCTAACACGCCCGGCTGATTTTTTGATTTATTGTAGAGATGAGGTCTCGCTGGCCAGGCGGGTCTCGAACCCGCAGGCTCAGGCAATCCACTCACCTCAGCCTCCCAAAGGCGCGGGATTACAGGCTGAGCCACTGAGCCTGGCAACCAAACCATTTTTTAAAATAATTTCTTTTTTTTTTTTTTTGAGTTGGAGCTTTACTCTGTCTCTCAGGCTGGAGTGCAGTGGCATGCTCACGGCCATACCACAGCCTCAACCTGCTGGGCTCAGACAATCCTTCCCCTCAGCCTTCCAAGTAGCTGGGACTACAGGCGTGTGCCACCACGCCTGGCTAATTTTTTGATTTATTGTAGAGATGAGGTCTCACCAAATAGCCCAGGCTGGTCTTGAACCCATGGGCTCAGGCAATCCTCTTGCCTCGGTCTCCCAAAGTGTTGAGATTACAGGCGTGAGCCACAGTGCTTGGCCCAATTCATTTTAATAGTTGTTTCACATTATAGGGAAAAAAAATAGAGGACTAGAAGAGCTAATGAAATCTTTGGATAAACATTTTACCTCACATAATACACAGCAAAATAAATTCCAGTTAAAATAAAAAGTCAAACACAAAATAAAAGCAAAAAACACAGAAGAAAATAGGTGACCACTGTGGTTATCGATACATGGAAGGCTTTCATGAGCATATAAGAAATCAAAGGAAAAGACAGCCTGGCTACATTAAAAGTAGAAAATTCTGTTCATTATAAATAAAAGACAAGGGAAAAACTGGGGGAAAATGTTTATAGACATAAGGATTTTTTTTTTTGAGTTGGAATCTCACTCCTTCGCCCAGACTGGGTGTAGTGGCACGCAGTTCACGGCCACCCTAGCATCGACCTTCTGGGCTCCAGCGATCCTCCCGTCTCAGCCTTCTGAGTAGCTGAAACTACAGACACGTGCTACCATGCCTGGCTATTTTTTTATTCTATTGTAGAGATGAGGTCTCACCAAGTTGCCCAGACTGGTCTCTGACCCACGGGCTTAGGCAAACCACTCACCTCGGCCTCCCAAAGTGCTGGGATTATAGGCTTAGCCACTGAGCCTGGCCAACATAAGGATTTTTAAGAGTTATTACAAAGCAGTAACAAAAAATGTGGAGTGACTGGACAAGGAAAATGAAAAAATGATTCACAAGGAAATTCAAACAGTAAATGTACAAAGAAATGTTAAACGTAGGTAGTAATATAAAACACACAGTCTGCAATCCCGCCTTTGGGAGGCTGAGGTGAGTGGATTGCCTGAGCCCACGGGTTCGAGACCCACCTGGGCAACTTGGCAATACCTCATCTCTACAATAAATAAAAAAATCAGCTGGGTGTGGTAGCACATGCCTGTAATTCCGGCTACTCGGAAGGCTGAGGCAGAAGGATCACTGGAGCCCAGCAGGTCAAGGCTGCAGTGGCCGGGAGTGGCCACTGCACTCTAGTCTGGGCGACAGAGTGAGACTCCAACTCAAAATAAATAAATAAATAAATAAATAAAACACATATTGAAAAAATATTTGAGATAGGCTTGGTGGCTCAGTCTGTAATCCCGCGTCTTTGGGGGGCTGAGGTGAGTGGATTGCCTGAGCCCGTGGGTTCAAGATCCGCTTGGGCAACTTGGCAAGACCTCATCTCTACAATAAATCAAAAATTAGCCGGGTGTGGTAGCACGCGCCTGTAGTTCCAGCTACTTGGAAGGTTGAGGCGGAAGGATCACCGGAGTCCAGCAGGTCGAAGCTGCAGTGGCCGGGAGCAGCCACTGCATCCAGTCTGGGTGACAGAGTGAGACTCCAACTCGAAAGAAAAAACATTTGACCGTTAAACTGGAAATATTACAAAATTTATTCAGAATCTACTATGTTTCTGATCAATACAGACAAAATTTCTGGTCTCATGGAACTGCACAGAAACTGATATTGATACAGAAGCAGATGAATCAGCCTAACAAAGAACCATGATATTAAACAAATATACATGCATAACTGGGGTGGCAGTAATAAGTGGTTAAAAATTGGATTTTGAAGACTATTTGACAACAGGGAAAAATAGTCATGATATATATTTTTTTAAAAAGCAGTAAGTATATCAACTGTTATTTGCAAAAGGATCCACTGGATTCTCTCGGGAATAAAGATTTTTTTTTTTTACCTTGTACTTTCTCAGATTCTCTAAATAATATAACATGTTCAGAAAAATAAAATCATTGCTTATTTTTTAATTTTTTTTAATTTTTAGGTGGGATCTCACTTAAGTCACCCAAGTTGGTGCAGCAGTGTGATCATAGCTTACTGTCATCTAAAACTTCTGGGCTCAAGCAATCCAGCCTCCTGAATACCTAGGACCTACAGTCATGCACCACCACATTTGGCTAATTTAAATAAATTTTTTTTCTGTAGAGACAGGGTCTTGCTGTGTTGCCCAGTGTGGTCTCAAACTCATGACCTCAAGTGATCCTCCTGCCTCAGCGACCCAAAGTGCTGGGATTACAGGTGTAAACCACCATGCCTGGCCAAATTTGTTTTTTTAAATATTAATGTTTATTACCTTGAAAAACCAGATCACATTATAAATCCTAGAAGTATTTAAATATAGCATGAAATACAGCAGTGAATTTGCCAATATGGCAGTACCTCTTGATTTTAATAATAGTTTTTCAACTTCTCTCTTTTCCATCTGTTAACTACTGTTAAGCGTATTTTTCTTACCTTTGAAAAGCCCTTTGATACCTCCCATCTTTTTAACCATCTGTGCAAACTTGGTATATTGTGTCAAAAGTTCTTGAACATCTCTTGTTGATACACCTGATCCTCTTGCTACTCTTTGGATTCTTCCCGGTTGCTTACTAAAAACCTTGGCACCATCCGTACTGTCCAGTTCTGTAGGCAAGGATCAATCATTTTCACTTAAATACAATTATCATTCACCATCAAAGCAGTTATGTGCAAATGGGCAACATATAACTTCACAGAGCTTAGCAGATATGTTTTTTAAAGAGATAATGATTTCATTTTTCTCTTTTTGTTTTTTTGGGTTTTTTTGAGTTGGAGTCTCACTCTGTCATCCAGACTGGAGTGCAGTGGCCTCCTGGACACCGCAGCCTTGACCTGCTGGGCTCCAGCAATCCTTCCGCCTCAGCCTTCCAAGTAGCTGGAACTACAGGTGCGCACTACCACACCCGGCTAATTTTTTGATTTATTGTAGAGATGAGGTCTCGCCAAGTTGCCCAAGCAGGGCTCAAACCCGCGGGCTCAGGCAATCCACTCACTTCAGTCTCCCAAGGCATGGGTACAGGCTGAGCCACCGACCCCGGCCATTTTTCTCTTTTTTTTTTTTTTTTTTTTTTTTTTTTTGAGTTGGAGTCTCACTCTGTCGCCCAGACTGGAGTGCAGTGGCCGCTCCCGGCCACCGCAGCCTCGACCTGCTGGGCTCCGGCGATCCTTCCACCTCAGCCTTCCAAGTAGCTGGAATTACAGGCATGCGCTACCACGCCCGGCTGATTTTTTGATTTATTGTAGAGATGAGGTCTCACTGCCCAGGCGGGTCTCGAACCCGCGGGCTCAGGCAATCCACTCACCTCAGCCTCCCAAAGGCGCGGGATTACAGGCTGAGCCACCGAGCCCGGCTCATTTTTCTCTTTTTATATTACAAAATATCTTATAGAAAAATAGATATTTAACAATTGTTATAATTTGTCATGTTTACTTTTGATTTTTAAAAATTAAACATGCAATATATTCAAAAGAACACAGTACTCACAAGCTATAAAAACAATAAAACAAACACGTACTTTCCCTGGAGCACTATTTAAGAAAAAAAAAAATCATTCTGAAAACCTTTGAAAGCCCATATCTACCCCTTCCATGCCCTCCAAACATCAGAGGTAAATGGTATAAAAAAAAATGAACAAAATGCTCACCTCAACTCTACCCTAAATAATCATTAATTCAGAAACTTAGGCTATAATAACAATCAGAAGAAGGTAGGTTCTATCTATAATCAATTGAACAATTATCATATTTCCTATAACTAAGTAATTATTACTAGCAGTATTAATCCTCTGTCTCATATAAAGAATGAGTTAAATCCCTCCAGTTTTTGAATCACTCTTAGAATATGAGGTATATTTCTTCTGGCTTCAGTAACATACAATTTCAGGAACAGGATGGACTTTATTCAAATGTGCATTATGTCTACATTCTTTCCAGAATATCTCCGATAAATGGTTATCTAGTTTTGGTCTTAATAACACTGGAAGAGATGACCCATTACCTGAAATAAGGCACTCTAGGTCATTCTGTTATACCTGTAATTCTAGAAAATCTTTTCAAACATTGTTGAAATCTGTTTGCTTGGTACTTCCATTCCTATTCACATACAGGAATATACGTCTCCTTGCTGGGCATAAAAAATAAGCCTTTCAGCCGGGCTCGGTGGCTCAGCCTGTAATCCCGCGCCTTTGGGAGGCTGAGGTGAGTGGATTGCCTGAGCCCACGGGTTCGAGACCCGCCTGGGCAACTTGGCGAGACCTCATCTCTACAATAAATCAAAAATTAGCTGGGTGTGGTAGCACGCGCCTATAGTTCCAGCTACTTGGAAGGCTGAGGCGGAAGGATCGTCGGAGCCCAGCAGGTCGAGGCTGCGGTGGCAGGGAGTGGCCACTGCACTCCAGTCTGGGTGACAGAGTGAGACTCCAACTCAAAAAATAAAAAATAACGCTTTCAAATACTTAAAATTCATCATGTCTCCTGTGAATTTTCTCTAGGTAACAATTCTTTTGACTGTTCCTTTTATAACATGTTTTAAAATCTGTTTATCATCCTGATTTCCTAAATACATCTTCTAATTTGTATATACCCACCCTATAAGTATATTGCCCAGAAGTGAACTGAAATGAAGATGAAGTCTGATTACCAAATGTAATAGAAAGATAATTCTCTCACAATAAATTCAGTTAATTAAAATCTCCAAATCCATTTCATAAATCCAATTTTTAAGCCACATCTTCAATATAAACTATTTAGGAAATATGTAACACATTCCTTCTAAGAGCTCAAGTCAAATGAGAGAAAGAAGATATACTAATAAGAGGACATCATGGCAAGCAATATGACAGTTAAGCAAACAGTGGAAGGAGACTTAATTTAAAGAAGAAAGGAAATCAGGAAAGGCTCTAAAGTTTTCCTTTAACTCAGCAATCCTGAAGGACAAGTGTGAGTTAAGCAAAGAAGAGAAGGGAGTAAGGGACACTCCAGGAAGCAGAACACAGATTCCCAGAATAAATGAAACTAGTTTTCTGTAGAAGGAATGGAGTACATCTTACCAAAACCTCTGGGATGCCATGAAAACAATACTAAGAGGGAAATTTATAGCTCTACATATACACATCAAGAAAACAAAGATCACAAGTTAATAGCCTAACAAATTACCTAAGGGAGATGGAAAGACAAGACCAACAAAACCCTAACTTTAGCAGAAGAATCCAGATGGCAAAGTAAAAGTCCAACTACAGGACATAGGCGACAAAAATATCATTAAAAAAAAAAAATCAACAAAACAAAAAGCTGGTTCTTTGGTTGACAGACCCCCAGCAAGATTGATCAAGAAAAAAAGAGAAAAAGCCCAAATAAACACAATTAGAAACACAAGAGAGTAAGGCACAACTGACCCTGAAGAAATTCAAGAGATTATTAGAGATTCCTATGCAAACCTGTATAAAAACAAACTCAAAAACCTAAGTAAAATGGAAGACTTTTTGACAAGGTTGAAACAAGAAGAAATTGAGACCCTAATTTAGATCAATAACAGCCTGGGATATTGACTCTGCCATAAGAAAACTACCTACAGAAAAAAAAAAAAAAGCCCTGAAACAGATGGCATTCTAGTGGAATTCTACAAAACATACAAGGAGAAGATGATACCAATCTTATTGAAAATATTCCAGGTGCCAGACATGGCTCATGAATGTAATCCCAGCACTTTGGGAAGTCAAGGCGAGAGGAAAGCCTGAGCCCACGGGTTCAAGACCAGCCTGGACTACTTGGCAAGACCTCGTCTCTACAATAAACCAAAAAATTAGATGGGCATGATGGTGTGCACCTGTAGTTCTGGCTACTTGGAAGGCTGAGGTGGAGGGACCACTTGAGCCCATTAGGTCGAGTCTGCAGTGTCTGTGAGCACGTCACTGCACTCCAGCCTGGGTGACAGAGTGAGATTCCAGAAAAAAAAAAAAAAAAAGAAAAAGTATTCCAGGCAATCAAGAAAGATGTGACTCTCCCCAAATCATTTTATGAAGCAAACATCACACTGATACCCAAACTGGGCAAAGACTCAACAGAGAAAGAGAACTATGGACCAGTGTCCCTGATTAACACAGATGCAAAAATTCTCAACAAGATTCTAGCAAATCAGATTCAACAACAAATATTAAGAATTATCCTCCATGACCAAGTAGCAGGGCTGGTTCAACATCTGCAGGACCATAAAGGTAATTCAGTACATCAACAAATTTTAAAACAAGAACCACAAGATTGCATCACTAGACACAGAAAAATCTTTCAACAAAATCCCTTCTTGATAAAAACCCTTGAATACCTAGGCATAGAGAGAATATACCTCAAAATATTAAGAGCCATCTACAATAAACCTACAGCCAACATATTGCCAAATGGTTGCTAATTGCTTTCAGAAATTGGAAGCATTTCCCCTGAAAACCAGGACAAGACAAGGCTTCTCACGCTCACTCCTCCTATTCAACACGGTGTTGGAAGTCCTAGCTAGAGTAATCAGATAAGAGAAGGAAATCAGGGGTATCCAAACAGGAAAAGGGGAAGTGAAGTTATCTCTCTTTGCAGATAATATGATCCTATACCTTGAAAACCCAAGGGAGGCAGTAGTGGGAAACTGCTAGGGGAGGGGGAATGGGATTGGCATTTGAGGGAAATTGCTAGGGAAAGGAGGGGCACACCTCATCAACAAGAGTACCTGCATAATCAACGTTCGTATACCTAACCCTGAATTGTATCCCACATCTTTGGAATAAAATAAAAATTAAAAAAAAGGAAAAGAAAACCCAAGGAATCTGTCAAAGACCTCCCTTGCACTGATAAAGAACTTTGGCAAAGTCTCAGGGTACAAAATCAATGTGCAAAAGACAGTCGCATTTTTATATATCAACAACAAACAGGCAGAGAACCAAATAAAAAAACACAATCCCATTCAAAATGGCTATTAAAAAAAAAAAAAAAGAAATACCTTAGCATCTTCCTAACCAGAGAAGTAGAAGACCTTTACAACAAAAACTACAAAACACTGCTCAAAGAAATCAAGGAAGACACAAACAAATTGAAAAATATTCCACGCTCATGGACTGGAAGAATCAATATTGTTAAGATGTCTATCCTAACCAAAGCAATCTACAGATTTAATGCAATACTCATTAAATTACCAACATCATTCTTCTCAGATCAGGAAATGACAATATAGACATCCATATGGAAACAAAAAAAGACCACAAGTAGCCAAAACAATCTTGAGCAAAAGAAACAAAGCAGGAGGTATCACACTCCCAGACTTTAAACTTCATTATAAGGTGACAATAATCAAAACAGCCTGGTAATGGTACAAGAACAGGCATATAAACCAATGGATCAGGATAGAGATTTCAGAAGCAAAACCTCAATATCTCAACCAACTCATCTTCGACAAAGCCTCCACCAACACTGGGGAGAGGAAAACTTATCGAGTAAATGGTGCTGAGAAAACCGGCTGATGGTATGCAGAAGAATAAAACAGGAACTCTACCTTCCACCATATACAAAAATCAACTCTAAAAGGATCAAAGACCTAAAGGTAAAACCTCAAACTAAGAATCTCAGAAAACACAGGAGACACCCTTATAGACATTGGAATAGGCAACCAATTCCTGATCATAACCCCTATGCCATGAGAGGTAAGATAGACAAGTGGGACCTCAATAAACTGAAAAGCTTTTGCAAAGCAAAAGAAACCATCAAGAGAACAGGGAGACAGCCCACAGAATGGGAAAAATATTTGCCAACTGTATATCTGACAAAGGCTTGACATCCAGGATCTACAAGGAACTCAAATGCTTTGAAAGGAAAAAAAACCCAGCCCTATTAAAAAGTAGGCAAAAGATGTGAACAGACACTTCTCAAAAGAAGACATACAAACAGCCAACAGATAAATGAGAAAATGCTCAGCCTCACTAATCATTAAGAGAAATGCAAATCAAAACCACACTGAGATATCACCTAACTCCAGTTAGGACAGCCATCATTAATAATTCAAAAAACAACGGATGCTGAGAGGATGCAAAGAAAAGAGAACACTTCTACACTGTTCGTGGGAGTGTAAATTAGTACATCCTCTGTGGAAAACAGTGTGGTGATTTCTAAAAGATCTAGAAATTGACCTTCCATACGACCCAGCAATCTCCCTTCTGGGAATATACCCAGAGGAACTTAAATCATCCTACAAAAAAGATACCTGTGCATGCATGTTTACTCTTCACAATATTGGAAACATGGAATCAACCATGCTGCCCATCAAAAGTGGACTGGATAAAAAAACATGTGGTAGACATACACGATAGAATATTATACAGCCATAAACAAGGACAAAATCATGGACATCACAGCAACTTGGATGGATCTAGAGTCTATCATACTCAGTGATCTATCACAGAAACAAAGAACTGAATACCACGTTCTCACTCATAAGTAGATCCTGAACATTTATCATAACACTACAAAAAAGAGATTGGCAGTAGTGGGACACTGCCAAGGGAAAAAGGGAAGGTAGGGGCACACTAAAGTATCACTAAATACTGATCCTAAACCAGGTGAAGTGAGGACCAGTGGGAGGCCCAAACTTCACCTGCATATAAGCTACTTATGTACCTAGTCCTGATTTGTACCCCATATGCTGTCAACATGAAACTAAGCTCAAATATGATATAGGTTGGTGCTATAATCTGAATGTTTGTGTCTCCTATAAAATTCATGTTGAAATTTAATGACCAATACAACAATATTAAGAAATGTGGCTTTGGGGAAATGATTAGGTTATAAGGGCTTTGGCCTCATGAATATACTAGTTGTCTTATAAAAGGGCTAGAGGGACTAGGTAGGTCCCTTTCTTGTCCTTCAACGCTTCCAACATGTAAGGACGCAGAATTCATCCACCCCAGAGGACACAACAAGAAGGCACCCTCTCGTAAGTAATGACCCGGCCCTCAACAGACACTAAATCTGCTGGCTCTTTGATCTTGCACATCCTAGCCTCCCAGTCTCAGGTATTTTGTTACAGCAACACAAAATGACTAAGAAAAGAAGTTAAAAGTAAAAAGGAAGGGGAAAGATATACAATGTAAAAAATAATAAAAAGAAAGCTAGAGTAGCTGTATTTATATCAGACAAAGTAGACTAGGAACAAAGAAGGATATTACATAATGGTAAGTGGGTCGATTCATCAAGAAGACAAAATCCTAAATACGTATGCATCCAACAAGAGAGTCTCAAAATTCATGAACCCAAACTAACACAACTGAAAGAAGAAAAGTTAGTCACTTCAACATTTCTATCTCATCAATCAATAAAACCTCTAGACAGAAAATCAGCAAGGATATAAAGTTCGCCCCAGCTTTTAGCTTGGGTGACAGGGTAGAGAAACGGAAGTGTTACTTAACCAGAAGGAAAAGCTACTTTTGAATCCCATGTGTCTCAGAGAACTTTCAAACATGTAAGGGAGATATGTCTAGCATTTAGTGAGAACCTAGAGTAATTGAGAGTGTGGACTCTTAAGCCAGAATGTCTAGGTTCGAAGCCCTGCCTCTCCATTCATAGTGGCCTTGGGCAAATTATTCAATTTCCCTGTGCCTCAGTTTCCAAATCTAAAAAAGGCAGATAATAATTGAACAATTAGAGTTGTGATGACTAAATGTTGTGTTAATATATGTAAAAGTGTTAGAGACAGTGCCTGGCAAAGAGTAAATACTCTAGATATGGCTATAATTTTTAATTCTATGTGCTACAATTTTTGCAGTGTTGAAGATAGAAGTGAAAAAGACACAATTTATTTGGGTTACTATAAAAGCCTGGGGCTTTCACAGCCTGGCAGAAAGAAGTAGTGATTAAAAAAAATAACAGTAAATTAGGTAATAAACCACAGAAATGGGTGAATTAGTAAAAAACTAGTAGAATTATTAAGAAGTACTGGCTGAGAACAGAACCCTGGAATATATATTGAATTTAAAAGTTGGGCTGTGAGCCAGGCTCGGTGGCTCAGCCTGTAATCCCGCGCCTTTGGGAGGCTGAGGTGAGTGGATTGCCTGAGCCCGCGGGTTCGAGACCTGCCTGGGCAGCGAGACCTCATCTCTACAATAAATCAAAAAATCAGCCGGACATGGTAGCGCATGCCTGTAATTCCGGCTACTCAGAAGGCGGAGGCGGAAGGATTGCTGGAGCCCAGCAGGCGAGGCTGCGGTGGCTGGAAGCGGCCACTGCACTCCAGTCTGGGTGACAGAGTGAGACTCCAACTCAAAAAAAAAAAAAAAAAAAAGTTGGGCTGTGGCCAGGCTCGGTGGCCCAGCTTGTAATCCCAGCACTTTGGGAGGCCGACGCAAGTGGATTGCCTGAGCCCGCAGGTTCGAGACCTGCCCAGGCAATTTGGCAAGACCTCGTCTCTACAATAAATAAAAAATTAGCTGGGCATTGTAGCACGTGCCTGTAGTTCCGGCTACTTGGAAAGCTGAGGCAGAAGGATCGCCGGAGCCCAGCAGGACAAGGCTACGGTGCCAGGGAGCATGTCAATGCACTCCAGTCTGGGTGACAGAGTGAGACGCCAACTAAAAAAAAAAAAAAAAAAAAGTTGGGCTGAGAGGGACAACCCCTTCGGGTCCCATCCCTGTGGGAGCTTTTCTGTCCTCTCAATAAATCCTGCTTTAAAAAAAAAAGATTGGGCTGAGAAAGTGACCAGGAGAAACTGAGGAGGAGCTATAAAGATAAGGTTAAAAGTGAAAAGAATAACAGAAACCAAGGGAAAAAAGTGATTAACAATGGTCAATGTTGCAAAGGTAAAAAAAAAAAACAACTAAAAAGTATCCATTGGAGAAGGTCAGTAGGAAGTTACTGGAGATCTTTGTGTGATCTACTTCAGACAAACAGTGGGGACAGAAGTCAGATTTCCTTTTAAGTTTATATTTTTTTGCCGGGCACAATGTCTCATACCTGTAATCCCAGCACTTTGGAAGCCTGGCTGACATACATCTGTTTACATGAAGGTTCACTGAATACTCTAAGTCCACCATTGAAAACGACTGCTCCAAAACAAAAATTTCCTTCAAAACATAGTCATCCCTCTATATATGCTAGGGATTGGCTCCAGAGTCCCAGTGTACACCAAAACCCATGAATATTCAAGTCCCACAGTCAGCCTGGCAGAATTCATGTATATGAAAAATTGGCCATCTGTATACACAGGTTTCCCGTATCACAAACACCATATTTTTGATATGCCTTTGGCTGGAAAAAAAAATCTGAATGTAAGTGCAACCACACAGTTCAAATCCATATTGGTCTAGAGGCAACTGTATTACTGTTCATCAACAACGCACCTAGCCACCCAAGAGCTGATGGAGATGTACATGGAGATGAATGTTGTGTCTTTTAAGTTATTTCTGGTCAACATCATGAAAAAATAGTGTTCTTCCCCTGTAACTCATCTGGAGAAGCACTGTACTAGACATTTCTCTCAAAGATGAAATCAATCCAGTAATCATAACCCTTTAAATAAGAGCATTTAAAATACTATAAATCTACCTAAAAATAATTTTTCAGTGTAATTTTCCCCTCATCTTGTCCATAAGAAAACAGTGAAACTCCCAATTTGCTGATATTCAGAACACTGTCCACTGGGTCAAATAACTGCCATCTTACCTTGATCATTCATACTATCCATTATTGTCATTAATTTCTTTAGCCTTGCCATTGACTCCTGCTCATTTCCTTTGCTCATAAAATCTGTTCCAAAACCAGGGATCATCCCCTAAAACAGATTTAAACACAGAGTCAATAATAGCCTAAAAACTGTTCAGAATGTCCACATTTAAGTACTGGCTTTAATATTGACACTAAACTTAAAATATATATTTTTTACCCAATTATTAAAAATAACTAAAGCAAGTATATCCGTTCTTAGAAATTTTAATTGAAAACAAAATAAAGTATAAATAAACTTTTAAGAATAACTAACCAAGATTTGACTGAAGGGACCCATTTTCATGATATTTTGAAATTGTTCATACATGTCTCGCAATGTAAACTGACCTGAAATACAATATAAATGATTCAGATATATTAGAGAATATACATTTCCGTTCAATGAAATTAATTTTTTCCTTAATTATGGATTCATCTTGAAGCATACTAATAAAATATCCAATCAATAAATATTCATGGAGTAGTTACTGTGTGCAAGATGAAAGGATGAATGCTATGGAGAATATATAGACACTTAGATCCTCTCCTAGAGAAGCTTATATTCTGTCAGAGAAGACAGACATACACAAAAACAGACATACACAAAAACACATACAAGACACAAAAACTATACCCACTAGGATGAAATTTAAAAGCTTGACAATATCAGAAGTGAAAAAGGATTAGTAGCAAGTAGAACTTACATACTGCTGGTGAGAATGTAAAATAGCAAAAATACTTTAGCAGATCATTTGGAGTTTCTTAAACAGCTTAGCTGTCCATGAATAGGAAAATGGAAAGACTATGGATAAAATACTACTCAGCAATAAAAAGAACTACAGATACATACAACTATATGAATAAATATAAAAAATATTATGTTTAGTCAAAGAAGCCAGATTGAAAAATAAATGCATACTCTAGGATTTCTATAACATGAAGGATTACTGGTAAGCGGCACAAGTAAAGTTTTTAGAGTAATGGAAATTTTCTGTTTCTTGAAGAAGTGTGGAGACCTGCACATTTTTCAAAAAAGATGAAACGGTAGCCTTAGGATTTGAGAATTTCATTGTAGTTAAATGAACCTCAATTAAAAAAAAAAAAAAGGGTAGGGACGAACAAGGCAAAGGAAAAATAGTATTTTCTACTTATGTCCCAAAGATTTAAAAAAAAAAAAAAAAAGGTAAAGGTATTTGGTGTCAGGCATTCTAAATTTGAAGTGGTAGTAAAGAAAAAAAATTTTTTTGAGTTGGATCTCACTCTGTAACCCAGGCTGGGGTGCAGTAGCACAATCACAGCTTACTGCAGCCTCGACCTCAAGTGATCCTTCTGCATCAGCTTCCCAAGTAGCTGGGACTACAAGCATGTGCCACCACACTAGGCAAATTTTACTGATTTTTTTTTTTGTAGACACAATGTCTCACTATGTTGCCTAGGCTGGTCTCAAGCTCCTGGGCTCAAGTGATCCTCCTGCCTTGGACTCCCAAAGTGCTGAGATTACAGACATAAGCCATCACGTCAAGCTGGCAGTACAATATTTTTAAGGAAATGTTATGGCAAACAACTACAAATGCAGAATTAAACAGTGGAGATGAAAAGGTTATGATTGAAATATGTATTTGGCCACTTATACAGAAGTGATCATTAAAGCTATGATAAGATAAAAAATCCACCGTCATGCAACTCAAGTAAAAAGTTTGAAAATAGAAAAGGAGGTAGGACACAGTAGCTCAAGCCTGTAATCCCGGCACTTTGGGAGGCCGAGGTGAGAGGATTGCTTGAGTCCATGGGTTCGACAACAGTCCGGGAAACTTGGCAACATCTCTTCTCTACAAAAAAATCAAAAAATTAGCCAGGTGTGGTAGTGCGTGCCTGTAGTTCTGGCTACTTGGAAGGCTGAGGCGGAAGGCTCTCCTGTGCCCAGCAGGTCGATGCTAGGGTGGCTGTGAGCATGCCACTGTACTCCAGCCTGGGCGACAGAGTGAGAGACTCCAACTCAAAAAAAAAAAAAAGAAGAAGAAAGAAAACAGAAAAGGTAAGTAACACTGTCAAACATTAGGAACCAAGGAAAATGAGAAAGGTCACTATATTTGGAAATTAAGAGACAAAAAATGAGGAGATGTAAGGAGAGGACCAGGAGTCACAAAGTAGACAGGCTAGGAATATACCACTCAACTTCACAGTGGTAGCAGAAACAGAGCTAGGATTATTTAAGATACAGAATGGCAGGAGGAAATAATCAGGCAATGAAGGATAAAGTCAAATCATTCATTCAATATCTACTTGCTGAAGACCTACTATGTGCCAGAAACCATGCCAGTTACTGTGAACATATTAGATCAAGAGCACAGTTATAAATTCTACCTTCATCTTCAAGCAGGGAAGATAGACATCAAATAACTGTGACAAATAATATGATAATTAATTGTAGGAAATGACAGAAACATGAATCAGAACGTTCCACCTTAGTCTGGGGATCAAATAAATTATCCCTGAAGGACATTTAAGAAGAAATTTGAAGTATAAGTAGGAGGGAAGATAATAGTAGAGGTGGAAAGAAGAAAGGTAGAGGTACTAGCAAATAATACAGCCAGAGGCAAGAGAGAGCCATGTACATTTGAGAATTTTAAAAAGTTCAGCATTGCTGGCACATGGAATGCAAAGGCTGACAGTGCTGAAATACGACCTGGAAGATGTGAACTAGATGGTAAAATTATTTTAAAACATTGTAAGGGCAATGGGAAGCCACTGACAAATTTTAAGAAGGGGAGTAATGGGATCAGACTTGCATCTCTGAAAGATCATTTTGGCTATGACATTAAAAATAGATCAAAGGGGAAGAGTCCAGGAGGCTAGAAGATCTGTTAAAAGACTTACCATAAGCATAATCCAGGTTAAAAGATGAACTAGTATAATTGCAAAATAGCTGGAAAGAAGGAGATGGAATAGAGATGTTTAGGAAGTAGAATCACTAGGACTAGTTGACTGATTGGGAAAGGGATGGGCAAAGCAAGAATGAAATAAGAATAACACCTGAATTTCTGACTCTGGCAACAAGATAAAGTTAACATTCATTGCTAATAACAATCAAGTGTGCAGTGGGTATAGGAAGACAAGGATATGTTGGAAGTTGAGGTATCTATTCCAATTTGAGCTATCTGTATCTAGGAACAGTCTAGTAAACATAGAAATATCTGAGTCTTAAGCGTCAGAGAAAGAAGATGGCTTAAAATGGTTCCTGAAAAACACCAACATTTAAGAGAAAGGAAAAGGCACAATTATCTGAAAGATAAGTGAAAAGGAGTGAAGAGGCAGAATAGCTGCCACAGGAATTAATGGAAAAGATCATAAAGAGAAAAACTAGAATGGCCAATAATAATGTATTCGAGTTATGCTTATGATATGCTAGACATTTTACATGCATCAGCTAATATAATCTTCACAACCAAATGAAGTAGTATTATCTATTTTTTACAGATGAATAAATTGAGGCTAATTAGAAAAAGTTACATACCTAAAAACAGATCAGAGATACAAAAGCAGGTATGTTATATTAAGAACCTGAGCTCTCAGCCGGGCGCAGTGGCTCACACCTGTAATCCTTGCACTCTGGGAGGCAGAGGCGAAGGATTTACCTGAGCCCCGGAGTTCAAGACCAGCCAGGGCAACTTGGCGAGACTGTCTCTACAATAAATCAAAAACTTTGCTGGGCATGTGGCGTGTCTGTCGTTCAAGCTACTTGGAAGGCTGAGGTGGAAGGATTGCCTGAGTCCAGCAGGTTGAGGCTGTGGTGGCTGTGAGTGTGCCACTGCACTCCAGCCTGGGTGACAGAATGAGACTCCAACTCAAAAAAAACAAAACAAAATTGAGTTCTTAATCACAGTGATATATTTCTCAATAATAGAGTTCACGTTAAGGAACAAAGGAGTAAAGGAAACGTGTGTTTCTTTTAAACTTCTTGTTATATATTTTAAAATAGATTATTTATAAGAAAACCGATTAGAAGAGTGTGTTCATACTTTGACTTTAACATGAAGGTAATTCAATTACAAGAAAATAAATAAAAACACTCAATTTTGTGCCTGCTCAAATGTCTGAGACTTAAAATGATTTGCATATAAATCACATAAAATAAACATTTGAAAAATTAATGATATTATTTCAAACAAATTAAAGTAACTTTGTCAGAAAGGCATCAAGGGAGTACATCTGAGATCAAAAGCTTTTTTGTTACTCATGTACCATGTTTCAACTTCTCTATAAGGGCTTCATTATCATCTAACTTCAACTCGTTGACTTTATCTATCAGTCCTTCTATGTCACCCATACCTATAAGAAGCAAAAAAGAAAAATTAACAACTAATGGTATAACCGTGTGAGGTAGGTGGGTTAGGTGTTCTTACTACACTTTACATATGAGAAAACTAAGCTAAGGAAGTTAGGTGGCAGCAAAGTAACAAAGCAGGGAGTCCAGTACACGACTTAATTCCAAATTCCATGCTAACTATAACACCTTGAGACATTAGCAAGGTTTTATTGCCATGACAGTTGATACTACTACAACCACATATTTTTGTACTGTACTCTAAAACTTTTCCAAAGAATTTTCTGTCATATATCTCAATTTACCATTCTCACCACAGAAAGTAGATAACCACCATCTCTACTTTACAAGTGAAGAAGATAAGTCATAGAAGAAAACGATTTTCCTAAATTAGTGAGGGCAGAATTAAAATCTTAACCTGTCCTAAAGAGTCATACTATTTCTTGGAGATTCTTCTGAATCCCCACCACTGTACATACCAAGAAGTTTGCTGATGAAAGGTTGTGTTTTGAAAGGTTCAAAGTCATCTATATGTTCCCCTGTACCAATGAAAATAATTGGACTTTTTGTGGCAGCAACTCTGCAAAAAAAAAAAAAAAGAAAACATAAAATAACCTTTAAAAAAAAAAACCTATAAATTTCAAGCAAATCTGGAATTTGAAGTGAATCCGCCTTAGAAGCTAATTAGACAAAGGTACAAAATTCAAGTTTCTTTTCACTAGTTAAAACAAAGACGCACCAAAATTCTGTTTCTATAGACATTTCTTTTGTAAACCCTATTAGGTCTATTGTTGAATATATTTTAAGTGAGCAATAAGAAAGCCATAAACCCACACAAACACCCTATAATTCCAAGACACAGAACTACAGCATCAATGATACTTACGCACTGAGTGCACCACCGCCTTTTGCATGACCGTCAAGTTTTGTCACTATTACTGAGGCTACATCTACTTTATCTTTAAAAGCCTTAGCCTGGGCTTCACAAGCCTGTCCGATGGAGGCATCCATCACATAAACAATGTTATCAGGTTGCTAGAAAGTTTAAATAGAAAAATATATATTTTTACTGATCTTAAGCAAATGTCATCATTAGACGCTATAAAACAATATTTACTATAGGCACTTATTCAATCAATAAATACTTGTTGAGGGAGTACTGTATATTATTAGGTACCATCTAGGTCTTGAGGTCAAAAAGATAAATAAAATTCTTGCCCTCATGAAACTTAAATTCTAATTAGAGGAGACAGATAAACAGATAAATAAACATTTCACATGTACAACAACTAAAATGGAATACAGATATTCATTTTGAGGTGTGGTAGGTATCTTTTGGTAGGGTAGTAGGAGAAAGTCTCTCTGGACCTAATGTTTGAGCTGAAGCCTGAATAAAGAGAAAAAAAGTTATGCAAAGATCTAAAAGAATGGCAGTCTAGGCAAAGAAACAGCAAAAGCAAATCAGAAAAAATGTAAAGTAGAAGAGTGTACAGTATACTGAAACCAAAATGCATGAAACAGATTAAGAGTATTTCCAGTAGAACTGCCAACTTAACAACATAACTAAAAAGAAACTTATCAGCATTAACCACTAACCAAAGAATTGCTGCACCCCAAGGACAATAGATAAGTTCCCAATATATGCAGCAGATATCTATAAACTGCTTCTTCTCCAAGTTATTTCCATCGTAATTATAAAGACACATTAAATGATTATTTTTAAATACTTCATTTTGAAAAACTTTCAAAATTCATCTAAAGAAAATATTTCCAACTGCATTTTAAAAATTTGCAGAAAGAAAATTCAACAGACATTAAAAATTAATTCTTAATTTTTTGTTTGTTACTTTTTCTTATACAAATTGATAGGATGACTGAGAAATTATTTTTTGATACTTACTCATGAAAATTTCCTATTTAATGGTAACTAAAACATGATGAGATTAAAGCCTTACCATACAGATACAAGTGCCCAAAACAGAAATAAATTACTTGGATTCGGCCTTACTGGCAAGGAGTAATTTATATTGGTCATATACTCAACCAGATTTTATAACTAAATTAACCAAAGTCCTAATAATGGTGTTACACTGAAATAGTGTTACACTGAAAGCTACTTACTATAGCATTAGCAACTTGAAGCATTTCTTCAAACAAAGAGTCTTCTTGTTTGTGTCGGCCACTTGTATCAACAATAATAATTTCAAAATTTTCATTTTTGAATTTCTCCA
Source organism: Cephalopachus bancanus (assembly GCA_027257055.1). Lineage (NCBI taxonomy): Eukaryota > Metazoa > Chordata > Mammalia > Primates > Tarsiidae > Cephalopachus > Cephalopachus bancanus. The sequence continues at coordinate 316,321 of JAPVLO010000083.1, read as the reverse complement.
CTCCTTCAGAAGCAATGATAACAGGATCCATTTCCGTATAGCTATTTAACATGAACAAGTGATTTAACAATAATCACAACACCAAAACTTTCAAATACTATTAATTTGGAAATTGTTAGTGTACCTTTATTCTGAAAATGATCAATTTAGAAAAATAAATCATAATAAGTATTAGATATAGAATCTGCTTCTAGAGCAGCATGAAGCATTATCCAATTTTCCAATTACAAAACCTCACATGAATCTTGTTTTACGGGAAACAATACTGAGTGAGTTGTTTCCCTCAAAATTATTTTTACATATTCTTTAATAACTAAACTCATATTTCACAGTGTTTCACACCTGTCTTTCCTTTTATTTTTATTTTTTGAGTTGGATCTCTCGTCTTACTCTGTCACCCAGGCTGAGTGCAGTTGCAAGATCACGACTCACCGCAGCTTTAATCTCCTGGGCTTAGATCATTCTTCTGCCTCAGCCTCCCAAGTAGTTGGGACTACAGGTGTGCACCATCACATCCCACTAATTTTTTGATATTTTGTAGAGACAAGGTCTCACTATGTGGCCCAGGCTGGTCTTGGAACTCCTAGGCTCAAGCAATCCTCCAGCTTCAGTCTCCTAAAGTACTGGGATTGAAGGCATGTGCTGCCATACATGGCTGCTTTTCCATTTAATATTCTTTTGCAAGCATTTTATACCACCAAACAATATTATTGTAAAATATAACTACTAGTTATACAGCATTCTCTCAAGTGGCTATATTATCATTTATCAAATAAATGCCCTATTATTGGACATTCAATGTTTTTCCAATTTTTTAATATTAAAAATGTAGTCAATATCAACAATACATAAATGTTTTTTCTTCAAAACTGTGTTATTAACACTCTTACAGGTTGAATTTGGATCAAATGGCATCACCAATTAAGGCTTTTTACTTTTAAAAAGAAAGTATCAGTCACAAGTTAATTTCACCACATTTTCAGAAACCCTGATAAAAATTCTTGTCAATCTAAAAATCAAGAAATGAGATCACATTTTAATTTGTATTCTATTTTTGCCCCCCATTCTTCTTAGTAGTAATTTTTTAATATATAGACCAATATTGTCAAATAAAAAGATATAATGTTAAAAAAAGCGTTTTCCTGCTTTAAGAACTATCTTTTCCTGTTGAAGTAAGAACTACCACCAAAAAAATCAGGTAGAGATATGCTTAATAAGAATATGTATAAAGTAGCTGGGCCTGGTAGCATGCGCCTGTATTTCTGACTACTTGGAAGGCTGAAGTGGAAGGATCACTGGAGTCCAGCAGGTCGATGTTCGGATGGCTGGTGAGCGTGCCACTGCACTCCAGCCTGGGCGACAGAGTGAGACTCCAACTCAAAAAAAAAAAAAAAAAAAAGAATATGTATGAGATTTATATGAAGAAAATTACTATACTTAAAGATATAAGAAATTTTTTAACAAAAAAAATTTCTAAATGAAGCTACACAAATATAGTAAGCAAGTCAATTCTACCCGATTTTAGTTGGATTCTGTGTAATTCCAATTAAAATCTTGAAAGGATTTTTCTTTTTGAAACTTAATAAAGTCTTCTAAAATTTATCTGGGAAAACAAGCAGGTAAGAACAGACAAAAGGCTGGGTGTGGTACTGGGATTACAGGCTTAAGTCTGTAATCCCAGCACTTTGGAAGGCCGAGGTGAGAGGACTGCCTAAACCCATGTGTTCAAGACCAGCCTAGGCAACTTGGTGAGACCTTGTCTCTACAATATATCAACAACAACAACAAAATTAGCCAGGTGTGGTAGCGCATGCCTGTATTTCTGGCTACTTGGAAGGTTGAGGTGGAAGGATCGCCTGAAACCCGTGGGCTGATGCTGGGGTGGCCGTGAGTGTGCCACTAAACTCCAGCCTGGGCGACAGAGTGAGACTCTGACTCAAAAAAAAAAAAAAAAAATAGACAAAAAAATGCTGAAAAAGATGACAGGGTACCATCATTATTTTAAAATACAATAAAGATACTATTAAAATTCATAAATATGCAAAAAATACAATCAATGATGTTCATAATTAAGATACACACAATAGAATACAATGATGTCATTAAAAAAGAAGTACCTTAAACGATGTATACCATTCATCCCAAAATTATTAAGATCCCATGTTCTTTTTTTTTTTTTTGAGTCAGAGTCTCACTCTGTCACCCAGACTAAAGTGCAGTGGCTGCTCCTGGCCACCGCAGCCTCGACCTGCTGGGCTCTGGGGATCCTTCCGCCTCAGCCTTCCAAGTAGCTGGAATTACAAGCATGCGCTACCAAGCCAGGCTGATTTTTTGATTTATTGTAGAGATGAGGTCTTGCTGCCCAGGCGGGTCTCGAACACGCAGGCTCAGGCAATCCACTCACCTCAGCCTCCCAAATGCGCGGGATTACAGGCTGAGCCACCGAGCCCGGCTTAAGATCCCATTTTCAATGAACCCTATATAGTGGTATATTTACATACAATGAAACATACCATTTTAAGTGTTCCTTTTGATGAGTTTTAAAGAATATACACAACCCATATAACCACTACTACAGTAATCAAGGTATAAAACACTGACAGAGCCCATTTTAATTTAAAATAATCTATCCCTATGTATGCACTTGTATGTCCATTCATTTGTAAAGATATTGAAAAATACATGAATGAGCTAGGTTTGGTGGCTTAGCCTGTAATCCCGTGCCTTGGGAGGCTGAGGTGAGTGGATTGCCTGAGTCCACGGGTTCGAGACCCGCCTGGACAACTTGGTGAGACCTCATCTCTACAATAAATCAAAAATTAGCCGGGCGTGGTAGCGCGTGCCTGTAGTCCCAGCTACTTGGAAGGCTGAGGCGGAAGGATCGCCGGAGCCCAGCAGATCAAGGCTGCAGTGGCTGACAGCGGCCACTGCACTCCAGTGTGGGCGACAGAGTGAGACTCCAACTCAAAAAAAAAAAAAAAGAAGAAAAACACATGAATGAATACACTCAAAACCGGCAGGTAGGAAGTACAAAATGTTGGTGCTTTCATCTTTTTTTTTTTCCTAGTGATGCAGTCTTGCTTTGTTACCCAAGCCTTGAACTCCTGGCCTTAGGTGATTCTCCTGCCTTAGCTCCTAAGCAGCTGGGACTACAGGCATGTGCTATCATGCCCGGCTCTTTAAAATTGTTTGTTAAACTGGGTGCAAGGGTGCAAGCCTGTAATCCCAGCTAGTCAGGAGGCTGAGGTTGGAAGATCAGGAGTTCGAGATTAGTCTTATCAACATAGTGAGACCCCCCTCTCTAAAAAATCTAAATAAATAGTAAATTAAAAAGTAAAGAAAATTAGTCAGGCATACTGGCAAGTGCCTGTTGTCTCAGCTACTTAGAAGGCTGAGGCAGGAGGATCGCTTGAAACCTGTTTGAGGCTGCAATAAGCTGTGATGGCACCACTATACTCCAGCCTGGGCAACTGAGCAATACTCTGTTCTCTAAAATAAGTAAATAAATGAAATCAAAGAGTTTTATTAAAAGTGGTGATATTTTTTAGAAACAGTACAAATGATAATATAACAAACACTGTTGTATCTACTGCCTAAAAAAAGTTGATTATCTATATTAATATATACTCCAGATTTTATAATTTTAACATTCAAGAAACAGCTCAGGACCCTCCCTAACTCCATTCCCTTCCTCCCTATTTTTTTTTTCTTCTGACTCTGGGTTTTACTCTGTCACTCAGGCTGGAGTGCTGTGTCATCATCATGGCTTACTGCAGCCTCAACCTCCTAGGCTAAGGCGATATTTCCATCTCAGTCTCCGAGTAGCTGGGACTACAGGCACATTCCACCATACCTGGCTAATTTTTTTATTTTTTGTAGAGATGAAGTCTTGCTATGTTGCCTAGGCTGGTCTCAAACTCGGGCTCAAGCAATCCTCCGACCTTGGCCTCCCAAAGTGCTAGGATTACAGGTGTGAGCCATTGTGCCCAGCCAGTCTTTTGGCCAGCCAAAAAGCAGAATGCCTTCTAAATAAGTCCCTCAACTAAGTCCTTCTAAATTCAATTAGACTCTATTCTTTGAATTAGTCATTCTAACAGGTACAGACTACCTAAAAGAACAACAGTGTATTAAGTGAGAGACAACAATGATCAGAAATATCTCTGAGATAACTAGAGATTGTAAACCATTTTAGATGATCAAACACAAATGTTTTTAAATGATATATTAAGGAAACTATAGAATTCGCCAATGTGTATTTAATTATAGAATGTTTCAGATTGATTAGAAACAGAGAAACAGAAAGAAGTAGGAGAGCATGCCAAGCAGGAAGATAAGCATAGGCAGAGTCATGAACTAAATAATGTCCACTCTGATCTACCAGGATGGATCAGAAGGGTCATGGTGTATATTAAAATTCTTTTACTTATTTATTATTCTTTTTTTTTTTTTTTTTTTTGAGGCGAGGTCTCACTCTGTCTTTCATCCAGGCTGGAGTGAGTAGCATGGTCATGGCTCATGCAACCTCGACCTCCTGGGCTCAGGCAATCCTTACACCTTAGCCTCCCAAGGAGTAGGACTACAGGTGCACGCTACCATGTCCAGCTAATTTTTTTATTTTTGTAGAGATGAGGTTTCGCTATGTTGTCTAGGCTGGCCTTGAACTCTTAGGTTCAAGCAATCCTCCTGCCTCAGCCTCCCAAAGTGCTGAGAGTACTGGTGTGAGTTACTGTACTCAGTCAAAAATAATTTATAAATGTATTATTAAATCTATAAACTTAAATTAACTTATTAAATACATCCTATTTTGTCCCAGAAAGGATTTAGTTATGTTAAAATGTAACCAGATAGCATAAAATAAAAAAGTAAGACAGACAAAATGAGGCATTATGAGTATCAAAATAAAAAACAGTAACCTACCTTCCATAAAATGGAATTCTCGCTTTGGTTGCATTCTGTTTTAGTTGGTCAAAAGCCCCTAGGAGATAAAGAGTTCATGAATCCTCAAACTTGAAAATAAAATTACAGAAAACAATTTTCAAATTTCAACACAATTACCTGCTCTGAATGTGTCTGCACATATCAAACAGGTTTTCCAGCCTTTCCTCTGGTAAAAATATGCTAACTGAGAAAGGAAGGTTCAGAAAACATGATATCATAGGCATAACAAACTGTCATATATAAGAGTTTACTTTTTGTCATTTAGTAGCATTCAAAGGATATATAATGACTAAGCAGCAAACGATCGTAGTCAAAAATGTTTACTATTGTTAATTAAAAACAAACAATAACAAAACTTTCTAACAATAATCTTGTGTTCTTTTTCCCCCCTAAACTGTAACACAGTTGAACTGGAAAATAAATCTGGTAACAATGTTGAGGCACCCAATTCTGGAGGAAGGGATGGTACACTGAATTAAAAATTAGCATACACATCTAAGATCTATACTTGGTGGGAACCTAAAAAAAGCCTTGAGCTATAAAAGGTAAACTCTATGTTCTCTTCACCAAAAATCATACTCACTTCCTTAAAGGACAGGAATTATCTTTTTTTAAATAAAAGAAATAGCATAGTTATATAGATGCCTACTGTTCTTAAAAAAGCAATCACAAGAGACAATGAAATTCTTTCTTCTTATCCTATAAAAAACGATTACAAAAATATAACAGATATATTGAGTACCATAAAATTATGAAGCCTGGTTTTAACATAAAATGTGATTTATACAAGTCTATCTTCTATATGACTTTTTAAAATCAAGTTTAACTTACCTTTGAACATGTTGTTGTTTTACCACTCCCTTGCAATCCAACAAACATAATCACATTCTGTTTTCCTTTAGTGGGTGTCCATGCCTTAACTCCAGGGTCTACAAGCTACATACCAAAAATAAAAAATAAAATAAAATCAGGTTAACATATGCTTACATTCAAAACCCCTTCCCCCACAACTTTTAAATTATGAAAACTATTTAAGGACATTTTTTATATCAAATAAATCATAATGCTACCCCTTCTAATACAACTCTACTATTTTTTGTACACCCAGGGTGAAATTTAAGAATATAAAATAATGCTTTGCGAAGTATAATCAAGTCTATACTCCCAAGCCAATTCAGGGGTAAGGACCTCAAAATGTTTTAGAACAAGCTAGAGGGTAAAATAAAATGTGAGATCAAGTTTGAGCCATAGGAGCAATCTACATCAGTACCGCAAAAATGTAATACAAATATATATGTGCAGGCCACAAATGAATTTTAAAACTTCTAATAGTAACATTAAAAATAAATAAATAAACATAATCCCAGCACTTTGGGAGGCCAAGGCAGAAGGACTGCTTGAGGCCAGTAGTTTGAGATCAGTCTGGGCAAATAGTGAGACCATGACTCTACGAAAAAAAAAAAAAATTAGCCTGGCATGGTGGTGCATACTTGTAGTATCAGTTATTTAAGAAGCTGATGTGGAACGATTGCTTGAGCCCAGGAGTTTAAGGTTACGGTAAGCTTTGATCACACTACTATACTCCAGCATGGGAGACAAAGCTAAATTCTGTCTCTAAAAATAAATGACATAACATAAAATAACATAAATAAAATAAAATAAAATAAATTTTATATATATGTAGCATTATTTTACTACAAGTTTGTGATGGTAAAGAGTACAATGACTACTAGTATAGTTTAGTACCACTACCTTAATTCATGCTAGGGAGTTCTACCCACTATTACTTTTGAACTATCAGAGCAAACATCAACACGGTAAAAAAGTTAAATAGTGTCTTAGTATTATTATGAAAATAATTTTGACTTTGCTTTGTAACCATTGCTCTAGACCATAGCTTCTGAGTATAAAAATCAGTCTTATTTCTCTCTCCTGTCAGCAGCTTTTTTTCAGTATAGAACAAAGCGGGTACTCAATAAACGCTTTTTAATTTTTTTTTTGAGTCAGGGTCTCTCTCTGTCACTCAGGCTGGAGTGCAGTGGCATGATCATAGCTCACTGCAACCTAGACCTCATGAGCTCAGGAGATCCTTCCACCTCAGCCTCCCATATAACTGGGACTATAAGTACGTTCACCACACACAGCTAATTTTATTTTATTTTTTAGAAACAAGGTCTTGCTATGTTGCCTAGGCTGGTCTTAAACTCCTGAGCTCAAGGGATCCTCCTGCCTCAGTCTCCCAAAGTGCTGTGATTACAGGCAAAAGTCATCATGCCCCACCAATAAATGCTTTTTAACAAAGCACTTGATATTCCAGAAATGCTGATAACAAATCTAACAAAAAAAATTTCCACTCACTCTGTGCTGACCTCAGGTGCTAGATGAAAAGCAATCTGGAAATAATTCAAGGATTCCTACATAAGGAATTTGGAGATCAGACTTGGGTCTGTCACTAACTAGCTGTCTCAATTTTTTTCAACTGTAATCTGAGACATAAGAACTCTATACACTCTCAGACCTCTTTTAGGTCTGAAGTTTTTAAAATTATTATTATTAATTAGTTGAGTAGATCAAACTGAGATAACATAACTATCTGAGACACTGGACATTTTCAAAACACCTACCAGTGCGGTTGGTACCAAAAGAATAAATGAAAATATTCGTACAATGTAAGAAATATCATTTTAGACCACTAGCAGGAATCTATTGGTCTAAAAAATTTTTTTAACAAATTTTTCCCTTTTTTTTCCTACCACTGGACCAATACATATTTTTTAAAGCTTTAAGATTTTCACCAGCCGGGCTCGGTGGCTCAGCCTGTAATCCCGCGCCTTTGGGAGGCTGAGGTGAGTGGATTGCCTGAGCCCGCGGGTTCGAGACCCGCCTGAGCAGCGAGACCTCATCTCTATAATAAATCAAAAAAAAAAAAAATCAGCCGGGCGTGGTAGCGCACGCCTGTAATTCCGGCTACGTGGAAGGCTGAGGCGGAAGGATCACCGGAGCCCACCAGGTCGAGGCTGCGGTGGCCGGAAGCGGCCACTGCACTCCAGTCTGGGCGACAGAGTGAGACTCCAACTCAAAAAAAAAAAAAAAAAAAAAAAAAAGATTTTCACCATAATTTTCATGACAACATCAACAATAAAGTGAGGCAGGGCAACAGGCCATATTTACTACTTGAAAATAAAATTTCACTAATTCAAAATTGTTCATAATCTAGGCAAGAGTTGAGACATTTGTTTTTTTCAAAGAGACTTCTTTATACAATGAACAGTATAGAAAAGATTACTTGCCAAGTGTGACTTTCCTGTATAAAAGTAGGACCACAGCCGGGTTCGGTGGCTCAGCCTGTAATTCCGTGCCTTTGGGAGGCTGAGGTGAGTGGACTGCCTGAGCCCGTGGGTTCGAGATCCGCCTGGGCAGCGAGACCTCATCTCTACAATAAATCAAAAAATCAGCCGGGCGTGGTAGCGCATGCCTGTAATTCCGGCTACTCGGAAGGCTGAGGCGGAAGGATCGCCGGAGCCCAGCAGGTCGAGGCTGCGGTGGCCGGGAGCAGCCACTGCACTCCAGTCTGGGCGACAGAGTGAGACTCCAACTCAAAACAAAAAACAAAAAACAAAAAAAACGTAGGACCACAACTGGGTAATACTTGATATAAAAAGAGAAAAAACTCAGAGAGGTCCTTCCATTAATTAATTTGCAGTGAAATTTTACTCTTTGTATCTTGGCTTTGGTATTTTTTGCAGGAATAGTACTGGCCCTCATATCTGCACTCAAAGTTGAAAATAAAAATAAACCATTTTAGAAAACTTAATAATCCTTTAATATTTTAATACAGATGAGTATTCCATAAAAACATATTAAAAAGGAATCTGAAATAATAATTGTTTGCAGTGCTATATCCACTGAGTTTACAGAGTCACAGCACAATCTTGATATACTTTTACCTTCACAAGTTCTTTAAATACAGCATGCTGAATCATTTTTCTTTTGTTAAGACCAGATGCCATCTCTTCAAGATCAATAGCAGATCTTCACGATGGTGGTGATTGGGGTAGGGAGGAGAAAAGTCAGTTAAAACACTCTTTAAAAAAGAAGCTTTTGCCCCGAAGAATGTAAGACTATTCAATCATTCTTAGTCTTTCAATTAACATGCATATAATTAGATACTTAAGCCTAAACCATAAAAATGTTTAACCATGAAATCTTTGAAGATTTTAGTTAGCTTAAAAGTATAAATATTAACTTGTCCTGATATCACTGCAAAGTACTAACTTTATTTTTTTTTGTAGCTTATATATTTTATGTATCTTCACAAATAGAAAACAAGACTACTTTCTCTAGTTCTAAATGCTTAAAAATGATAGGAGTCCCACATTTAGTCCCAGTCTAATAATAATAAAAGGAAAGTTGTCTTGAGCATGATAAGGGCTGGGATTCAACCAATTAATCCATATAAAACCTGTCATTGTTCTATGTATCCTGTCCAATCAGTGCCTCTCCCAATAATGCAATAACTAAGATCACAAATTACTTCTTCATTCAAATATGGAATAGAGAAACCAAAAAAGAATACAATTAACGAAGGCGGTCGATTACTATCTTCTTAAGCCTGAAGAGAATAAAATGGCACCACTTTTCTATGAAGAATCTGAATTGTTAAAAGGTTTTTATATTAAAATACTATACCATATACAATTGAATTCATTCAAATAAAGGATTAGTAAAATAGAAAATATCTATAATTAAGTGAAAGGCACAGGTAGTTTATTTTATTTTTGAATTGGAGTCTCACTATTGTCACCCAGACTAGAGTGCAGTGGCACAATCACATCTCACCACAGCCTCACCCTCCTGGGCTCAGGTGATCCTTCTGCCTCAGTCTTCTGAGTAGCTGGACTACAGGCATATACACACAAGTGCAGCTTATTATTTTTTTTTTTTGTAAAGACAAGGTCTCGCTATGTTACCCAGGTTGGTCTCAAACTCCTTGGCTCAAGCAATTCCGTCTTGGCCTCCTAAGTGCTGGAATTACAGATGTGAGCCACTATGCCTGGTCATTTATTCTTTGAACCATCCTATGGAAACATGCTACACATGCAGTCTTCCAACATATAAGCTTCTGATGTAGCACTTTTCCAGTGCTTCATAGCAGAAATGATTCATAATGCAGCAAACTCTTCTAGTTAGCTCCTCATCCCAGTAAATTAAACTTAGTTCTGCCCATTTTTTTAACCTACTTAATTTAACTTACTTAACATTTTCTCTTAGTTGCTTCACTAGTTTAATATTAACATCTGCTTCCAATAATGCGGTACATACTTCTTTTAGCATAGCATTTAGTACCTGAAAATAAATAAATAAATAAATAAATACATTTAAAGCACCCAGTATATTACATAAAAATAATGGTTGATCAGTTATCATATACTACTATAGCTTCATAAAGATAAAACAATACAATGCAACCAGGGAAAAAAGTTTTTCGGCTAGTTTAGAAAAATACTCATATTAAGTGTCCAGTTATTTTGTCAAAATAACATATCTCATTTAGTTTTATATAACCAAGTATTAATTACTACAATTTTATTCTTATGTTAAAATAATAATACAATAATATTCAAGCCAAAAAAAGTCACTATATAATAGAGTTGCCTGTGATGTTTTCTATGACAATAAAGAGCTCTTATTGTTAATATATACTGGTATATAGTCACAATATCTGCTTTTCTTAACTGCCCAACCATGGATTAACAAGTGACAGAAGAAAAATTACCCAGTCTTATCATTTCTACTAAGAGCAGAAGAATAAAAAAAATTGGAAAGAAAGCTATCCTCTAGTAATAACTCACTAATGTCATCACACATCTGTTGAATAGCAAAGTACTGTAGCTGGAAAGGTCATAAACTATAAAGTCTTAAGAATAGATGAAGCTTTAGCCTCTCATGTATGTAAGTGTTCACACAATAGAATGTAAGCTTTATGAGGGAAAGAATTTTAGTCTACTTTGTCCACTGCTATATCCCTGGTACCAGCAAAACTGCAGGCCCTCAAATACTTCTTAAACGAATTATTTCATTCATCTCCTTCCATACACCCTATAGAAGCTTAACAGTTTTCTTTATCCCTCATTAAAGGGGTCTGATAAAACTGGAACTGAGGCCACACTCATCTAGAGTGTAGGCTCGCTTCCTGTCTGTGGGAAGTGAACCATTCTTTTTTTTTTTTTTTTGAGTTGGAGTCTCACTCTGTCACCCAGACTGGAGTGCAGTGGCCGCTCCCGGCCACCGCAGCCTCGACCTGCTAGGCTCCAGCGATCCTTCCGCCTCAGCCTTCCAAGTAGCCGGAATTACAGGCAGGCGCTACCATAGCCCAGCTGATTTTCTGATTTATTGTAGAGATGAGGTCTCGCTGCCCAGGCGGGTCTCGAACCCGCGGGCTCAGTCAATCCACTCACCTCAGCCTCCCAAAGGCGTGGGATTACAGGCTGAGCCACTGAGCCCGGCTGTGAACCATTCTTAAATAAATCTTTTCTTCTTTCACCTCTTTGTGTGTTACAAATCTTTGCATTATTCGGATCTCTGGTTACCAGCGTGCACCTCCGGCACACCAGCTCCAGCGGTGCTGTGCCCCTCCCCATCCATCCATCCACCCTCACCCTATCTGTACTCTAAGATTTACTGGAGGTCCCACCAAGATTTTCTCTCTCTCTCCTTCTTTTCCTTCTTTATTTCCTAACTGGTGACCCTCTGTGGACTATGTTGGAACCCGGTGGCAAATAAAAGCTCTGGCTGAGGCTACCCTTTAAGTATGCTAGAAAGTCCCAGGGAAAAACATCAGACTGCTGCAGCCCGAGATAGGGTGAGGGACTAAGGTTAACTCTTTACTTCCTTCTAGCCAAGACTTCTGAGTTTCCCTGTGGACCGGGCTGGATCTCGGAGGACAACTGACAGTCTTTGCCTAGGGCTACTCCCTAGGGAGGCAAGAAGGTCCCCAAAGGAAAGTTCGGACTGCCAGCTTGGTTTCTTTGCTCTTTTCTGGTTGGCAAAGTGACTCCACGAAGGACCCTGTAACTCCAACAGCTGCATGAAACCCAGACTTCTCAAACATGACCAGTATCAACCCATTGTATACTCGGCGCATGGTGACCAGGACCCCCCTCAGAGTTTTCTCTCCAGACTTCCTGATGCCAGGGTCTCCAAGACATTTGCAGGTGGTCAACAAGGAAGTCTACTGACTGCAACATCTCCAGGCGAAAGGATTTAAGCCAGGGCTCAGGGGGCTACGGGCCACACTCATCTAGAGTGTAGGCCCGCTTCTTCTCTGTGGGAAGTGAACCTTTCTTAAATAAATCTTTTCTTCTTTCAAAAAAAAAGACTGGAACTGATTTTTCACTAAAGGGGTTTCTCCTTGTTAATTCACTAACAGCACAGTCCCAAGAACAGAGAAGCTGCCAATTCATGCAACAGTTGTTATTCTGCTTTTCATGGAGCACTTCCCCCTGGTTTCCTTCTTTCTCTATTATAAACATAAGGGCTACCCAACAGGGCAACTGCTTGGAAAGTTGTTGTTTTATTTATTCTGAATTACAAGACAAAACAATGGTTTATGTTCTAATTTATTATTTAATAAGGATTATTGGAAAAAGCCCTGGGTGAAAAATTAGGGGAAAATAAGATTCTAATCCTGGTTCCTCCAATAAGTAAACACATAAAATGGACTTTCTGTTCCTATTGATTAAGAGGCTGGACTAGGTGCTAAGATGGTCTCAAAATTATTTAATTCCATTAGCTTATTAAAGTGTTGAGATCAAATTCTGTATTATAATTTTTTTCTAACTTCCAAGTTAGAGCATTCATTTGATCCTTAAAACCTTTTTCTAAGGTAAATGCTGTTTTCCCATTTTATACATTAATAAATCTGAGGTTGGCTTGTCCAAATTTCTATCTTACAATTACTAAATAGCTAAAGAGGGACACTAGCCAACGTTCTCTAACATCAAATTCAGTACTTTTTCCACTGTTAATACAAAATATAAAGCATACTTGTGAACTGTAATCATCTTTTTCAATTAAAAAGGCATTAAGATACAATCTGTAGGGGGAAAAAATGAGAGAAAGAAATATCTGAAAACAATATAGCCAGGAAGAATTGTATTTCAGAGAAGACTTAAGGAGTCAGCTTACAAAATCCAAAAGACTAAGTGATGATTTCAAAGAAAATGAATCAAAGTACATAAGATGAAAACGTAGCCATTCAGAATAAGAATGCTAAATAAAAGTCACAGAGAGACAGTCAGATAAGCACATGCCTAGTCATGAAAAAAGAAGCAGGAAAATGAAATTTTAGGTCTACATTAAGAGAGAAAGCAAAAGTATATTTCCAGATTTAAATGTATGTATTTGGACATATAAGTTAAGGTCATTTTTGTTTTGAGGTTTATCTGGGGAAATTCTTTACAGAAAATTAATGTACTAGTAAGGTAGTTGATTTCTCAATTAAAAAAACACTACTTGCTGTATCTGGTTTTAGATTTTTCCCTACAAGTATTAAATCTACATCAAAATAAATATAAAAACAGAAATTTCTTATAATCCATCTCTCCTGTGCTAGTGATGAGACACAATCATACATATTTCAAATAATATTTTACATACCTCTTCATTGATAATGGTGGCATTGCTCAATGAGCGTAATGCTGATGTTATTTTTCTTCCAAGGTCTGCTAGAACCATCTTGAAGGTTTTAAGTTGTTCTTACAAAGAACTCTAGAAAGGAAAAAATACTAAATGAAAACATTTTAAACAATCAATTTCATTTCCCATGATGGAAGACATCTAAAGAGAATATTTAAGTTCAAATTAACAAAGTCTAGTGTTTAGATACTGTAATTTCAGCTTTCTTTTTTTTGTTTGTTTTTTGTTTTTTTTTGAGTTGGAGTCTCACTCTGTCACCTAGACTGGAGTGCAGTGGCCGCTCCCGGCCACCGCAGCCTTGACCTGCTGTGCTCCGGCGATCCTTCCGCCTCAGCCTTCCAAGTAGCTGGAACTACAGGCGTGCGCTACCACGTCCGGCTGATTTTTTTTTTTTTTGATTTATTGTAGAAATGAGGTCTCGACAAGTTGCACAGGCAGGTCTCGAACCCGCAGGCTCAGGCAATTCACTCACCTTGGCCTCCCAAAGCGTGGGATTACAGGCTGAGCCACCAAGCCCGGCCCAATTTCAGCTTTCTATAGCCTCAACCTGTGCTTCAATATAGTCATGTCACAAAGATAAAACTGCCACTTGGTTATGATGCTTTATGTTTGAATACCTAATTGGAATCTTGTTTATTAATCAGCAAATTAAACATGCTAAATAATATCCTTTGAAGAAATAATGACATGATCCCAAATTTAATATGTCCTTTTTTGGCATAATACATACGAATACAAATAACTGAATGATGCGTCATGTAAATTTTCTTTTTAAAGCAGGATTGATTGAGAGGACAGAAAAGCTCCCAGAGGGAGGGGACCCGAGGGGGTTGCCCTGCATCATGTACATTTTTAAATGGAAAGAAAAAAAGTGAAATCTCCAGGAATATTGCCCAATTTTTCATATTAAAGGACTCTGTAAGAAATAAAAAATCAATCTTAAAGTGTATATGGAACCAGAAAAGAACCCAAACAGCCAAAGCAAAAAGAACAACTGTGGAGGCATCACACTGCCTGACTTCAAATTATACTGTAAGTATAGTAACTAAAACAGTATGGTAGTGGTAAAAGAATAGACAGATCAACCAATGGAACAGAATAGACAACCCAGAAATAAAACCTCATTTCTACAACCAATTGATCTGAGGCAAAGCTGACAAAAATAAACAATGAAGAAAGGGCACCCTATTCAGTAAATGGCACTGGGAAACTGGCTAACCATATGTAGAAAGATGAAACCGAATCCTATTTCTCACCATATACAAAAATTAACTCAAGATGAATCAAACACTTAAATATAAGACCTGAAACTATAAAAATCCTAGAAAAAAACCTAGGAAACACTCTTCTGGCCATTGGCCTAGGTAAAGAATTCATAACAAAGACCCCAAAAGCAACTGCAATAAAAACTAAAATAAGCCGGGCTTGGTGGCTCAGTCTGTAATCCCACGCCTTTGGGAGGCTGAGGTGAGTGGATTGCCTGAGCCCGCGTGTTCGAGACCCGCCTGGGCAACTTGGCGAGACCTCTTCTCTACAATAAATCAAAAATTAGCCGGGCGTGGTAGTGTGCGCCTGTAGTCCCAGCTACTCGGAAGGCTGAGGCGGAAGGATCGCTGGAGCCCAGCAGGTCGAGGCTGCAGTGGCCGGGAGCGGCCACTGCACTCCGGTCTGGGCGACAGAGTGAGACTCCAGCTCAAAAAAAAACAAAAAACTAAAATAGACAAATAGGACTTAATTAAACTAAAAAACTTCTGCACAGCAAAAGAAATAATCAAGAGTGAACAGAAATTACTGATTGGGAGAAAATATTGGTTAATTATGCCTCAAAGGGCTAATATCCAGAATCTACAAGAAACTCAAACAACTCAACACACAAAAAACAAATAACTCCATCAAAAAGTAGGCAAAGGACACTTCTCAAAAGAAAACAAACAATCAGCCAACAAATATATGAAAAAATGCTCGGCCGGGCAGTGGCTCAAGCCTGTAAGCCCAGCAGTTTGGAAGGCCGAGGTGGGGGGATTGCCTGAGCCCACAGTTTCGAGAACAGCCAGGGCAACTTGGTGAGACCTTATTTCTACAATAAATAAAAAAATTAGCCAGTCATAGCATGTGCCTGTAGTTCCAGTCACTTAAAAGGCTGAGGCGGAAGAATCGCTTGAGCCCAGCAGGTTCATGCTGGGGTGGCCATGAGCGTGCCACTGCACTCCAGCCTGGGTGGCAGAGTGAGACTCCAACTCAAAAAAAGAAAAAAGAAAAAATGCTCAATATCGCCAATCAGTAGAGAAATGCAAATTAAAACCATAATGAGATATCACCCACACCAGTCAGAATGGCTATTATTAGAAATTCAAAGAACAACAGATGTTGGCACGGCTGCGGAGAAAAGGGAATGCTCATCCACTGTTGGTAGGATTGTAAACTAGTTCAATCTCTACGGAAAACAGTATGAAGATTTCTCAAATAACTAAAAATTGAACTACCATTTGAACCTGCAATTCCCTTATTAGGTATCTACCTAGAGGAAAAGAAACCAATATATAAAAAGATACCTGTACATATATGTTCACTGCAGCAGTATTCACAATAGCAAAACCATGGAATCAACCTAAGTGCCCACTAACAACTGACTGGGTAAAGAAAATGTGGTACATATACATCATGGAATATTATGCAGCCATAAAAAAAACGAAATCATGTCCTCTGCAGCAACATGGATAGAAGTGGAGATTGTCATCCTAAGTGAACTGACTCAGAAACAATACCAAATACCATGTGTTCTCACTTATATATGGGAGCTAAATGGTCATAAGGATGGAGATAATAGATACTGGGGTCACCAATAGGTGGGGAGGCGGAAAGAGGACTTAGGGTTCAGAAATGACCGTGGGGTACATTGTTCACTATCTGGGAAATGGATCACCTGAGATCCAATCCCCATCACTACACAATATGTAATGAACATGCATGTACACCCCAAAATCTAAAATAAAGATCTTTTTAAAAAGGACTCTGCAGGCAGGCATGGTAGCTCATGCATGCAGTCTCAGCACTTTGGAAGGCTGAGGTGAAAGGACTGCTTGAGCCCAGGAGTTCAAGACCAGACTAGGCAGCATAGTGAGATCATGTCTTTATTTTTAAAAATAAAAATTATTTTTAAAAAATTTTTTAAAGAAAAGAACTCTGTAAACTATTTTGATGCTTGCTCCTAAGCAAAAATTTATTTTAAAAAGGGTTTTAAACAATAAGTTTATTAAGTTTTCTAGAACAAAGAAATACAACTGTTGAGTCATTAACTATGTTACAGGCATTATACTAACTGATTCCACATGTGTTATTTTATTTTACTTTTCTAGCCACAAAGGAAAAGAGGTATATTATTACTCTTTACATTTTAAAGCTGTTCTTGATTCCCCAGCTCTAAAATCAGATGACCTCAAAAATACTTTCCAGCTCTAAAATGTTAAGGCTTTAAAAAGTATACAGATGTATCTATTACATGTAAGGATGCAAAGGCTGATTCATGGATGGTAAACAAGCAAACATGATTTGTAATCCCTGCCCTCAGGATGCTTATCTACTAGCTATTATAGTAAGACAAGGCACTTGAACGAACAGTAAAATAAATACTAAGAGAGAATTCCTCCCGGGACGGGCAACCCCCTCCGGTCCCCTCCCACTGTGGGAGCTTTTCTGTCCTCTCAATAAATCCTGCTTTAAAAAAAAAAAAAAAGAACCAGGGACATCAGCTTTTCCAGCCTTCAAACTCAAACACTGATTCTTCCTGGGTCTCAAGCCTGCTAGTCTTTGGACTGGAACTATGCCATTGGCTCTCCTAGTTTTTTTTTTTTTTTTTGAGTTGGAGTCTCACTCTGTCACCCAGACTGGAGTGCAGTGGCCGCTCCCGGCCACCGCAGCCTCGACCTGCTGGGCAATGACAATCCTTCCACCTCAGCCTTCCAAGTAGCTGGAATTATAAGTGTGCGCTACCACGCCCGGCTAATGGCTCTCCTAGTTCTTAGACCTTCAGAAGCAAACTGGATCTACACCATTGGCTCTCCTGGGTATCCAGTTTACCACCTTATTATGCAGATCTCAGGATTTGCCAGCCTCCAAAACTGCCTGAGTCAATTCACTGGGGGTATGACATTTTATTGGAAAGACTGAATATGAATTTGGTCCTGAAATATGGGTAGAATTTGGATAAGTGGAGAAGACAAAAGGGAATCTGAGAAAGGTGAAATGACATAAGCAGAAATGAAGACACAGAAAAGTCTGGGATGTACTTAGGTCTTACATATGCACTGTACTTACAGATTCACGGAACAATATTTGAAGGATAGTAAACAAAACATTCTGGTTAGGACAGAGGGCTATATAGTTAGAAGGAAATACAGATTTGAAGGGCTCTGAAAACTAGGCTTAAGGAATATAAATTTTCCAATATAAGCAATATTGGCAGAAAAGTTAATTGTTCAAAACAACTGTTTTGCTAAAACTTTCAAGTTAATCTAATCTAACTCAGCCAATCATGATTATCCAAACTAGATCCCTTCTACAGAGTACACAGGAGGGTAAACATAAGAGAAACAAGAAGACAAAATAGCTGACTCATTCACCATAGACAGAGTAGAGAGGTGAGGGGAGTCGGGAAGAGAAAAATGCATTCTAAGATCGATCACTGGCAAAGAGATATCCCAGGTTGAGCTATAAATTAAACACTACACTTACACTCAAGTAAAATTTGGTAATTTAGAATCAGTTACTTGAAGTCATTGAAGGAAATTTGCTTACCGTAAATCTTTTTGACAATTACATGGTTACTTAACCTGAAAAAGTAACTATTTTATGAAAAAAGATCCAGGACCTTTTGTTTCTTATCCCATACTCATTATACTAAATAATTGTCAGACCCTGAGTTAATAGTCTTCATGTAAGAAATAAGATTCAGATGTTTCAATTCACCTCCTTAACCACAGTGGTAGCAGGAGTGATATAATCCTATTTATGACACCACAATTAACTTTTTTAGAGATCATATCACAAACAGACCATCCTTCATTTTAAAAATAAATTTAACTTTCCATGTTAATTGTTTCTTTTAAAATAAAATTAAAAAACTCTATGAAGTTTTCCAATACACCTTTCCTTATGTAAGTATTTACTGGAAGCATATTTTAAAATATTTTTGCCTTAAATAAAAGCCTGCACTTCAGTGGAAGAAAAATAACTTTTAACACTTTTTGCTTGTAGCGTTTCCTCTGCATTTCCAAGGATGTGTTTCTGAAAACTCTATGTCAGAATTCTGATCCTCAATGAAGTGTAAGGCACCTCCAAACACACACACACCTACCTGATTTTAATCATACTGCCTCCTTGCTGTTGCTACTGCACATTTCCATCTCAGGACTTTAGTACTAGCTGGCAGGCTCCTTCCCTGGTTGACATCATAGCACCTTCTCTCACCTCCTTCAGATTACTGTCCAGATGTCATTTATCAATGAGGCCTCCAGTAATCAAGTATTTAAAATTGCAACCTCCCTTCCCCGTATTTTTTCCCATTATTCTGTTATCAACTGACACATGATTTACTAACATTATTTGTGATCTATAATCTCCCTACTGAAATGTAAGTTGCATGACAGCTCACTGTTTTATCTATCTTCAGTCTTACAGAGTAAATGCTTAATAAAAATGAACCTTTATGAACGAATAAAACAATGTATTTAAGATTTCAGGAAAAAGGCAAGACCAGGGAACCAAAGTCATGAAAGGTATTACAAGTATCTATTAAAGGCCACTAAAACAAACCAATGAAAACAGCTACAAGTCCAAAGAAAATCAATGACCTAGGTAATTGATATTGTACACTTAATATATTCATTTGTCATTACTTATAACTTTACAGAATTTCTCTATCATGCATTTCCAACAAGATTCTTAAAACTGCAGTAAAGAAAGAAAATTAACCTCACCTTGCTCTAAAGGCACACTAAAATGCAAAACACCTTTTTTCTGTTAATAGCTAACCCTAAATCTTATACTGGAGTAATCTGTAATTCAATCACTCTCAAAATTATCTTGAGTAAACTAAAAGATTTATAGGAATAAATCTGTACATGCTAGAATTTCACAAAAGAATAATCTCTACTTAGGGAAAGGTAACAGATTACTTCATAGTACTTCCTATGGCTTAACATCTATTATCTCACTCCACCCTCATAACAATTTTATGATATAAGCAGGTTTGGGAACAAAACAGCCATTCCCCACCAAAAAAAGCAAAATGACTTCCTACAGTTCTTTTGCCACATAGCCTTACATCCTAGAGTATGAATGATGCATTAAATAATAGGACTGAATACTCTGCTGGAAAACTGCAGGGACAAATTTTGCTGCTAGACTATAAAAGAATACATCATATTTTGAAAGCAAAGATGCATGTTCCTTTTTGTGGAAGAGGAATTACTATGTCCAGAAAGAACTGGTAAGTACCATTGCAATCAGTACAGTATGTACAAAGACTGATCTTGGTCCAAATCATAGGTTCTTCTAACTGGAATCTGACAAGGAGTTGTATAGCCAGTGATGGAAACAAGGTGAAGTTGCCCTAAGTAAGGCAGGTACAGGGCCAAGGATCATACTTACCTGTTGCAGTGCAAAGTACTGGAAAGAACATGGATTCTGGAGGGTGACATACTTGGACAGAAAGTCCAACTCTATTAAATACTGGCTTTGTTACTTTGGGCAAGTTACTTAATCTCTCTAAGCCTCACTTTCCTCATCTGCAATATGGAGATAATACCATTATCAAAGTAGTTACCCTGAAGGGCTATTGTGAGAACTAAATGAGACAATATGTATAAAATTGTCTGTAGGTACCTAGCATATTAACTATTAACTTTCTTCCTTTCTTAAATGATGCCAAGTAGCTCTCCCTATATTTTCTGGAATATAAGTAAGCTGGAAATTTTCTGAACAACCCTACTAAAGTGCCTGTCCCATTATCCAAAAACCACCCCTGGAATCTTTAACATTTAGTGTCAATTACAAGTATCAGATTATTATTCGATATTAGCTGCATGTCCAAAGAACTACCTTTCTCTACGTTAACAATTATAAATATTCCTGCCAAAACTTTGCCTGATCTGAGGTTATATAAACAGATTGTAATGATTAGAGATTTCAAATCCTATTACAACAAAATCCCACAAAAAATTCTTCTAAGTCCTTGTCAAATGACTTGTTAACTCAATTAGGCTCAGGAACTAAATATACAAATATATTATTTTTAGTAAATATACTCAGAAAAACTACTTCTACATAGTACAGTCAGTCCTCTATATCCATGGATTCCACAACCAAAAATTCAACTAACTATTAATAAAAAATATTTGGAAAAAATTGCATCTATACTGAACACACAAATACTTTTCAATTTTATTTTATTATAGAGACTTGGGGTACAAGTGAGGATTAACTTCATAATTAGGCAGCGTGCAGGTGAAGTTTGGGCTCCTAACTGGCCCTCACTCCAACTCTATTTAATTTAATGTGAAGTCCATGATTTTGTTCCTCTTTATAGCTATGTAGTACTCCATCATGTATATATTCCACATTTTCTTTATCCAGTCTGCTTTTGATGGACAGTAGGGTTGGTTCCATGTTTTTCCTATTGTGAATAGTGCAGCAATAAACGTGTTTGCAGGTGTCTTTTTTGTAGAACTATTTATGTTCCTCCAGGTATATTCCCCGGAGGGGGACTGCTGGATCATATGGAAGGTAAATTTTAGTTCTTTTAGGATACATGACACTGCTTTCCATAGAGGCTGAACTAACTTGCACTCCCACCAACAGTGTAGAAGCATTACCTTTTCTCCACACCCAAACCAGCACCTATTGTTTTTCGACTTATAAATAATAGCCATCCTTACTGTTGTTAGGTGGTATCTTACTGTAGTTTTGATGTGCATTTCTCTAATGATTGTTACAGCTGAACGATTTTGCATGTGTCTGTTGGCTGTATGTCATCTTTTAAGAAGTGTCTAGTTGGTCGGGCTTGGTGGCTCAGCCTGTAATCACAGCAGTTTGGGAGGCCGAGGTAAGAGGATCACCTGAGCCTGTGGGTTCAAGACCAGCCCAGGCAACTTGGCGAGACCTCGTCTCTACAATAAATCAAAAATTAGCCAGGCATGGTAGCGTGCGCCTGTAGTTCTGGCTACTTGGAAGGTTGAGGCAGAAGGATTGCGGGAGCCCAGCAGGTCAAGGCTACGGTGGCCATAAGTGTTAGCCACTGCCCTCCAGCCTGGGCAACAGAGTGAGACACTAACTCAAAAAAAAAAAAAAGAAGTGTCTAGTCATGCTCTTTGCCCACTTTTTATTGGGGTTGCCTGTTTTGCCCTTTCACTTCATTTAAGTTCCTTGTAGATCCCGGATGTTAGGCTTTTGTCAGCTGTGTAATTTGCAAATATTTTTTTCCCATTCTGTGGGTTGTCTTTCCACTCTATTGATGGTTTCTTTTGCTGTGCAAAAGCTTTTCAGTTTGATGAGGTCCCACTTGTCTTAGCTTTTATGGCATTCACTTTTGGGGATTTGGTTAAGAATGTACTCCAATGTACATCAGAGTGTTTCCTATGTTTTCTTCTAATATTCTTATAGTTTGAGGTTTTACATCTAGGTCTTTGATCCATTTAGAGTTGATTTTTGTATATAGTGATAGCTAGGGGTCCAGTTTCATTCTTCTGCAGGTGGCCAGCCAGTTTTCCCAGCACAATGTGCTAAATACGGTCTCCTTTCTCCAGTGGTTGTTACTGATGGCTTTGTCAAAGATGAGTTGGTGAGAAACTGAGTTTTTGCTTCCGGAATCTCTGTCCTGTTCCATTGGTCTATGTGCCTATTCTTGTATCAATACCAGGTGTTTTGATTACTATAGCCTTGTAGTAAAGTTTAAAATATGAAAGTGTGCTCAAGTATCATCCACCAAGATCAGGTGAGATTCATTCCTGGAGTGCAGGGCTGGTTCTACATTCACAAGACCATAAACATAATTCAGTACATTAACAGATGTAAAACCAAGAACCACACGATTACATCATTCGACACAGAAAACGCATTTTACAAAATCCAGCATCCCTTCTTGAAAAAAAACACTCGAGCATCTAGGCATTGAAGGAACATTTCTCAAAACAGTAAAAGCCATCTATGATAAACCCACAGTCAACATTTTGCTCAATAGGCAGAAATTAGAAGCACTCCCCCTGAAAATCGGAACAAGACAAGGATGCCCATTCTCACACCTCCTGTTCAACATAGTGTTGAAAGCCCTAGCCAGAGCAATCAGGCAAGGGAAAGAAATCAGGGATATCCAAATAGGACAAGAGGAAGTGAAGTTATCCCTCTTTGCAGATGATATGATTCTATATCTTGAAAATCCTTGGAAGTCTGTCAAAAATCTCCTTGTACTGATAATCGACTTTGGTAAAGTCTCGGGGCACAAAACCAACGTGCAAAAGACAGTTGTATTTCTATACACCAGCAACAAGCAGGCGGAGAATCAAATAAAAAACACAATTCCACTCACAATAGCCACAAATAAAATGAAATGCCTTGGAATCCACCTAACCAGAGAAGTGAAAGATCTTTACAAGAACCACAAAACGCTGCTTAAAGAAATCAAGGACAACACAAACAAATGGAAAAGCATTCCATGCTCATGGACTGGAAGAATCAATACTGTCAGGATATCTATTCTACTCAAGGCAACACCCATCAAATTACTAATAACATTTTACTCAGACCTGGAAATGACAGTACAGAAATTCATATGGAATCAAAAAAGAGCATGAATAGTCAAAACAATCCTCAGAAAAAGGATTTCCAAATTTAGGAATTGTTTTTCATGCTGAATCTACTTAGTCCACAAGGAAATAATTCGCCTTTATGTTTTGTGATTACAAAAGAACATATGTTCATTGTAAAAATTGAAACATTACAGAAATATTTAAGGTAGAAAATATAATTCCCGTATTTCTACCTGCTTCATTTCCTGGTAGTAACCAATAATAATTTGATATGTATCCCTACAGATTTTGTTTTCTAGGTGTATTAATTTAGACAAGAATTAATTTTTCACAAGAATTATGGTTTTGGGAAAAGTAAAGAGGGGAGCAGAAATGAAGAGAATACTTTTGCAAGACATGCTTGCTAATGCTAAAAATAGGCTTAAATTCAAAAAGCGAACTTCAAAACTGCATATATTGAATAATCCATATTTTGTTAAACACAGACTAAAAACAAATTTTTTTTTTTTTTTTTTTGACTTGGAGTCTCACTCTGTCACCCAGACTGGAGTGCAGTGGGCGCTCCCGGCCACCGCAGCCTCAACCTGCTGGGCTCCAGCGATCCTTCCACCTCAGCCTTCCAAGTAGCTGGAACTACAGGCGTGTGCTACCACACCCGGCTGATTTTTTGATTTATTATAGAGATGAGATCTCGCCAAGTTGCCCAGGCGGGTCTCGAACCCGCGGGCTCAGGCAATCCACTAACCTCAGCCTCCCAAAGCACGGGATTACAGGTTGAGCCACCGAGCCCGGCTTAAAAACAAATATTAAAAAAAAAACATTAACCATCAGGGAATTATAAATTAAAACCATAGCGATATCACTTTATACTCACTAAGATAGTTATATTTAAAAAAAAAATAAGTGTTGGCAAGATGTGAGAAATCAGAATCTTCATACACTACTGGTAGAAATGTAAAATATTAAAGCCTTTTGGAAAACAGCTTTGGCAATTCTGAAAAAATGTTAAACACAAGAGTTACTGTACAACCCAGCAATTCTACTACTACGTACAAAGCCAAGAGAAAGGAAGACATCCAAACAAAACTTGTACGTGAATGGCCATAGCAGCATTATCACCAATAGCTAAAAAGGTAGAAACCCAAATATTCCTCAAGTGATGTATGGATAAGTAAAAGTGGTATATCTAGACAATGGGATTATCAATAGGCAACAGAAAGAAACGAAGTACTGAACACATACTACAATATGGCTGAATCTTAAAAACATCATGCTAAGTGAAAGAAGCAAGTCATGAAAGACCACACGTTACTGAGACAGTGCAGGGACAGGACTCCTCACATACTTGAACCACCAGATTTTGCATCAACACTCCAGCTGGAGCCATCCTACACACTACAGCCTTGAAAAACCCATTGAGATAAACAATGTTTCACCATAAATCTTGCTTGGAAGGATAGCCCCTCTTACACATGCACACAGAGTCCAGGGTGTCCAACTTATCTGCCATTTTTTGTACATACCACCTATGAAACATGTATCTACACCATGCTTACATGGCTCAAACCCTCACTAATCATGCTAACATACATTTCCTTTGACATTACATCGTTTCCCTTATCTAATAAAAGGCCCTGGACAGCCCCCTTCAGGGAACCAGATGGAGATCTCTTCCTCCCAAGCTCCCTCCCTTGTACAAGCCCCCAATAAAGCCTTGTCTGGGAATCTGTTTGGCCTCCTGTCAATTTGTATTACATGAGAGCCTAAGAACCTGTGGTCAGTAACATTATGGATCCAATTATATGAAATGTTCAGATTAAGCAAATCTATAGAGACAGAAAGTGGAGTAATAGTTACTTAAGGTTCAGAAGATGAACTAAAATGGGAAATTATTGCTAATGCAGAGGTTTCTTCACGCAATGATGAAAATGCTCTAAAATTGATTATGGTGATGACAGTACAACTCTGCAGATACACTAAAAATCTTTAAATTGTATACTTTAGGTGAACTATATGATAAAATAACATTTGTCATCTCTGAATGGTGACTAGTAATTTTTATTTTATTATTTATACTTTTTTGTAATTTCCAAATTTTTGATAATGACTAAGAGTTGATGTTTTTTAGAGAAAGGGTGTCACTGTCACCCAGGCTGGGGTGCAGTGGTGCAATCATAGCTCACTATAACCTCAAACTCCTGGGCTCTGGCAATCCTCAGCCTCCCAAGTAGTTGGGACTACAGACAGACACACACTACCATGTATGACTAATTTTTTTATTTTTTGTATAGATGGGGTATTGTTATGTTGCCCAGGTTGGTCTCGAACGTCTGGCCTCAAGTGAACCTCCCACCTTGGCCTCCCAATGCACTCAGATTACAGATGTGAGCCACTGTGACTGGTCAAGAATATATATATTTTAAGTTTAGGGAAGAATTATTTTCCAAAGCACTCATGAGAATTAAAGCATTTGAAATGAAGTTGTCCGCAATACCCATTAAATTCCAGCAACATTCTTCTCAGACCTGGAAATGACAACACAGGAATTCATATGGAAACACAAATGACGATGAATCATCAAAACAATCCTCAACCAAAAAAAAAAAAAAAAAGCAGGAGGCATCACGCTCCCAGACTTTAAGCTTTATTATAAAGCTGCAATAATCAAAACAGCCCGGCATTGGTACAAGAACAGGCATATAGACCAATGGAACAGGATAGAGATTCCAGAAGCAAAACCTCAATTTCTCAACCAACTCATCTCTAACAGAGCCTCTACCAGCAACCACTGGGGAGAGAAGAACCTATTCCATAAAAGGTGTTGGGAAAACGGGCTGGCCACATGCAGAACATTAAAACAAAACCCCTACCTATGCTGGCCACATGCAGAAGATTAAAACAAAACCCCTACCTATTCCCATACACAAAAATCAACTCTAAATGGATCAAAAACCTAAACATAAAATCTCACACTATAATAACCTTAGAAAATGCAGGAGATATTCTTATGGAAATTGAAACTGGCAACCAATTCCTGATCAAAGCCCCAAGTGCCCAGGCCCTAAGAGATAAGAAAGACAAGTGGAGCCGGGCTCGGTGGCTCAGCCTGTAATCCCGTGCCTTTGGGAGGCTGAGGTGAGTGGATTGCCTGAGCCCGCAGGTTCGAGACCCGCCTGGGCAACTTGGGGAGACTTCATCTCCACAATAAATTAAAAAAACTTAGCCAGGTGTGGTAGCGCACACCTGTAGTTCCAGCTACTCGGAAGGCTGAGGCAGAAGGATCGCTGGAGCCCAGTAGGTCGAGGCTGCGGTGGCTGGGAGTGGCCACTGCCCTCCAGTCTGGGCGACAGAGTGAGACTCCAACTCAAAAAAAAAAAAAAAGAAAGAAAGACAAGTGGGACCTCATCAAACTGACAAGCTTCTTGCAAAGCCAAAGAAACCATTGAGAGAGCAGGGAGATAGCCCACAGACTCGGAAAAAATATTTGCCAGCTGTATATCTGACAAAGGCCTAACATCTAGGATCTACAAGGAGTTCAAACATGCCAAAAAGAAAAAAAGCAAACAGCTCCATTACAAAGTGGGCAAAAGATATGAATACACTTCTCAAAAGAAGACATATGAACAGCCAACAGATACATGAAAAAATGCTCAGCTTCACTAGCCATCAAAGAAATGCAAACTAAAACCACACTGAGATACCACCTAACTCCAGTCAGGATGGCCATCATCAATAACTCAAAAAACAACAGATGCTGGAGAGGATGCAGCAAAAAGGGAACACTTTTACACTGTTAATGGAAATGCAAACTAGTACAGCCTCAGTGGAAAACAATGTGATGATTCCTAAAAGAATGAAAAAGTGACCACCCATACAACCCTGCAATCCCCCTACCGGGAAAATACCAGAAGGAACTCAAATCACTCTATGAAAGATGTATCTGCACATGCATGTTTATTGTAGCATTATTCACAATAGCAAAAACATGAAACCAACTGTGCTGTCCATCAAAAGGGGACTGGATTAAAAAATGTGGTACATATACACAATGGAATATTATACAGTCATAAAGGACAAAATTATGAACTTCGGGGCAACTTGGCTGGACTTAGAGTCTATAATACTGAGTGATCTATCACAGAAACAAAGAACTGAGTATCACATGTTCTTACTCATAAGTGGACCATGAACAATTATTGTAATACTATAAGAAAAGGATTGGCAGCAGTGGGAAATTGTGGGGGTTGGGGGAAGGGCAGGATTGGCAGTAGTGGGAAACTCACACCTCATCAATAAGGGTACCTTCAGCCGGGCTCGGTGGCTCAGCCTGTAATCCCGCGCCTTGGGAGGCTGAGGTGAGTGGATTGCCTGAGCCCACGGGTTCGAGACCTGCCTGGGCAACTTGGCGAGACCTCATCTCTACAATAAATCAAAAAATCAGCCGGGCGTGGTAGCACACGCCTGTAGTTCCAGCTACTTGGAAGGCTGAGGCGGAAGGATCGCCGGAGCCCAGCAGGTCGAGGCTGCGGTGGCCGGGAGCGGCCACTGCACTCCAGTCTGGACAACAGAGTGAGACTCCGACTCAAAAAAAAAAAAAGTAAGGGTACCTTCATAATGAACATTTGTATGCCTGAATTGTACCCCACATCTTTAAAATAAAAAAAAAAGAAATGACATAATTTATATTCATTTAGTTATTCATTAAATACCTGCTATGTGCTCCAGAACTTGTCCCAGCAAGAGAAGTTTTAACTCCAAATCAATCAGTTACATCAGTGTAACATAGACAAGACTTTCTTGTTAACTTCAGAAGATAAATGATGCATCATACCACCATTGACTCCTCTGCCTTATTTTCACACCAAAGGTTATATTCTGTTTTATATCAAGAAGTAACAAGCAATTCTCTCTTGCTTGAGGCATATGCTCAAGCAATAGGTTATTTCAATGACATTTAGACAATGCCTATCAGCTAAAAATTAAAGGCTCGATCAGAATCTCCAGAGACAGTGATGTAAAATAAAGTTTTCAGGGAAGTAGCCTTATCCAAATTCTTGATCAGAAAAGCAAAACAAGGCATTAATATTTTAAAAAACTTAACTGGCTATACTGATGTGCAGCTAGTGTTAATAATCATTACATTAAGTTACACTCCTCCAGAGGAAACAAGGGCATGAAAAATCTGTTCTAGCTGGGCTTGGTGGCTCAGCCTATAATCCCGCGCTCTGGGAGGCTGAGGTGAGTGGATTGCCTGAGCCCACGGGTTCGAGACCCACCTGGGCAATTTGGCGAGACCTCATCTCTACAATAAATAATAATAAAAAAAAATTAGCTGGGTGTGGCAGCGCACGCCTAAAGTTTCAGCCACTTGGAAGGCTGAGGCGGAAGGATCGCTGGAGCCCAGCGGGTCGAGGCTGCAATGGCCAGGAGCGGCCACTGCACTCCAGTCTGGGTGACAGTGAGACTCCAACACAACAAAAAAAAAAAAAAAGAAAGAAAGAAAAATCTGTTCTATACTTAAAAAAATATCTTTAGAGGGCAACCTCCTCGGGTCCCCTCCCACTGCAGGAGCTTTTCTGTCCTCTCATAAATCCTGTTTTCTAAAATAAAATAAAATAAAATAAAATAAAATAAAGTCTTTAGAAACAATGTAACAAACATACAAAAGGAAGAAAAAGCAAGAGTCAGGAGACCACATACAATAGCCACACTCCAAAAGATTTGGGTTTGAACAAAGAAATGAGAAAGCAAAATGAAGAGAGGACTAGAGTTAAGATCTAACATATCAAGCAGAATCTACAAGATGTAAAGACCAAATGGTTGTGATGAAGGAGAAACAGAAGGCAAAAATCATTCCAACGTCTCTAGTTTTAATAACCAGATGGTTAGTGATGTCATTAACCAATAAATGAAAGGCAAAAAGGGAAGCTGGCTTGAATATCAAAAAGAATTAAAGCAAGGTGCAGTGGCTCATGCCTGTAATCCCAGCACTTTGCGAGGCCAAGGCAAGAGGATTGCTTGAGCCCAGTTATTTGAGACCTCAGCCTTCCAAGCAGCTGGAACTACAGGCACGTGCTATCACACCCAGCTAATATTTTCATTTATTGTAGAGACGAGGTCTTGCCAAGTTGCCCAGGCTGGTCTTAGGCAATCCTCTCACCTTGACCTCCCAAAGTGCTGGAATTATAGGAGTGACCCAATGTGCCAGACAAAAGCAATTTTTAAAAAAGTTACATTTATGAGCCGAGCTCAGTGGCTCAGCCTGTAATCTCGCACCTTTGGGAGGCTGAGGTGAGTGGATTGCCTGAGCCCACGGGTTCGAGACCCGCCTGGGCAACTTGGGGAGACTTCATCTCTACAATAAATCAAAAAATTAGCCAGGCATGGTAGCGCGCATCTGTAGTTCCAGCTACTTGGAAGGCTGAGGCGGAAGGATTGCTGGAGCCCAGCAGATCGAGACTGCAGTGGCCGGGAGCGGCCACTGTACTCCAGTCTGGGCAACAGAGTGAGACTCCAACTCAAAAAAAAAAAGTTACATTTATGGCTACCTTACTCTAATCAGTGGCAGGTCCAGAATTTCCAGATAGATGGAATTAGAGGAGTAATCTGCTTGGAAGGAGGGCTTGAAGACGCTTTTGCATAGTACTCCATATTTGGTTAGAAAATACTAATTGATCATATCAAAAAACTGAGGAAGGGGGTTTGTGAGAAAGATTTCCCTCCCCTCTGGCACCACCATAGCTATGTTTTAGGCACTGTACCAAATATGTTGTCTTCATCCTCATAATAAGTCTATTAAGTAGATGAGAAAACTGAGGCTAGACTTGCTAGAATGGAATGGCAACTTGCTCAGAATCACAAATCTCCTAAGGAGTACATTAACTCTCACCTATCTGCTCTCTATGGCTCTTTATACCTACCTAATGTTTCTCATTATTCAACTTGATATGGTGTATATTTATGTGCCTTTCTCTTACTGTACTTCTCACAGTACACTGGATTATAGTTAGCTTCTCAATGGTGTCATTCACTTCTATAACCCTACAGCCAAGAACTAGTAAGTATTTTGTTGAATTAAGCATGTAAAATAATCGGGGTGAGGATAGCATCAAGAAGAAAGAGTTTCAAGAAATGGGTAGTCAGTAGGGTCAAATGGCATCAAGAGAGCCACCGACATATCTTAAATCATCATTGGCACTGAACTGATATTTCTTATTCGTTTACTACATGCAGGATACTGTGTTAAGCACTACAAACACACAGGAAAATAAAATCTGGTACGCGTCAAAAGGTTTTCGAGTGAACGGCCTCACGTTAATTCTTGCTCAGGAAAACAAAACAGAGTCAGGCCTGCAACTGCCTACATCTTATTTGGCTCAGGTAAGTTCGAAGACAACTTAAAAGGGTCACGGCGCATATTTTTAAATAAAACTTCTCAGGGAGGACATGAGATTAAAAAGGACCAGAGCACCTCAGTCTCGGCGACGACAGCCGGTGGCCAGGGCAGCAGATTCCCTCCGGAGTCTCTCACCCCTAAGCAGGGCTGGGGCTGCCCCTAACTGCCTCAACTGCCCTTCGCAGGCTGAGGCGGGAAAAACCAGACACTCACCGCAAAAGGCACCGCTAACGCCGTGGCCCCAAGGGGCCGGGGATTCCTTGGCGAGGCCCCACGCCGTGGAAGGAAACCTGAGAAAGCTGGGGGCAGACAGACACGTACGACCCCACAACCCAACTTCCCGAAATGTATAAAGAAGGGTCCCAGTGCCCAGCACCACGACGCCAACTCCCACCAGCTGGAAGACCGAAGACTGCCACCGAACCTTCCGCCCAACGAGGAAACGTCACCACTCAGCGTAGTCCCGCCTTTCAAGAGGATGCACTTCCGCTTCCGGGGCACACCGCGGCGTCCGGTTATTTGCCTCCTCTGGCTCGGGGCTTGAGTTTTGTACCGCTCAGGACCTGTGGCAGCAAAGTTAGCGGTACACCAGAGCCTGTCTAGAGATGTGATCTCGAGAAAAACCAGGCCTCGAGGAGCCACCTTAAGAAAAACTGACAAGACTGAGCATTACTAGCTAAGACATAGGGGTGGGATTGAAGGTGGGGATTCCCGGGCGCACGTGAGAACTCCGTAAGGGGGCGGGGCTTAGGATTCGTTGCCTAGAGAGGCGTGGTCCACGGAGGATGGGGTCTGTTGTCAAGTTCGGCCCCTGCTGCGCGTGCGCAGTGCAAACCAGCTCCTGCGGCGCTAGCTACGGTAACATGGAATTTCCGTCCGCGAGGCGAGCTGTTCTGCAGCTGCTCCGTACTGTGGCTCCGGCCGACCTCCCGGCGCTGCTGCAGTGGATGCGAACTACCCGTAAGCGACCAGAACCAGAGGCAGGCGGTGGGGGCGAGGATTTGTTGTGGGCGCTGACCTTGGGGACTTAGGCGAGTTGAAGCCAAAAGCCTGTCTCTGCTCTCCTTTGGGTTAAGTTGACCGGGTCACACCTCAGACCTTGAGTTCTTAGAGCACCACTTGGGATTGGGTGCAGCAAGACCTGGCTCTAGGTGGCTATGATTTTGCTGCAGACTTCGGAGAGGCCTGTACGAGCCTCCTTGTGGCTAACCCCTTTTCTAAAAGAAAAAAGGGGGTGGCCTTTAGCCTCCTTCCCGTTACGCCCACAAACTTGTGAGGAACGACAGAATACTTCCTGAAAAAGCCCTTTACAAGAGAGGTTTTATTTAGGCTGTAGAATTGGAAACTTTTACCCTGCAGGTATTATCACCAGTATCACCTGCATATATTGTCTTGGTTGTAAAATGGACCATTTAAATAGCAGTGTTTCGGGGAGAAAAGGGTTGGCAAAGACTGATTTTAAGCTGTTAATATAATGAATAGCAATAATAAAAAGCAAAAGTTAGAATTGAAGATGTGTAATTAGATGAGTTATTGAAAAATTGGATAAATCTATTCTGGCAAAATGAAGCCTGGTGAAAGCTCAAGAAAATAGGATATTCCTTGTTTGATAATTATACTATACTCTGCTTCCATATCTCTAAATGTTGATTCCCATGGTTATTTTCATCCATACTCATAACTTGAAATGTCCTTGTT
Source organism: Cephalopachus bancanus (assembly GCA_027257055.1). Classification (NCBI taxonomy): domain Eukaryota; kingdom Metazoa; phylum Chordata; class Mammalia; order Primates; family Tarsiidae; genus Cephalopachus; species Cephalopachus bancanus. Next base: position 283,792 of record JAPVLO010000083.1, on the reverse strand, counting down.
TGCCGATGGCTCCAAATTTTAGATTTTTAACTTTTACCTCTTTTTAAAGCTCTCTTTGTGATGTTACAGTCAATCAGTAGGTATTATAATTACTATTACTATACATTTAAGTGGTCATTTTAGATAAGATGCCAAACTAAAATTAAAATTCAGGCTGAGTGCAGTGGCTGACGCCTGTAATCGCCAGCATTGTGGGAGGCCTAGATTGGAAAATTGCTTGAAGCCAGGAGTTTGAGACTAGCCTGGGAAACATAGCCAGACCCTGTCTCTACAAACATAAAAATTAGGAAATTAGCTAGGCGTGTTGGTAGGCACCTGTAATCCCAGCCACTCAGGAGGGTGGGGTGGCAAGCTGAGCCCAGAAATTTGAGACTGCAGTGGGATCATACCTCTGCTCACCAGCCTGACAGGGCACAGACCAAGGCCCTGTCTCAATCAATAAAATCAGCTTTAACATGTGCTGGTGAGGTTTATCCTGAAAAGCATTAAAAAACCAGCATCATGTTTATCACACGTACAAGATTATTTCAAGCTAAGCATTTTCAAAGTGTGTTGTGACTCTGTCACTTCATTTAAACCCTATATTGTCTATCTAATTCATCATATCTCTTTGTTAATAAAACTGCACCAGTTTCCTTCTTTATTTTTTTCTATAATCCTCAGTATAAGGTCATTTAGTCCAAAAACATTGAGTGCCTACAAAAAAGTCACATATTGCCTAGCTCTCTGGCAATTTCACAATTACTAAAACATCCTTCCCCTCAATATTTGTCTTGTAGAGCCATTTGTAATGTAATCTAAATCGCAAATTTGAGAGACATCAATTGAGACTCCATTTTTCAAAATTAGGAAGACTTGAAAGACTGTTTTGGAAGATAATTTTGTAAATGAGCCAATGCTGCTGGCTAAAGAATATATGTATACTTTTTTTGTTTGTTTTTTTTTGTTTTTTTTTTTTTTTTTTTTTTTTTTTGAGTTGGAGTCTCACTCTGTCCCCCAGACTGGAGTGCAGTGGCCGCTCCCGGCCACCGCAGCCTCACCTGCTGGGCTCTGGCGATCCTTCCGCCTCAGCCTTCCGAGTAGCCGAAATTACAGGCATGCGCTACCACGCCCGGCTGATTTTTTGATTTATTGTAGAGATGAGGTCTCGCTGCCCAGGCGGGTCTCGAACCCGCAGGCTCAGGCAATTCACTCACCTCAGCCTCCCAAAGGCACTGGATTACAGGCTGAGCCACCGAGCCCGGCCTTGTTTACTTTTTTTTAAACATACTTTCTGTGTCCTTCTTCAGCAGACCCTGTAGTCAGGAATCTCAATTAATTTGTTAAACAATTTAGAAAACAACTTGAGTTTCTGAAGAATGTTCTTTAACGTGAATATTTTTTAAAATGATTCACTTGGCCGGGCTTGGTGGCTCAGCCTGTAATCCCACGCTTTGGGAGGCTGAAGTGAGTGAATTACCTGAGCCCACGGGTTCGAGACCCGCCTGGGCAACTTGGCGAGATCTCATCTCCACAATAAATCAAAAAATTAGCCGGGTGTGGCAGTGCACACCTGTAGTTCCAGCGACTTGGAAGGCTGAGGTGGAAGGATCATCGGAGCCCAGCTAGTCGAGGCTGCGGTAGCCGGGAGCGGCCACTGCACTCCAGTCTGGGCGACTGAGTGAGACTCCAACTCAAAAAAATAAAATAAAATAAAATGAGTCACTTAGCTTGAAATGAAAGATGCATTTTTTTTTTTGGTCCTAAAAAGGCAATGTGGGCCAGTCTCTGTGGTTCGCCTGTAATCCCAGCACTTTGGGAGTTCGAGGCAGGTGGATTGCTTGAGTCCACAGGTTCGAGACCAGCCCAGGAACTTGGTGAGACCTTTCTCCACAATAAATTAAAAAATTAGCCGTGAGTGGTAGCATGCACCTGCAGTTTTGGTTACTTGGAAGGCTAAGGTGGAAAGATCGCCTGAGCACAGCAAGAGTGGCTGTCAGTGTGCCACTGCTCTTCAGCTTGGGCAACGTAGTGAGACTCCAACTCAAAAAAAAAAAGTGTGTTAGTATACCTTTTTTAAGCCAGGGTCAGTGGCTCAGCCTATAATCCGGCGCTTTGGGAGGCTGAGGTGAGTGAATTGCCTGAGCCCGTGGGTTGGAGACCTGCCTGGGCAACTTGGCAAGACCTCATCTCTACAATAAATCAACAATTAGCTGGGCGTGGTAGCGCGCGCCTGTAGTTGCAGCTACTTGGAAGGCTGAGGCGGAAGGATTGCCAGATACCAGCAGGTCAAGGTTGCGGTGGCCGAGAGCGGCCACTGCACTCCAGTCTGGGCGACAGAGTGAGACTTCAACTCAAAAAAAAAAAAAAAAGTATACCTTTTTTATTGTTGTGAAATATACATAACATTTACTGTTTTAACTATTTTTTTAGTGTACAGTTCAGTGACATTAGATACGTTACATTGTAATAATCACCACCATTCATCTTCAGTACTTGTTCATCTTTCCCAAAGGGTTTCCTAAAACCCTTAGTGTACCTCTTTTTAATGAAGTGGTCTAAGTACAACACAAAAGATTCTTCCAACCAACCATTTTTCAATTTCCTTATTAGATTTCCCTTTTCCAGGAAAAAATAATTTTTTTTTTTTACTTTCAAATTTTTTATTTTAAAGATGTAAGGTACAGTTCAGGGTTAGGTATATGCATGTTCATTAGGTAGGTAGCCTTGTTGATGAGGTGTGCCCCCCTCCCCTGACAATTCCCTTCAACTGCCAATCCCACCCCCACTCCCCTGGCAGTTTCACACTACTCCCAGTCCCTTTCTTATAGTATTATGATAATTGTTCAAGGTCCGCTTATGAGTGAGAACATATGGTACTCTGTTCTTTATTTCTGTGATAGATCACTGAGTGTGATTGACTCTAAATCCATCCAGGTTGCTGCGAAGTCCATATGTTTGTCCTTCTTTATGGTTGCATAATACTCCATTGTATATATGTACCACTTTTTTTTATCTTGTCTAGTTTCAATGGGCAGCACAAAAACACATTTTTTAAAAATCTCTAGCATTGTTATTTAAGTAATATCTTACACGTATGACATATGTTTAGACCTTTAATAATTATAACTCTTGAATTTTTATACCATCTAATGGAATAGAGACAATAATAGATGTTGAATATGACTTTGGTTTTGACTTTGATATTTATCAAAACTAGAAAACATCTAAATTGGCAGCAGGTAAAAATCACAGTAATTTTTTTTTTTTTTTTACCCAGAGTCTCACTCTGTTGCCCAGGCTAAAGTATAGTAGCATGCTCCTCGGCCACCGCAGCCTTGACTTGCTGGGCTCAACGATCCTTCTGCCTCAGCCTTCCAAGTAGCTGGATCTACAGGTGTGTGCCACCACACCTGGCTAATTTTTCGACTTATTACAGAAACGAGTTGCCCAGGCTGGTCTCGAACCCCTGGGCTCAGGCACTCCTCTCGCCTCGGCCTCCCAAAGTGCTGGGATTACAAGCATGAGCCACTGTGCCTGGCTAGTAATTTTAAATATACAAAAGGAAAAATCAAATTCTTGGTCTCTGAAGGGGTAGTGGGATCCCTATCACACCAAGACTTGAGTCACTTAGAATCATGTTGGTGGAACCAGAAGCTTGGACCAGGGCAGAGGCAAGCACCTGACAGTGTCTAATAAAAGCTAAAGATATAGAAGAAATAAAGGTAGGAGCCTACATTTTCTCTTGGTAAAGCTTAAGCCAAAAGTCTAGGAAACAGTAAGCACTAAAATAGAAACCATGAAACAAGTCTGAGGGGCAAAGAGAATCTCCTCTCCCCCTGCCCAAAGAAGATAAACATTTAAAATACAGCACTATCTCAGCTCATTGATTCTGATCCTGTGGCAGAGCATCAGTTCCCTTCTACTTCCTGATGTATATTAAATGGGCTCTCAGTCTAGGTTTGACTGATTGCAGTCATAAGTGAAGAAAGCTAAGAGCCAGAATTGGAAGTTGGAGGGTCCCTGATGGGCATATAAAAAATGTATCAGAGCCGGGCTCAGTGGCTCAGCCTGTAATCCCGCACCTTGGGAGGCTGAGGTGAGTGGATTGCCTGAGCCTGCGGGTTCAAGACCCGCCTGGGCAACTTGGCGAGACCTCATCTCTACAATAAATCAAAAAATTAACCGGGCGTGGTAGTGTGCGCCTGTAGTTCCAGCTACTCGGAAGGCTGAGGCGGAAGGATCGCCGGAGTCCAGCAGGTCGAGGCTGCGGTGGCCGAGAGCAGCCACTGCACTCCAGTCTGGGCGACAGAGTGAGACTCCAACTTGAAAAAAATTTAAAAATTAAAAAAAATTAAAAATGTATCAGAACAGCAATATCTAGTAACAAATTTTTTTCTGAAGCCTCTCCATTTTTCCTGGATATGAAAATATAATTGAGGGAGTCAAACAATTAGCCCATAAAAGTTTCTGTTAAAGATCAAGTTACAAGGGATAGAAAATTAGAAAATTAACAAAATCAAGAAAATATTTAAATGCTTAGAGAAAACAACAGTAAGTGACTAGAAACCTGCAGAGGCTTCTCTGTATCCTTTATTTTATGTACATCTTCACTAAGTGGAAGTTGCTGAACAGCAGCTACAGAGCTGTTAGAAGTTCTTTGAAATTCCCTCCAATCTAGAAACGAGTCTTAGGATCTAGTTATATTTGTCAGACAGCATATTGCTCCAATTCTATATTGTGTTAGTATTGAAGTACATGTGACTTAAATACTTTATTATCTTGAAACCAGTCCAGCCAGCTGGGAAAATAAAAGAAAAAAAATATTGAGACGTATGAATTTGAGAGTTATGAAGTATATGAGGTAATACTAAAAATAGGTTGTTTTTTCAAAAACAAAAAAGATGTACTGAGCAAACGGGTACTCTTAAAATTTTTCTGTCAAAGAAGTAAATAACAATTTTTCTTTTTTTGTGTGTTTTTTTGTTTTGTTTGTTTGTTTTTTGAGTTGGAGTCTCACTCTGTCGCCCAGACTGGAGTGCAGTGGCCGCTCCCGGCCACCGCAGCCTCGACCTGCTGGGCTCCGGCGAGCCTTCCACCTCAGCCTTCTGAGTATCCAAAATTACAGGCGCGCACTACCACGCCCAGCTAATTTTTTTTTTTTTTTTTTTTTAATTGTAGAGATGAGGTCTCGCCTGCCTAGGCGAGTTTCGAACCCGCGATCTCAGGAATCCACTCACCTCGGCCTCCCAAAGGCACAGGATTACAGGCTGAGCCACTGAGCCCAGCTAATTCACTATATTAATTAAAACAGATATATAGTGACACATCACTTAACAAGAGGGACATATTCTGAGAAATGCATTGTTAGGACATTTCATCTTTGTACTAACCTCACAGAGTATACAATATGAAGGGGGACCCCCCAAAAAACTATTGATAAAGAAATTGTGTGTTTATTCTTACATGTTTAAACTTGTCACCTTCAAAGTACTCGCCATTTGCTGCAATACACTTATCAAGATACTTTTTCCACTGCTCAAAACAGTTTGTAAACTTGTCAATTTTGACGTCTTTTAGTGCTTCTGCTGTTTTTTGTTTCACCTCTTCCGCATCAGCAAAATATTTCCCTTTGAGGACCTTTTTCATCCAAGGAAACACAAAAAAAAGGTTGCTCAGGGCAAGATCAGTGAATAGGGAGGGCAGGGCACAGGGTCATGTCATTTTTGGTCAAAAGCTGCTGAACACTCAGTGTGTTGTGGGCAGGTGCGTTGTCATGGTGGAAGAACCAGTCACCTGTTTGCTACAACTCAGGTCACTTTTTCTGCAAATCATGACATAAGCTTCTCAAAACTTCAAGATAAAAACTTTGGTTGACCATTTGATCTGGAGGAACAAATTCTGAGTACTACAAGGGACCCACCCTCCAAAAAGGTAATTCTGGGTTTTTTGGGGGTCCCTCCTCGTACTTACACAAACCCAGATGGTGTAGCTTACTACACACCTAGGCTATATGGTATAACCTGTTTAGCCTAGGCTAGAAACCTGTACAGCATGTTACTCAATGCTGTAGGCAATTATAACACAATGTTGAGTATGTATCTAAACCTAGAAAAGGTACAGTAAAAATACGGCATTATAATCTTGCAAGACCACCAAGATATGTCATGGTTGATGAAAACATTGTTATGCGGTACATGACTATTTATTTTCTTTCTTTTCTTTTTTTGAGTTGGAGTCTCACTCTGTCTCCCAGCCTGGAGTGCAGCGGCACGCTCATGGCCACTGCAGCCTTGACCTGCTGGGCTCAGGTGATCCTTCAGCCTCAGCCTTCCAAGTAGCTGGAACTACTGGTGCATGCCACCATGCCTGGATAATTTTTTAAATTTATTGTAGAGACGAGGTCTCGCCAAGTTGCCCGGGCTGGTCTCGAATGCCTGGGTTCTGGCAATTCTCTTGCCTCAGCCTCCCAAAGTCCTGAGATTACAGGCTTGAGCCACCATGCCCGGCAATGACTGTATTTCAAAAAAAATTTTTTTTTTTTTTTTTGAGGTGGAGTCTCACTGTGTCACCCAGACTGGAGTACAGTGGCCGCTCCGGGCCACCGCAGCCTCGAACTGCTGGGCTCCAGCGATCCTTCGGCCTCAACCTTCCAAGTAGCTGGGACTACAGGCGTGTACGACCATGCCCGGCTAATTTTTGATTTCTTGTAGAGATGAGGTCTCACCGATTTGCCCAGGCGGGTTTCGAACCCTCAGGCAATCCACTCATTTCAGCCTCCCAAAGGCACGGGATTACAGGCTGAGCCACCACGCCTGGCTAAAAAAATATTTTTTTGAGTTTGGGTCTCATTCTGTCACCCAGACTGGAGTGCAGTGGCTCCATCATGGCTCACAACAGCCTCAAAGTCCTGGGTTCAAGCAATCTTCCTGCCTCAACCACCCAGGTAGCTAGGACTACAGGGACCATACCAGGCTAATTTTTTTATTTTTGTAGAGATGAGGTTTCTTTATGTTGCCCAAGCTGTCAAAAAAATTATTTAAGTAGATTTTAAATGTTCTCATCACAAAGAAATTATAATTAAAAAATGTTTAAGTATATATGGCAAGTACTAAAAATTTTAAAAATATTTTAATTAATTATTTAAAGTAATGGGATGAAGCCGGGCACGGTGGCTCATACCTGTAATTTCAACATTTTGGGAGGTGGAGGAGAAGATTGCCTGAGTCCAAGCGTTTGAGACCAGCCTGGGCAAAGTGGCGAGACTGCATCTCTACAATAAATCAAAAAATTAGTCAGGTGTGGTGGTATGCGCCTCTGGTTGCAGTTACTTGGAAGGCTGAAATGAAAGGATCACCTGAGCCCAGCAGGTTGCAGTTGCGGTGGCCATGAGCATGTCCCTGGACTCCAGCCTGGGCAACAGAATAAGACTCCTACTTAAAAATAAAAGATGGAAAGAAATGGGATTGTTAAACCGGGCTGGGTGGCTCAGCCTGTAATCCCGTGCCTTGGGAGGCTGAGGTGAGTGGCTTGCCTGAGCCTGCAGGTTTGAGACCCGCCTGGGCAACTTGGTAAGACCTCATCTCTACAATAAATCAAAAATTAGCCGGGCGTGGTAGCGTGCGCCTGTAGTTCCAGCTACTTGGAAGGCCGAGGCGGAAGGATCGCCGGATCCCAGCAGGTCGAGGCTGCGGTGGCCGGGAGCGGCCACTGCACTCCAGTCTGGGCAACAGAGTGAGACTCCAAATCAAAAAACAAAAAGAAATGGAATGGTTAGACTGGTGAAATGAAATGGAGGACCTTTAAAGTCTAGAGACTTGATATTCTGAAAAATAGAAAACCATTCAAAAGCTGTAAGGAGACAGTAATATGAATGTAAGATTTAAGCAAGATTAAAGTAGCTGAGCAAGATATTTTATATAGTGGTGAGAAGCTGATATCAAGGAACTGGTTTTGAGTGTGTAATGATATTCCAAGTGTGAAGACTATGGGCGGTGAGGTAATTGAAGTGAGAATGAAGAAAAAATAGTATTAAAAAGAAAAAGTGTTAGTACTTAATACCTGACTAAATATAAAAAGTGAGGTTTGATTCATAGGGTGTCAACTTTGTTGACTTTTCTTTCCCCCGTATTTAATTAAGTAGGAAATTTTTAAAGATTTAGTTTTGCCCTTTAGAGAAGCTCTTCTTTCTCCACCTCCTTCCCACCTACATGTGTAATTTGAGAAAACTGTCCTTAGGAAGCTGATTAACACCTTCCTTTAATCTTTTTCCAAGGAACATAGTGTTACCACATATTCCAAAATAACTATTATACATGTTAAGAGATGTTTTGCCTGACTAGTAAGTGAACAAATGCAAATTAAAACAACCAAGTTTGTTTTTTGTGTGTGGGCTCTCTGTCCATGGGTTCCACGTTTGTGGGATGACTCAACTCAGGATCTAAAATATTCAGGAAAAAAACCAATAATACAACAAAAAATAATACAAATTTCAAAAACTATACAGTATAACAATTGTTTACATGGCATTTACATTGTATTAGTTATCCCACAGGTGATCTAGAGATGATATAAAGTGTACAGGAGGATGGGTGTATGTAGGTTATATATAAATACTATGCCATTTTACATAAGAATTTTGAGCATCTATGGATTTTGGTATCCATGGAGGTCTTAGAACCCATCCCTCACAGATGCTGAGGGACAACTATAACGTTAAAGTGAATTCCAGTTTTATACACTTGAGTAATATCCCATCATATCATGCCTTTCTGATCTGTTTTTATTACCATTAGGGCAAAAAGAAGTCTTGCTGTTCTTTTTAGAAGTTAATTGCCAGCCGGGCATGGTGGCTCAGCCTGTAATCCCGCGCCTTTGGGAGGCTGAGGTGAGTGGGAGGCCTGAGCCCGCGAGTTCGAGACCCGCCTGGGCAGCGAGACCTCATCTCTACAATAAATTAAAAAATCAGCCGGGCGTGGTAGCGGCGTGCCTGTAATTCCGGCTACTTGGAAGGCTGAGGCGGAAGGATCGCCGGAGCCCAGAGGTCGAGGCTGCGGTGGCCAGGAGCGGCCGCTGCACTCCAGTCTGGGCGACAGAGTGAGACTCCAACTCAAAAAAAAAAAAAGAAGTTAATTGCCCACCACTACAGATAATAAAACTAATTTTCGCCTTCTTGGGCTAAAAATGACCCCCTTAAAGTCTGAACATACCCATTCACAATTATGAATCAATGACATTTGAATAAGACACCTGAACAGAATAAAAACATTTAGGAAAATATGTCTGTAGATGAGTTTTTATATTTTACCAAGGTGACTAAGTTGGATATGTTTTCTTTTGGATTCATGAAATAGACAACATTTTTAAAATGGAGTTCTGGAAAATAAATTCTTTAAACTTTAACCTCATTTAACCTCTAACGGGAATTAACATTTACTGAATGCTTGTGGTGGCTGATAACTGTTCTAAGGCAATACCCTAAACATATACTATATGCTGAGTGTGGTGGCTCATGCCTGTAATCCCAGCACTTTGGGAGGCAGAGGCAAGAGGATTGCCTGAGTCCAGGAGTTTGAGACCAGACTGGGCAACTTGGTGAGAACTTGTCTCTTCCATAAATCAAAAAATTAGCTGGGTGTGGTGGTGCGTGCCTGAAGTTTCAGCTACTTGGAAGGCTGAGGTAGAAGGACTGCTGTAATCCCAGCACTTTGGGAGGCCGAGGCAAGTGGACTGCCTGAAGGAAGGCTGAGGTGGAAGGACTGCTATAATCCCAGCACTTTGGTAGGCCGAGGCGCATGGATTGCCTGTGCCTCCATCTCTATAATAAATAAAAAAAAATTAGCCGAGCTTGGTGGTACATGCTTGTAGTTCTTGGAAGGCACATGCCGGTAGCTACTTGGAAGGCTGAGGTGGAAGGATTGCCTGGGCTGCGGTGACCCTGAGTGTGCCACTGCACTCCAGCCTGGGCGACAGAGTGAGACTCTGACTCAAAAAAAAAAAAAAAAAAAGACCCTGATTCAAAAAAAAAATTCTAGCCGGGCTTGGTGGCTCAGACTGTAATCCCGTGCCTTTGGGAGGCTAAGGTGAGTGGATTGCCTGAGCCCGCGGGTTCGAGACCCACCTGGGCAGCGAGACCTCATCTCTACAATAAATAAAAAATCAGCTGGGCGTGGTAGCGCATGCCTGTAGTTCCAGCTACTTGGAAGGCTGAGGTGGAAGGATCGCCAGAGCCCAGCAGGTCGAGGCTGCGGTGGCTGGGAGCGGTTACTTGCACTCCAGTCTGAGCGACAGAGTGAGACTCCAACTCAAAAAAAAAAAAAAATTCTTCTTAGAAAAATATATGTGTTTATGTATACACCCAAGCATACAACTTTAGGCCCTTTTGTTGACCATATAAAGCCCATGTTCAGATCCTCTTAACTAGGGTCAAGGTAAAGAATCTCTGCCATAACTGGAGAAATCTCTTTTTACTCCTGAATATGTTTGAATCAGAGTTTGTTCTCTAGGGTAAGGGGTGACAGTGCTCATTTTTACCTGGTACTGAGGTAAAACAAATGCAGTCTTCATTTATTAATCCCTTTTTTTGATAACGGAGTAATTTAATATGCAGTTTCATAGTATCTCTCATCTTGACTGACAATGCTCACATTAATGGGAGGACTGACACCAAAATAAACACAGGGGCCAGCTGGAAATCCATTGTGATTGTTCAGATTTTGCAAGCATTCCCATCCTTCATTCCTCCACCTCCCTAGATCTTTACATGATTATTTAAGACATTTGGACCTCCACTGTCACCACTCCCCCTTGTAACTCTTGTCAGTAATCCAGAAACAGTAGCTGTTGATTGGAGCCCCAGAATGCTACAAAATGAAAGATGAAAATAAGCCAAGTAAACATGGATTAGAGAACAAGATTGCCAAGCCGTGCTGAGTTCCAGGGCTGCATTAAAGGGGCTATTGAGCAAGTCCAGAAGATAGCAACCAGATGGCAAAGGATATGGCAACCACATCATAGGGTCAGGGCTAGGGAGAAGAAAAGACTCGGGTAGTGATAACAGAACTTCCCTAGCCTTCTTTATGCTTTAGAGAACTGTATGGCATAGTAACTCAGTTCGGACCTAGACGTGCATTCAAATCCCAACTCTACCACTTTTTGGCCTTCTGGCCCCAGACTCTTTTGGTTTAAAACAGATGATAAGAGTACCACCTCTAAGGTTCTTAGGAGTTAATGACAGTGTTTGGAAAGTATTGTATAGAGTAGTCTAACATGCCTTAAGTCCTCATTCAGTAAGAGTATAGCATTTCATCCTCTCAGGATGAAATAGAAAAAAATGAATTAACATTACAGACAGGCAGATTCTGGCTCAGTCTGAGAAAGAAATGCTGTCTCTAAATGTGTTAAAGTAAAAACTGAACAACTCTATTCATATATCAGAGATTCATAAGTGGTGTTCTACCATTTGGTAAGAAGTCATAATGTGGGCTGTGCACAGTGGCTCAAGCCTCTAATCCCAGCACTTTGGGAAGACGAAGCTAGAGGACTGCCTGAGTCCAGGGGTTCAAGACCCACCTAGGCAGCTTGATGAGGCCTCGTCTCTACAAGAAATAAAAAAATTAGCCAGGCACGGTGGCACGTGCCTGTAGCTCCAGCTACTTGGAAAGTTGAGGTGGAAGGATTGCCTGAGCCCAACAGGTCAAGGCTGCCGTGGCCATGAACATGCCACTGCACTCCACCCTGGGTGACAGAGTGAGACTCCAACTCAAAAAAAAAAAAAAGTCATAATCTAAGTTCCCTTTCTACTCTAAGACTTTTTGATTTTGTAAGCCAAACCTATAAAAACCATATTTATTAACATGGTTGTTTTATGTTACAGAATTAAATCCAAAGAAGTTGGCCCATGAAATACTTTAGTTTAATTTAATTAGTTGGTTTTTTTTTAAGAGATGGGTCTTGCTCTGTTGCCAGGTTGGAGTGCAGTGGTGTGATCATAGCTCACTGCATTTAACCTTGAACTCCTAGATTCAAGTGATTCTCCCACCTCAGTGTCCCAAGTAGCTAGGAAACAGGTGCACACCACACACCCAGCTGGTTTTTCTTTTCTTTCTTCCTTCCTTCCTTCCTTCTCTCCCTCCCGTGCTCTTGAATTCATGGGCTCAGGGTGTCCTCTTGCCTCCTCCTCCCAAAGCACTGGGATTACAGGTGTGAGCCACTGCACTTGGCATTATAATGAGATTTTTAAATTGAGCTCTTTACTTATATTGTTTACAAACTGAGAGAACTTGCCAAGAATCACTGGTGTGAATGATACTGGAATTAAATTTGAGTCACAGAAGCTTTCATATAGTGCTCTAACTATGGAGAGAAATGAAGAAGGTGTTAGGTACTAATCACCTTGGGAAAATTTAATTATGTTTTTAGAATACAATAAAAAAGCCAGTTTAGGAGGAAAAATGCATAAGTGCTATGTAAGTTCTACCTAAGACAATTTGGATTGCATCTTTTTTTTTTTTTTTGAGTTGGACTCTCACTTTCATCACCCAGGCTGGAGTGCAGTGGCACGCTCATGGCCACCCCAGTGTCGACCTGCTGGGCTCCAGCGATCCTTCTGCCTCAGCCTTCCAAGTTGCCGGAACTACATATGCACGCTACCATACCTGCCCTTTTTTTTTTTTTTTTTTTTAATTGTAGAGATGAGGTCTTGCCAAGTTGCCCAAGCTGGTCTCAAACCCACGGGCTCAGGCAATTCACTCTCCTCAGCCTCCCCAAGTGCTGGGATTACAGGCTGAGCCACTGAGCCCAGCCTGGAATGCATCTTTTTGTTTCTCTATAGCTTATATCCTGCCTCCTTTTATCAATAGTTTGAAGCAGTAGCTTAGAACACTATATTAGAAATGTAAGGAAAGATAGCCGGACATGGTAGCGCATGCCTGTAATTCCGGCTACTCGGAAGGCTGAGGTGGAAGGATCGCTGGAGCCCAGCAGGTCGAGGCTGCGGTGGTCAAGAGTGGCCACTGCACTTCAGTCTGGGTGACAGAGTGAGACTCCAACTCAAAAAAAGAAATGTGAGGAAAGAAAAAAGAGCTAAAAGACCTTCCCACATCAGTTCAGAGAGCCAAATAAATACATCTTGGTATTAACTACTATTGCTCAAAAGAAAGTGATGCAGAGAAAGAATCTTTGTATGTTGGGACTCAGAGTGGTATATTGAAAAAGAAAACTACATTTTTTAGCAGAAAACGTAGGCTTTTATCCTTGTACAGCTGCTGGTCTACTTTGTAACTTTTGGCAATTCTTTTTACTAATATTAAGACTCCATTTCCAAATTTGTAAATCAGGAATGTAATCTTGTTTGGTCTTCCTCACATGGATGTTATAATAGTTAAATGACTTAGTTTCTACATCAAAGAACTTCGTAAGCTATAAAGCATCATCCAGATTTTGATTGTTATATATGACACCAAAATAGCATTCTGAACAAACACAGAACTATTTTGTGTTTGCTGGGTATGGTGGCTCACGCCTCTAATCCCAGCACTTTGGGAGGCATAGGATTGCCTGAGCTTAGTTCAAGACCAGCCTGGGAAACTTGGCGAGACCTTATCTCTACAGTAAATAAAAAAAATTAGCCAAGTGTCGTGGCATATACCTGTAGTCCCAGCTACTTGGAAGGCCAAAGCGGAAGGCTCACCTGAGCCCAGCAGGTTGAGGCTGCCATGGCCGTGAGCATACCACTGCACTCCAGCCTGAGTGACAGAGTGAGACTCCAGCTCAAAAAAAAAAGAATTATTTTATGTTTAAGAAGATCATGAACTGACTTAAAAACAACCAAAGATTTGGGGGACAAGGAATGTGGAGATGGATGGCATTTCCTTTAGGATGCCTTTTTTTCCTTCTAAAGTTATTTTAAAACAGTAAGAAAGACAGTCTCCTTTTACCTTAGCAATAATTCAAAATAAAAAAGTCTTTTAGAAGAAAGATAAAATACTCTACCCCACCATTTCATTAGAGGTCCTTTCCAGTCTACACTTGGCATTCTGGGCAATAGTTAACATTGAGTATTTTATTTCCCGATAAGTCAGATTCCATTTTAAATTGTATATGAGCTACCTAGAAATGATACTTTGTTTAGAGCCAATTAAAAAAAAATTTAACCCATAGAAAATTTTAAACAGAACAATGAACACCACCTTTATATCCTTACCTATATTCACCAACTGTCAATCTTTACCATACCTTCTCTGTCTTTATTGCTATACATACGTTTTCTTTTGCCAGACCATCCAAACATAGAAATATGCTGTTTAATTATTATTTTATCTGCTTTTCTAATGCAGCAGGGTAACATGATTGATGTAAAGTTTGTCATATAGAAGTTACCAGATGTTAGGATGTAAATGTCTATTATCTGAAGCTGTAGGTACATTTTATTAGAGTCAGGGATATTCAGATTAAGGTTATCTTCTTAGTAATCCCTGAGTGATGCCACTTAAATTTCTAAGATTTGTGTGATCAGAGAAAAATATTTGACTAATTAAGTTTATGACCTTAAAAACTAATGACAGTCGTATTCTTGACTGGAAATAAAGTAGTTAAAATATTACGTACTTTTAAGTATCTTTGCTATTATATTATAGGCAGTTTGGAAAAAGGAAGAACTTAATATTTTAAATAGAACTTGTGTTAGGACTTATATCTGTCATTGGTTAGTAAGTTTATTGTTATGAATTGATGGTATCTGATGGAAAATATATTTATTGTAATCAATTAATGTAGGTATGACTACAAGAGCTATTTTTTTTTTCCAGGAGATTTTGATGAATTCACTCAAGATAATAACGACATTATGTTGAAAAACATAGCAGAAGATCTTCGGAATTGCTTACCTCTGGAAACCATGCTTTCCTCAGAACATCTAGCCCTCCAAAAAGTAAACACGTTAAATGAGTTTACTTTTGGTGCTACTTAGGCTTCTCCTATTCTTCTCTAACCCCACAGCCTCTTTAGGCTAATTGATCCTAAATTTGGTTTCAAACAGTTTTTCATGTAATGCTTCATCCATATTCCCACTTCTTTTGAGTCTTTAACCCTTTGGTTTCCCAGTACTATTCATTCGGGAAATATTTTTTGAGGGCATCCTGTTTGCCAAGCTCTCAAAAGTCAAAAAATGATCGAGGCCCTGCAAGGGCCAATGATAGGGCCTTGCCGACATCACTGCCCTGTTTTTCTCTTCCTTGTTTCATTTCTTTCAGTCTCATCAAGGGTGAAGCACACCTTTTTGTTCTCTTCAGGAATTTGCATCAAACATTTTTTGCTTGTTCTTCTATTTCCCTTTTTTCTAGAATTAGTTCTCTTTTTTTTCTCTAAACCCCCTCATTCAAGTTCTTTCACATCCTAACCCTTATGGACGACCTATGCTATAAATATTATCTGTAAAGCAAAGCTAATATAATCAATCTCTTCTTCACTTACTAATCTGGAAACAGCAATCCTCCATGTGGTTTTCAGTTTCTACATTCCTGAGCAGAGGAACTAAATCCTGCCTATTCTTGTCTTGAGCTCTATCTTTTTCTTTTTTTGTTTTTTTTTTTAAGAGACGGAGTCTTGCTCTGCTGCCCAAGCTGGAGTGCAGTGGCACCACCATAGCTCACTGCAGCCTCAGACTTCTAGGCTCAAGTGATCCCCCTGCCTCAGCACCCCCAAAGACTATAGGTGTATACCATCACACCTAGCTATTTTAAAAATTTTTTTGTTGAGACATGGAGTGGTAGGAGGGGGGATTCATTATGTTGCCCAGGCTAGTCTTGAACCCCTGGGCTCAAGTGATCCTCCCACCCTCAGTCTCCCAAAGTGTTGGGATTGCAGGCATGAGCCACCATGTTTGGCACCCATACATTATTTATTTTCTTATTTTTTTTTTGAGTCGGAGTCTCACTCTGTCGTCCAGACTGGAGTGCAGCGGCCGCACCCGGCCACCGCAGCCTCGACCTGCTGGGCTCCGGCGATCCTTCCGCCTCAGCCTTCCGAGTAGCCGGAACTACAGGCGCGCTACTACGCACGGCTCATTTTTTTTTTTTTTTTTTTTTAATTGTAGAGATGAGGTCTTGCCTGCCCAGGCGGGTCTCGAACCTGCAGGCTCAGGCAATCCACTCACCTCAGCCTCCCAAGGTTGCGGGATTACAGGCTGAGCGACCGAGCCGGCTCCCATACATTCTTGCTTTTTTTTTTTTTTTTTTGAGTTGGAGTCTCACTCTGTCGCCCAGACTGGAGTGCAGTGGCCGCTCCCGGCCACCGCAGCCTCGACCCGCTGGCTCCAGTGATCCTTCCGTCTCAGCCTTCCAAGTAGCCGGAATTACAGGCACGCGCTACCATGCCCGGCTGATTTTTTTTTAATTTATTGTAGAGATGAGGTCTCGCCGAGTTGCCCAGGCGGGTCTCGAACCCGCGGGCTCAGGCAATCCACTCACCTCAGCCTCCCAAAGCACGGGATTACAGGCTGAGCCACTGAGCCCAGCTTACATTCTCAACAATGCTATTCACATTGTGAATACTTAGCAAATCTTAGTAAACATCCAGTCATTCAAAGTAGAGTCATAATAGAGGAAAATAGCAGGTAGTATAAAAATAGAGAGAAATATTTATATTACAGTTTGGATAAGATTAATAGCTTTATCAGTATCATGATACACCACAATATATAAAATGAGGAAAAGTAGTCTTGTTAATAATTGACCCACAATCTTCTAACAAACTGTTTTTGGTTTTGGTTTAGGGTTTTTTTTGTTTTTTGGTTTTTTTTTACTATTTTGAGGAAGTTTTCTAATTTTTTTTCTTTTCTTTTTTTTCTTCTTCTTTTTTTTTTTTTTTTTTTTTTAGAGATAAAGTCTCACTCTTTTGCCCAGGCTGAGTGTAGTCGCCCAATCAGAGCCCACTGTGGCCTCAAACTTCTGTGCTCAGGTAATCCCCCACCTCAGCCTCCTGAGTAACTAGGACTATAGGCACGCACCACCATGCTCAGCCAAATTAAGCTATTTTTACCTTCTTCAGTTTTCTTCTGCTTTTTATATATATCCATACCTGATTTTTTACATACTTATGATATAGGTTTCTTTGTATAGATGTAGTTATAATTTTTAGGTATACAAGCAAGATTCTTTATTATAGGTAGAAAGAATCAAACACTTTTTTTGGTAGCCATTTACTATTATATCCTTACAACCAATGCTAATTAAGGGCTACAATTGGTAAGCATGAAGTTTTATTTGGAAGCCCTGCATTCTGGGCAAAGATTACTTGTTAAATAGTTTGTTGGTAAGTAACTGACATGTAGAATGCAAAAGATCTGGTATAAGTTTCAGCTTTCCCCCATTAGTAGTTAATATAATTTATTTGGAGAAAATCTCTCTGGGTATCGCTTTCATATAAAATATACCACTTAGGATGGATAGATGCTCTCTAATATCCTTTCAACTAAAATGTTATGTATTTCTTATAGCTGTTACTTGGAAAAGACCGAGGTTCGTTTACCTGGCGAGTAACAAACGACTTTCCGTGAGAATGCAGGTTTTGACAATAGGAGTTTTATTACTTTGTGCAAGTAAGGAGAGCACTGGGAGTATTCTCCAAAGCAGTGTCTCCCTGAGGAGAGTTTTATGGGGTGATGGAGAGGGAAGAGGGTGCATCACAGAATGTGGAGGAGAGATCCCAGTGGCACGCAGTGAGTCGTCATGCCAGCACATAGGTCACATGTTATGGTAATGACACTGTAGCTCCTTCTGGGGTGGAGACTTTAGCATGGTAATGAGAAAAGTTCACTGGGGTTCTTCCATCAGTTGCTGGGGTCTGTCTGGAACTTGTTTTACCAACTAGGTGACCACATTCCCCACAGGGTTTGGGGAAAAGCAGGCTACGGGACAGGAGGCTGCAAAACAGTCTGATTGCTCAAGTTGATTAAATTCCTGGAGGAATTTAGGCCCTAGAGACCCTTCCTCTCTGCTTACATAGCCATGTTTTGCATCATTCCAGGTCAAATAAAAAGTTGCTGGTGTCTCAGAAATAAAATGAAAGAAAAGCAGTTACTGACTTGAATAAGCAAAACTTGTCTTGCTCTGCCTTGCTGTTGCTCTCAGAATTTCAGCATGTGAACCACTGATGTTTTGCCTTATATAGCAATAAAAAGAGACTTCTTTGTACTTTGTTTCCTTTGATGTTTTTCTCTCCATCAGATACAGCAGCAGCCAGAACCCACAGTTCACATTGATGCATTCCTTTATGATGAAGACTTTATTGATTCATTATGTGAGGAAGGAAAAATGAGCAGAAACTACTGTATGGCGTGTGGCTCACACCAGACAGCACCTTTAGGTAGGTACTCAAGTGTGCAAATCTGATGACTTTATATGTACATTTTCTTACATGTTATGAGTATCAACTTTTTGACCAAGCTATTCAGTGTTTTTTGAAGGCAAAAGGCCAATCTGTAGCATGACTATAACCAAATATTGCAGTGAAGGAGAATAAATAGAAATATATCTAGGGAGCCTAGGCCATGTAATGTCTCCCAAGATACATCTAGAAACTGTTTTTCACATCTCAAAACTGTTGAATCAGGGGTGACTCTTCAGGTCCAGAAACTAATCAGAAGGGACTGAATACAGAGGAACAGATTCATAGTCTACATACTCAACAAAAATTGACCAATAAACCCTATGCTGATTTAATTACGATGAGAAATATAACTTCCAAGACTGAAATGTTCTCCCTCTAAAAACATCTACTTGAGCCAAGCATGGTGGCTGGTGCCTGTAGCCCCATCTACTCAGGAGGCTGAGATAGAAGGATCACTTGAGACCGGGCGTTCAAAGAGTTAGAGGCTGTGATGTGCTATGGTTGTGCCTGTGAATATCCAATGTACTCCAACGTGGGCAACATTGCAAGACCTTATGGCTTTAAAAAATCTACTTAAGTGAACAGATACTATAGGGTGGGCAGGGATTCAGAAAACAGAGATAGATAATCTTGAGAAAGACTTTCTTCAGGCCATAATTTGACTCAGTGAAGTATCCCTATCCATGACAGAGAACAACTCTAGTGACAAAGTCTCCTGCATCCTGCCCCTCAGCTGTAGCCCCTATGTCCCAACAGGAAACAAAACTGTCTAGAAATGTAGAGTGCAATTGTTTTTTACCCATGCTGCTAGTATGTTATCCCTTCTTAATATATTCTTTGTTCAAACTAGATATGATTGTCTAGTCTGTTGTTTTAGAACTGCATTTCTCTGCTTACTTAGATTTAGCGTTATTGCATAGAGCGGGCTACCCCTCCAGGTAAATAATCTTGTGCTTGTATTACTGATCTTAGATAATATCACTCTCAAAGGTTAACTACTACCAAATTTAGAATATGTTGCTAATACAAATATATTGTATCTATATTATAACTTGGGGTTAAACTTTTCTGATTTACTAGTTGAATATCCTATTTCTGGAAAATACTTCTAATTTCCATTTTAAGTAGTTAAAATTCACAGAATTAAAAGGACTTGGGCAAGAGCAGTAGAGGAAAACTAAAAAGTTAATTATAACTATAACACTATATCAAATAGATTTGGTTATAGATGAGCTATATGACAAATAAAATTTAAAGATTAGGATGCATCTTCCTCGATAAATCTGGTTTATAATGACTGAGTACCCAGGCCAGTCCAGATAACTGAAATGAATCTGAAATAGCTATCGCCATGAGGGACTCTCCTCCTCCCATATGACAAGGGGCATGTTTCATTGTAAGACACTAATGATTACTCTGTAGCCCAGAAAAGAAGCACTAGTATGGCAAAGTAGGTAGTAAGGACAAGGATCCTAGAGAGGTAAGGACTACACTGGTCAAAGCCCACACCCCAAGGATTACTTCTGAAGCCTAGTCACACCCTTTATTCTCTTCCAAGGGATTGGCCAGCCTGCTTCCATTTCTTTACCACCCTCTATTGGTTATGACCACGGTTTCTTCCCTTCCTGACCAATGTATTATGTAGAACATAAGATAGTGAGTCTTTGGGTAACCTCTATAACAGAAGAAAACCAGACTTGAGCTGTCTCAGGTAATTTATGATAGAAACTGAGGCATGAAGATAAGTCTAGGAGGCTAAAAATGGCGGCAATTAAACTAAACAGAATACAAGCATTTATGGGGGTATCTCAATCTCTTTCCATACCACTCCTCTCTTGCCCTCCAGAACACATTCTAGGTTGGTCAGAGCTGCCTTATCACACAGCTCCAGAGATGGTTCTTTGTTCAGTATTCTACCATCTGTGTGGCAAGATACATGGTACTCTGAGGTTGGTTCAGGGGTAAGGTAAGAAAGCCATATGGGAATCTGTCTCAGACAGCAACAGATCATAGGGAGAAGAAAAAGGAAAAAAACTGAGGACATTTCAAGCCGCAAGATGGAAATGAGGGGCACAGGGATAGGGACAGTCATCTAAATAACTGTTCCCTAGAGGCCTTGTAAATGTCAGAGACTTAATATTTGTTCTTCCCTAATATACCTCACAGTGACTGAGTACAAAATTATCACGTTGATTTTTTTCTAAATAACCTCTGGATGGCTTTCATTGATTAAGGGAAAAACCATGAAATATACCTTATAAATATAGGTGAAAGAATTAGAAGTGAAGAATGCAGTGGTTTGTACCCAAGCAAAATTTGATGTTCATTCTGTTCTGATTCTCCAGGATTTATTTCTCATTCCTTCTCCCTCATGGAATTGAAGTTCATTTACCGTCACGTACTCCCTGATCTTTCTGGAAAGGTCTTGGTTGATGTTGGCTCCAGGCTCGGCACAGTCCTTTATGGGGTAAAGTCCAGCTTGTGGACATACTCAACATTTGCAGAATATTTTCTTCTCCTGCTAGCAACAGCTTTATCTGCCACCATACAAGGTGACAGCTTGGCTTTATTTATTAAAATAACAGAATAATAAGGTTCAAATAATATGACACGGATAGGCATTTAAGTTCTATTTGATGATGATAATTGAATTTGCAATGTCAAAGACCAACCGTTGATTCCTTTTACTAGTTTGTCCCTGTAACACAAATGAAGGAGTATCAACAATACAGATCATAACACTTCGCTATTTTGTCAGTCACTACTGCCTTCTAACCCCTTATTTTTTTTGTACTGTACTAAAATAGTATGCTGAGCTTTGATAAGAGCTCTTATAAAACTGACAAATTTATTTGACCTAGAAAGTCACTGTATGGCCATAAGTAAGTCACTTAACACCTCTGGGTCTCTAGTTCCTCATCTGTAAGTGAGCAAACTAAATGATATCCAAGAACATATGTTGTTCCAATTTTCTGTGATCCAAAGTTTGAATGTTTGTTTCTAAGATTGCTTCAGTGTGACTTTTTAAAAACATTTAAATCATGAGTATTTCTTATGTCCTTGAATGGTTTTATCAAAAAACTGAAATGTGGTTTCTGGTTGTCATTAGTAGACTTGTTAAAACATGTGGCAAACAGCAGTAGAGGCTCATGCCAGAAACAGGCACTATCAATTTCCAACATCATTTCCTGCTTTACACAGAAACAGTTAACTCTTTAATGCTTAACTTACTTTTCAGTGTTAAAACTTTTATTCTATAACTAGGCAAAATAAATAGCCATAAGAGAAAATACATGACTTGTCAGATGGTTTTTGTTTTGAGAACATTACCTGAGCTGTCTCCCTTGTACAGGCTCCCAAAAAATTCTTGTCGAGGAATCTGTTTGACCTCCTGTCAATTTATATTATATGAGAGTCTTAAGAACCTGTGCTTACCACATTTTGTCTACTCTAGTCAATTTTCTGATTTGTTCAAAAAGTACAGAGCTGAAATAATTGTGGTTGTACAGACATGGTGTCAGCATTGATAAATTTATATATAGTCATTTTTCACCGTATTATGTCACTGATTCAGTCAATAGGAATTTTTTGAATACATATGTACTATTGAATACATTCTAAAAATCCATTATGCGCTATAGATAAAAATTTAGTTTTCTTTTTCTTTTTTTTTTTGAGTTGGAGTCCCACTCTGTTGCCCAGGCTGGAGTGCAGTGGCACGCTCATGGTCACTGCAGCCTCAGCCTTCCAAGTAGCTGAAACTACAGGCATGTGCCACCACGCCTGGCTAATTTTTTGATTTATTGTAGAGACGAGGTCTTGCCATGTTACCCAGGCTGGTCTTGAACCCACGGACTCAGGCAATCATCTTGCCTTGGCCTCCCAAAGTGCTGGGATTACAGGCATGAGCCACCACATGCAGCGGTAAAAATTTAGTTTTCACATAGGTTGATATGAAATTATATTCAGAAAATGAATTGATCTTTCCTTCCAAACTGTTTCATGTTATTGCAACCAAAAATAGGTATACGAACAACATATAGTCAATTCTTGATTATTCTTATTTACTAATTGGTTGTCTTTTGACAGATTGCCAGACACCAGGCTGACTTCCCTAAACCAAACAGTTCATATTTCAGGCCACCTTCCCCTGTGTCAGATGGTGCATGATTTTCCATGATATTTCCCACAGGCTAATTCCTTCCTTGCTTCCCCCTTGGCTTCCAAGAAATTGCAGAAGGGTTGAGCATTAATCAGAGACTCTATATGTGATTACTCCCCTCATTTCCAACTTTGTTGAATGCCCAGTTTTATCAAGAAAAATAAATCAGTCTTTAAAAATATGACTTTTAAATAATAGAAATAAATAAATTATAAAATCAAGTCCTTGATTAGTAAGTTTTTAAAGTTCTGGAAGTTATAAGTTTTAAAGAAACTACAAGATGTTATTTATCTTTCATTTTATTTTTTACTTTGAGTTATATTTTTTAAAGTTCGACTTTTTTTTTTTTTTTTTTTGAGTTGGAGTCTCACTCTGTCGTCCAGACTGGAGTGCAGTGGCCGCTCCCAGCTACCGCAGCCTCGACCTGCCGGGCTCCAGCGATCCTTCCACCTCAGCCTTCCAAGTAGCCAGAATTACAGGCATGCGCTACCACGCCTGGCTTATTATTATTTTTTTTATTTATTGTAGAGATGAGGTCTCGCCAAGTTGCCCAGGTGGGTCTCGAACCCGCGGGCTCAGGCAATCCACTCACCTCAGCCTCCCAAGGCGCAGGATTACAGGCTGAGCCACTGAGCCCGGCTTAAAGTTCGACTTTTTAAATGTCAAGTAGAAATAAACCCACAGTAAAAGTTTATTCATTTGCATCATATCATATCTTTCTATTTTAGGGTTATCTTTACAGTTCAGCAGTACAACTCTGTGGAGTAGAATTGAATGGAGACTTTTGCCAGTTACAGGAAATGGTCATTAAAAAATACCAGTTCACTGACAGAATAAAGGTACCTTTTGAAATATATTTTGTGTTATTCATCATGTAACTCAGCCAAATCTCTTTTACACTGTTTTCAAATCTGTAATTGATTGCCATTGTGTAGAAATAGATTGAGTCACTTAATACTTCAAAACATGAATAAACATGAATTATTTTAATTATGTCCCACTCACATATTTCTCTTCCTCCTTAATTTTATTAGAAAGTAAAATTTTTTGCTTAATTTTCTTCATATCAGCTATAGTTTTGGTAACGGCTTTTTATAATCTCTAGAGGTTGGCTAGAAATATATTTAATTAAACTCTGAATGTTGAAAGTATGCAAAAGGATTGAGCAATACAGTTCTTTATCCTCTTTTCCTAAACTTTTGTGAGGTATTATGGATGCTTCAGAATAGCAGTTCATGGGGGAATGATATCTTAGTTAGGCTACAACAGGTTTTCTCTTTTCCTATATTTAAGGAGAAAAATAACAAAAAAGGAGAAAGGAATTTTTTTTGGTTAATGCAGTAATATTTATCATTTCACCAATGATTCTACACATCTGATGGCAATGTAGAGAAATTTGAGTATCTCCGATGTTAAGTGCAATCTCATGTTGACAGACTGTCTCAGTAAGATTAAGGATCTGATCTGCCTGGGTGCAGTGGCTCACACCTATAATCTCAGCACTTTGGGAGGCATAGGCGAGAGGACTGCCTGACTCAGGGGTTTGAGACCAGCCTGAGCAACATAGCAAGCCTCGTCTCTACAATAAATAAAAAAACTAGCCTGGCGTGGTAGTGCATGCCTGTAGTTCCGGCTACTCAGAAGGCTGAGGTGGAAGGCTCGCTGGAGCCCAGCAGGTCAAGGCTGCAGTGGCCGGGAACATGCCACTACACTCCAGTCTGGGCGACAGAGTGAGACTCCAACTCAAAAAAAAAAAAAAAGAACCAAATATTCCCCTTTTTTATAGAAGGAAATTATTTAATTCCCTCCTCCTGTTCCCTCACTTTCTCTTTTTCCCTTCACCCCACTACTTATATTAGAGAGGCAAATGATCAGTGTAAATTCACTGTCCAATAATAAGTTAATAGATTTATCTCACTATCCCATATGTAATGAATAATTACACACTATTCTTACATAATAAGTATCACATAACTGGGGGTGAGGGGGAGGGAACACATCATCAGTAAAGGTACCTGATCTCAAACCAGGCAAAGTGAGAACCAAAGGGAGGCCCAAACTTCACCTGTACAATGACCACTTGTATACCTAATCCTGAATTTAATCCCACATCTTTTTTTTTTTTTTTTTTTTTTTTTTTTGAGTTGGAGTCTCACTCCGTCGCCCAGACTGGAGTGCAGTGGCCGCTCCCGGCCACCGCAGCCTCGACCTGCTGGGCTCCGGTGATCCTTCCGCCTCAGCCTTCCAAGTAGCTGGAATTACAGGCATGCGCTACCACGCCCGGCTGATTTTTTGATTTATTGTAGAGATGAGGTCTCACTGCCCAGGCGGGTCTCGAACCCGCGGGCTCAGGCAATCCACTCATCTCAGCCTCCCAAAGGCGCGGGATTACAGGCTGAGCCACCAAGCCCGGCTTTAATCCCACATCTTTAAAAGAAAAAAGAAAAATCCACATAACTAACAGATATCTATTTAATTGAAAATTGAGATTTAAAAATTATGAATTCTTAAGAATCATAGTTTATAATTGGATAAACAAGAAATTTTTTGTTGTTTTTGTGTTTAAGAAGATGATGATAAAGATATACAAAATATGATTTTTACCCCTTTTCAAAGGAATATATGCAAATATACACCCACCCACACACTTTCCTAGTTTGTGGCTTCTGTGGCCATAGGCAGCTCTATAGTAAAAAACTTTGTAGCCGGGCTCAGTGGTTCAGCCTGTAATCCTGCGCCTTTGGGAGGCTGAGGTGAGTGAATTGCCTGAGCCCGCGGGTTTGAGACCCGCCTGGGCAACTTGGCGAGACCTCATCTCTACAATAAAATTCAAAAATTAGCCGGGCGTGGTAGCACACGCCTGTAGTTCCAGCAATTTGGAAGGCTGAGGCGGAAGGATCGCTGGAGCCCAGCAGGTCGAGGCTGTAGAGCGGCCACTGCACTCCAGTCTGGGCGACAAAGTGAGACTCTAACTCAAAAAAAAAAAAAATTAGCCAGGCGTGGTAGCACGCTCCTGTAGTTCCAGCTACTTGGAAGGCTGAGGTGGAAGGATCGCCGGAGCTCAGCAGGTCGAGGCTGCAGTGGCCAAGAGCCACTGCACTTCAGTCTGGATGACAGGGTGAGGCTTCAACTCAAAAAAAAAAAACAACACTTTTTGTATACCTTCTTAGGACTTTTGGAAACCTTAACAGTTTCCTTTCTTGAAGCTACAGATAAATGGATTTGAGGGAACTTAAAATCAATGGAAGGGGAATTCCAGGATTATTTTTGATAATACCTGTTGAAATCCACCTAGGCTCCAAGACTCAATCTTTATTTTTATTTGGTTTTTTTCTAACAGGGCTTTCCTCAGTTTCTGCTCATATTTAATAGTGAGAAAAACAAAAAAGTTGATTGAAATTATGAGCACCTGTGTGGGGATTACTGTGGGCTTCACAATTGAGTGATCTTATTGGGCAACTTATTCGTTGGGAAATATTTAGTGAGGTAGCCGAAGATCTTTCCACTTGGGCAGGTCTGATTGCCCACAGAAAACCTTTCCAATCTCTAAGCAACATCTGGGAACTGAGTGGTAGAGGGAAAGGGTTGGAGAGGTGGAATTTTCAGTGTTCTATGTGCATGTTTCCTTAATTTCCTTTGTTTTCAGTACATTACCCTTTCCTTCAAATAGGCCTGGTATCTGGTCCCATTCCAGAGAATACATCTCTATTCCTTTGCTGTGGTAGGAGAAAGCTATATAGGGATCAGGCTGCTTTTTTCTTTTTTTTTTTCCTCATTTCAATAGCTTTAGGTACAAATACTTTTTCATTACATGGTTGCATTGTATAGTGGCAAAGAAGTCTGGGCTTTAAGTATACCCACCATTTCTACCTGTGCACTTTGTGCCTGATAGGTGATTTTTCATCCCTCCACCCCTTCCCTGACTGCTTCTTCCCCCCCCCCCCAATGGCATCTCACTCTGTCCCCCAGGCTGGAATGCAGTAGCACACTCATGACCACTTCAAGCTTGACTTACTGGACTCAGGCAATCCTTCTGCCTCAGTCTTCCAAGTAGCTGGAATTACAGGTGCGTGCTACTACACCTGGCTAATTTTTTGATTAATTGTAGAGTCAAGGTCTCGCCAAGTTGCCCAGGCTGGTCTCGAACCCCTGGACTTAGGCAGTCCTCTCACCTCTACCTCCCAAAGTGCTGGGATCCTGGCTGCTTCTTAAACTGGCTTTCAACTAGATTCTCTTATTCTTAGCATTTCTCCCAACTCCTCTACCTGATACCACCCAGAATGAACCTTTGGGAAATATTATAGTATAAATCAATTTTGAGTCTCAGCTTTCACTAATTCTAGCTTAGAAATCAATTTTATCAGGCTTCCTAAATTCCTTATTTCTTTCCCTTTTTTTCCTCATTTAACACATTTTTATATCTGTTGTTTTCTTTTCCACTCTCCCCCATCCTTGCAGGTTTAACACTATGTTATAAAAACCTTGTACTGTCATCATCATGAGGTTTCAGTAATGTACAAAAGTACATGCATGTGTTTTTTATCTAGTATCTTTACATGCAAGGCTCATGGATTTAAATTCTTTTTTCTTCCTTTTCTCCAGGCTAGAGGTAAACATTTCCTCATTCATATGCCTGGTCTGGGCTTATTCCTTTGATGGCACTTACATAAAGTTATTAACATAGCTTTTCCATCCCATAACTATATTATAACACTTGAAAGCAAATATTGTGTATAACCTATAACCCAAGTATAACCTGCATGGTATCTAGCACATAGGAGGTACCTGTTAAATATTGGTTGAATTGCTTTTGGTTGCCTTGTGGTCCCTGCATTGTCAGCATTCCAGAGTTTGCCCAGAGCCACGGCTTGGGGTTTTCCTGGGGTCTCCGGAACGCCTCTGCTGACTGCCGTAATTTATCAATCCACTTGAGTCTTTTTGTTTTACACTGTCCTGTGGTGGGGCTTGGGAGAACAGAGAGAACAGAGATGGGATTGCAAAAGGGAAACTGTGTTTGCGCTGTGATCTATCAGTAGGTTAATTTATATATTGATTTTATGTCTCTGCTACATGTTTAGAAAGTTTGAAATGATTAACTGACTTTTTTGTGTTGAGAAATATGCCAAAGCTGTGTTTAGAGGCTCCAGGCCAATATAATTTAAATTATTTTAGTATTTTTATTATTTGAAAAAAAAATTTTTTTAATCAGGTCCACAACATTTTGAATATTGTATGTTTGTAAGACCAGTGTTTATTTGAAAAAAAAATGAGAATACAAAGCAAAATTTTTCTTTTCTTTCTAAAATGAAAGTTGTTTTGCTCTTAAGCAAATATATTTTTTTTCTTCTTGTTGTCTTGCCTGTTGCCTGCAAGACTTATTGATTGTTGTCTAAGTTAAAATTTTTAGGTATATAGTTTTTTTGTTTGTTTGTTTGTTTGTTTTTTAAGTTGGAGTCTCACTCTGTCGCCCAGGCTGGAGTGCAGTGGCACATTCATGGCCACCCCAGCGTCGACCTACTGGGCTCCGATGATCCTTCTGCCTCAGCCTTCCAAGTAGCCAGAACTACAGGTGCTCGCTTCTATGTCCAGCTAATTTTTTTTTTAAAAGCAGGATTTATTGAGACGAGAGAAAAGCTCCCACAGTGAGAGGGGACCCAAGGGGTTGCCCTAATATTTTTAAAAATTTATTGTAGAGACGAGGTCTCATCAAGTTGCCCAGGCTGGACTCAAACCCACGTGCTCAGGCAGTCCACTCACCTCGGTCTCTCAAAGTGCTGACATTACAGGCTGAGCCACCGAGCCTGGCCAGGTATATAGCTTTTAAATAAGTTGTTTTGTTTACTTTTTTGGATAGGTAACACATTCAAGTGAATTTTAGATGAAGAGCCAGACAAGGCCAGTTAACATATTATATTAACATTGTATCATTTGAAACCTACTTTAACAATTTTTATATGGTCTCGTTTGATTCTGTGAATCAGGATAAATATTATTTAATTTTATTTATGAAGAAACTGACTACCTAAGAGTACAAACCTAGTTGGTGATAAAGCTAGAAGTTAAACCTAGGTCCTTTGACTCTAACAACTAGTGCTACAGTAGAAAAAATTCTGAACTGAAAGTCAAAAGAGCATAATTACAACTGAATAAATAATTCCATCTAAACCGGGCTCGGTGGCTCAGCCTGTAATCCCGTGCCTTGGGAGGCTGAGGTGAGTGAATTGCCTGAGCCCATGAGTTCGAGACCCACCTGGGCAACTTGGCGAGACCTCATCTCTACAATAAATCAAAAACTAGCCGGGCGTGGTAGCACTCGCCTGTAATTCCAGCTACTCGGAAGGCTGAGGTGGAAGGATCGCCGGAGCCCAGCAGGTTGAGGCTGCGGTGGCTGGGAATAGCCACTGCACTCCAGTCTGGGCAACAGAGTGAGACTCCAACTAAAAATAATAATAATAATAATAATAATT
Organism: Cephalopachus bancanus; assembly: GCA_027257055.1. Classification (NCBI taxonomy): domain Eukaryota; kingdom Metazoa; phylum Chordata; class Mammalia; order Primates; family Tarsiidae; genus Cephalopachus; species Cephalopachus bancanus. Next base: position 254,797 of record JAPVLO010000083.1, on the reverse strand, counting down.
CCATCTGAAACAAGCTGGATATTACGAGATAGTAATTGTCTCCCATAAGCAGTATTATTATACTCTTCTTTCTCCCACTGTAAGAAGTGTTAACCTTTCATATTGCTTCACAACATCCTTAAACCCAAAGATGTTTCTTCTGTGGGTATATGATACAGTATAACTGTTTTCTTACTTGAACTCATTTTTCTTTAGGTGCTTCATGCAGACATTTGTACCCAGGATGTCCTTCTGCAAAATGCTGATGTTGTTGTCATGAATAATGTCTTTGAATATTTTCTGAATGAGACAGAACAGGCCAGGTACGCTATTTATTCAGCATGAAATTTGTTACTAAAATGCATTCAGCGAGGTATGAAAAGAGATTAGTAAGGCTGGCATGTTTTCATATTAAACTTTTTAAAACCGACTCCTCGAACAAAAAATAAGGACATGTGTTATGTATAAAATAAAAGCAAACTGATTGTCTAACCTTGTAAAAGGTTATATCTAATTTTTGACAGATATAAAATGATTTTATGATGAACCAAGCATTTTCTTAGCTGTGAGGGATACAATAAGATACCAATTCCCATTAGGCCTTTATACTTATTCTGCCACAGTTTTCTTTCTTTTGCTTTTGCTTTTTTTCGAGTCTTTAGGTCAAGGTCTCATTGTGGCTCACCACAGCCTTAACTTCCTGGAGTCAGGTAATCCTTCCTCCTCAGCCTCCCACATAGCTGGAACTACAGGCCTGTGCCACCACACCTGGCTAATTTTGTTATTTTTTGTAGAGACAATGTCTTGCTATGTTGGCCCAGGCTGGTCTCGAACTCCTGAGCTCAAGCAGTCCTTCCACCTTGGCCTCCCAAAATACTGGGATTACAGCCATGAGCCACCATGCCTGGCTCTCAGTTTTCTTTTCTATGAAATAATATATCATATTACTATCATATCACAAAATAATTGGAATTCAGTGGGACTTGTAAATGAATATTAAAACAGGATAAAAAAAATATTAACCTAGAAAAGTGTTTAATTATGGAACTTTAAAAATGTTCTTGCCAGGCACAATGGCTCATGCCTGTAATCCCAGCATTTTGGGAGGCCAAGGTGAGAGGATTGCCTGAGCCCAGGGGTTCAAGACCAGCCTGGGCAACTTGGTGAGGCCTCGTCTCTACAATAAATCAAAAAAATTAGCCAGGCATGGTGGCATGCACCTGTGGGTCCAGCTACTTGGAAGGCTGAGGTAGAAGGATTGCCTGAGTCCAGCAGGTCAAGGTTGCAGTGGCTGTGAGCATGCCACTGAACTTCAGCCTGGGTGACAGAGTGAGACTCCAACTCAAGAAAAATGTCATTAGAATAGTAATTGTATTCTGGGTGCAGGAGCTCATACCTGTAATCCCAGCTTTGGGAGTAGAGGCGAGAGGATTGCCTGAGTTCAGGGGTTCAAGACCAGCCTGGGCAACATGGCAAGACCTCATCTTTACAATAAATATACAAATTAGCCAGGTGTGGTGGTATGTGCCTGTAATTCCAACTACTTGGAAGGCTGAAGTGGAAGGATTGCCTGAGCCCAGCAGGTCGGGGCTGCGGTGGCCGTGATTGTGCCACTGTACTCCAGCCTGAGCGGGAGAGTGAGACTCCAACTCAAAAAAAAAAAAAAAAAAAAAGGAGCTGGGCTCGGTGGCTCAGCCTGTAATCCCGCGCCTTTGGGAGGCTGAGGTGAGTGGATTGCCTGAGCCCGCGGGTTCGAGACCCGCCTGGGCAGCGAGACCTCATCTCTACAATAAATCAAAAAATCAGCCAGGCGTGGTAGCGCATGCCTGTAATTCCAGCTACTTGGAAGGCTGAGGCGGAAGGATCCCCGGAGCCCGGCAGGTCGAGGCTGTGGTGGCTGGGAGCGGCCACTGCACTCCAGTCTGGGCGACCGAGTGAGACTCCAACTCAAAAAAAAAAAGATAGTAGTAGTAGACTCCTGGAGCTTATTCTACTATTCAAGTGGTAGAAAAACTAGCAATCTATATTCAGTTTTCTGATTTCCTGTCACAACTGATGAATTTTGTTTCTAATTAGAGAACTTACAGGATCTTCTAGTTAGAAATTCCTTTTTATTTTTTGAGTCTGAGTCTCACTCTCCCATCCAGGCTGGAGTGCAGTGGCACAATCACAGCTACATAGCCTCTACCTGCTGGGCTCAGGCGATCCTTCTGCCTTAGCCTTCCAAGTAACTGGAACTAAAGACATATGCTACCACTCCCAGCTAATTTTTTTTTTATTTATTGTAGAGACAAGATTTCCCCATGTTGTCCAGGCTGGTCTCAAACTCCTAGGCTCAGGCAATCCTTCTGTCTCAGCTTCCCAACTTCTGAGATTACAGACATGAGCTACCATGCCTGACCTAGAAAATTCTTTCAGTCTATAGTCTGAGATGCTGATTTTCTGACCAGTTCGGCTTGCTTATTTCTTACTTTTCTTTATTTTTTTACATTTTTTAATTTTAAAGATGTGGGGTACAATTCAGGGTTAGGAATACAAATGTTCATTATGCAGGTACCCTTGTTGATGGGGTGTGCCTCCCCTGTGATTCCCGCTACTACTGCCAATCCTTTTTTTTGGAGTTAGGGTCTCACTCTGCCGCCCAGACTAGAGTGCAGTGGCATGCAGTGGCTCACAGCCACCCCAGTGTCAACCTGCTGGGCTCAGGCGATCCTTCTGGTACTACAGGTGCACACTATCACGCCTGGCTAATTTTTTGATTTATTGTAGAGATGAAGTCTCACCAAGGTGCCAGGCTGTTCTCAAACCTGTGGGTTCAGGCAGTCCCCTCACCTTAGCCTCCCAAAGTGCTGGGATTACAGGCTTGAGCCACCACGCCCACCCACCAATCCTTTTCTTATATAGTATTAGATAATTGTTTAAGGTCTGCTTATGAGTGAGAACATGTGATACTCAGTTCTTTGTTTCTGTGATAGATCACTCATATTTCAGACTCTTAAGTTCATTCAAGTTGCTGTGAAGTTCATAATTTTGTCCTTTGTGACTGCATAATATTCCATCCTTTATATGTACCACATTTTTTTTACTCAGGTCTCTTTCGATGGACAGCATGGTTGGTTCCATGTTTTTGCTATTATGAACAATGCTGCAATAAACATATGTGTGCAAGTATCCTTTCCATAGAGTGATTTGAGTTCCTCCGGGTATATTACCAGTAGAGGGATTGCATGGTCATATGAAGGGTCGATTTTTAGATCTTTTAGGAATCACCAAACTGTTTTCCACAGTGGTCGTACTAGTTTACACTCCCACCAACAGTGTAGAAGTGTTCCTTTTTCCCTGCATCTTCTCCAGCATCTGTTGTTTTTTGAGTTATTGATGATGACCATCCTTGATGGAGTTAGGTGATTATTTCTTAACTTTTTATAACAGCATTTGTGTACTCTAGATGCAGGAGAGCTCCTGTTCATATATATACAAGGGAGTTACATTACTATGTTTGGATTAGTGCATCATTAAGGTTTACACTGCAGAAAAGTAAAAATGCATGTAATTATAGACCACAAATAGTTAATACAGAGTGGAATCCTGAATGACTAAACCTCTTTATTCTGCCACCACCTTCTACACAATCTCTCTCTCTCTCTCTCTCTCTCTCTCTCTCTCTCTCTCTCTCTCTCTCTCACACACACACACACACACACACACACACACACACACACAACACACACACACACAAATATTCCCATGCCAATTGCCACTAGCTCAAGGTCACTATGAAATTAACAATTTAAATAATTTTAAAAGAAGCTAGTTCTACAGAGCTAATCATATGGTCCAAGCTCAGCAAGAGTGGGTGATGATTTTTAGTCATCAACTGACTAACATGAGCAAAGTTGTTTTAATCATAGTGTCCCATTTTAGCATACTTCTCAGTGCACTAAGTATGATTAGCTTTTTACCTTTTTAAAGTTAATGACAGGTAGCCAAAACATTACATAAATATTGGAGAATGAAATATTACCAGGTTTATTACAGGCTCGGTGGCTCAGCCTGTAATCCCGTGCTTTGGGAGGCTGAGGTGAGTGGATTGCCTGAGTCCGCGCGTTCAAGACCCACCTGGGCAACTTGGCAAGACCTCATCTCTACAATAAATAAAAAAATTAGCCGGGCATGGTAGTGTGCACCTGTAGTTCCAGCTACTTGAAAGGCTGAAGCGGAAGGATCGCCAGAGCCCAGCAGGTCGAGGCTGCAGTGGCCGGGAGCGTGCCACTGCACTCCAGCCTGGGCAACAGAGTGAGACTCCAACTCAAAAAAAAAGTTGAAACAGAAAAACACCTTAAACTCTTTGGAGATTCATTATGGAAAGATTTTGAATGCTGAAGAATGATGAAAGCTATTGGTGAACTTGATATGGGAAATACTACATATTTGGGTTGTTTTAAAACTTTCTTAGAGTTCATTCATTCACAAATGCTACATGATTCACTGAACAGGTATTAGTCACGTGAGTTAATTCAATCACGTCTAAATTAGTCACATGAGTTAATTCAATCACGTCTACATTGCACTAGACGTCTACATTGCACTAGACGTGCAATGAATTCTAAATACAGAGAGATTATAGTGTCTTGTGGTTAATTATCTTCATTGTGAGTGATAGCATACAGAAGTAAGTTTAGAAGGTAGAGTAAAGCATTCTGATAATGGAATTGTTCTGACAAAACCGATCATTTACCTATATAATTCTCTTTTGTAGTAAGTGAAAGAGAATAGATGGTACAACATTTAACTTCCAAAGACTTGTAATTTTAATCAGAATCTGAGGACAACTAGAATGATATTACTGTAGGAGTTAGTAGATAAGAGAAAACTTAAATACATCGTAATAATAAAAAATGTGTACTCAGAAAAGGCTCAGGCTTCAAAATAGGTTAGATTTCATTCCCAGGTAACACTCCAGATTTCTAATTTTTAGTTTAAAAGATGTTTATATCTACTTTTTTAGTAGGGGTCAAACAAATATAACTACTATAGTGACAGTTTACCAGAAATAGCAAGTGCTATATTGAGCCATGCCTAATCATGTCATGCCTATACTGGGCTTCTTCATTCTTATTAAATAAATGTATAAAATATGTCATTTTTAGGAATCGTATCAAAACAACAAAATAGCTCTACCCCAAACAGAGTGATATTTATTACTGAACACTGCTACATTTTATCTATGGCCTAACAAAAAGAATAGGTTGTATCATCTTGCCTAGAAAGCTCCAGAAATACTAAACCTAATAGCCACTGCTTTAACTAAAATAAGGGCAAATGATACTGCAAAGAATTTAAGGGCTTTGGTCAGGTGCAATGGCTCACATCTGTAATCCCAGTAGTTTGGGAGGCTGAGGCAGGAGGATTGCTTGAGCCTAGGCATTTGAGACCAGCCTAGACAACATAGCAAGACCTTGTATCTACAAAAAAAAAAATCACATTAACTAGGCATGGTGGTGCACACCTGTACTCCCAACTACTCAGGAGGCTGAGGCAGGAAGATCACCTGAGCCCAGAAGGCTAAGGCTGAGGTAAGCTGTGATCATGTCACTCACTGCACTTCAGCCTGGGCAACAGAGTGAGACCCTTGACTCAAAAAAAAAAAAAAAGAAAAAAATTTAAGGACTTTCAGTGCTGATTCAGCTTTGACTTCTGCATCAGTTCTGAAAACTGAGTTTTGGCCTTATTCATAAACCTTGTAGTAATATGAATTATTACCTTATTATAAGTCACCTCAGTACTGTAACCTCACAATTTTGCCAATACTCCTCAGAACTAGAGAGTTTACCAATTCCTAGTATGTTGCTGCAGTCCTGTATCTTGTAACCTGCAGGCAAACATCTTTGCCCATCTTAATTTCTAGATATCACCTGTGCTGCATTTCTTTTGTCATCCTCCTTTTTTTTGAGTCATGCTCTCACTCTGTTACCCAGACTGGAGTACAGTGTCACAATCTTGGCTCACTGTTGGGCTCAGGAAATCCTTCCATCTCAGCCTCCAGAGTAGCTGGGTGCACCACCATGCCCAACTACTTTTTAAATTTTTTTTGTACAGACAAGGTCTTACTGTATTGCCTAGGCTGGTCTTGAACTCCTGGGCTCAAGCAGTCCTCTTACCTTAGCTTCTCAAAGTGCTGAGATTACAGGCGTGAGCCATCACACCCGGTCTCGGTTTTTTAAAAACTTCATTTAACAGGTGTCTGATAAAACCTAACATACCAAGCTTTTGTTTTATTTTGGTTATTTTTTTTTTTCAGTCAGGGTTTCTGTTGCCCACACCTCGACCTGCTTCAGGCAATCCTTCCACCTCAGCCTTCCTAGTAGTTGGAATTACAGGCATGCATACCACGCCCAGCTAATTTTTTTATTTATTGTAGAGATGAGGACTCGCCAAATTGCCCAGGCTGGTCTCAAACCCCTGGGCTCAGTCAGTCCTCTCACCTCCACCTCCCAAAGTACGTGAGCCACTGCATCTGGCCTTGTTATATTTTTAACTTGAGTAATAGAAGTGTTGATAAGGGCATGCTTTGGATTCAGTTTGGGGGTTTTTTAAAAAAGAATTCTTTTTTGGGGAGCAGTTTTAGGTTCCCAGCAAAATTGAGAGGAAGGTGCAGAAATATCTCATACCCACACATGCATAACCTTGTCCGTTACCAACATACCCCACCAGAGTAGTACTTTCTGTTACAATTTTTTTTTAGAGAGTCCTTTTTAAAAAAGGAGCAAAGTAGGGTGGTCATAGCTCACTGTACCTTGAATTCCTGAGCTCAAGCAATACTCCTGCCTCAGCCTCCCAAATAGCTGGGACTACAGGTGTGCGCAACTGCACCCTGCCAAGGTTCACTCTTGATTTGGACAAGTATCCATAATTTAAGTATCATATATAATATTTTCACTGCCTTAGAAATGCTCTGTGCTCTGCCTATTCATTCTTTCCTCTCTCCTGGCAACCTCTGATCTTTTTACCATTCAGTAGTTTCACCACTTCTAGAATGTCATATAGTCTAGTTGGATTCAAGCAATTATATATAGCCTTTTCTGGCAGGGCGCAATTACTCACACTTGTAATCTCAGCACTTTGGGAGGCTCAGGTGGGAGGATGGCTTGAGGCCACGAGTTCAAGACCAGCCTGGACAACATAGTGAGACTTCATTTCTGCAAAAAAAAAAAAAAAATATATATATATATATATATATAGCCTTTTCAGACTGGCTTCTTTCACTTACTAATATGCATTTAAAGTTCTTTCACTTTCGTGACTTGATAGCTCATTTCTTTTTAGTGCTAAATTATATTCCATTGTCTTGATGAATTGTAGTTTATTCACCTACTGAAGGACATCTAGGTTGCTTCTAAGTTTGGGGAATTATGAATAAAACTGTTATAAATATCTGTGTGCAAACTTTTGTATAGACATACGTTTTCAGTAATTCGTTTTGTAAGAAACCACCAAAGTGGCTGTATCTTTTTGCCTTCCCTGAGAGCAGTGAATAAGAGTCATTGTTTTCCCACATCCTCTTCCCTACATTTGGTGCTGTCACAGTTCTGGATTTCTGTCGTGCTAATAGGTATGTAGTAGCATCTTAGTGTTGATTTAATATACTGTTTTTAATGTGTTGTAGAGCCTGGGAATATATGAGCCATAACATAAGAAAGCAAGGATCATTATTAGTGACAGTACCAAGTCTGGAAGATTCTCTCTCAGGTCTTCAGGTATGTAAGCCTCTTTTCCAGCATTTTTATTATCAGAACTTTTCTCCTGCCTTTTTCTGGTAGTTCTTAGAATATTCCAGCAATGTCCTGTGTGTAAAAATAGTGGCAGATGGTAGAAAGAATAGCAAGACTTCATGGCTTAAGCCTTTGCTTATGGTTTATTCACCAGCCCCAAAAGCTCTGAAACTGTTAATCTTATCTTTTTTTTTTTTTAATTGGAATCTCACTCTGTCTCCCAGGCTGGTGTGCAGTGGCATGCTCATGGCTAACACAGCCTCAACCTGCTGGGCTCAGGTGGTCCTTCTGCCTCAGCCTTCCAAGTAGCTGGAAACACAAGTGTGCGCCACTGCGCCCAGCTGATTTTTTTAATTTATTGTAGAGATGAAGTCTTGCCATGTTGCCCAGGCTGGTCTCAAACCTGTGGGTTCAGGAAATCCTCTTGCCTCAGCCTCCCAAAGTGCAAGGATTGCAGGTATGAGCCACCATGCCTAGCTGTCAATCTTATCTTGATATAGATTCCCTTGCTTCTCCACCCAGTTTTTCTAACTGTGCGGTGATAGTTTTAGGTTAACAAACACTACTGAATGTTTGTAAGGGACTTAGAATATCCACATCATAACTTTGTCCCTTAGAACAAAAGGAACAGAGTTGCTCAAGGCATCTAGAATCATACACGTAGACTGGAGGCCTACACACTGTGCAGTTTGGCCTCTAAGACAGTTTGGAATCTGGCACAAACCACGTCTTTGTTCCCGATTCTTTGTATAAAATAAGACCAATATTTATTTACTTATTTGTTTTTATTATTTTTTTGAGTTGGAATCTCACTGTGTCACCTAGGCTGGAGTACAGTGGCACGCTCACGGCCACCGCAACCCCCTCACCCTGCTGGGTGCAGGCTATCCTTCCACCTCAGCCTTCCAAGTAGCTGGGTCTACAGGCATACCACCATGCCCAGCTAATTTTTTTATTTATTGTAGAGATGAGGTCTCGCCATGATGCCCAGGTTGGTCTCGAACCCATGGACTCAGGCAGTCCTTTCGCCTCTGCCTCCCAAAGTGCTGGGATTAGACATGAACAACCACGTCCAGCTAAGACCAATATTTAATAATAAAATTCAACCCAATAAATTGACCCTTATAGGAAAGTTAATTAGTATTTGAACAGCAGTTTTGCAATTCCCCAGATGAAAGACACTATCATATTTGAATGTCATTTTCACTAGTGGTGTTTTCCTTGTATATAAGCATTGCCAAAGGTAAACTACCTGTCTCTTCCTTTAAAAAAATTTGTATCAGTCATCTAAATTATAAAAGTAGTTTGTGTTTGTTATAGCAAGGTAAATAATCCAAAGATACTTAAAGAGAAGGTATCTGTTTCTCCATCATTTTCTCTCTCTGAGAGTCTCGCCTCATGAGTGACGTGACCCTTCCATACTTTTCCACACTTAGAAAAACATACCTTTAGAGATGTCTCTGATTTGTATTATAATTTCTGTATTCTTTTATGTTCCAAAGTCAGAGTAAGTTAAGTCCCTAAGTCCATAGATCTATCATTTAATGCAGCAAAAAAGTAGTCCTGTGGCACCATGTAGAGCTAGTCCTGTTCACTATAATCAAACTCTGTTGTGTTTGGCCAGGCATGGTGGCTCATGTCTGTAATCCCAGCACTCTGGGAGGCCGAGACAAGAGGACTGCTTGAGCCTGGGTGTTCAAGACCAGGCAAAAAGCAAGGCCTCATCGCTACAAAAAAAATCAAAAACTTAGCCAGATGTGGTGGTGCATGCCTGTAGTCTCAGTTACCCAGAAGGCTGAGTCGGGAGGATCAACTGAGCCGAGGAGGTCAAGGCTGCAGTGAGCCAAGATCGACCGGGCCACTGAACTCCAGTCTGGGTGACAGAGTGAAACCCTGACTTAAAAAAACATATAAGCAAAAAGCACAAAACTCTGTTGAGGTCAATCAACTGCTTAGTGAGTGATGATTTTTTGAAATTCCAGAGAATAGAGCATTCTGCAGTTTTCATATTTGTTTATTATCTTTTTTCCCCCTAGACAAATATACAGTTATCCTCCTGGGTTGAAGAAATACCACTGAACTATGATGTGTACCCACAAAAGGACATTGACAAAGAAGCTCTTGAACAAATTCATTTATATAAGATTCTCTAGCACGAAAATAATTCTGCCTCACTGTACTGTTTTGTTAGTATATTATAAAATAATGAAAAAGGAATATAACTCCAATGTCCTAATACATATTTTTTCTGCATAGTCTCTTCTAGTCTTTGTACATGATTGCATATTTGTAAAAAGTTGTATATATACAACTTTGCTCTGAGTTGTATAATAATTAAAGTATTTATCGGAAAACATTTGGTTTTCATCAGTTTCTTTTATTTTGTTAAAAATGTAGGCCGGGCACAGTGGCTCAAGCCTGTAATCCCAGCACTTTGAAAGGCCGAGTTGAGGGGATTGCCTGAGCCTATGGGTTTGAGAACAGTCTGGGCAACTTGGTGAGACCTCATTTCTACAATAAATCAAAAAATTAGCCAGGTGTGATAGCATGCACCTGTAGTCCTGGCTGTTTGGAAGGCTGAGGCAGAAGGATTGCCTGAGCCCAGCAGGTGAGCATGCCACAATCTAGCCTGGGCACAGGGTGAGACTCCAACTCAAAAAAAAAAGATGTAAATATGGGCCAGGCTTGGTAGCTCACGCCTATAATCCCAGCACTTTGGGAGCCCATGGGTTTGAGACCAGCCTGGGCAACTTGGTGAGACTTCGTCTCTACAATAAATCACAAAAACTAGCTGGGAATGGTGGAATGCATCTATAGTTCCAGCTACTTGGAAGGCTAAGGCGGAAGGATTGCCTGAGCCCAGCAGGTCGAGGCTATGGTGGCCATGAGTAGCATGCCTCAGCACTCCAGCCTGAGTGACAGAGTGAGACTCCAACTCAAAAATAAAGTTAGGACTCTACATTTACTTTTTTTTTGTTTGTTTTGAGTTGGAGTCTCACTCGGTCACCCAGACTAGAGTGCAGTGGCCGCTCCCGGCCACCGCAGCCTCGACCTGCTGGGCTCCGGTGATCCTTCCTCCTCAGCCTTCCAAGTAGCCGGAATTACAGGCATGCGCTACGACGCCCGGCTGATTTTTTGATTTATTGTAGAGATGAGGTCTCGCTGCCCAGGCGGGTCTTGAACCCGCGGGCTCAGGCAGTCCACTCACCTCAACCTCCCAAGGCGTGGGATTACAGTTTGAGCCACGGAGCCTGGCTACGTTTACCTTTTCACTTAAAGGAAGCACTTTACAGCTTCTCTTTAGCATTTCCCAATTGCCAACTATGCATTTTGGAGCCTTTTTTTTTTAAAGATGTGGGGTACAATTCAGGGTTAGGTATACAAATACTGATTATGCAGGGACCCTTGTTGATGAGGTGTGCCCCTCCCTCCCCTAGCAATTGCCTTCAACTGCCAATCCCACCGCTTTTCCCACCACTGCCAATCCCTTTCTTTTTTTTCTGAGTTGGAGACTCACTCTGTCGCCCAGGCTGGAGTGCAGTGGCTGCTCCCAGCCACCGCAGCCTCGACCTGCTGGGTTCCGGCGATCCTTCTGCCTCAGCCTTCCTAGTAGCTGGAACTACAGGCGCATGCTACCATGCCAGGCTAATTTTTTGATTTATTGTAGAGATGAGGTCTCGTCAAGTTGCCCAGGCGGGTCTCGAACCCTCGGGCTCAGACAATCCACTCACCTCAGCCTCCCAAAGGCGCGGGATTACAGGCTGAGCCACCGAGCCCGGCTCCAATCCCTTTCTTATAGTATTATGATAATTGTTTGAGGTTCACTTATATGTGAGAACATATGGTACTCTGTTCTTTGTTTCTGTGATAGATCACCGAGTATGATCGTTTGGAGTCATTCTTAAGTAAATATAGGTTACTTGAAAACAAGTATTTCAACAGAGAGACAGTCGATCTGATAAGCAAGACAGCTGCGACTTAACCAACAGGAGGGAAGGTAGGCAGTGTGGGTCTACTGAACAAAGTGATGATTCACTTCTGGGGGGACAAAGCAGGATGGCACAAAATTTCATCACACCTACTCAGAATAGCTTGCAATTTAAAACGGGTTATTTCTGAACTTTTCCATTTACTTTTTGAGATAGCATTTTGCTCTGTTGCCCTCTTTTTTTTTTTTTTTTTGAGTTGTTGGAGTGCAGTGGCACACTCACAGTCACCCCAGGGTTGACCTCTTGGACTCAGTCGATCCTTCCACCTCAGCCTTCCAAGTAGCCAAAACTATAAGCATATGCTACCATGCCGGGCTAATTTTTTGATTTATTGTAGAGACAAGGTCTCACCATGTTGCTCAGGCTGGTCTTGAACCTGCGGGCTCAGGCAATCCTCTTGTCTCGGCCTCCCAAGTGCTGGGATTACAGGCTTGAGCCACTGCACTTGGCCTGTTGCCCTCTTTACATTGATTTGGTGAGAGAATTAAATTAATAGAAAACAGAAAATAAAGTTGCTTATTAGAACTTTAGAAACTTTTTAACCATGTTTCTTTAAAATTATGAAACTTCATAAAGCTTCTCAATGTTTTGTCACTGCTCCCTTAACCCAGCCTCCAAACTCCTCTGCTAATGTAGATGCTCTTGATGTCCCAGCCAGGTCCCATTTTGGGATACCACAGCTAAAACATTCCAAGATTTGATGACAACTATATCATCAGTAGACATTACAAGGTATTTTTTGTTGATAGTGAACTCCACAGTCATTCAACTATTAATTGCATGAATTAATTATGCAAACATGTATTAAGCTCCCACTATAAATCCAGCACTCTGCCAGGCTCTGTGGATACAAACATGGAACGAACACTTGGCTCTACCCTGAAGGAACTCACAGTCTAAGGAGAACGGGGAGCATATTAGTTTAGATACAGGGTAAGGAACGATGTCCCTGGTAGGGGGAATGGCATGTGCAGAGGCATAAAGGATAATGAGCATTTTAGTATGACTAGAGGCCAGGGTAGGATTACATGAGGTTGGTAAAGTACATGGATGCCTCTGGAAGGTCATGTTATGGCAAACAAAGGAGATCACATTGTATTGTGAAAAGGTGAGCCATTAGAAGACCACATATTGATATGGTTAAAATAAAATTATAGAAACATAATTCTGGAGGCATTATATAGGATGCATTAAAGGGGGAAAACTTAGAGGAAGGAGAATAGACTTAGAGAAGCCACTAGGATGGCCCAGTGAACCCAGTAGTAATGCACTAAGTCAGCAGTCCCCAACCTTTTTGGCTTCAGGGACAGTTTCAAGGAAGACACTTTTTACACAGACAGGGATGGGGGCAATGGTTTCAGGATGATTCAAGTGCATAACATTTATTGGGTACTTTATTATTATTACATTGTAATATGTAATGAAATAACTATACAACTCACCATTTAAAAAAAGAGGCAAGCCGGGCTCGGTGGCTCAGCCTGTAATCCCGCGCCTTTGGGAGGCTGAGGTGAGTGGATTGCCTGAGCCCACGGGTTCGAGACCCGCCTGGGCAACTTGGCGAGACCTCATCTCTATAATAAATCAAAAAATTAGCCAGGCGTAGTAGCGCGCGCCTGTAGTTCCAGCCACTTGGAAGGCTGAGGCGGAAGGATCGCCGGAGCCCAGCAGGTCGAGGCTGCCGGAACAGCCACTGCACTCCAGTCTGGGCGACAGAGTGAGACTCCAACTCAAAAAAAAAAATAAATAAAAAAGAGGAACAGCCAGGCTCGGTGGCTCAGCCTGTAATTCCAGTACTTTGGGAAGCTGAGGTGAGTGGATTGCAGGTCCGAGACCAGCCTGGGCAACTTGGCAAGACCTCGTCTCTACAATAAATCAGAAAAAAATTAGCTGGGCATGGTAGTGCGCGCCTGTAGTTCCAGCTACTTGCAAGGCTGAGGTGGAAGGATAGCAGGGCCCAGCAGGTCAATGCTGGGTGGCCACGAGCATGCCACTGCTCTCCAACCTAGGCAACAGAGTGAGACCCCAACTCAGAAAAAAAAGCCAGGTTTGGTGGCTCAGTAGTTCCAGCTACTTGGAAGACTGAGGTGGAAGGATCGCCAGAGCCTAGCAGGTCGAGGCTGTGGTGGCCGGGAGCGTCCACTGCACTCCAGTCTGGGCAACAGAGTGAGACTCCAATTCAAAAAGAAAAAAAAAAGTGGCACAGTGGAAGTGGTAAATAAAATAATAGGTCACACACAAACTAAAATAAGTGTTGGATTCTGACTTAAAGCCTGCCACCAGATGGAGTTGAAGTACATCAACTCACTTGCCACTCACTGATAGAGTTTTGATGAGTCGGCAAGCAATTGATTTATGATGGTCTCTGTCCAGTCAAACCTCGCTGCTAATGTTGATCTGTATTTGCAGCCACTCCTCAGTGCTAGCATCACAACCTCAGCTCTACCTCAGATCAGCAGGCATTAGATTCTCACAAGTAGCGTGCAACCTAGATCTCTTGCATGCTCAGTTCACAATAGGGTTTGCGCTCCTATGACAATCTCTTGCTGGAGCTGATCTGACATGAGGTGGAGCTCAGGCAGTAATGCAAATGATGGGAAGCAGCTATAAATACAGATGAAGCTTTGCTTACGTGCCTGCCGTTCACCTCCTGCTGTGCTGCCCAGTTCCTAACTGGTTCTTGTCCTGGGAGGTTGGGAACCCCTGCTTTAAGCAACTCACCACTTTAGGCTGTAGTTCATTCACTTATAAAAATAAGTTAATTTTTTGTTAACTTTATTAAGCCAACCACGAGTTTCACAGGAGTGTTATTTACATTAACTAATAATAAATACTTCTTGAGATATACACATGGAAAAGCATATAAATAGAATACAAACTGGAAATCATTTTTAGCCTTTCTCTGAATAAATGTCCCAACCAAATTGATAGATACAATAATCATAATTGTATCTAGGATCCTCATTTCCAAGAGCATTCTCATTCAAGTGGCTCTTTGCCAAGAACAGTGATCATCTGGTGGTTCTATTCTCTAACACTAATTGGTATTCTCAAATTTCTACTTTCCTTGAGGGAGATGCAGAAAAGAAATATATGCCCGATATAACCTTCTAGGAATAAACTGAATATAAACTAATGAAAATGTAATTCTGAGCTGGGCTTGGTGGTTCAGCCTGTAATCCCAGCACTTTGGGAGGCTGAGGTGAGTGGATTGCCTGAGCCCACGGGTTCAAGACCCACCTGGACAGCTTGGTGAGACCTCATCTCTACAATAAATAAAAAAATCAGCCAGGCGTGGTGGCGTGCTCCTGTAGTTCTAGCTACTTGGAAGGCTGAGGCGGAAGGATTGCCGGAGCCCAGCAGGTCGAGGCTGCGGTGGCCGGGAGCGGCCACTGGACTCCGGTCTGGGCGACAGAGTGAGACTCCAACTCAAAAAATAAAAAAAAGAAAAAGAAAAATAGAAAATGTAATTCTGTAGACTAAGAAGAAAGACATGCATATAAAACCTCAACCATACCTAATGACAGGAAAAGGTCACAAGCTATGAAATCATCTTAAGTAGCCTCTATTAAAATGCTTCCATACTGCTGACATAAATCAAAAACACACTCCTAATATCAGAAAGGTGAATATATATATATATTTAAATATGAATATATATATATTTAAATCCTGAGCCTGAGTCCTCAAGGAAGATTTTCAAGAAAAAAAACCCTAAAGTTTATTTTACACACATTTTTATACAAGATGCATTAGCTATTGATCCTAACAACCCAGTGATGTAGGAGCTGTTAACCCCATGTAACAGATGAGTAAACTGAGTTTTAATGAAGGTAAGAAACTTTCTAAAAGTTGTATATTTAGTAAATGGCAGAGCCAGGATTCAACCCCGTTTCTATCTGAAAGTCAAAGGCCATCCTCTTTTGTTATGTTGCCTCTATATTTTAAATTTCATAGCCTAATATTAACCACAAAATCAATAGATTCTAATGGAGAATCTGTTTTTCCCTTATTTTGCCTTTGGATTCCCTCATCGATGTAAGAGTTGCTTGAATAATTGCAAATGTATGAACTACATATATGATTTATAAATCTGTTGGATGTAGGCCGGGCATGGTGGCTCACGCCTGTAATTCCAGCACTCCATCAGGCAGAGGCGAGAGGATTGCCTGAGCCCGAGGGTTCGAGACCAGCCTGAGCAACATGGCGAGACCTTGTCTTTACAATAAATCAAAAAATTTGTTGGGCGTGGTGATGCATGCCTGTGGTTCCAGCTACTTGGAAGGCTGAGGTGGAAGGATCGCCTGAGCCCAGCAAGTTGAGGCTGCAGTGGCCATGAGCATGTTACTACACTCCAGCCTGGTGACAGAGTGAGACTCCAATGCAACAACAACAAAAGGTCACCCCAATTCTTGTATGGCATAAAGATACTATAATTGCATGGCTTTATCCCTACCTGGCCTTTGTGCCATTGTTGTCCTACATTTTTACTTCTACAAAAATATCATAAACCCTACAACACATTGTTGCTATTTGTTTTGCTTTAAACAAACCATTGTGTGTGTGTGTGTGTGTGTGTGTGTGTGTGTGTGTGTGTGTGTATGGTATTGTATTACAGAGATGTGGGGTCCGAGTCAGGATTAGCTATACAAATAAGTTTCATGCAGGTGAAGTTTGGGCCTCCAACTGGTTCTCACTTTCCCTGGTTTGGGGCCAAGTGCCCTTTGTGTTGCATGTTCCCTCCACCCCTGGCACTGTCCAGCGACTGTCAATTTCTCCCTTTGGCTAATGTGACTAATGTTCATTTCCCACTTATGAGTGAGAACATGTGGCATTCAGTTCTTTGTTTCTGTGATAGATCACTAAGTATGATGGTATCCAATTTGCTACAAAGTCCATGATTTTGTTCTTTTTTTTTTTTTTTTTTTTTTTTTGAGTTGGAGTCTCACTCTGTCGCCCAGACTGGAGTGCAGTGGCTGCTCCCAGCCACCACAGCCTCGACCTGCTGGGCTCCAGCGATCCTTCCGCCTCAGCCTTCCAAGAAGCTGGAACTACAGACGCGGGCTACCATGCCTGGCTAGTTTATTTATTTATTTATTTATTTATTTATTTATTTTTATTTTTTGAGTTGGAGTCTCGCTCTGTTGCCCAGACTGGAGTGCAGTGGCCGCTCTCAGCCACCGCAGCCTCGACCTGCTGGGCTCCGGCGATCCTTCCGCCTCAGCCTTCCGAGTAACCGGAATTACAGGCGCGCGCTACCATGCCTGGGTGATTTTTGATTCATTGTAGAGATGAGGTCTCACCAAGTTGCCCAGGTGGGTCTCGAACCCGCGGGCTCAGGCAATCCACTCACCTCAGCCTCCCAAGGCGTGGGATAACAGGCTGAGCCACCAAGCCCGGCTTTTTAATTTATTTATTGTAGAGATGAGGTCTCACCAAGTTGCCCAGGCAGGTCTCGAACCCGCGAGCTCAGCCAATCCACTCACCTCGGCCTCCCAAAGTGCGGGATTACAGGCTGAGCCACCGAGCCTGGCCTCATGATTTTGTTCTTTATGGCTGCATAATACTGCATCATATGTATGTACCACATTTTATATATTTTAAAGAAATTTTTAAAGTAAAAAAAAAGGGCAACCCCTTCGGGTCCTCTTCCACTGTGGGAGCTTTTCCATCCTCTCAATAAATCCTGCTTTCTAAAAAAAAGAAAAGAAAAAAGTCTTTTATATTTACTCACACATGTCTAGTGCTCTTCATTTCTTTATGTTTACATCCACATTTCCAGCTGGTTATCATTTTTCTTGTGTCTGAAGAACTTTCTTTTCCATTTATTCAACTGGCTTTGCATATATCTGAAAATACCATTACTTTTGCCTTCATTTTTGAACATTTTTTTTTCTAGTTTCAGAATTCTAGGTTGATGGTTTTGTTTTTCAGTAATTTATGTCTTCCAGTTTACACTGCTTCTGCCATTCTTATGTTTTGTTCCTCTTCATTTGTAACCTGTTTCTCTGGCTGCTTTTAATGTTTGCTTTTTGTTACTTGTCATCAGAACTTCATTTTGATATGTATTTGTGCATTGGTGTGTTTTATTTCATGTTTCTTTTGCCTGGGATTTGTTGAGCTTTTTGAATTTGTGGGTTTATACTTTTGATCAAATTTGGAAAATTTTGTAGTAATTATTTCTTCAAATATTTATACCATCTCTCTATTCTTCTCCTCTTGAGACTCCAACTACACATATTTTAGGCTGCTTAGTGTTGTCCCACAATTAAATGATGCTCTGTTCTTTTTTTATTCCCAATCTTTTATCTTTCTGTTTTCATTTTGGATAATTTCTATTGCTATGCCTTCAAGTTTACATATCCTTTCTTCAGCAGGGTCTAATCTGCTGTTAATCATATCAAGTATATTATTCATTTTAGATGTCATTTCATTTTTCTTCTATAGCAGTTTGAGTCTCTTAAAAATATTTTACATGCTTTTTCTTACCATGTTCAAACATTTTATTTTTTTGAAGACATGGAGTATAGTTAGCATAGCTTTTTTAATGTCCTTAACTAATTCTATCATCTGTGTCATTTCTGGGTCTATTTCTTTTTTTTTTTTTTTTTTTCAGTTGGAGTCTCACTCTGTCGTCCAGACTGGAGTGCAGTGGCCACTCCCGGCCACTGCAGCCTCGACCTGCTGGGCTCTGGCAATCCTTCCGCCTCAGCCTTCCAAGTAGCCGGAACTACAGGCGCACGCTACCACGCCCAGCTAATTTTTGATTTATTGTAGAGATGAGGTCTCGCCAAGTTGCCCAGGCGGGTCTCGAACCCGTGGGCTCAGACAATCCACTCACCTCAGCTTCCCAAAGGCGCGGGATTACAGGCTGAGCCACCAAGCCTGGCTCTGGGTCTATTTTTATTGATTGATTTTTCTTCTCCTTATAGAAGAAAGTCTTGTTTCTTTAAATGCCTTCTAGTTTTTTCTTGGATTCCACTGTGTTGGAATTCTTTATATTCTTTTAAATATTTTGGAATTTTGTTCCAGGATGCAGTTCTTGGAAACCATCTGATCCTTTCAAGGCTTACTTTGAAGTTTTGTTAGGTAGGTCTATAACAGCTTTTAATTTGGGGCTAATTTGGCCCAATTACTGAGGCAATACCCTTATCAAGACCCTACTCAATGCACTAAATCTTAGGAGGTTTTTCCACTCTATCTGGTTGGAACACAATCTGTTTCTGGCCATGTGTAACTCCAAGTTTTGTTTGACTTGCTCTTCTCCATTGATTCTTTATTCTCAGTAGCTTTTTTCACATGCATGCACTGATCAGTACTCAGCTGAAGACTCAAGAAGAACCCTTCAAAGCTGTTCTTTTGTGCAGTTCTTTCCTCTAATTTTTACCTTGCAAATTATGATGACGTTGCCTCCCAGATCTCCATACTGTTTCCTCAACTCAAAGAGATGGCTAACTCTTTGGGTTTCTCCTCCCTGTGCTGCAGCCTGGAAAATATCCTACAATCAGGGGCCATCATTGGATTCATCTTGTTTGTTTCCTTCTCTGAGAAATCACGGCCCTCCATTGCCTGCTATCTGATATCTGAAAACAATAATCTTGTATATTTTGTCCACTTGTTTAATTATTTTAGGTGGGAGGTTAATTCTGGTCCCTGTTGCACCATTCTGGGTCACAGAAGTCACACTATAAATTTTTTATTTCCTAATGTTTTCATTGTTAGATGGATGATCTGAATGTTGCATGAATACATGTTTTGCATTTAAATGTTTTTAATAATTTTTTTTTGAGTTGGAGTCTCACTCCGTGGCCCAGACTAGAGTGTAGTGACACACTCACCACCACCCAGCGCCAACCTGCTGGGCTCCGGCGATTATCACATCTTAGCCTTCCAAGTAGCCAGAACTACAGGCATGCACTACCACGCCCGGCTCATTTTTTATTTATTGTAGAGATGAGGTCTCACCAAGTTGCCCAGGCTGGTCTTGAACCTCCAGTCTCAGACAATCCACTTGCCTCGACCTCCCAAAGTGCTGGGATTACAGGCTGAGCCACTGAACCCGGCCATTTTTAATAATTTCACAAGTTGAAGAAAGCTTAAAAAGTATGAACGACTGAGAAATGAGAAAAGCAGTCATGATAGTTTGTCAAGATGTTGTACTATCTAATAATTAAGCAACTGAGGTAATACCTCAAAGGCTTTTAGAAAACATGCAAAAAAATTATTTTAATTGCTTATTATGTGTTTACTTTACAAGTAATTAAACAAGTCTTAAACATATTCTAAGACTAGCAATATTTTGAAAATTCACTTTTTTAATGTCTTATTTTGAGATCTACCCATATCGTTGCATATAGAGCTGTTTGCTTGTCTTATTGTTATATAATATTATGTTATCTGAATTTATCAAAAATGATACTGTGAATGTTTTTATTCATGTCTTATAGAGAACATGATTATGCATTTCTGTTGCATATACACTTGAATGTGTGGTTGTCAGCATTCTATGAAAATCCAACCTTTCCACTGTAATTTTGCTCCCAACTTCTGAAGTATGGGAGGCACTGAGCATAACATTTAATTTTCAATGGCCAGTTGTTATTCTAACAAAGCCAAAAATGAGTAGTATCATTTCCTAGCACAGGTAGCAGAATGACAGAACAGAAAACATAACTTGGAAAAAAAATTATTTTTAAAGGAAAACTTTCAAAGTGAAAAAAGAAATATATCTTCCCCTGAGAGTATTAAAAAAGAAAATCACCTCAGATGAGTTATCTCATATTTTCCAGACAGAAAAATAATCTCTTTTGGTTTTTTGGTGTGAGAAGTTTTGAACAATAAATTTTTATAAAGGAAGTGCAACTGAAAGAGAGTTTTAACATAAACTCTCTGATAGGCTTATTAGACCTGGATCATCTAAGAGTTTCTTGTCAGTACTCCTGTCAGATGGATGAAATAAGCCTGGAAGGCTACCTCTGACAAAAAAGGAAAAAGCACAGCAGAAATGTCACTGTGCAAAGATGCCAATGGGTGAAGATATGGCTATCACCCTCCACTAACAGCCTAAGAACAAAGCATCTTCTGCTCCTTTAGGGGTTAACCACTTATCCCTAAAATGGTTACTAAGCAGGAAGGATGTGGTTCCTAATATAGCATAGTAATTTTTCCAAAATATTTTAACCCTGTTCATTTAAAAACTTGAATAAAAATCTCAACAAGTATAGTCAATCTGATCTGATCATCTCAAGGTGCTGTTGAGAACAGCTAGTTTATCTCAAAATGGTATGTTCAGAATAATCAAATACAGATGTTTTAATGAACAGTTTATCTAAAATCTTACATATTCCAAGTTACTGTCTGATATATCTGCAGCGGATATAACTTCTAAAAGTCATTGTGCTCTTCAAATGAAGCAAGTTATCTCAAATGTCAGAATACTTTCGTGTGTGTGTGTGTGTGTGTGTGTGTGTGTGTGCGCATGCACGCACACATGAACCATTTACCAGGTTGGTGCACGGAGTGGACAGTGCAAGTTCCTATTCCATCTCTCTGCTGCAAATGTTGTCCCTGGATAGAAGGACCTATCATATGTTAAACTGATAAGATCAGATACTATACCTGACAGTGTCCAAATGCTTTCTAAACTTTACTCTTTTTGTCTATTTTACAAATGAGATGTGTTAGTCCACACATATTTGGGGTTTCATGTACTAACTTGTCAATCATCCTTTCTTGGTGTTGCTGGAGGTTCAGGCAGCAGATTTGATAAGAGCACTTTCCGGTTACATTTCTTGACTTACTTCCTGTGTTGACTCCAGCATTTTCTATTTTAGTATCTTAGTTTCTTCTCTGAAATATGGCCAAATATTTAGTCTCTTCTGCAAAATATGATCACACTTGCTCTACGTCATCTTTCAAGGAATAATGAGAAGATATATGTAGATAAAGTCCAAATGCACAATGCAGAAGTAGTGGTTCTCTTGTTGATAATATTTGAAATATTGAATGAATGATTAGTTGTCTGATTTACAAATTATCTATTACAATGACTTTTCAATCTGGTAACTCCCTATAACTGTATGGAGTAAGGTGATATTGATGAAAATATTGGTAGTAGACCGAACTAAGTTTTTCACTATGAAAATTTATTTTAGGGAAAAATTAGTAAATGACCTGAACTAAGTGAATATGTCTAGTACTCATGTACTAAGACATGTGGTCATAGGCTAGACAGTTCTATAAAACAATCTATTCTATGAACTTCAGAAAAGACAATAACCCCTGGACTTATATTTTTCTCTATTTAAATTTTTGAAAAAAATTTTCTCTATTTAAACTAGCCGGGCATGGTGGCTCACACCTATAATGCCAGCACTTTGGGAAGCCAAGGCGAGAGGACTGCCTGAGCCTAAAGATTTCGAGACCAGCCTGGACAGCTTGGCAAGATCTCATCTCTACAATAAATCAAAAAATTAACTGGCCATGGTGGCACACACCTGTAGTTCAAGCAACTTGGAAGGCTGAGGTGGAAGGATTGCCTGAGCCCAGCAGGTTGAGGCTGGATGACAGAGTGAAACTCCAACTCAAATAAATAAATATATTTAATATATTTAATCATAAAATGGTATGCAAGCTAATTGAAAATATGGAAAAATAGAAACATGTAATGAAGAAAATATAAGAATCATCTATACTTCTACCAACCAGCAATAATGTTAACATTTTAGTGTTTTTTTTTATGAAAGTATAAGCACACTGTTTAAAAGAAAGTAAAATACAAAAGCATGTATACTTTATGTGCCTGACCCAGAGTAAATATTCAAAAAGCTCATTGAGAAAAAAGAAAACATGCGCAGTGGCTCATGACTGTACTCCCACCACTTTAGGAGCTGAGGCAGGAGGATTGTGTAAGGCCAGGAGTTCGAGACTAGTCTGGGCAACTAGGTGAGATCCCTGTCTCTACAAAAAAATTAAAAATTAGTCAAGCATGGTGTTGCATGCCTGCAGTCCTAGCTACTCAGGAGGCTGAAATAGGTGGATCCCTTAAGCCCAAGTTTGAAATTACAGTGAGTTATGGTCGCACCACTGCACTCTGGTCTAGGTAACACAGTGAGACTCTGTCTCAAAAAAAAAGCATAAATGAAGGAATGTAGCAAAAACGTTCTGAAAGGAAACTGTTGGGAAACAATTCTTCCTGGGTCTCCTATTTCTCTACTTCTTACCAACAGTCACTGACAGATTTTGTTCTGAACTATCTTTTTTGTTTGTTTGAGTTAGAGTCTCAC
This sequence comes from Cephalopachus bancanus, assembly GCA_027257055.1. Classification (NCBI taxonomy): domain Eukaryota; kingdom Metazoa; phylum Chordata; class Mammalia; order Primates; family Tarsiidae; genus Cephalopachus; species Cephalopachus bancanus. The sequence goes on along the minus strand of JAPVLO010000083.1, from coordinate 231,772 downwards.
TCGGTGGCCCAGGCGAGTGCAGTGGCACACTCACCGCCATCCCAGCATCGACCTACTGGGTTCAGGCGAACCTTCTGCCTTCTGCCTCAACCTTCTAAGTAGCCGGAACTACAGGTGTGCGCTACCACGCCCAGCTAATTTTTTATTTATTGTGGAGATGAGGTCTCACCAAGTTGCCCAGGTTGGTCTTGAACCTGCGGGCTCAAGGCAATCCTCTCACCTCCGCCTCCCAAAGTGCTGGGATTACAGGCTGAGCCACCAAGCCCAGCCTGTTATTTAATTTCTAATCCTTTGGTTGATTAGTCCTATGCATTTTTTTCCCATTTCCTTCATCTCTTTAACTTAGAGCCCAGAATCTGATACAGTACCCTAGTAAGGGGTTGATACCCATTCCATGGACTTATAAGACCTGCCACAGACTAACTGAGGGCAGGTACTATGCTATATACTTCTCTAGTATCAGTAAGTTTCTAGCACATAGTAGGTGCACAATAAATTCTTACTGATTGATTGTTGTAGCCCAGAATTGTTTTTGAATCGTAAATCATAGTACCACTCTGCTGATTCACATTTAGTTTTTGCTTCACCATAAAACCTGTTTGTAGAGTCAAAATCAGTAAGAAACTTTACAAACTCTATAAATCATAGAACCATCTTTATTTGTTTTGTAAAAAGTATTCTTATTTCAGTAAGCAGTCTTTCCATTCCTAACCACATATGCAGGAGGTAATCACCATCAATAATGCCATCTCTGCATACAAAAGACATTCCTTCACAATGACTCTTAGCTAATTTTGTTCTTTCTTCTTTCTACATTTACTGTGGTAGGCTGCTTCTAAAATGGCTCCCAATGAGCGCACTTCCTGGTTTCCACATCCTTGTGTAATTTCCTTCCCTTGTGCATGGGCTGGACCTAGTGACTTGTTTCTAAGTGATAGAATGTGACAAAGTGATAGAATGTCATCTCTGAGATTAAGTTACAAAAATCTGTGACTTCGATATTCCTCTCATTTTCTCTTGCCCTCGCACTTGCTTATTATGAAGGAAACTATGTTGTGAACTGCCCGATGAGTAAGTTCATGTGGCAAAAAGCAGGGGATAGCCTCTAGTCAACAGCCCACGAGGAACCGAGGCCCTCAGTCCAATATCCCAAAAGGAACTAAATTCTGCCAGCATCCACACCTGGTTAAGCCTTAAGATGACTGCAATACCTGTCAACACCTTAATATGTGAGTGAGAAGACATACTCTTTCCACAGCCAAGGTAGTCATTGCCCAGGAAAAGCATGGATACTTGCCATGTGATTTTTTCATAATCCTACTTCTGATTTTATTTATTTATTTAATTTTTTGGTGTCAGGGTCTCACTCTGTCCCCCAAGCTGAAGTGCAGTGGCACAATCATGGCTCACCGCAGCAACTCCTGGGATCAAGTGATCCTATGTCGGCCTCCCAAATAGCTGGAACTACAGGTTTGCACTTGTAGTGCACCACACCTGGGTGATTTTTTTCTATTTTTTGTAGAGACGATGTTTCAGTATGTTATACTGGCTGATCTCAAACTCTAGGCCCCCGAAAGTGCTGGGATTATAGGCATGAGTTACTGTGCCCAGCTCACATCTGATCTTGGAAATGAATCTTAAAGAATTGCAGCTTTCCAGTCATACTTTTTCATTTAAAAACCATGAGATTTTTTTTTTTTTGACTTTCACTCCCTTGCCTAGGCTGGAGTACAGTGGCACCCTCACTGGCACCCTCACGGCCACCCCAGCGTGCAACTGCTGGGCTTAGGTAATCCTTCCACCTCAGCCTTCCAACTAGCCGGAACTACATGCATGTGCTACCACGCCCGGCTAATTTTTGATTTATTGTAGAGACAAGGTCTCGCCAAGTTGCCCGGTCTGGTCTCGAATGCATGGTCTCAGGCAATCCACTCGCCTCGGCCTCCCAAAGTGCTGGGATTACAGGCTGAGCCACTGAGCTCGGCCTTTGAGGTTCTATTTTTACAAGTTGTAGGTACCTCATTCATTCTCCACTATTCTGAGAAATAATATACTCCTAGTTCTGTAGTAACTAATCAATTCTGGAAATAAAATATTCTGTAGTACAAATTATCAGAGCTTGTGGATTTGAATATACCAATCTATTTAACTAAGCAGACCCCATATTGTGAACTCAACTGGAAAACAACCAACCTGACCATTCTCACAGTTAATTTAAGAAATTATTCCTGAGAGATGGGATTAAGGTGGCTGACTAGAGGCAGCTATTGTGTATTTCTCCTACAGAGTAGACCAAGATAGAGTTTCTTGGCACCCAGAGAGAAGCGGGACTGGCAGCGTGCCCCACGACTCATCAAAAAAGTGGTAACAGCCACATATTGCAAAGAAGAGAAAAATCAGTGGACCTGGGGTGGAACTGGCCAGACTCTTACCCGGATCACGGCACAGACCACAGGCAGCCTCCAGACGCAGTGGGGAAGGTGAGTGGGGGGAATTCAGGAATTCTGTGTGTCCCTGTCAAAGTCCCAGAGGGCCCCCTGAGCCTTGCGGGATTCCAGACAGGAAGCTGTCCTACCAACAGCTTGCTCTGCTGAAACCCTGGTGGAGTGGTGCAGGATTAAAAAAAGCCCTGGGCCGCTCCAGCCGCCATATCCCAGGAACTCAACCCTGGCTGGCGGCTGTTTTCTAGGCGACCCGGGAGGAGACAGGTTCCAAGAGCACACTCTGTGGTGGCAGACGGTTCCCGGCTAGGGTGGGTTGCCCCAAAAACACCTGAGGCAGACTGCACTTTGGCATTTGGAACCCAGACTGCCTGAGGCTGAGGTAGGGGGGACTCTTGCTAGCAACCTTTCTCGCTCCCCAGGTAAACTCCTTTCTCCAGCCTCAGTAAGACAGCATCACCCATGCCTGGGAACTGCTTCCAATCTGCGCTAGGGTAGCCAAGAGTGCACACAGTAGGGAGTCTGAGCTCTTTCCCTCCATGCCCACACCCACCCAAAACTTGAACAGCAGAGAATTTGGTAATTCCCACAGCCCCGCCCACCGCCCACGGCAACACACACCAAGCAAAAAGTCCACAGCCACCCTCGCAGCTGGCTCTCTCGCACAAGCGCCACCTCCTGGCCAGAGGTCAATAGCACAGCTCATCATATTTGCTAACAATAGCTCAGTTTTGGGGAAGGATCCCAGACCCCAGCTAGCCACTATCCAAGCCACCTTGGCAATTCAGGACACCTTGAATCTGTGCAGGTACCCAGCATAGGACTGCCACAGCTGGCAATTGAGAAACTCACCACAATAAGGCTATATTATAACCAAGGGAACCCTATAGTGCCTATGTCAGCCCCCTGCCAACCTCAAATAAGAAGGAACTAGAAAAATAACTGAATATGAGAAAACAGAGTTCTTCAACATCCCCAAAAGAACTACACTAACTCTTCAGCAATGAACCCTAACCAAAATGAAATCTTTGAAATTCCAGAGACAGAATTCAAATGGTTGATTATAAAATTACTCAGTGAGATTCAAGAGAAAGTTTAAAAACAACATAAATGTTTTTTAAAAAGTATTCAAAACATAAAGGAAAAACTCTCCAAAGAGTTTAAAAAAAAAAAACTAAAAAACAGGCTGGGCGTGGTGGCTCAAACCTGTAATCCCAGAACTTTGGGAGGCCAAGGCGAGAGGATTGCTTGAGCTCAGGGGTTCGAGACCAGCCTGGGCAACTTTGTGAGACCTCACCTCTACAATAAATAAAAAAAAAATAAGCCGGGCGTGGTATCATGCACCTGTAGTTCCAGCTACTTGGAAGGTTGAGGTGGAAGGATCGCCTGAACCCAGTAGGTAGAAGCTGTAGTAGCCATGAGGGTGCCACTGCTCTCCAGCCTGGGCAACAGAGAGACTCTGACTCAAAAAACAAACAAAAAAAGCTGAAATTCTGGAAATGAGAGAATCACTTAGGGAAGTACAAAATTCGGGGGAAAGTTTTGGTTTTGGGGTTTTGGTTTTTTTTTCACTCAGAGTCTTGCTCTGTTTTCTAGGCTGGAGTGCAGCAGCACGCACACGGCCTCCACAGCCTTGACCTGCTGAGTTCAGGTGATCCTTCTGCCTCAGCCTTCCAAATATCTGGAACTACAAGCGCATGCCACCACACCCAGCTAATTTTTTGATTTATTGTAGAGATGAGATCTCACCAAATTGCCCAGAATGGTCTCGAACACCTGGACTCAGGCTATCCTCTTGCCTTGGCCTCCCAAAGTGCTGGGATTACAGGCACAAGCCACCTCGCCCAGCCTGCAGTGGAAAGTTTTAACAGTAGGCTAGAACAAGTGGGAGACAAGTCTTTCAAATTAACCCAATCAGACAATAAAGAAAAAAGAATCAAGAAAAGGGAACAAAGTCTCCAGAAAATGTGAGATTATGTAAAATGTCCAAACCTAAGAATCATAGGTGTTCCTAAGGAAGAAGAGAAAACAATGGGTTTGGGAAACCTACTTGAGGGAATTATGGCGAAAAACTTCTCCAGCTTTGCCAGAGATTTAAACATTCAGATACAGGAAGGCCAAAGACCTCCCAGAAAATTCATTGCAAAAAGATCATCCCCAAGGCATATAATGATCGAATTATGCAAAGTTAATGTGAAGGAAAGAAATTTAAAAGCATTGAAATGAAAACATCAAATAATTTACAAAGGTGGCCGGGCTGCGGTGGCTGTGAACATGCCACTGCACTCCAGCCTGGGCAACAGAGTGAGACTCTGACAAAAAAAACAAAAATTACCCTGATGCCAAAACCAGGAAAAGAAACAACAGCAAAAATAAAACCACAGAGCAATATTTTTGATGAACATAGACATGAAAATCCTCAACAAAATATTAGCAAACCAAATTCAGCTGTACATACAAAAAAAAAAAATCCACCATGATCAAGTGGGTTTTATCCCAGGGATAAAATGCAAGGATGATTAAACATATACATCAAGAAATGTGATCTACCACATTAACAGAATAAAAAGAAAAAAATCATATTATTTCAATAGACATAAAAAAAGCATTTGACAAAATCCAGCATCACTTCATGATAAAAACACTCAGTAAAACAGGCATAGAGGGAACATTTCTCAAAATAATAAAGCCTCCATTCAGGATGACATAGCCAGTGTCATCCTGAATGGAGAAAGGTTGAACACATTCCCCCTCAGAAATGGAATGAGGCAAGAATGCCACTTTCACCTCTCCTATTCAACATAGACTGGAAATCCTAGATAGAGCAATCGGGCAAGAGAAGGATATTAAGGGTATTCAAATTGGAGAAGACAAAACCAAACTATCTCTATATGCCAACATTTTGATTTTATATCTAGAGAATTCCAAAAATTCCTTTAAAAGATTCCTGGACTTGATAAGTGAACTCAGTAAAGTTTCAGGATACAAAATCAACACACACAAACCAGTAGCACTGCTATACACCAATAGTGACCAAGCTGAGAATCAAATCAATAACTCAGTTCCATTTATAATAGCAGCCAAAAAGCTAAAATACCTAAGAATATACTTAACCACGGAGGTGAAAAATCTCTATGAGAAGAACTACAAAACACTGATGAAAGAAATTGTAGAGGACACAAACAAATGAAGAAGCACTCCATACTGATGAATTGGAAGAACCAACATTGTTAAAATGATACTCTTACCTAAAGTAAGTATTAATGCAATCCCTATTAAACTACCAATGTCATTTTTCACAGAATTAGAATAACAATCCTAAAATTCATATAAGACCAAAAAGAGCCAGCATAGCCAAAGCAATCCTAAGTAAAAAGAACAAAGCTGGAGGAATCACATTACCTGACTTCAAATTATATTACAAGGTTGTAGTAACCAAAACAGCATGGTACTGGTATAAGAGCAGACACGTGGACCAATGAAACAGAATACAGAATCTGTAAATAAACCCAAATACCCACAACTAACTGATCTTTGACAAAGAAGATAAAAACATATACTAGAGGAAAAGACACCCTATTCAACAAATGGTGCTGGGAAAATTGGATAACTACATGCAGAAAAATGAAATTTGAGCCCCATCTCTCACCAAACTAATTCAAGATGGAGTAAAGACTTAAATGTCAGACCTGAAACCATAAAAATCCTAGAAGAAAACCTAGGAAAAACTCTTCTGGACATTGGTCTAAGCAAAGAACTTATGGCTAAAACCCTAAAAGCAAATGCAACCACCACAACAACAACAACAAAAATAAGTGGGATTTAGTTAAACTAAAATCTTCTGCACAGCAAAATAACTAATCAACAAAGCAAATAGGCAATCTACAGAATGGGAGAAGATATTGACAAACTATACATTGACAAAGAACTAATATCCAGAATCTACAAAGAAGTCAAACAAATCAGCAAGAAAAAAGCAAATGACCCCATTACTAAGTGGACAAATGACATGAACAGACACCTCTAAAAGAAGATATACAAATGGCTAACAAACATATGAAAAAATGCTTAACATCACTCATCATTAGGGAAATGCAAATTAAAACCACTATGAGATACCACCTTACACCAGTCAGAAGGCCATTATTAAAAAAAATCAAGCCAGGTTCAGTGGCTCAGCTTGTAATCCTGTGCCTTTGGGAGGCTGAGGTGAGTGGATTGCCTGAGCCCGCGGGTTCAAGACCCGCCTGGGAACTTGGAGAGACCTCATCTCTACAATAAATAAATTAAAAAACTAGCCAGGCGTGGTAGCGCGCATCTGTAGTTCCTGCTACTGGGAAGGCTGAGGCGGAAGGATCGCCGGAGCCCAGCAGGTCGAGGCTGCGGTGACCAGGAGTGGCCACTGCACTCCAGTGTGGGCAACAGAGTGAGACTCCAACTCAAAAAAAAAAAAAAAAAATCAAAAAACAATAGATACTGGTGCAGAAGTGGTGAAAAAGGAACACATACACTGTTGGTGGGAGTATAAATTAGTACAACCTCTAGGGAAATTACTATGGCGATTTCTCAAAGAACTAAAAGTAGATCTGCCATTTGATCCAGCAATCCCACTATTGGGTATCTACCTACCCAAAGGAACAGACATCATTATATAAAAAAGACACTTGCATTCGCATGTCCATCACAGCACAATTTACAATTGCAAAGATGTGGAATCAGGCTAAATGCCCATCAGCTAGTCAGTGGATAATGAAAATGTGATATATACACTGTGGAAAACTATTCAGCCATCAAAAAAGAATGAAATCATGTCTTCTGCAGCAATTTGAATAGAACTGAAGAACATCATCCTAAGTGAACTAACACAGGAACAGAAAACCAAACAACATGTGTTTTCACTTATAAGTGTCAGCTAAATTAATGATCTGCAAAGGCAGATGGATATCGGAGACTTGGTGGGAAAAAGGATGGGGGGATTAAAAATCACCTGTTGGGTACAATACAATGTGCATAGATGGGAGTGGTGGGTACACGGAAAGCCAATACTTTTTTTTTTTTTTTTACTTGGCGTCTCATTCCGCTGCCCAGGCAGGAGTGCAGTGGCATGCTCACGGCCACCCCAGCGTCGACCTACTGGGCTCCCACTATCCTTCCGCCTCAGCCTCTCAAGTAGCCAGAACTACAAGTGCGTGCTACCGCGCCCGGCTAATTTTTGATTTATTGTAGAGACGAGGTCTCACCAAGTTGCCTGGGCTGATCTCGAACCTGCGGGTTCAGGCAAGCCACTTGTCTCAGCCTCTCAAAGTGCTGCAATTACATGCTGAGCCACCGAGCCCTGCCGCCAAGACTTCTTCACCACTGTATGATGCAACTATGGAACCAAAAACTAACCTAAAGCTATTGAAATTTAAAAAGAAAGAAAGAAAGAAAGAAATTATTCTTAAGCTAGAGTACTTAGATTTTTAGTTATTATTTTAAAAAATATGTTATACAGTCTTTGGTATATATATGATATATTTCATAATACAAGCAAGGCTTTTAAAAAATTAAACAAGACTTCTGCCTTGTTCTGATATTTAAGATTTGGGTTAAAAGTTTGAGTTTTGCCAGGTGCAGTGGCTCATGCCTATAATCCCAGCACTTTGGGAGGTGGAGGCAAGAGGATTGCCTGAGCCCATGGGTTGAGACCAGTCTGAACATCTTGGTGAGACCTCATCTCTACAATAAATCAAAAAATTAGCTGAGCATGGTGGCACGTGCCTGTAGTTCCAGCTACTTGGAAGGCTGAGACGGAAAGATCACCTGAGCCCAGCAGGTCGAGGTTGCAGTGGCTGTGAGCATGCCACTGCACTCCAGACTGGGTGACAGAGTGAGACTCTGAAAAAAAAAAGTCTAGTTACATTATTCAGTGAGCTCTTAATATATGCTATCATTTTAAAATTTGGAATTAGATTAAACTTGTAACTCTACTGACAGATCTGGTTGTTTTAGAGCTGGATGCCATCTAGAACTTTTACTTATTGTGTTTTTGTCAATTCAATGTCATTTTTTACCTTTCAAAATTACCTCATCTTAAATTCATTTAGAAAATGTTTATATACGTTTTACTATATTTCCAGAAATGTTCAGGATAGGAATGCTGCAGTGAAAAAGACAAACAAGCTTGTAGTCTTTATGGAGTGTATGTTCTACTTGGGACAGGGGTTTGGAGTGCAGCGTGCTAGACAAGTAAAATAAATTAGTAACTGTCATTTTGTTTAACATTATTTTTTCAATAACACATGACCTGTTGTGATCAGAGAATTACCATATGTACCTACATATATATTACCATGCATCTTTTAATATAGGTTTGGAATAAGCCACACAACTATGACATCCATATATTATATAATTAACATGTTAAACAGCTTTGAAATTTTTCAGTGATAGACTGCACTGCGCTACAAAATCAAGACATATACACTTAGTACCATACATACTAAACGGGAAAGGATTAAACCTCATCATGATCATGTATACACTGAAATCAAAGTCAATGCCACTTGTTTTTCTTTTTCTTTGTTTTAATAAAAATGAAATAGTTTACAATTAAATACAGAAAGAAAAGTTCCACTCACCAGAATAGGACATACTTCTCTGTTGCTGATTGGAGGCTTTAAATATCTTGACAAACCAGTTCAATTTCTAGGAGTTTAAGAAAGTAATCTGATTCGGGCACAGTGGCTCACGCCTGTAATCTCAGCACTTTGGGAGGCAAGGCGAAAGAATAGCCTGAGCCCATGGATTTGAGACCAGCCTGGCAACATGGCGAGACTTCATCTTTACAATAAATAAAAAATTAGCCAGACATGGTGGTGTGCACCTGTAGTTCCAGCTTCTTAGAAGGCTAAAGCAGGATTGCCTGAGCCCAGCAGGTCGAGGCTGCAGTGGCCATGAGCATGCCACTACATTCCAACCTGGGTGACAGAGTGAGATACCCACTTAAAAAAAAAAAAGGAAAGTACTCTGATATTTGTAAAATGAATTATGTATGATGACTTACTATAGTGTTGTTTATAATGGTTGGAAACCACCTAAAGGTACAATAGTTGGAGATTGACCAAGGATAGGGCATCCATACTCTGGAATTGACAATCAGTTATAGAAAAATATTTCAGGGCCGGGCACAGTGGCTCAGCCTATAATCCCAGCACTTTGGGAGGCCGAGGCAGGAGGATTGCCTGAACCCGGGGGTTCGAGACCAGTCCAGGCAACTTGGTGAGACCTTGTTTCTACAATAAATAAAAAAATAAGCCAGGCTCGGTGGCTCAGCCTGTAATCCTGCACCTTTGGGAGGCTGAGGTGAGTGAATTGCCTGAGCCCGCGGGTTCGAGACTCTCCTGGGCAGCGAGACCTCATCTCTACAATAAATTAAAAAAAAAATCAGCCGGGCTTGGTAGCACATGCCTGTAATTCCGGCTCCTTGGAAGGCTGAGGCGGAAGGATCGCCGGAGCCCAGCAAGTCGAGGCTGCGGTGGCCGGGAGCGCACTGGGCGACTGAGTGAGACTCCAACAAAAAAAAAAAAAAGCCAGGAGTGGAAGTGCGTACCTGTAGTTCGAGCTACTTGGAAGGCTGAGGTGAAAAGGTCACCTAAATCCATTAGGACAAGGCGAGGCAACGGTGGCTATGAGCGTGCCTCTGCACTCCAGCCTGGGCGACAGAATGAGACTTCAATTTAAAAAAAAAGAAAAATATTTCAGGATGTAAATATTCACAATATATTATTAGGTTAAAAAGTATGTTTGGCCAGGCGCGGTGGCTCACACCTATAATCCCAGCACTTCGGGAGGCCGAGGTGAGAGGATTGCCTGAGCCCATGGGTTTAAGACCAGCCTGGGCATCTTACAAAAAGATCTCTACAATAAATCTTTACATCTCTACAATAAATTTTTTTTTAATTAGCTGGGTGTGGTGGTGGGTGCCCGTAGTTCCAGCTACTTGGAAGGCTGAGGCAGAAGGATCGCCCAGCATGTCAAGGCTGCGGTGGCTGTGAGTGTGCCACTGCACTCCAGCCTGAGCAACAGAGTGAGACTCCAACTCAAAAAAAAAAAGAGAAGCATGTTACGCCATTGTTATATACAGTAAGATCTCAATTACATAGATTATCAATGTATATATAAATGCAAATATTAGAAGGATATATGCTAAAATGTTAGCAGTTATTGTCTCAGGGTGCATTTTTAAAATTATTTTCTGCTTTTCTGTGTTTTTCTTTTCTTTTTTTTTTTTTTTAGTTGGAATCTCACTGTCGCCCAGACTAGAGTGCAGTGGCCGCTCCCGGCCACAGCAGCCTCGACCTGCTGGGCTCCTGCGATCCTTCCGCCTCAGCCTTCCGAGTAGCCGGAACTACAGGCGTGCGCTACCACGCCCAGCTAATTTTTTGATTTATTGTAGAGATGAGGTCTCGCTGCCCAGGCGGGTCTCGAACCCGCGGGCTCAGGCAATCCACTCACCTCAGCCTCCCAAAGGCGCGGGATTACAGGCTGAGCCACCGAGCCCGGCTTTTTCTGTGTTTTTCAACTTTTAAGAAGTAGTTGATAACCTTTTTGTCATCAAAAAAAGAAAAAAGAACAGTAACAGTAATTTTTTTTTTTGAGACAGGATCTCATTCTGTCACCCAAGCTGGAGTGCAGTCCGTATGATCATAACTCACCACAGCCTTGAACACCTGGCCTCAAGCGATCCTCCCTTCTCAGCCCCCCAAAGTGCTGGGATTATAGACATAAATCACCACATTGGCCCCATCATTTATTTTTGAGTCGAGGTCTCACTCTGTTGCCTCGACCCACTGGGCTCCGGCGATCCTTCCGCGTCAGCCTTCCGAGTAGCTGGAACCACAGGCATGTGCTACCATGCCCAGCTAATTTTTTGATTTATTGTAGAGATGGGGTCTCGCCATGTTGCTAAGGCTAGTCTTGAACCCCTGGGCCCAGGCAGTCCTCTCGCCTCAGCCTCCCAAAGTGCTGGGATTGCAGGTTTGAGACACAGCACCCAGGCCAATTTTTTTTTTTTTTTGAATAAGAGTCTCACTCTGTGGCTCACTCTGTGGAGTGCAGTGCCACGCTCATGGCCACCCCAGTGTTGACCTGATGGATTCCAGTGATCCTTCCACCTTAGCCTTCCAAGTAGCCAGAACTACAGGTGCACGCCACCACACCTGGCTCATTTTTTTATTTATTGTAGAGATGAGGTCTCGCCAAGTTGCTTGGGATGGTCTCAAACCAACGGTTCAGGCAATCCGCTTGCCTCGGCCTCCCAAAGTGCTGGGATTACAGGCTGAGTCACTGAGCCCAGCCCATTTTTTTTTTTAAATGAAGTTCTACTTTGCTAAAATCTAATCATACTCATTTGGGATTACTCTCTTCTGTCGTCATTACTTCTGAATGTCTATGTATATATTTTTTACATCTCTGTTATATCAATCGTTGGTCCCTAATGTTTATCAGTTTCACAGTTATAAGATTATAAAGTTCCAATCCAGCAGGACTTGGTGGCTCAGCCTGTAATCCTGCGCCTTGGGAGGCTGAGGTGAGTGAATTGCCTGAGCCCGCGGGTTTGAGACCCGCTTGGGCAACTTGGTGAGATCTCATCTCTACAATAAACCAAAAAATTAGCCAGGTGTGGTAGGACGCACCTATAGTTCCAGCTACTCAGAAGGCTGAGGCGGAAGGATCGCCGGAGCCCAGCAGGTCGAGGCTGCGTTGGCCGGGAGCGGCCACTGCCCTCCAGTCTGGGCGACAGAGTAAGACTCCAACTCAATAAATAAATAAATAAATAAATAAAATAAAGTTCCAATCCATCTCATTGTACCTCTCTAACAAGTCTTTGCTGAATTAAATTGAACACATTTATCCTTGTATTAGCTGCTGTGACAGAGTTGCAAGGTGCATTGTGAGTACTGGGGTTTTGAGGGGTATAAATTAATATTATGGCAAATATGAATACTAAAACCACAGGCATGATACATTTCTTTGCAAACCAACATCGCGAAGATACAATCTATAAACCAGAAAAAGGAAGAAAATGTTCCAGAAAGGAGTAGGGATACTGGGACACTAACCAAACATGAAACTGGTAGGGCTGATGATGCTCCTAAGAGTCCGGAAACCGGGCTTGGTGGCTCAGCCTGTAATCCCAGCACTTTGGGAGGCCGAGGTGAGTGGATTGCCTGAGCCCGCGGTTTGAACCCGCCCTGGCAACTCGGCAAGACCTGTCTCTACAATAAATCGAAAAATCAGCCAGGCGTGGTAGCGCGGCCGTAGTTCCAGCTACTTGGAAGGCTGAGGCGGAAGGATCTCCGGAGCCCAGCAGGTCGAGGCTGCCGTGGCTGGGAGCGGCCACTGCACTCCAGTCTGGGCGACAGAGTGAGACTCCAACTTAAAAACAACAACAAAAAAAGAGTCTGGAAATCCTTTCTTTCTCTTGTTTTACTCTTCCCGTCCTTCCTTGTTTTCTTCCTTTCTTATTTTTAAGCTTTCTTTTATTGATTGACTTTTTGGATGGCAACTATATAGTGAGAAAAGTTTTTTTTTTCTTTCCCCCAGTCCAAAGGTTTTGAGATCTCAAGCATGTGAATGAATGGGTGCTGGCTCTCTGAGACAGCATTTCCAGAAAATCAAGACCAAGGACAATGACAAATTCACCTGAAGTGGCGATAAAGCTGGAATCTCTACAACTGGTAAATAAAATATTAAAATGCCATCCTATAGGAGAATTTACTAAAAAGCTAAGTCGCCCTCCCAGCCTAGGGTTGAACAAGAGCAGTACAAGCTCCATGTACAGACAGGGCTATGTTATCTTTCATGGCCCCAGCAGAAAAAGCAGGGACACAACCAACAGTGGCAGGCAACTTTCATCAAAAAGTAGACAGCTACAACTTTGGGTGGCCAATGGGCTGGCAGTGATAGGGACAGCTACTTCAGTGAAGAGACCATAAAACTGAAAGTTGTAAATTACATTTTTTCTATTCTGTGTTTTGCTTTCCAGCAAGTCACATGTTCATTAGACTCTTTTTTTAAATTTTTTTTTTTTTGAGTTGGAGTCTCACTCCATTGCCCAGGCTGGAGTACAGTGGTATGCTCACAGCCACCCAGTATCGACTTGTTGGGCTCAGGTAATCCTTCCGTCTCAGCCTTCCAAATATTGGAACCACAGGCGTGTGCCACCATGCCCAGCTAATTTTTTTTTTTTTTTTTGAGTTGGAGTCTCACTCGGTCACCCAGACTGGAGTGCAGTGGCCGCTCCCGGCCACCGCAGCCTCGCCTGCTGGGCTCCGGCAATCCTTCTGCCTCAGCCTTCCGAATAGCCGGAATTACAGGCATGCGCTACCACGCCCGGCTGATTTTTTTAAATTTATTGTAGAGATGAGGTCTCGCTGCCCAGGCGGGTCTCGAACCCGCGGACTCAGGCAATCCACTCATCTCAGCCTCCCAAAGGCGCGGGATTACAGGTTGAGCCACCAAGCCCAGCTTAATTTTTTGATTTATTGTAGAGACGGTGTCTCGCCAAGTTGCTCAGGCTGTTCTTGAACCCCTGGGCTCAGGCAATCCCCTCACCTTGGCCTCCCAAAGTGCTGGGATTACAGGTTTGAGCCACCGTGCCCAGCCCAGATTCTTCTTTATTTAAAAACTGGATGATACTTTCTTACCACCTTATAGGCACCTTCCCAAAATACAATCAACACAATGCTGTGCTTTGGCTACTTTTGTTAAGAATAATCTCAAATCAGCATTTTTAATCAAAATATAGGACCGGATTGAGAGAGGTAGACTCATGTGTTCCAGCTGTCTTATTCTCTATGACCAAGCAGGAAGTTTCTGAGCAAGCCTCCCCCTCTCAGGAAGCTTACGTCAAACTTAGTATCTACATCCTGTTGAATATAGTTTTAAATTTTCTTTTCTCAAGTCTAGATACTATTTGATTTAAAATGAGTAGTCTGCCCTGAAATCGTTTTACTCTCGAAAGACTATATATATCTGTCCTAAGTGACGAATGGAATATCTCCATGACTCATAATGATACGAGTTAAAGATTGTTTTGAGTATTAAGTGTCTATAATTATAACTATTTATATCCCTATATACCATCTTATTCATTTGATCTCTCAAATAGGTCCTTGTTAACCATGTACTGATTCATTAATTATGCAGCTAGCACACTATAAACAAGCAAATAAAACCCTCAATGGAAGATCCTGATACTTCTCTTCAGAACTTACCATGTAATATTGAAGTGGAGGAGGTGACAAAATGCTGGTTTTGATTCTTTTAGCAACTGGCTGAATGACTTTGGGCCTTAACCTGTGGTTTTCTCACCTAAAAATGAGGAAAGGGTTAAATGATCTGTAGCATATCCTGTGTGATTGTACTAGAGAGGAATGCCCATCTTTATCTTAGATACTGTAAAGTCATACTTCTTAAATTTTAAAAAGGCCATATTCTAAGTGTAAGCCACAGTAAAAATATGGTACATCTTCTTAGATGTAGTGATTAGAATTCTTCATGGCTGGCTGGGCTCGGTGGCTCAGCCTGTAATCTCGCGCTTTGGAAGGTGGAGGTGAGTGGATTGCCTGAGCCTGCCAGTTCAAGACCCGCCTGGGCAACTTGGTGAGACCTCATCTCTACAATAAATCAAAAAATTAGCCAGGCATGGTAGCGCGTGCCTGTAGTTCCAGCTACTTGGAAGGCTGAGATGGAAGGATCGCCAGAGCCCAGCAGGTCGAGGCTGCGGTGGCCGGGAGCGGCCACTGCACTCCAGTCTGGGTGACAGAGTGAGGCTCCAACCCAAAAAAAAAAAAAAAAATTCTTCATGGCTGCAAGTAATAGAAGTCCAAATGGGTTTTGCTTGGATAGCAAGGTGAATTTATTATGAAGGTCAGAGGTATCTCACAGAACCCAAGAACATAAATTTAACTAGATATAAGGAGTCAGGAAGGTGAATTTCTCTCTTATCTCTCTCTCCCTTTGTCCATCAGCTTCATTCCAACTTCTCTGTCAGGTACTTCTTCTTCCTCTAGCCATGTGATGAAAAATAGGATATTCTGGCAACTCCTGCATTTACAAAGTATAGTCCAGACACATGAAGAGAGATGGCTTTCTCACAGTCCAAATGCTATTTCCCAGGCAAAGGCTCTAACTAGTCCACAATGGGGCAGATGCCCACCCCTGGACTAATCAGTTGTCATCTAGATTTGGGACAACTTAGATTGAATATGACAGCTTTCATTACAACCTCAAGGAGGAAAAGGAAAGGGGGAATGTCTAGCAAGGGCATATAAGTAGATAATCTAACAGATGTTCACACACTAAAATATCTGTTACATAATTCTTTAAAAATTTTAAATTATAGTACAGAGTTATACACCACATCTTTAAGAGAAATAAATAAATAAAAATTAGGACCCATAAAGGGCAAAACTAAGAAAAAAAGAAAAGTTAAATAAATAAATTATAGCACAGAGAAGTTCTGAATCCACTTTTCCAGTTTTCCCCAATGGTAGTATCTTATATAACTACAGTACATAGCTATTATAAATTGATATTGATACAATTCACAGACTTTTTTCAGATTTCACCACTTTTACATGCACTTATTTGTATGGGTGTGTAAAATTCTATGTAATTTTATCACAGATATTTTTTTTGAGTTGGAGTCTCACTCCGTCGCCCAGGCTGGGGTGCAGTGGCACACACTCACAGCCACCGCAGCCTCGACCCGCTGGGCTCCGGCGACCCTTCCACCTCAACCTTCCAAGTAGCTGAAACTACAGGCACACGCTACCATGCCTGGCTAATTTTTGAATTTATTGCAGAGATGAGGTCTTGCCAAGTTGCCCAGGCTGTTCTCAAACACGTGGACTCAGGCAATCCCCTCACCTCAGCCCATAGATTTTTGTAATCGTGTTTATAATCAAGATATACAACAGTTCCACCAGCACAAGGCTCCCTCAAGCTACTCCTTTGTATTCGCATCCGTCTCCCATCTCCTTCTCCAAACACCTGGCAGTCATTAATCTGTACTCCAACTCTATAATTTTGCCACTCCAAGAAAATTATGTATAGTAAAGCGAATAGTACAGTAGGTAACTTTTTGAAACTGACTTTTTTCACCCAGCAATACTTTCCCTTTAGGTCTGAGTTATTGCCGGTATCAATAGTTCGTTCCTTTTTATTGCTGAATAGTATTTCATAGTACAGATATGCCAGTTTGTTCAACCATTCACCCAATGACAGACACCTGGGCTGTTTCCAATTGGGGCAATGACAATAGAGCGTCTATAAACATTTGTGTAAAGGTTTTTGTGTGAACGTAAGTTTTCATTTCTCTGTGATAAATGTCAAGGAGTATAATTTCTGTGTCATGTGTTAATGTATGCTTATTCTTTAAAGAAACTGTGGGCTGGGTGCAGTGGCCCATACCTGTAGTCCCAGCACTTTGGGAGGCGGAGGTGAGAGGATTGCTTGAACCCAGGAGTTTGAGAGCAGCCTAGGCAACATAGCAAAACCTCACTGCCACAAAAAATGAAATAAAATAAAAATTTGTCAGGCATGGTGGTGTGAGCCTATAGTCCCAGCTATCAGGGAGTCTGAGCAGAAGGATCACCTAAGCCCAGGAGATTGAGGCTGCAATGAGCTGTGATTGTGCCGCTATGCTCCAGCCTGGGCAAAAGAGTAAGACCCTGACTCAAAAAAAATAAAATAGACCGAGCAAGGTGGCTCATGCCTATAATCCCAGCACTTTGGGAGGTGGAGGTGAGAGGATTGTCTGAGCTCAGGGGTTCAAGACCAGCTTGGGCAACTTAGCAAGACCTTGTCACTACAATAAATAAATATAATTAGCCAGGTATGATGGTGCATGCCTGTGGTTCCAGCTGCTTGGAAGGTTGAGGCGGAAGAATCGCCTGAGTCCAGCAGGTCGAGGCTGTGGTGGCCGTGAGTATGCCACTGCACTCTGGTCTGGGCGACAGAGTGAGACTCCAACTCAAAAATAAAATAAAATAAGAAACTACCAAACTATTTTCTACCAGGAATGTATGAGAGTTCCAGTCTCTGTATCCTCACCAATATTTTAAATTTTAGATGTTCTAATTGATATGTAGTGATATCTCACTGTGGTTTTAATTTTTGTTTTCCTAATGGTTAATGATGGTGAAAATATTTTCATGTGTTTATTTGCCATCTGTTTACTCTCCTGGTGAAATGCTTATGTCTTTTACCCACTATCTGGCTCAAAAGTAATTTAACACATTACTTTCATACTAAAATGAGCTGACATATTGAGTAGAATGCAAAATTTTTTTTTTTTTTTTTTTGAGTTGGAGTCTCATTCCATTGCCCAGGCTGGAGTACAGTGGCATGCTCAGATCTCCGTAGCCTCAACCTGCTGGGTTCAGATGATCCTTCCACCTCAGCCTTCCAAGTGCCTGGAACTACAGGCATGCGCCACCACGCTCAACTAATTTTTTGATTTATTGTAAAGATGAGGTCTCGCCCAGCTGCTCAGGCTGGTCTTGAACCCGTGGGCTCAGGCAATCCTTTCACCTTGGCCTCCCAAAGTACTGGGATTATAGGCATGAACCACTGTGCCCGGCCAAGAATGCAAATTTTTAATGCATTTGTAGGTGTAGTAAGACTCTTCACCTCATATAGCACACATCCTCACTATTTTTGGCCAATGTTTTACTGAAGAATAGCATAATACAATAAAATGAACAAGTCATAACTGCACAGCTCAATGAATTTCCATGAGGTAAATGTACCCATGTAATCCAACTCAAGAAGGAGAAAATCACTACCACTTAGAAGGCTGCCTCATGCTTCTTTTCTGTCACTACCTTTCCTTTAGAGTAAATCATACAACTAAAGTTGAAAAACAAGCCAAATGAGTAAAACTGGAATTGAGGTCTTTATTTCTCTTCATTTTATTGCATAGGTCACAAAGAACTTCCTCTTGGGTATCAGATGACTTTTACTCTCCAGAGACAATACCATACACATCTGCAAAAAAAGCGATGTACTGGCCAGGTGCGATGACTTACGTTTATAATCCCAGCACTTTGGGAGGCCCAGGTGAGAGGATTGCCTGAACCCGGGGGTTTGAGACCAGCCTGGGCAGCTTGTTGAGACCTCATCTCTACAATAAATCACAAAAATTAACTGGGCGTGGTAGTGTGCGCCTGTAGTTCCAGCTACTTGCAAGGCTGAGGCAGAAGGATCACCTGAGTCCAGCAGATTGAGGCTGTGGTGGCCATGAACGTTCCACTGCACTCCAGTCTAGGTGACAGAATGAGACTCCAACTCAAAAAAATTAAAAAAAATTTTTAAATAAGGGAGTTTGTAACAAACACATCTACTTATTATAAGAGAATACATATTCTTTGCATTTTAATTAAAAACACGAGGCTATAAATGTAAGAGGTTTTACAATCTTTTCTTTGTTAAAATATAAAATAGACAAGTTGAAAAATCTAACCAAATGCAGAGACATATAGATACCAAAAGACTATTTTTTTCTCTATTTTTTTTCTTAAGCAGGTAATTATTAGAAATGTCTATAGCGGCCGGGCTTGGTGACTCAGCCTGTAATCCCAGTACTTTGGGAGGCTGAGGTGAGTGGATTGCCTGAGCCCGAGGGTTCAAGACCAGCCCAGGCAATTTGGCGAAACCTCGTTGTCTCTACAATAAATCATAAATTAACCGGACATAGTAGCGTGTGCCTGTAGTTCTAGCTACTTGGAAGGCTGAGGCAGAAGGATTGCTGGAGCCTAGCAGATCGAGGCTGGGGTGGCCGTGAGTGTGCCACTGCACTCCAGCCTGAGCAATAGAGTGAGACTCCAACTCAAAAAAAAAAAAAAGTCTATAGCATCTTACTTTATAGAGTGTCTTCCTCTGTATTCATGTTATTATGTTACCTATAGGATACAGGAGGTAGAAAGAAAATTTTTTAATATAAATAAATTAAAGTTAAACCAATAATTTGGAATATATTGTTACAATTATTGTCCTATCAAGTTTGATAAATGAAGCTCTTTGGGAAGCCAAGGCAAGAGGACTGCTTGAGCCCAGGAGTTTGAGACCAGTCTGGGCAATGTAATGAGACCTTGTCTCTACAAAAATTCGCTGGGCGTGGTGGCACGTGCCTTGTGGTCTCAGCCACTCAGCAGGCTGAGGTAGAAGAATTGCCTACGCCTAGGAGGTTGAGGCTGCAGTGAGCCATGATCGTGCCACTGCACTCACTGCAGAGCGCGACTCCAACTCAAAAAGAAAATCAGTGGTACAATATATTTCAGGTAAACACATCCATGCAGTACTTGGAAAGAGAGGGAAATTAGTAGACTGCAATCTTGGGCTTTATTAATTAAAACTCAGTGTTTAGAATCAAACAAACATTGGCCCTATCTATTCTTGCTTGCTCAGAAACATTAATAAACCAAAGGTATCCACAGGAGGCCAACTATGATAACAGGAATATGGAACTAAGTCCTATGAAATTACTGAAGAAACCGTTTTTTCCACAGAAGAAATGCCAGGGTACTTGGAGTCAGTATGTCTTCAAATGTCTGGGAGTTATGTGGAAGACATTATATTTACTATTTGTGACTTCAGAGGACAGAGCCCCTGGATCAGTGTTCAGAAACTGTATAGACAAGTTTAGCTCAATATAAGAACTTTCTAGCAATTAGAATTGTGGGCTGTTTTAAGGGGTATGATAGACTAATAGTCCCCCAAAGATGTACACATCTTTATTCCTGGATCCTCTGATATAAGTTACTCTTACTTAGCAAAAGGGACTTTGCATATGTAATAATTTAAGGATATTAAAGTAGGAGACTAGGCCAGGCACGGTGGCTCACGCCTATAATCCCAGCACTTTGGGAGACTGAAGTGAGAGGATTGCCGAGCCCATGGGTTTGAGACCAGCCTGGGCAACTTGGCAAGACCTCATCTTTACAATAAATCAAAAAATTAGCTGGGTGTGATGGCACATACTTGTAGTTCCAGCTACTTGGAAGGCTGAGGCAGAAGGATCACCTGAACCCAGCAGGTTGAGGATGCAGTGGCTGTGAGTGTGCCACTGCCCTCCAGCCTGGGCGACAGAGTGAGACACTGACTCAAAAACAAACAAACAAACAAAAATAATAAAGTAGGAGA
This sequence comes from Cephalopachus bancanus, assembly GCA_027257055.1. Lineage (NCBI taxonomy): Eukaryota > Metazoa > Chordata > Mammalia > Primates > Tarsiidae > Cephalopachus > Cephalopachus bancanus. Next base: position 211,139 of record JAPVLO010000083.1, on the reverse strand, counting down.
CTATCCTGGATTATCCAAATTGGCCCAATAAAATCATAGGTTCCTTAAAAGATGGAAGAAGTGGGTAGAAGAATCAAAAGAGATGTGATGCTAGAAACAGGTCAGAGTCAGAGAGAGATGTAAGATACTGTCTTAGTCCATTTTGTGCTGCTATAACAAAATACTACAGACTGGGTAATTTATAAAGAACAGAAATGTATTTTCTCATAGTTCTGGAGTTTAGGAAGTCCAAGATAGAGGGGCCAGTATCTTCCAATGGCCTTTTTGGGGGCAGAAAGGCAAAGAAGGGGTAAGCTAGAGACAAAGGGGGCTAAACTCATTCTTTTATAAGGAACTCACTTCCGAAATAACAGTATTCATCTGTGTAAGAGAGCAAAGCCTAACACCCTCCTAAAGGTGTCACTTCTCAATACGGTTACAATGGCGATTATGTTTCAACATAAGTTTGAGGGGACTAACATTCAAACCACAGCAGATGCAATGCTGCTGGCTTTGAAGAAAGAAAAAGGGGCTATTAGCCATGGAAGGAAGGCAGCCTCTAGAAATGAATTCTACCCCAGAGCCTCTTGGGGCAATACAGCCCTGCCAGCACCTTGATTTTGGCCCAGTGAAACCCATATTAAACTCTTGACCTCCAGAACTGTAAAGTTAGAATTTTGTGTTGTTTAAGTCACTAAATGTGCGGTAATTTGTTACAGTGGCAGGAGCTAATGAGTTCCCATTGGTATGTTAATACAGACTAGTCGTTTTGTTCTGAGAAGTTGAGCTTTGTATAATGCTAGACTAGAATGATATATAAAGTCTTTTCTACCTGGACTGAGCTCACTTTTAAATTTTTTTGACTATTCTTCTCTGGAGATATCAAGTATTTCCCATACTTTAACTCCAGTGCTTTTATGGATTACACCCAAATCTCTACCTCTAATCCCTACCCTTTAATCTCTCTGGAGTTCTAATCTCACATATCTAATTAGCTGACATTTTCATTTGGACATCCTGAAATCCTTTTAAACATAATATGCCTCCAGAGAGAAAAGACACAGCGTTTAGGATGCAAAGAGGTAATATGGTCTTTTCTTGAAAGAAAAACAAAACCAACTTCTTTTCAATAAATAAACAGTTCAAAAATTGAGGAAAATCAGCCATGAAGATTTCTGATAACAAAATTGCAAGTGCTTTTGCACAGTCAACTACAGAAGCTTTTTAATTCCAAAAGGGATGGAGTTAAAGCTTTTTTCCTTAAGTTGTACTTTTTTTTTTTTTTTTTTTTGAGTCAGAATCTCACTCTGTCGCCCAGGCTGGAGTGCAATAGCACGCTCACAACCACCGCACTGTCGACATACTGGGCTCCGGCAATCCTTCCGCCTCAGCCTTCCAAGTAGCCAGAACTACAGACACATGCTACCATGCCCAGCTAATTTTTTTTTTTGAGTTGGAGTCTCACTCGATTGCCCAGGCTGGAGTGCAGTGGCATGCTCATGGCCACCCCAGCGATGACCTGCTGGGCTCAGGCAATCCTTCTGCCTCAGCCTTCCAAGTAGCTGACACTATAGGCGCACGCTTCCATGCCAGGTTAATTTTTTTACTTATTGTAGAGATAAGATATCACCAAGTTGCCCAGGCTGTTCTTGAACCCGTGGGCTCAGGAAATCCCCTCATCTCAGCCTCCCAAAGTGCTGGGATTACAGTCTTGAGCCACCATGCCCGGACTAATTTTTTTTATTTATTGTAGACACAAGGTCTCACTATGTTGCCCAGGCTGGTCTCGAATCCGTGAGTTCAGGCAATCCTTTCACCTTGGCCTCTCAAAGTGCTGGGATTACAGGCATGAGTCACTGTGCCTGGCCTATAATGTTCTTAAATATTACGTTTGTTTGTTGTTTTTGAGTTGGAGTCTCACTCTGTCGCCCAGACTGGAGTGCAGTGGCCGCTCCCGGCCACCGCAGCCTCGACCTGTTGGGCTCCAGCGATCCTTCCGCCTCAGCCTTCCGAGTAGCCGGAATTACAGGCGCGCGCTACCACGCCCGGCTCATTTTGATTTATTGCAGAGATGTGGTCTCGCCTGCCCAGGTGGGTCTCAAACCCGCGGGCTCAGGCAATCCACTCACCTCAGCCTCCCAAAGGTGCGGGATTACAGGCTGAGCCACCGAGCCCGGCTAAATATTATGTTCTTAACAGGAAAAAATAGACTAATATCTGGACATGATATGCATGTCTTCAGTGATCACTATCGAGAGTAGGCTGAGTCCAGGGAAATGATAATTGATAAACATGAAATAAAACCAGGGAAACATGTACCGTAGTGATTTACATTGCAAGCTCTGGAGTCAGGCTGCCTGGACTGGAGTCATAGCTCTAATATTTATTAGATGAGTAGCCTTAGACTAGTTGATTAACCTCTCTGCCTCAGTTTCTTCATCTATAAAATGCAGATAACTAAATTACCCACTTTATAAGGTTGTTGTAAAGGTGAAAAAATACAAGTAAAGTTCTTAAAATGCTGATGGCACATAGGAAATTCTCAGTAAATATCAGATTTAGAGAAAAAAAAAATAGCCTGGGCAACAAAGCAAGACCCTGTCTCAAAACAACAAAAACAAAAACAAAAAAACAAACAAACCCAAAAGAATAACTATGGAAAGCTCAAAAGGAGATTCTAGTTTCCAGGAGGCATTTGTTTATATTCAAGATATAACCAAAGGATACACTGGTTTTTGCCCATGGCAGCCTGACTCATCTTCGTCCCTAACTTGTGACTAGCACATTTTGGTTCTGACTTGATGTCAACATTCTCCCTGACATCCCAGTGACTGATCCTTGGCTCATCACAACTTCTTTCTGGTTCCTTTCTACCTTCTCTTTACTAGCAACTTGACCTACTTGTTCTTCAGGGCTTTCAGGAACACACACTGCAGAAGCTCTCTACTGTCTTCACCTTTCACTCTAATAGGTGCAGTGCTCCAGTTCTGACGTAAGCTCCAAAAGAACCTTTGTGGTTCTAGCAAGTTGTTACTAAAAGGTGTTGAAACTGAATAAGAGAGGGAGGCTTTATATATAAGTGTTTGTGCTTCTCTATTGAATATGATGTCCAATCTATGCTATTAGATAATTTGAGAAATCATACTTTAGAACTTATTCATTTTAATAAATATGATTTTTAAATTTGGATAGGTTATAAACAAGTCTGTATTCTCTTACCCAAATCAGAGAATACACCAGACAGTAAGCCCATACAACCATAAGCCAGGCAACACCATTCATTTAGTCGCCAGTTCCTGAATTGTAAATACAATGACTCACAGGAAATAATAAATTTCATAAGTTTGCCCTCCCCGGAATGAAATCTATAACATGATAACAGCAGCCATTTTTTTTTTTTTTTTTTTTTGAGTTGGAGCTTCACTCGGTCGCCCAGACTAGAGTGCAGTGGCCGCTCCCGGCCACCACAGCCTCGCCTGCTGGGCTCCGGCGATCCTTCCGCCTCAGCCTTCCGAGTAGCCGGAATTACAGGCATGCGCTACCACGCCTGGCTGATTTTTTTATTTATTGTGGAGATGAGGTCTTGCTGCCCAGGCAGGTCTCGAACCCGCGGGCTCAGGCAATCCACTCACCTCAGTCTCCCAAAGGCGTGGGATTACGAGCCACCGAGCCCGGCAGCAACCATTTTAAAGTGGTATCCAGTGATCAATACAATGAAGTAGAAAGAGAAAATGTATTTATGTTGATAATAAAGACAAAAATAGAAACAAAGTTTTGCAGTAATAAATAGTCATAGAAAGGATGACCTTTTGTACAGGTTGCATACAAAACATAAATTTGTTGAAAAAAAGTAACACTTAGCAGGGTGCAGTGGCTCACTCCTGCAATCCTAGCACTTTGGGAGGCTTAGGTAGAAGGATTGCTTGAGCTCAGGAGTTGGAAGAGCAGCCTGGACAACAAAGTGAGACCCTGTGTCTACAAAAAATAGTTAGCTGGGTATAGTGACGTGCACCTGTAGTATCAGTTACTTAGGAGGCTGAGGTAGGAGGATCACTTAGCTCAGGAAGATCACTGAGCCCAGGGATTCGAGTATACAATGAGTTATGATCTCGCCACTGCACTCCAGCCTGGGTGACAGAATAAGACCCTGTCTCAAAAAAAGGAAAAACTAACATTTATATAGCTCTTGACAATATATTTTCCATATAATCTACACCACTGGTTCCTTGTAACAGTATTATAGTGTTGGTGCTATTACTATTCCTCTTTTAAAGATGAGGAAATTAAGAATGGAAAAGGCTGGGTAACTTGCCTGTGCTCACCCATTCAAAAAGAGGCAGAACCAGGACACAATTATATTATACTTGCCCTGATTGCAAGTCCCAGACTTTTCCCATTATACCATTCTGCCTCACTAGTACATGGGCTGCATTTAAATGTGCAGAAGTACTTAACTATCTAGATAGGCTTGTAGAATCCGCACCCTTAGGAATCTTTAAGAAGAGCACATACCTTGTACAATTTTAGTCAGTCTGAAAGCAGGCTTTTAGGCATAATAATCTTTTGTTTGTTTGTTTTGGAGTTGGAGTTTCAGTCTGCTCCCCGGCTGAAGTGCAGTGGCATGATCACGGTCTCGCTATATTGCCCAGACTGATCTCCAACTCCTGGGCTCAAGCAGTCCTCTCCCCTTGGCCTCTCAAAGTGCTGGGATTACAGGCATGAGTCACACTACCTGGCCTATAATAATCTTTGAAGTTCTTTTCTGTTTTTTCTTTTTCTTTTTTTGAGTCGGAGTCTCACTCTGTCGCCCAGACTGGAGTGCAGTGGCCGCTCCCGGCCACGGCAGCTTCGACCCGCCGGGCTCCGGCAATCCTTCTGCCTCAGCCTCCAAGTAGCTGGAACTACAGGCGTGCGCTACCACGCCCGGCTGATTTTTTGATTTATTGTAGAGATGAGGTCTCGCCAAGTTGCCCAGGTGGGTTCTGCTTTTTCTTTACTTTCTTTTTTTTGGAGGGGGGGAGTAGGAGTTTATTAAAACAGGAAAGCTCCCCCAGCAGGAGAGGACCCGAAGGAGGGTTGCGCCTTTTCTGCGCATGTTCAATTACTCTCAGCCTACTTCTCCATAAAGTTTGTGACTTATGATATCCCCTTCCCTGGACATACTGACCGAGGTCGCCTAAGCATCTGCCTTGAAATAATGCCATTTGGCCGGGCTCGGTGGCTCAACCTGTAATCCCAGCATTTTGGGAGGCCGAGGTGAGTGGATTGCCTGAGCCCGTGGGTTCGAGCCCAGCCCGGGCAACTTGGCAAGACCTCGTCGTCTCTACAGTAAAAATAAAAAATTAGCCGGACGTGATAGCCATGCAATCACAAGTCAATATTGTAGGTTGATTGCCTCACTAGGTCATAACCGTCTGACCGGGCCACGACTCAGAACCTCTCAAGAGGCTGGGTTGGTAAACGTTTTCTGGACCCTCCTGTTTCCCCAGCTCAGACCCCAGTGTTTCCTCTGTGTGAGGCGGGGGCGGCCGAGCAGAGTCCCAGCTTCCCCTGCTCGTCCCACGTTGTGCCCCCTTCGGAATCCACGTGGTGGGAAAGGCAGACTTAGGCCTCTGCCCGCCCAAGAGTATTTTGTTTCGTTGGCGGGAGCCACTCAAAATGTTCTCCGCAGAAATCTTGCCCTGAAATATCCACGGTGATCCGAAGAGGGCTGAGGTCCTCCGCGGGCCCCGGCCACCCTCCAGGGCGGGGGCCATTGGGCCGCCCTGCCGTGCGGACGCGGGGTGCAGCATGGAGGAGCGGCGGGAGCGCCGACAGGACTGCGCGCTCTGAGAGTCCCCGGCCCTAGAGGGGCGCCGGGCTCCGTGGAGCGCAGGGAGGACCGCGGCCCGCGCGCCGGCGACGCCCGGGGTCAGCGGCGCCTGCCCGGGCTGAGTAGTCAGGGTCTCGGGTGAACGTTGGGCAGGAGACAAACGTGATCTGCCATAGACGACTACCAAGAAATGCCGTTGGTCCACAAAAGCAGTAGGAGACCCTTTGGATTCCGTCTCTAAGTATAAAATCCTCAACCCAGGACAGGACTCTTGACACGTGGTGGTTCCCAAACCCGTTGCTGAGGTACCAAGCTCATCTCTCCGGAGCTGGCTGCTTTTCCTCACAACCTCTCTCTTTTATATATTAATTCTGCCCCCAGACCAGTTCTCTTTTCCACAAACCTGATGCCTATATAGGCCCGAAGAGGCTGTGGTGTAAGGTCTACTCAGCCTATGCTATACAAAGCAACAAAAATGACTTGTTGAATTAAAACCACTTTTTTATTGTCCGCAGTGTAGTCATTTTATTAATATAATGTACATAAGAATTTGTTAAAGAAAATATAGGGTGTAGGTATTGCATTCTTAGTTTTATAAATGAGAAAAAGAAATATAGCTAAAATCATAGGAATATTTACATGCGAAAGAATGAAGTTGGGCCTTTGATTTCCACCATATACAAAAATTAAGATGAATCAAAGACCTAAATGTAAGAGATAAAGTTATATAACAGAAGAAAACAGGGGACAAGCTTTATGACACTGAATTTGGTGAAGATGCCTTGGATATGACACCAAAAACATAGACAACAAAAGAAAAAAATAGATACGAAATAAAATATCAAAATTAAAAAACCCTTTGTGCATCAAAGAACATTATCAAGAGTGAAAAGACAGCCCACAGGATGGAGGAAAATATTTGCAAATCAAATATCTGATAAGAGATTCATTCCACAACATATAAAGAATCTTACAGCTCAACAACAAAAAACCAAACAACCCAATTCGAAAATGGGCAAAGGTCTTAAATAGACATTTCTCCAAAGATATACAAATGGCCAATAAGCATATGAAAAGATGCTCAGCATCACTAGTCATTAGGGAAATGCAAACCAAAACCACAGTGAGATACCACTTCACACCCATTAGGATGACTATTATAAAAACAACACAAACCAGAAAATAGCAAGTGTTGGCAAAGATGTGAAGAAATCAGAAACTTGGGCACAGCTCTTTAAAAAGTAAAATGATGGCCGGCCTCGGTGGCTCAGTCTGTAATCCCAGCGCTTTGGGAGGCCGAGGTGAGTGGATTGCCTGAGCTCACGGGTTCGAGACCCTCCTGGCCAACTTGGCGAGACCTCATCTCTACAATAAATCAAAAAACTAGCTGGGCGTGGTAGCGTGTGCCTGTAGTTCCAGCTACTTGGAAGGCTGAGGAGGAAGGATCGCCGGAGCCCAGCAGGTCGAGGCTGCGGGGCCGGGAGCGGCCACTGCACTCCAGTCTGGGCGACAACACACACACACACACACAAAAGTAAAATGATGAGCTGCTGTAGAAAACCATACAGCGGTTTCTCAAAATTTAACTGTAGAATTACTATATGATCCACAAATTGCCATTCTAGGTATATACCCAAAATAACTGAAAACAGGAACTCAAACAAATACTTGTAAACCAATGTTCATTGCAGCATTATCCACAACAGCCAAAAGGTGGAGACAACCCAAATATCCACCTACAGATGAATGGAGAAACAAAATATGGTATATCCATACAATAGAATATTATGATTCAGCCTTAAAAGGGAATGAAATTGGCGGGGCTCGGTGGCTCAGTCTGTAATCCCAGCACTTTGGGATGCTGAGGCAAGTGAATTGCCTGAACTTGTGGGTTTGAGACCGGGCAACTTGGCAAGAACTTGTCTCCACAATAAATTAAAACAAAAAAAATTAGTCATGCATGGTAGTCCGCACCTGTAGTCCCTGCTACTTGGAAGCCTGAGGCGGAAGGATTGCTGGAGCCCAGCAGGTTGGCGCAGGGGTGGCCGTGAGTGTGCCACTGCACTCCAGCATAGGCAACAGGGTGAGACTCCAACTCCAAAAAAAAAAAAAAGTAAACAAATAAATAAAAATAAAAGGGAATGAAATTTTGATATATGCTACTACATGGATGAACCTTGAAAACATTATGTGACTGCCTGGCTCAGTGGCTCAGCCTGTAATCCCGTGCCTTTGGGAGGCTGAGGTGAGTGGATTGCCTGAGCCCGCGGGTTCGAGACCCGCCTGGGCAGCGAGACCTCATCTCCACAATAAATCAAAAAATCAGCTGGGTGTGGTAGAGCGCACCTGTAATTCCGGCTACTCAGAAGGCTGAGGCAGAAGGATTGCCAGAGCCCAGCGGGTTGAGGCTGCGGTGGCCGGGAGCAGCCCCTGCATTCCAGTCTGGGCGACAGAGTGAGACTCCAACTCAAAAAAAAAAAAAAAAAAAAAAGGAAAACATTATGTGAAACATTAAGTGAAATAAACAAGACATAAAAGAACAAGTATTTATGATTCCACTTATATGAGGTATCTAGAATAGGCAAATCCATAATGACAGAAAGTAGAATAGAGGTTACCAGGGGCTGAGGAGAGGAGAAAGAAGAGTTAATGTTTAAGGTACAAAGTTTCTATTTGTGATAATGAAAAAGTTCTAGAAATGGATAGTGGTGATGGTTACACAACATTATGAATGTGCGTAATGGCAGTCAATTGTACATCTAAAATTGTTTAAAACAGTAAATTTTTTTTTTTTTTTTTTTTTGAGCTGGAGTCTCACTCTGTCGCCCAGACTGGAGTGCAGTGGCCGCTCCTGGCCACCGCAGCCTCGACCTGCTGGGCTCTGGCGATCCTTCCGCCTCAGCCTTCCGAGTAGCTGGGGATACAGGCGCGCGCTACCACACCCAGCTAATTATTTTTTTTTATTTATTGTAGAGATGAGGTCTTGCCTGCCCAGGCGGGTCTCGAACCAGCAGGCTCACGCAATCCACTCACCTTAGCCTCCCAAAGTCGTAGGATTACAGGCTGAGCCACCGAACCCACTTGCAATCTTTCTTTGATCACTAACATTTCTCTAAAACTACTCTTGCCAAGGTGAATGACATCCTAATCTCAAAAATGCATTAATACTCTTTGAAATTTGAGATATAATTAACATACCATAAAATTCACCTTTTAAATTGTACAATTCCTTTTTTATCTTAGTACTTTCACAAATTTACGCAACTCTTACCACCACTTAATTCCAGAACTTTCTCATCATTCCTATACCCATTAGCAGTCACTACCAATCCCCCTCCCCGCAATCCCTGGTAAAAACTAATCTATTTTTCAGCTCTATGGATTTTCCTGTTCTGGACGTTAATATGAATGGAATCATAGGGCATGTGACCTGACTTGTTTCATTTAGCTTTTCATAATGTTTTCACAGCTCATCCACATTGTAGCATTTATCAACACTTCACTCCTTTTTATTGTGGGATCATATTCCGTTGTTTGAACATACATCAGAATGGTTATACCACTTTGATTCATCAGCCGATGGACTTTGGATTGCTTCTGCTTTTTGGCTATCATGAATAATACTGCTATGAACATTCATGTATGCATTTTTGTCTGAACATATGTTTTCAATACTCTTAGGTTATGTGATAATTCTGTTTAATTTTTTGAGAAACTGACAAACTGTTTTCCATTGCAGCTGTGCCATTTTACATTCCCACTGTTAATATATGAGTGCTCTGATTTCACCACACTTGTTATATCTGGGTTTGTTATTTTAGCTGTCCTAGTGGGTGTGAAGGAGTATCTCATTATATTTTTGATTTGCATTTTGCTAAATACTAATGATGTTGAACATTTTTTTTTTTTTTTTTGAGTCAGAGTCTCACCTTGTTCCAGGCTGGAGTGCGGTGGCACGATCATGGCTCACAGCAGCGTCAACCACCTGGGCTCAGGCAATCCTTCCACCTCAGCCTCCGAGTAGCTGTGACTACAAGTACATGCCACTATGCCCAGCTAATTTATTTTTATTTTTATTTTTGTAGAAATGAGGTCTCACTATGTTGCCCAGGCTGGTCTCAAATCCCTGTGCTCAAGCAATCCTCTCAAAGTGCTGGGACTTTAGGTGTGAGCCGCTTTGCTCGGCCTGAACATTTTTTTATGTGTTTTATTGGCCATTTGAAATGTCTATTCAAATCTTTTGCCTGTTTTGTTAATTTATTTACTTTTTATTTTTGTTTTCAAGGGAGAGCACCGATGCAATCCCCCATTACCACAAATTATGCAGTCGAGTTTCCCACATTTGGGAAAATTGCAGGGGTCAGCACATCTGGAGTGCAATGGATAAGCCTCGCCCTGGGAAAACCACTTTTGTGATCATCATATCTCTGCTGCCAGGTAAGCATGTTTTTTGCCTATTTTAAAATTGGGGGCCAGGCTCGGTGGCTCAGCCTGTAATCCCGCGCTTTGGGGCTGAGGTGAGTGGATGGCCTGAGCCCGCAGGTTCAAGACCCACCAGGGCAACTTGGCGAGACCTCATCTCTACAATAAATCAAAAAATTAGCCGGGCGTGGTAGCGCGCGCCTGTAGTTCCGCTACTTGGAAGGCTGAGGCGGAAGGATCGCCGGAGCCCGCAGGTCGAGGCTGCGGTGGGCGGGAGCAGCCACTGCACTCCAGTCTGGGCAACAGAGTAAGACTCCAACTCAAAAATAAAAAAATAAAAAATAAAATTGGGGCAACTCCGTCAGGTCCCCTTCCACTGTGGAAGTTTTTCTGTCCTCTCCATAAATCCTGCTTTCTCAAAAAAAAAAAATTGGATTGTCTTTATATTATCAAGTTGTAAGCACTTTTCATATATCCTGGGTAGTAGGCTTTATCAGATATATGATCTACAAGTCTTTTCTCCCATTTTGTAGCTTGCTTTTTTACTTTATTGACAGTGTGTGTCCCTTGATACACAGAAGCTTTTAATTTTGATGAATTCCAATTTATCTTTTTTTTCTATAGTTGTTTATACTTTGGGTATCATATTTTAGAAATAATTGTCTGCCGGGCACGGCGGTGGCTCACACCTGTAATCCCAGCACTTTGGGAGGTGGAGGCGAGAGGATCGCATGAGCCCAGGGGTTTGAGACCAGCCTGGACAATATGGCAAGACCTCGCCTCTACAATAAATTGAAAAATTAGCCTGGCGTGGTAGTGCACGCCTGTGATTCCAGCTATTTGGAAGGCTGAGGCAGAAGGATCACCCAGCAGGTCAAGGCTGCGGTGGTTGTGAGCGTGCCACTGCACTCCAGCCTGGGCAATAGACTGAGACTCCAACTCAAAAAACAACAAAAAAGTCATTGTCTAATCCAAGGTCATGAAGATTTACATCTATTTTTTATTCTAAGATTCTTACATTTAGGTATTTGATCCATCTTGAGTAAATTTTTACATGTGGTATGAGGTTGGAGCCCAAATGTATTATTTTGCATGTGAATATTCAGTTATCCTAGTATCATTTGTTAAAAATATCATTCTTTCACCCATCGAATGATCTTGGTATCCTGGTCACAGATCAATTGATCATAGATCAATTGGTCCAATGGGCACTTTCTATTCTTACCTTACTTGCCCTCAGCATTTGACTATGTTGATCACTCCCTCCTTTTGAAATACTTTTCTCCCGTGACTCTGCTCAATTGCCTGGTATCATAGAAATGTGTATGCTTTAGATATAATACAAAGTATGCCCATAGACAAAGGTATCAGTGTGCCTTAGTAGAATAAGCACTGGCATAGGAATTATGAGAAGTGTATGTCATTTTTTTTTTTTTTTTGAGTCAGAGTCTCACTGTGTCGCCCAGGTTGAAGTGCAGTGGCACACTCACAGCCACCGCAGCCTCAACCTGCTGGGCTCAGGCCATCCTTCTGCCTCAGCCTTCCAAGTAGCTGGAACCACAGGCACGTGCCACCATGCCCAGCTAATTTTTTTATTTATTGTAGAGATGAGTTCTCACCAAGTTGCCCAGGCTGATCTCAAACCCCGGGGCTCAGGCAATCCTCTCACCTTGGCCTCCCAAAGTGCTGGGATTATAGATGTGAGCCACCTTGCCCGGCCATGACATTTTTTATAAAGGCAGGTAATATATTTTGTGGATTTTTTGGGGGGAAAGGAGACTGTGGATCTTTTGAAAATTATTTTGATAGGAACTCTTTATTAGACAGATTAACTATTTGTCTAGGCTATGAATGAGACATGTCTTTCCCAGTTTATACTTATTTTTTAACTTTCCATATGAAGGTTTTTGCCATGCATTTTTTCTCTGGTTAATTTTTCAGTCTTCTAAGATTTTTGGGGCTTTGTATCATGATTAGAAAGGGTTTCCCCATTCAGACATACCAGGAACAAAACAAACAAAAACCCTTCCGTGGTTTTGTCTGATACTTTCCATGACTTTGGATGTTTTACATTTAAATCCTGATCCATATACAATTTTTCCTAGGGTAAGGTGTGAAATATGGATCTCATTTTTTTCAGTATTATTACTTTTCTTTTGTTTAAATTCAATTAACCGAATAATCCCACCATTTAAATAGCTACTTTGGCCAGGCTCAGTGGCTCAGCCTGTAATCTCAGCACTTTGGGAGGCCGAGGTGAGTGGATTGCCTGAGCCTGCAGGTTAGAGACCCACCTGGGCAACTTGGCAAGACCCCATCTCTACAATAAATCAAAAATTAGCCGGCGTGGTAAATAAATAAAAAAATAAATAGCTACTTTTATCATATTCCAAATTCCCTTGTTTTAAAATGTATTTCCCTACTTACGATTCAAATTAATTCATCTTTTTTTTTTTTTTTTGAGTTGGAGTCTCACTCCGTTGCCCAGACTGGAGTGCAGTGGCCGCTCCCGGCCCCCGCAGCCTCGACCCGCTGGGCTCGGGCGATCCTTCCGCCTCAGCCTTCTGAGTAGCCGAATTACAGGTGCGTGCTACCACGCCCAGCTGATTTTTGATTTACTGTAGAGATGAGGTCTCGCCAAGTTGCTCAGGCGGGTCTCGAACCCGCGGCTCAGGCAATCCACTCATCTTGGCCTCCAAAAGAGCTGGGATTACAGGCTGAGCCACCGAGCTCGGCTCATCTTTTTTTTTTCTTAGAGGCAGGGTTTTTCTCTGTCACTCAGGTTGGAATGCAGTGATTCAATCATAGCTCACTGCAGCCTCAAAATCCTGGGCCCAAACGACGCTTTTGCCTCAGCTTCCCAAGTAGCTAGGACAGGTGTGTACCACCAAGCCTGGCTAATTTTTTTTTACTGTTTTTGGTAGCGATTGAGTCTTGCTATGTTGATCTACCTGGTCTTGAACTCCTGACCTCAAGTGATCCCACACCTTGGCCTCCCAAAGTACTGGGATTATAGGCATGAGCTACCATGCCCAGCCTAATCTATTTTTAAGCAATTACCACACGGAAATTGTTATTATTTTATAATATATTTAAATATATACTTTTTTCAAAATTAGCTTTTATGGTAGTCTTTAAATTGTCCCTATTAAGGAATAAACTTCATGTTGTTTGTTTCAGTTATGAAAATATTTTTGAACCTTAATTCTAAGATAAAACCATTTACTATTTCCCTTTTTGTATAATCATCATATTTAATAACCATATCTGTAGATTTTAATCTAATACAAATTTTTGAACAAAAAAGGGCCAGAAAGAGAGTCTTGCAGCATTCTCCCAGAGTGTGGTATGTAGATCAACCTTTCCAATATTACCTATTATAAATTCTAAGTCTCAGGCCCCAACTCAAAGTTACTAATTAAAAACTTGCATTTTAGCTGGGCTTGGTGGCTCAGCCTGTAATCCTTGATAAACACGCTTTGGGAGGCTGAGGTGAGTGGATTGCCTGAGCCCGCTTGGCAAGACCTCATCTCTACAATAAATCAAAAAATTAGCCAGGTGTGGTAGCACATGCCTGTAACTCCAGCTACTTGAAAGGCCGAGGTGGAAGGATCACCTGAGCCCAGCAGGTGAATGCTGGAGTGGCCATGAATGTGCCACTGCACTCCAGTCTGGGCGAAACAGTGAGACTCCAACTCAAAAAAAAAAAAAAAAAAAATGCCAGCCAGGCGTGGTAGTGCGCGCCTGTAGTTCCAGCCACTTGGAAGGCTGAGGCAGAAGGATCGCCGGAGCCCAGCAGGTCGAGGCTGTGGTGGCTGGGAGCGGCCACTGCACTCCAGTCTGGGTGACAGAGTGAGACTCCAACTCAAAAAAAAAAAATGCATTTTAACATGATCCCCCAAGTGATTCATATGTACATTAAAGTTTGAGAACAGTGTACTATAGAGCCCTCTCTCTATGATAATAATCCATAACCTTCACTTCACATTAAATTCACCTGGGGGAATTTAAAAAAAATCTGAGGACTGGGTTGCACCTCCCAGAGATTGATTTAATTGGCCTGGGTTTGGCAATGGTATTATTAAAAAGCTCTCGTTGCAGCTAGGGTTGAGAAACAGTGTTCTAGAACTACAGCTTGCTGTTGTTAGGGTCTTAATTACTTAAATAACCAGGAGGGATGCCTTTATCACTTGATGGGGTGTCTTTAGGCAACAACTGATCTGAAGGCATCATCCATACGACTTGGACCCCCAGAACTTTTTACTTGTACCTGCCTGTGTTGCCTCACCATTTCTTTGGTTTCCTTGATAAACAACTCTTGCATCTTGAGAACTTAACCACTTCTTAATCTTTGTTCTGACATCCAATAAAAGGTTCTGAGTTGCCTACGCACTTTTATATGGAGCCACAGATGTGTACCTGCCTGTGTTTCTGTCCTTCTGCCTTAAATATTCTTGTTCATGAGCCTGATATAATTTGATCCCTGCCTACTAGTTCCAGCTTTGGTTTGAGAAATTTTAGTTCTTTCATACGTAAAATTCCATTCTCACAAATATTTATATCACAGTGGTCAGTTCATCTCACTGTCCAGCCATGGTGATAAGTGACGGCAGGTGATAGAATTCCCTGATACACCAATTCAGTAAACTCAGCGGGAAAGGAAAAGGGATTCATTTTTGAATGACATTCTGAGGGAACTCATGTTGGTTTCTCGTGATCATTATGTACTTCCATAAATGCCCATAAGCTAATTTTTAAAACTGCTATAGAATGTTATAGGCTATCAGAATCAAACTCTCCACCATGTATTTATTGGAGTGTTATTCTACTGAAAATGTGGAAAGTTGTCAGTCTATAGTTTTTCAGAAACCTGCTCACCCCACCTCCTTTTTATTTATTATTCTTTTTAGAGATGAGGGTCCCCAGGTCGTCCTTGAACATACTCCTGGCTTGAACTCCTCCTGCCTCAGTCTCCCAAGTAGCTGTCTAACTCCTTTGTAACATAATTTCTCAGAGATTGCTATTACTGGCTCTGAAATTGTTGGGCAAATTCTTTCAGTATCTAGGTGCAATTCTCTGGAGTCCTGGGGTCTTAAGCTCTGTTGAAGTGAGTGACAATTCTTATTATTTCTTCAGATATCGTGGGCTTCAAGTCTATTTTTAGTTGTTCATCTAACATACGTAAGTGAGACACCATGATGTGAACTTGGACAAAGCTGAATAACCAAAGAGTTTACTTCTCCATTTGGAGGTAGAAATATGTCCCCAACCAATACACACTTTGGTGTGAACGAAACGGATTGGATGGGGCAGATAAAGTTCTGTGGGTGAAAGTAGCTGGTCTCAAAGTTCCGAATTTCTAACACTGTAGTGGTATTATAGATATGTAAATTTTAACACCTGTCCCAGAGGTGTGGATAATGTTAAAAGTTTTACATGGGGGACCTAGAGAGCAGTTTCCAAGTTGTATTTTTTTTCTAGCTTGAAAATAGTTTTTGTTGTTTAGAAGATAGAAACAATGTCACAATCAAGTTGCCCAATTCTTTTCTCAGCTACTTCCTCAAGCAGCAGGTCTATTTCCTTTCTGAAGCATTTCTTCCTCCGAATTTCTAGTCTGCAGGTGGAAGACAAAGAAAATTTATATGTCAAGGTAGAGATAGTTTATATCAAGATAGAGCTCTTAAAATGTTGGTATTATAATGTAAATTTCAGTTTGGGGGCATACAGTCAGTGCTAAGGCAGGTTTGACTTAACAAATATTTGCTTCTAAATCATTTGCCACTTGTTTTATGATCTGCCTCAAAATCTGCCTTTTCCAACTTTAGAACAGTGGTAGGGTGGAGCGTTAATAACAGTGACTATGTAATGCTAAAATTTACTCCACGCCAGGCACCTATTTTATTAGATCCTCCCACCAACCCTCTGAGGTCGGCACTATTATTAGCTCTATTTACATATCAGGAAATAGGCACAGAGACGCTGACTAACTTACACACATTGTTTAGTTATAGCTATTAAGTGCCAGAGGAAGGATTCAAATCCAAGCCTGCTTGACTTCAGGGAATATGTGGGTAAACACCGTACAAATTGCTTTTTTTCCTGTTGCAGTTCTGTTGTAATTAAGCTGGCCTTCCTGCCTTTCTTCAGATTGTCAGCAGGATATTGGAGATTCAGACTGAAGTGATGCTTGCAAGCTGCTAAGCAGTTTCATCCCTACTGTGTGACTGTGATGGTGCTTTTCATGTATCTGTGACATATGAAATAAAAGGGGGAGAGGAGTCTTTTTTGAGCTCTTCTGCTCTGCTCTTTAAGGAGAGGTACACTGACTCAGTAGTGCCCACAGGACATTTCTGAATATATGTTTTCTTTTCTGGCATCCCTGCACATATCTGAAACAGACAGACATATGGACATGTACTCTCCCCGGGTACTCTATCTTATATTAAATTTTCAGATTTTGAGCTCAGCACTTGATTATAGTTCATTATTCAGAATTGTGTACAGTGAATAACAGAAAGGAGAATAGGTTTTTCTCAAATAACTTATTTAAACATTCAGTAATCCCATTTTCTCTCATCAAAAATTAAAAGCACACACCCTTGCTTCACTATAAATTACAGTAAGCGAACTTACCACTTCTGTGTTGGCTCAGCTACTAATTACGATCAACTTTAATAGAATGTTGAGATCATACTACTGTTTTCCTGTAAGTTACCGGTTTTTAACTGCTAGAAGGAAAAAAACCAGTAGAGTAAATAGAACACATTCACAGTAATAGGAAATTCAGCCTATAACTTTCCAACATCCCCAAAAAAAGGTAATCATTTAAGTATTTCTTAGCTGTTTAGAACATTTGTTATCTATAACTGCATGTAGTATTTCAGATCTGGCTATCAGTTGAATCCTGCTTGGAATCAACTGTGTAAATGACATACTTTCGATTACTTGAAAAATTGTGAAATAGATGCAAGTTTTTCTCCACGAATCCTTTATCTCTTTTCTGGGACGTCTCACTACATTCTCCATTCATCCAGGCACTTGGGTTCTTTTGCTGTTCCCCTGACTGTCAATTGCTCTCCAGTGCAGATTCCCTAGCCTGGCAATTTCTCTTTCTTTCCCTCTCCCAGCTGAGCTCCCACGTCCTATTTCCTACAAGTCTTACACAACTTGGTAACCAATTATCAATTAACTAATTTACATATCAATGACTGACAGCTGCCTTGGGAATGAGGGGAAGAGGTTTGGGAAAGGCCTTTCCCTGCAGCTTTGAAATCCCATCTGGGTAATAGCTTAATTAGCTTATTTCCAAGAGTGTTCCTAATCAAACTCACTGACAAGTACTGTACAGTTGGAAAGAATATATTGTTTAAATATAAAGTAGTTCTTTATTTAGGACTGTTGTTTAGGTTTAATTCTGTCTCCCATGTGAGAATTTTTTAAAAATCTAGAGTCAAAGTAGACAATAGAAGACTAATTGCAAAATCACAGATCAGAAACTCATCTTTTTTCTTAGCTTTGCTGCTACTGGATATCATATATATTCTTATGTTAATAATTTATAAAATAGGAATGAAGTATGATCATATTTCATAGGAATGTTATAAAAATTGGTTATTAGTCAGTACATTAAAATATAAAATAAGTAATGATAATTAAAATCACAATCATGTGGTTTTCTAAAGTCTTACTATTTATAAAATTACACAGGTGTAAATATAGCATGGTACATTTAGAATTTAAGTGTGTGAAAATGTCAACTTCATATAAATATTAAATCAGGATGAATACCATTTCTAGAAGGGTTAAATACACAGAATGAATTTATTGTAGTATGTACTGTTTTATGTTTGAAATATTTTCCTTATTAGTCAGTCACAATAAAATAAGAAAATTAACCGGGCACAGTGACTGACACCTGTAATTCCAGCACTTTGAGAGATGGAGGGGAGAAGATTGCCTGAACCCAAAGGTTCAAGACCAGCCTGGGCAACTTGGTGAGACTTCGTCTCTACAATAAATCAAAAAATTAGCCATGCCTAGTGATGTGTGCCTGTAGTTAGAGCTGTCCGAAAGGCTGAGGTGGAAGGATTGCCTGAGCCCAGCAGGTCGAGGCTGCGGTGGCTGTGACCGTGCCACTCAATCCAACCTGGGTAACAGAGACTCCAACTCAAAAAAAAAAAAGAAGAAAAGAAAACCTTACATCAGTGCTAATTATAGGCACTAAATCAATACTGCTGATTGATGGAAACGGAATTATAATTTCTAACTGCATACACAATGTATGACCCAAGTACTATCTAAGTTGAAGATTTCATGGATTCTATTTTTTAACTATAGTCCCTAATTTATGTCTCCCCTAGGTTTTAGAATTGTTATAAAAATCGAGTATAAGCCGGGCTCGGTGGCTCAGCCTGTAATCCCGCGCCTTTGGGAGGCTGAGGTGAGTGGATTGCCTGAGCCCGCGGGTTCGAGACCCGCCTGGGCAGCGAGACCTCATCTCTACAACAAATCAAAAAATCAGCTGGGCGTGGTAGCGCATGCCTGTAATTCCGGCTACTCGGAAGGCTGAGACGGAAGGATCGCCGGAGCCCAGCAGGTCGAGGTTGCGGTGGCCGGGAGCGGCCACTGCACTCCAGTCTGGGCGACAGAGTGAGACTCCAACTCAAAAAATAAATAAATAAATAAATAAAAATAAAAATCGAGTATAAGTTTGAAAGCAGAATATTTTCCATAATTATATTGAATGGATTTTGCATATGTTTACCAGCATCCAGAGTTTAGTTAATTTTCAATACATTTATAGACAGTTTGAATCTTATGTGTCTTTTTTACTGAATGAAAAATTTTTTTTGGAGTCTCCCTCCATCGCCCAGGCTGGAGTGCAATGGCCCACTCACGGCCACTCCAGTGTCGACCTGCTGGGCTCCAGTGATCCTTCCGCCTCAGCCTTCCAAGTAGCTGGAACTACAGGTGCGCGCTACCATACCCGGCTAATTTTTGCCAAGTTGCCCAGGCTGGTCTCAAACCTGTGGACTCAGGTAATCCACTCGCCTCAGCCTCCCAAAGTGCTGGGATTACAGGCTGGGCCACCGAGCTCGGCCTTAAATAAAATTTTTAACTCATTTATTTTGCTTGTATGAATGGTAAATCAAAATTTTTGTATAATTAGTAACAGTATATTTAATATTTTCATTATTGTGTCAAATTTTAAAAATTAAATTAGATCTCCAGTTTCAGAACTTAATACATCAGAGATAAAACTTAAGTGATTTAGTGAACTCTACTTATTCTTTCTGACCCATATAAAGTAGATTTTTTTCTGCTTACCTGTGGATTTGTTACTAAAATGCCAGGTGTTTTGTCAGGGTCCTGTAGCTTCCCGCATAGAAACCCAATCACGAGACAAATATTGCCAGGGAAGAAGTCTCTTTATTTGGGTGATATCAACTAAGGAGAATGGGAAATGCCTGAAATCCATCTCCCCGTTCCACTGAAGTCAGGGACTTACATAGTGGGGCAGGAATGTAGAAAATAGGAATTAAGGAGGAGTAAGGAAAAGGAGTTGGTAAGCAAGAATTGGGGAGGGGTCTGGCATCTCATTGTCTGGATGTTGTGATGAGTTTCAGTTTCTTGATAATGTAGGCCTGAGGATCAGTTTCCTGAGAAAGGATATCAGAGAAGACAAACATAAGTTTCAAGCTTTTAGACCCGCATGGTCAGTTTCTATGTTTATGTAAAAAAAAATTAAAAAAACAAAACTGTAACCATTAGTTCTATGGGGAATTTGGGCAAGTTTCAAATTCTTTATTGTTTGTTTTTCCTGTATTATAATCATTCGGTGTTTATCGTGGACTTTTAGGTATCTTTTATAGGCTTATCACTTGGCTAAGTCATATTTGAGTATGATAATCTTATTTTCTAACCCCCCCAAATAGAACATATGCTCTGACAAATATATCTCTGACAGCGTTTCTGAATCGTAGAAAGGGATTATCCTGGAGAATCTAGAAAACAATGTTGTCAAATATGTGAGTTACTGAAAAAAAATAGTCATTTTATAGAACAATGATAAAAAGTGACATTGAATATCTTCTATGTATCAAGCACTTTATATTATATTATACCTAATTTTTACAGCAACTCTGCAAAATAGGTGTCATTATTTCATTTTAGGATTTAGGGGTGGGAGTGAGGTGGGAGGGTTATATGTAACTTGTCTATTAACAAATGGCTGCTGCTTCCCAGACCTGGGTCTCAAACTCAAAGCTGGTCTAACATCAAAGCCTGTGCTCCTTCTATACCAGCATGCTATCTCAAAGAATGTATGATGTCCTAGTGTTGCTAAGCATGCAGATACTTGTGGTTAAGAAGGATGAGAAAGGAAATCAGGAGTGAATCAGGTAGACCTAGGTTGAATATTGGCCATACTGTCTCTACCACTTAGTAGTTGTATAACTTTGGGCGAGTCAGATTAATTTCTCTGAGCCTTAATTTTCTTCTGTGTAAAATGAGGTCAGTAATACCTACCTCAAGGGGTTTTGAGAGGATTAAATGAAACAATACATGTATTACACTTAACACAGTGCCTGGCACATCGTAAGCATTCAGTAAATGCAATCTGCTATTATTGTTGTGATTTCATGGTAACAATTCAAAGGAGAAAGTGACATTGATATGTGCTAATAAAAATGTTATTATTCATGAAAACATTTTGTGATATAAATCTTCTGATCTTATTAGATTTAATAATTTAATAAAATAATTTCCACATAATGATTTAATTCTGTATGATTCTGCTTCTTTTTTTTTTTTTTTTGAGTTGGAGTCTCACTCTGTCGCCCAGGCTGGAGGGCAGAGGCACCGGAGCAGCCTCGACCTGCTGGGCTCCGGCGATCCTTCCACCTCTGCCTTCCAAGTAGCTGGAACCACAGGTGCACGCTACCATGCCCAGCTAATTTTTGATTTATTGTAGAGATGAGGTCTCACCAAGTTGCCCAGGCAGGTCACGAACCCGTGGGCTCAGGCAATTCACTCACCTCGGCCTTCCAAAGCGCGGGATTACAGCTGAGCCACCGAACCCGGCCATGATTCTGCTTCTGAATCCCCCTTCTAAATCTTTATTACTTTAGTACCTGTGGTAAACCTAGGTGAAGTATTAACAGAACAGAATTAACAAACATTATTGAACATATACTGTACTGTGCCAGGAACTATTCTAGGAACTGAAGATTTAATGGTTAGAAAAAACAGACAACCCTGTCCTCATGTAGTATACAGCCTAGTGGGAGAAGTAGGATAATCAAATAAATACACAAATAGATGTAAAACTGTATTGGTGGTCAGTGCTACGAAAGAGATGTGTACAGTACTATGGGAGAACAGCAAATAGGGACTTAGGGCAGTCAGGCCAGTCTTCCATTAGGAAAAGACAGATGAGATCTGAAGTATAAATATGAGTAGCCAAAGAGAAAACAGCACCAGCAAAGATCAGGAATACCAAATATTAAACAGTGTGGCTGGAGAAGAAAACCAATAGAGTCTATTACAGCAGAAAGCTGAAGAGTAGATGAGGGACCAGAATGGACAGAGTTTTGAAGTCTGTGCTAAGGAGTTTGGCTTTAAGAACAATCGGGCTGGGAGCGGTGGCTCAAGCCTGTAATCCCAGCATTTTGGGAAGCCAAGGCAAGAGAATTGCCTGAGCTCAGGAGTTCAAGACCAGCCTGGGCAACTTAGCAAGACCTCATCTCTACAATAAGTCAAAAAATTAGCCAGGCATGGTAGTGTGTGCCTATAGTTCCAACTATTTGGAAGGCTGAGGCAGAAGGACCATCTTAGCTCAGCAGGTTGAGGCTGCGGTGACCGTGAGTAATGGGAAGGCATTGATGGATTTAAAGTCAGTGACATTATTCGATTTTTTTTTTTTAATGGCTGGGCATGGTAGCTCATGCCTGTAATCCCAGAACTTTGGGAGGCTGAGGCAAGAGGACTGTTTGAACCCAGGAGTTTGAGGCCAGCCTGGACAGTAAATCAAGTACTCCTTTCTACAAAAAATTAAAAAATTAGCTGAGTGTTGGTGGTACACCTGTAGTACCAGCTACTCGGGAGGCTGAGATGGAAGGATTGCCTGAGCCCAGGAGATCAAGGCTATGATGAACCATGATTATGCCACTGCACTTCAGTCTGTGCAACAAAGTGAGACCGCTACTCAAAACAAGCACCACTCTGTCGTGTGGAGAGCTGCTAGAGAGGAGGAATAATAAATATAGGTAGATAAAGAGGTACTATTTCAGCCAGGCTCGGTGGCTCAGCCTGTAATCCCGCACCTTGGGAGGCTGAGGTGAGTGGATTGCCTGAGCCCGCGGGTTCGAGACCCGCCTGGGCAACTTGGTGCCACTGCACTCCAGTCTGGGCAACTGAGTGAGACTCCAACTCATAAAAAAGAGATAGTAAAAAGAAAAAAAAAAGAAATTTGTATGGATTCAATAATGGAAATTAAGGGAGAATGTGGTTTTACAGTGAAATATAGTCATACTTTGAAGATTATTTGGGAACTAATTGATTAGCAACCAACGAAACAATAGAACAAAACAAAAATCCTCCTAAAATGTAGTTGAAGATCACGTTCTATCAAACAAAGAAGCTATATTTTGTCTAGACATGATTAACTATGAAAAGCATTAGTAAGCCGGGCTCAGTGGCTCAGCCTGTAATCCCGCGCCTTTGGGAGGCTGAGGTGAGTGGATTGCCTGAGCTCGCAGGTTCGCGACCCGCCTGGGCAGCAAGACCTCATCTCTACAATAAATCAAAAAATCAGCCGGGCGTGGTAGCGCATGCCTGTAATTCCGGCTACTTGGAAGGCTGAGGCGGAAGGATCGCTGGAGCCCAGCAGGTCGAGGCTGCGGTGGCCGGGAGCGGCCACTGCACTCCAGTCTGGGCGACAGAGTGAGACGCCAACTCAAAATAAAAAAAAGCATCAGTAAAAATTTAAATCATCTAATTTTGGTGTTATCTATGATATGGCACATTAACATGTCTTCTCACAAAACTGAAAGATCACTTTAGATATAATTTTAAATGTGCAGATTGTGGTTGCACTGTTGATAATGAGTCATTACTCATGAATGTCTTTCATCCCACCATGGTAAAAACCTGTATGAGTATTAAAGTTCACAACATCCCTGACAAACAGTTTATAGGTAATTAAATTCTGTGATCTACCCACTTGACATATGAATCAGCTCTTCGTTAGTATTTGTCTCTTACATATTTAAAATGAAGAATTTAAATAACAATAGCAACACAAGCCATAGAGAAATACAAAGGAGTTTAAAAAACCATGAGAAAACTCTTAAGTTAAAAAAAATAGAGCCCCTTTAGAAATGTGTGAAACTTTAGCCTGAATGACTTCAAGGTGAACCTAGAATAATGAAAATTCATTCTTCAAAATATGTTTTTGGAGACTCAGTGTGTGTCAGACATTCAGCTAGAGGTGGCTATGCATGTGAATTGGCAACAGGAGCACCTGTGCTGAAGGATCTAGCTGTCTACGGAGAGAAACCATCAAGGAAACAGCTACAATACAAAGCTACAAGTAACATAGCAGAAATGTTTACTAAGCGCAGTTCTATGGATGGACAAGGACAGTGGCTTGTATTTGGGAGGCTGAGGTGAGTGGATTGCCTGAGTCCGCGGGTTTGAGACCCGCCTGGGCAACTTGGCGAGACCTCATCTCTACAATAAATAAAAAAAAAATAGCCGGGCGTGGTAGCGCGCACCTGTAGTTCCAGCTACTCGGAAGGCTGAGGCGGAAGAATCGTCGGAGCCCAGCAGGTGGAGACTGTGGTGGCCGGGAGCGGCCACTGAACTCCAGTCTGGATGACAGAGTGAGACTCTGACTCAAAAAAAAAAAAAAAAAAGCAAAAGATCTTATTATAAGGGCAACCCCTTCGGGTCCCCTCCCACTGTGGAAACTTCTCTGTCCTCTCAATAAATCCTGCTTTCTCATTTAAAAAAAAAAGATCTTATTATAACAATTTCCAAAGACTATGTTAATAATATCAAGTTTTCAAAAGCACAAGGATACATTTCTTTGCTATGAAATAATGGGGAGCCTCACAAAATCTCTGAGTTAAGCTGATTCACTGACAAACATCTAATTTAAACCTCTTATTTCATAGATATGTTAACCCAGAAAACTGAGTTCCCTTAGAAGTTTAGTCAATATAGTTAATAACAGAGGCTAAATCTTCTGACTTCTATTTTTTTTTTTTTTTTTTATGAGTCGGAGTCTCACTCTTTCGCCCAGGCTGTAGTGCGGTGGCACGCTGCTCACGGCCACCGCAGCCTCAACTTGCTGGGCTCAGACGATCCTTCTGTCTCAGCCTTCCAAGTAGCTGGAACTACAGGCGCACGGCACCACACTCAGCTAATTTTTTTTTATTTATTGGAGAGATGAGGTCTCAACCAAGTTGCCCAGGCTGGTCTCAAACCCCTGGGTCCAGGCAATTCTCTCACCTCAGCCTTCCAAAGTGCTGGGATTATAGGCTTGAGCCACTGCTCCCAGCCTGGCTCTTATTAGTGTTCTTTCCATTCCATATTTTTTTCTGAGTCGGGGTCACACACTGTTACCCAGGCTGGAGTGCAGTAGCATGATCATGGCTCACTGCAGCCTTGACCTGGGCTCACGCGATCCTTTTGCCTCAGCCTCTCGAGTAGCTGGGACTACAGGCACTACAGCCACCATACCCTGTTAATTTATGTATGTATGTATGTGTTTGTTTGTTTGTATGTTTATTCTGTAGAAATGAGGTTGAGCTATGTTGCCTAGGCTGATCTTGAACTCCTGGGCTCAAGCAATCCTCCCGCTTCAGCCTCCCAAATTGCTGAGAATATAGGTGTGAGCCACCACTGCACAGGCCCAGGATTATTGATATGTAAACAAATTGTTCCAGTGTGTTACAGGAATTAGGTAGGGGAATAGGGCATCAAGAAAAAAGCATTCAGTGGTATGGGTGTTTGTGTGCTGGGGATGAGAAATGTTTCCTACAGTAGATGATAGGTGCTTAGCCTGTATTTGCAAAATCATGGTTCACTCCACATAATGCCTATCTGACTGTACAAAATATAGTTTAGGGGCAAGAGTAGTTTCTATTCTGGCCATTAAAATTATGTAAACACTTTGGGACCCCTTAAGTTTCTCCTGAGTCCTACCAGTTTTGGAAATTTTAACTCTACATATTGCAATATGAGTTTTCTCTGAATGTTGAGACACACTAATGAGCTTTTGTTCTTGCACAGACTGGTTGCAACAGCTTTGGAATGTGTTTGTTAAGCTAAGAGACAAACAAAAACACAAAATGTTGCAGTTCAAAATTGACTTTTTATTAGATTTGCTACTTCGCTTCAAGCTTTAAACTGTTCCTAGATAATGCAAGAAACAGATAAGTGTAAGTTACAGAGGACTTTCTGTGTTGATTGCCTCTTGGGAATTTTAATATTTAAGTATACTTCTCAAGGTCCAAGCGTAGAATGGGGGTGTTCTTCAGAAGCTACAGGGACCTACCTAGCTGTAACCATATTATTATGAAGAACAAAATTACAGCCAAATTAAATTTTAGGCGATCCTTGAGGATATGCATAGAAAGTTATATGTTAACTAATAGACAATTTGTGAGCCAAAAGTCATTCAAAAGCCAGAGAAGTGATACTCAGGCTAAAACAAAACTTGCTAGTTTGTTACAACAAAGATGATACACTTTTTGTTGGGAAGCTAAATCCTAGGAAAACATAGAATCAATACGATAGCAAGTCTCAGAGAATATTACTTTTAAAGTGAGTAGGGTTGATCCACCATATAAGCCAGGACCTTCCTAGAAAAGTGAAGTCTTGAGTATGGTATATTGCTGTACAGAGCTGCAGGCATTGGAGTGGGTATTTTTAGTGAGTTAGGTCGAGGTCTGGTGGCCTGCATGAGCTCTGGAGTAGAATAGAGATTAAATGTGCAGGTGGGGCTGTAACCTTTTAAAGGGCTGAGTTCAAGCCAATTTATAGAGAGAATTGGGCCTGGGTTCTGTTACACTGGGCACCCACCAGTATTTTGAAAAAAAGGTAAAGCGAGTTAAAACAAACATCAAAGCCTAAAAGTAGAAAAGAGATTTCTCAGGTTGTAGAGATAAGACAGGGAACAATCACCTGAGCCCAAGAGGAAGGGTGAATGAAAACACTGACCACTTTGATTTTGCTGCTGACTGTAGAAAGACTCCTTAAGAGTCTTTGTAAACATAAACTATGCTTGACGGGAACTGTACTTAGCACTTTTTCTGAAAGGCAACAATTAACTTTCTCATTAAAAACAAACAGTTAGGATGGCCACAGTGGCTCACTCCTGTAATCCCAGTGCTTTCTCGGAGGCTGAGATGGGAGGATTGCCTGAGCCCAGCAGTTCTAGGCAACACAGTGAATCCTTATCTCTACAAAAAAAGTCAAATATAAAAACCATATAATTAGAAGACTAGAAAAGTTGATTATCATTGCTGAAGGTCATCTAACCTTTGCTAGACTTCCAATGATCAGGTTAATTTGCTACAGCAATAATTTTTTAAAGTCATTTTTCTTGTATTTTCCTGTATGAAATTGTCATTATCATTAGTAGAAAGAATTGTAAAGAAGAAAGAGAAGTGGTGTTCAGTTGTGTTTGTGATACCTGAAAGAGCAGTGTGGAGGCTGGTGTAGTGAGTCGAATTTTAAGGACTAGGATGGTGTTGCTTTGGGGCATACAGACTTGCAGTTTGTATTCTTCATATGTAATTGTATTGCCAAAGACAAAAGATTTCATCATGATTGTGAACAACTTTTCGCCGGGCCTACCATATTTTCAGAGATGTATCGTCTACTGATTATAATAAAAATTACTGAGTTGTAGCAGTTTAAGACAAACAACAAAAAAACCCAGTAACTTTATTTTTATTCTTTTTTTTTTTTTTAATTGGAGTCTCACTCTGTCGCCCAGACTGGAGTGCAGTGACCGCTCCTGGCCACCGCAGCCTCCACCTGCTGGGCTCCGGTGATCCTCCCGCCTCAGCCTTCCGAGTAGCCGGAATTACAGGCATGCGCTACCACGCCCGGCTGATTTTTTGATTTATTGTAGAGATGAGGTCTCGCCAAGTTGCCCAGGCGTGTCTCGAACCCGCGGGCTCAGGCAATCCACTCACCTCAGCCTCCCAAAGGCACGGGATTACAGGCTGAGCCACCGAGCCCGGCAATAATAGACTTCTAAATCACAATGATACTATGCCTTATATACTTATGTTTTATTTTACATGTAATATTTAGTCCATGTGAAATTCATTTTGAAGTAACAGATTAAGTAGGAATAAGTTGATTTTTCCCCTGAATCAACTTATTCCAGTTGATTCACTATCATTTTGACGGATTCATTTCCCCCCCACTTCTTCAAAATGTTACCTTTTTGTAGTCTAATGTCTCACCTATATTGGGGCTATTTCTGGACTTTCTTTTTTGCTCACTGACTTATCTATCCCTCTACCCCTTAAGGAGAAATTAGTTTATTTACTTGTCAGACAAGAGAACCAAACCAGTAAAAAAAAAATTAGTTAACTGATTCATTAAAGGTGAAAATGGTTGGGGTAGTCTGACTGTGCCAGAAAGGTAGGGAGTTTATTATGGTTATGCTAATGTAGAATGGAAAACTTTCATTCTAGATAGGGCAATGAATCCAATATGCCTTCATGTGTGTTGTTTTTAAAGCCCCACTGTTCATTGAAAAGAACATCGTAGGTAGGTCCAATAAAGGTCTGGCATACCAGAGATTGTGGAAGTTCATTTTTTAGCTTCTATAAATGTGGCTGTGCAACATTTATTTGCTTTAATTTTTTATTTTGAAATAATAGATTCACAGGACACTGGGAGGAAAATGTATAGGTAGGTCCCATGTACCCTTCACCCAGCTTCCCCCAGTGGCAACATGATGCATTACTATAATACAATATCAAAACTAGGAATTTGACAGTACAATCAGTAGAGCTTATTCAGATTTCAACAGTTTTATATGAACATATGTGTGTTGAATGTTCTATGGAATTTTATCACATATGTAGATTCATGTAATCACAGCCACAATCAAAACACAGAATTATACTATCACCACAAGGCTCACACTTTCCACTCTTCCTCATCCCTAACTCCTGGAAACCACTAAACTGTCTTCCATCTCTTAAATTTTGTCATTTCAAGATAGTTATATAAATGGGATTGCACAGTAGGTAACCGTTTGAGTTTTTTTTATTTCTACTCAGCATAATTCCCTTGAGATCCATCCAAGTTGTTGTATCAATAGTTTTTTCTTTTTTATTGTTGAGTAGTATTTCATGGTATGCATATACCATAGTTTGTTTAGTTATTCATCAATTAAAGGACAGCTGAGTTGTTTTCAGTATTGAACTGCTATGAATAAAGCTGCTATGAACATTTTTGTATAGGTTTTTGTGTGAAATTAAGTTTTCATTTAATTTCATTAAGTTTTCATTTAATTTCATTTTGTGTGAAATTAAGTTTTCATCTGGGATAAATGTCCAAGAGTGTATTCTGGAGTGCATTTTTAGTTTTATAAAAACCTGCCAAGTGTTTTCCAGAGTGATTATACCATCTTACATTCCCATCAACAATGTATATGTTTCAGTTTTTCTGCATCCTTGCCAGCATTTGGTGTTATTAATTTAGCCATTCTGATAGGTGTGTTGTGTATCTCATTGTGATTTTAATTTGCATTTCCTTGGTGGCTAATGATGTTGAACACTTTTTTTGCGTGCTTATCTGTCGTCTGTATATCCTCTTCTGTGAAATTTCTGTTCATGTCTTTTGTTCATTTCTTCTTGGGTTGCTTTTTTAACTGTTGAGGTTTTTTTGTTTTTTTTCTGAGTCAGGTGTCACTGTGTCACCCAGGCTAGAGTTCAATGGCATGATAATGGCTCACTACAACCTGGACTTCCTGGGCTCAGGAAGTCCTTCCACCTCAGACTTTTGAGTAGCTGGGACTACAAGCACGTGCCAACACACCCAGCTAATTCTTTTTTTCTTTTTTTAGTTGGAGTCTCATTCCATTGCCCAGACTGGAGTGTGGTGGCATGTTCACGGCCACCCCAGCAAGAGCATGCCAGGCGATCCTTCCACTTCAGCCTTCCATATAGCCGGAACTACAGGCAGGCGCTACCATGCCCGGCTAATTTTTTGATTTATTGTAGAGATGAGGTCTCGCCAAGTTGTCCAGGCTGTTCTTGAACCTGTAGGCTCAGGCGATCCCCTCACCTTGGCCTCCCAAAGTGCTGGGATTACAGACTTGAGCCACCGTGACTGGACTAATCTTTTGATTTATTGTAGAGATGAAGTCTCACCATGTTGCTCAAGCTGGTCTCGAACTCCTGAGCTCAAGTAGTCCTCCTGCCTTGGCCTCCCAAAGTGCTGGGATTACAGGTGTGAGCCACCACACCTGGCCTCCAGCAACATTTATTGAAAGGGTGATCCTCCATCGAATTGCTTTTGCACCTTAGTTAAACCTTTGGGCATATTATTTGGGATTATTTGTGACTCTGTTCTGTTGACGTATATGTCTAGTTCTCCTGTTTACTCTTTTTTTATTTTTATAGATTCATAGTTATTTTTGTTTCTGGTAAGATAAAGAAGGTCCTTTTCATTACTATTCTTTTAAAAAAATGTTCTTGCTCTTGTGCGTCAGTATGGCCTAGTGATAAAGAGCATGGACTCCAAAATCAAACAATGGTTCCACCAGTTGGATAGGTGACTTAGGCCAAGCAAATTAAAATCACTAAATTTCTATTCTCTCATATGAAAATGGAATTGTGAGAGCTAAATTATGTAATGGTTATAAAGTACCATAATATTTGACACATAGTAAGTACATGTCAGTATAATGTAATATTAAACTCTAAAGTTTCTCACCTGAAAAAAACTTGCTTCCTGCTTCTGTAACAAGCCAATGTGGGTATTTCTGGTTGGGCAGCTCTCCTGAGCAACTCTCTTCCAAGATGTGACTTGAGGACCTAGGCTTCTTCCACCTTATGTCTGTCTTGTGGCTTCATCACCACCCAAGACAGCTCTTTGAAGTCTTCTCATTTAGTTAATGCAAAAAATGAGAGGGGAGGCAGAGAAGTCCTTCAGAGTTTTTTTTTTTTTTTTTTGAATTGGAGTCTCACTCTGTCGCCCAGACTGGAGTGCAGTGACCGCTCCTGGCCACCGCAGCCTCCACCTGCTGGGCTCCGGTGATCCTCCCGCCTCAGCCTTCCGAGTAGCCGGAATTACAGGCATGCGCTACCACGCCCGGTTGATTTTTTGATTTATTGTAGAGATGAGGTCTCGCTGCCCAGGCGGGCCTCGAACCCGGGGGCTCAGGCAATCCACTCACCTCAGCCTCCCAAAGGCGCGGGATTGCAAGCTGAACCACCGAGCCCGGCTTCTTTTTTTTTCTTTTTTTTTTGAGTTGGAGTCTCATTCTGTCTCCCAGGCTGGAGTGCAGTGGCACACTCGTGGACACTGCAGCCTCGACATGCTGGGCTCAGGCAGTCCTTCTGCTTCAGCCTTCCAAGTAGCTGGAACTACAGGCATGCGCCACCACACCCAGCTAATTTTTTTTTTTTGAGTTGGAGTCTCACTCTGTCACCCAGACTAGAGTGCAGTGGCTGCTCCCGGCCACCGCAGTCTCGACCTGCTGGGCTCTGGCGATCCTTCTGCCTCAGCCTTCCAAGTAGCTGGAAATACAGGTGTGCGCTACCACGCCTGGCTAATTTTTGACTTATTGTGGAGATGAGGTCTCACCAAGTTGCCCAGGCGGGTCTCGAACCCGCGGGCTTAGGCAATCCACTCACCTCAGCCTCCCAAAGCGCTGGGATTACAGGCTGAGCCACTGAGCCCAGCTTAATTTTTTGATGTATGGTAGAGACGAGGTCTTGCCAAGTTGCCCAGGCTGTTTTCGAACCACTGGGCTCAAGCAATCCTCTCGCCTAGGCCTCCCAAAGTGCTGGGATTACAGGCTTGAGCTACCATGCCCAGCCTCAGAGTTTTTTTTCATGCTCTAGAACTGACATTGACCAGAATCCACTCATATGGACTCAACTAACTACAAGGGAGTGAGGAAATGTGGTCTCTCTACCCAGGAGGAAAAGCAAATATGCAAATACACATAGCCCAGTCTCTGTCATGAGAAATGCTTAACAGTGTTTGCTGCCATATTAGGACCTAGAATTAGTATAGATCTTTCTAAAGAGCCGGAAATTGAGGTGAGAAATGAATGATAAGAAGGTGGCAGATGCACAAGATCTAGGGGAAGTGTTTCAAGCAGAAGAAAGAGTAGGTGCAAAGGCTTCAGTCTGTGCTCTTTTTGAATGAGGTCTTTCTTCCCTTATACTTTCTAAAGTTACTACTACTGTATTGGAAACTTATCTCGTGATGAAGCATCTTTCTGAACCTGTTTTTTTTAGTTGACTCTTGGGTTTCCAGACAGACAATTAGATAATCTACAGATAATGATATTTTTCTCGTATTATTTAATTAATTTATTTATTTTGAGTTGAGGTCTCACTCTTTTGCCCATGCTGGAATGCATGGCATAATCGTGGCACACAACAACTTCAATTGAACTCCTGGGCCCAAGCAGTCCTCCTGCTTCAGCTTCCTGGGCAGCTGAGACCACAGGTGTGTGCCTCTACACCTGGCTAGTTTTTATTTTTTAAATTTTTTTGCAGAGACGAGGTCTCACTGTGAAGCCAGGCTGGTCTCAAACTCCTGGGCTCAAGCAATTCTCCCGCCTTGGCCTCCTGCTGGGATTACAGACGTGAGCTGTTGTGCCTAGCCACAAGAATATTCTTATGAATATGGAAACACCAGTCTTTTAAAGCCAGGATAAGGTGACCTCAGCAATCAAGGAACAAGTTTCTAGGTGTGATCAGTATGGTTAAATGCAGTGTACAAATTGAGGAGCATGAAGGCTGCGAACGGCCATTGCTTCCAAAAACCACGTAGCAGAGGGTTAGAGAAAATGAATGCTATGCAATTATGGTGTAGAGAGAGAAAAATGCATGGATATAGGGACAAGTAGAGGTATTTTTCAAGATGAGACTTGTGTGTATTTAATGCTATTACACAGATCAGTGGAAGAGGCAGTAAATGGGTAAGCCTTTAAAGGAGACACAGGTTATAAAATCAATAACATTCACAAGTTAATCTCGGGAAAATTAATTTTTCTTTATTTGTGAAGCTGGGTGGCAGAGGAATATAGAGGAGTTGTCATCTAATGAATATAAGCACCCATAGTGCAAACTCTTCTTCTGTTTTCTTCTCTGTCATATCCCGAGTCCCTAGAATGGTGTCGGGCATATAGAAGATGCTCAGAAATATTTGTTGAATAAATACACTTTGACATGTAATCAATCTGAATTTGAATCCTAGTTCTTTCCCTTGCATGCTGTGGGAACTTGCACAATTTCTTTCCATTGCTAAGCCTTACTCTCATTATCTATAAAATGAGAATAATAATATAGGATGTGTAGAAAGTTTGGAACATAGACCTTTAATCCGAACCATTGTTCTTAAACTCAGTGCTTGGCAAAGCTGCTCTGTGATTTTTATTTTATTTTATTTTATTTTTGAGTCAGTGGCACGATCACAGCCACCGCAGCCTCAACCTGCTAGGCTCAGGTGATCCTTCTGCCTCAGTCGTCCAAGCAGCTGGAACTACAGCTGCATGCCACCATTCCCAGCTAATTTTAAAAACATTTATTGTAAGCCGGGCTCGGTGGCTCAGCCTGTAATCCCGCACCTTTGGGAGGCTGAGGTGAGTGGATTGCCTGAGCCCGCGGGTTTGAGACCCGCCTGGGCAACTTGGCGAGACCTCATCTCTACAATAAATCAAAAAATTAGCCGGGCGTGGTAGCGCACGTCTGTAGTTCCAGCTACTTGGAAGGCTGAGGCGGAAGGATCGCCGGAACCCAGCAGGTCGAGGTTGCGGTGACCAGGAGCAGCCACTGCCCTCTCTGAGCAGCAGAGTGAGACTCCAACTCAAAAAAAAAAAAAGACAATCCCAAGAGTCTTCTGCCTTCCAAAGGTGCAGGATTACAGGCTGAGCCACCATGCCCAGCTTACAATACATATTTTGTTGTAAAATTATAAAAATAACTTTTTCTAAAAGTTGTTTGTAAAGATTAAGGCTTTTTTGTTTGTTTCTGAGTTGGAGTCTCACTCAGTCACTCAGGCTAGAGTACAGTGCCATGCTCACGGCCATTGCAGCCTCAACCAGCTGGGCTCAGGTGATCCTTCTGCCTCAGCCTTCCAAGTAGCTGGAACTACAGGCATGCACCACCATGCCTTGCTAATTTTTCTTGATTTATTGTAGAGGTCTCACCAACAAGATCTCACCAAGTTGCCCAGGCTGGTCCTGAACTCCTAGGCCCAGCCGATCCTCTCGCCTCAGCCTCCTAAAGTGCTGGAATTACAGGCATGAGCCACTGCACCCAGCCAAAGTTAAGTTTTAAATATTTCATTTTTTAGCTCTTAGAGCTTATACTTAGCATCATATTCTTGTGTTTTCTCTAATTTTATTGACAATTAGGAAGGCAGGTATAGTGGAATGAACTTGAAAGGAGCGCTTTAGGATGGAAGGAGAAATGTAAGTATATGTGTAGAGGACAGAGGGGAAGCCACTGCCAGTGCTCCTGCTAGAAAGTTCTAAAACATAAGGTAAATATATGTTATGAAGTAAAATTGATTGTATTTAAATTAATAATGGAAAAAAGTAGTGTTCTCCTGGCACTTTCTAAATTTAAAACTTGACTGCCTTCTTATGCTAATATCCACATTCATTGCCATAGGGATTGCCCAGGACTATTGCTTACAGCCTTAAATGAGCAAATTGCTATTGTTAAAGACATCAGAAAAATCCTGACTTATGACTAAGAGATAGCCATCACAGGACAACTCTAAGTGCATTTACAGTTTCAATTCCTTAGAAGCAGATAAAGGCAAAGTAGTAGTATATTATTTGTTGTTTCTCAATAGTCAGTGTCCCAAATGGCACAACTATTTGATTATTCATAGCCGAACATGTTTTATGATTAGTTTATCAAATGATGTCTATAGAAACTTACATTTTGGATAGTGACACAAATACATAGGACATACCAACATAAATAAAACTATTAGCAAGAATTCAAACCACTCATCAAGACTACACATAATTGTAGAGTTTATATGACTTAGAAATAAAAAAAGAGAGTGATAAGGTGGTACCTCTGAGGGAATCAAAGCAAAGGAAAAACATTTTTTAAGGATCAGGGAGGCCTGAATATGGTAGGTCAAAAGAAGAGTAACCAAAGAGGGGAAATATTAAAGAAGGAAGTCGCCGGGCTCGGTGGCTCATCCTGTAATCCCGCGCCTTTGGGAGGCTGAGGTGAGTGGATTGCCTGAGCCCGCGGGTTCAAGACCCGCCTGGGCAGCGAGACCTCATCTCTACAATAAATCAAAAAAATCAGCCGGGCGTGGTAGCGCATGCCTGTAGTTCCGGCTACTCGGAAGGCTGAGGCGGAAGGATCGCCGGAGCCCAGCAGGTCGAGGCTGCGGTGGCCGGGAGCGGCCACTGCACTCCAGTCTGGGCGACCGAGTGAGACTCCAACTCAAAAATAAATAAATAAAAATAAAGAAGAAAGCCAAGGAGTAAGCTCCTAGAAGCTGGAAGAAACATGGTCAAAGGCACAGTTATAGCCTTGGAGAGGAGAAAATTATAGGGGAAGAAAAAGGGGTGTGGTGAAAATTTTTAAAAGTTTGGATTGAGAACAGAAGTCATGTTGAATGGCCCAGGTCATATATAAATCAGGAGGCAGAGTGATTGCTGAGAGCAAAGGTAAGGATAAGAAAGGAAGGAGATCAGGTTGGATGCTTGAGAAAAATGAAGTATGTTCAACAGAATGTCATTATGAGATGACTTAAAAGGAGTTGAGAGTGTCAGCGAAGACCTCTAAGCTTAGAGAGCACATTTTTGAAATATCTAGCAATGAGCAACTTGGAAGAAGGGACAGACAAAGCAAATGCTGGTGATTATTCAGTGGGACCGTGAGGTATTCTGAGACGTGTCCTGAGAATCTTGTTACTTGAGCTGGGTAACTGAGTAGAGGGAAGAATTAAACAAAATTTATTCATTCAACAAATATTAACTACGTACTGTATATCCATCAACTTTATAGACTTTGTTACTACATTTCTGGAAACAATCCCTAATCTATTGTCACAATCCTGATTTCTCTTTTGATCTCAGAGCCCAGTCTTCCAGCTACCTGTAGGGCAGCTCTGCTTTGATGCTCCATATTTAAAATGGAATGTTTAATCTCCCTCCCAAACCTATTTTAATACCTGGTTACTCCATTTCTGTTAATGATGTTACTACCTTTCTATCTCCCAAGCCTGAAACCTTTGAGTCATCTCTGACTTTTCCTTTCTTCCTTCGTGTGTCATCAGATTCTGTCCCTAAATACTTCCTCTGCAATATTTCTCCTGGCTTTTCTTCCTTTCCATTGCCAGAGCAATATTTCAGGCTTAATTTCATTTTGTGCTTGTACTTCTATGCCTTCTCAACTAGTTTCCCTGCCTTCAGGCTTTCCCCAACCTAGTAAGTGCTACATACCACTCCCAGATTAATCTTTATAAAGTGTCAGTTGGACAAGTCATCCACCACCTCAGAAGTCTTCAAGGAGCTGTGGTAGAGTCTCCAAGGGAAAAGAAGATCCTGGAGGAGCTCATACTCCAATGAGAATGAGGGCAGTTAACATAGTGAGGAAGAGATGTTGACTTAAGGAGATTTTCTTGAGGAGTGACAAGAAAAGCGAATGAGAGGAAGCTGGGAAATACCAGAATTCAGGGAACAGGTTGAGGGGGAAGAGGTGATGCCAAAGAGACTCAGGACAGTTCAGAGTAGTAGGAGGAGAACCAGAGAAGAGTGCATCAGAGACCAAGGTAGGAGAGGATGCCAAGCAGCAGAGTAAGTGAGTAAGGTGGACTCTTCCCTAAAGAGAAAGAGTTCATTCAACTTGTCAATTAGGGGGTCAGAATTGAGAGCAGTTTCAGGGGAGGATAGGGAGAAGAGAGGCTACAAAGGGTTGGGAAATAAAGAAGTAGAAACAAGGAACACAGATTTCATTTTTAAAATGTGGGTTGAGAAGAGAAACAGTGCCGAGGATTAGAAGGATTGAACTTGAAATTTCCCCCATGATGAAATAGACCTACACTAGTTTACAGCCTAAGGGCAGAGAACCCCAGAGGTGAAGGAGAAGTTGATATTAGACAGAGAGAAAATGGTTGATGGAGCAAGATCCCTAGAGAGGTCTGAGGAGGTAATCAGGAAAAAAACACATTGTCCATTTATAATCATCTTACTGTCTACATGCTAATTCTGCATATATACTGTGATTGTATATGTTAAGATAATAGTGTATTATGAAATGATTAGATGAATTTTTGCAACTTGAAGGGGAAGCAGCTAGGTTAATCATTTCAGGAAGCTCTAGAAATTTTCTGTAACCTCAGCTTAAAAGAGCTAAGTCATACATTGAGGTCCAAAGGTATTTACTATAACAGTGAAAATCAGCTGGAGTTTAAGAATATTTTTCAGACTGAAAACTGCATGTATTAGTTTTCTACTGCTGTTATAACAAATTACCAGAAATTTTTTGGTGGATGAGAAGTCCAATCCAGGTCTCAGTCAGACTGAAATAAAGGTGTAGGCAGGGCTGTGTTCCTTTTGGAGGCCTCTAGGGAAGAGTCTGTTACCTTGCCTTTTAAAGCTTCTAGAGACCATCACATTCCTTGGGTTATCTCCTTTCTCCATTAAAAACCAGCATTGTCGGCCTGGAGTAGTGGCTTATGCCTATAATCCCAGCACTTTGGGAGGTCAAGTGGGAAGATTGCCTGAAGCCCAGGAGTTTGAGACCAGCTTGGGCAACATAGCAATACCTCATCTCTACAATAAAAATAATGATAACGATAGTAATAATAATAATTAGCTGGCTGTGTTGGTGCATGCCCAGCTACTTGGGGGGCTGAAGTGAGAGGATCACCTAAGCCCAGGAGCCCGAGACTGTTGTGAACGGTGATCATGCCACTGCACTCTAGCCTGTGCAACAGAGTAAGACCAAACAAAAAAACAACCAAACAAAAAACCAGCAACATCGCATCTCTCTGATTTTTTTTCAATCATTCCATCTCTCTGACCATAGTCAGTAAACGTTCTCCATTTTCAAGGACTTATATGATTAGATTGGGCCCACATGGCTAATACGGGATGCTTTCCCCATGCTAAGGTCCTTAACCTTAAGCACATCTGCAAGTTTATTTTGCCATATAACATATTCACTGGATCTGGGGACTAGGATGTGGACATTTCTGGAGGCTGTTTTTCTGTCTACTGCACTGGAACTTAGTGTGAAGTCTTTATTTTAAGAGAAAAGCTTGAAATTAAAAAAAGAAAGGTGTTTAGTACAGAGGAATTTGGTTTTTGTACTCTAATCAGGCAAGATGCTTGTTCTGGTAAGTAGTTGGCTCCTAGAGGCCAGGAAAACTGTGCCTAGATGCTAAAGAAGCTATTAAGAAATAGTTTACTGGTAGCTTGTATGAAATTTCTCTTTTTCGGGTGAAAACGAGAAATTTCAGCTATGTTAAGGAATTAAGAGATGGGTGTTTTCAACCCAAACATTTAAACTAGAGAAAATAATTTTTGTTCCCATCATCACACCCTAGTTCTAGGGTGTGATGATGGGAACAAAAATAAAAGGGAGAAACACCTAAATGTTTGTATTTTATAGGTGACTCCAGCATTAGTATATGTTTCACTAGGAACTCTCAGGTAAGAATTTAGCAAAAAAATGTTCAGACCTGGGTTCTGAATTTTATTTTATTTTATTTTATTTTTTTGAGTTGGAGTCTCACTCTGTCACCCAGACTGGAGTGCAGTGGCTGCTCCCGGCCACCGCAGCCTCAACCTACTGGGCTCCGGCAATTCTTTTGCCTCAGCCTTCCAAGTAGCCGGAATTACAGGCATGTACTACCACGCCCGGCTAATTTTGATTTATTGTAGAGATGAAGTCTTGCCAAGTTGCCCAGGTGGGTCTCGAACCCGCGGGCTCAGGCAATCCACTCACCTCAGCCTCCCAAAGGCGCGGGATTACACCGGCTGGTTCTGAATTTTAAATGTCTTAGTCTATCTCTTCCATAATTGCCAGGTAGTCTGTGGATATAGGCATTGCAATATGAGGACTCTTCTTTGTAAAGAAGTGGCGAGTTACTGGTGTCAAAACAGTATTTATTTTGGTAATATTTTGCTTCAACCACACGAGCTAGATGGTTTTAAAAAAAAGTTATTATAAATATTATAAGAAAAATGATAGAACACAGTGCTCTTCTATAATAGGTTTTTGTTTTGTTTTGTTTTGTTTTTGAGTTGGAGTCTCAATCCATCACCCAGGCTGGAGTGCAGTGGCACGATTACGGCCACCCCAGTGTCAACCTGCTGGGCTCAGGTGATCCTTCTGCCTCAGCCTTCTAAGTAGCCAGAACTACAGGCACGCGCTACCATACCCGGCTAATTTTTGATTTATTGTAGAGACGAGGTCTCACCAAGTTGCCCAGGCTGGTCTTGAACTCATGGGCTCAGACAATCCACTTGACTCGGCCTCCCAAAGTGCTGAGATTACAGGCTGAGCCACTGAGCCCAGCCTATAATAGACTTTGAGCACCTACATGTTCCAGGTATTGTGGATGACATAAAAAAATTTTTTTAATTGTATGGTAATATTTTTAATGATATCTGATAGTAGGTTATAGCCTGAACACTAAAGGGAAAGTAAAAGAGGAACAAAATATATTCCAGCACTTTGTACTTCATATTAACAGAAATTAGTCAGCAAATGAGATGGCAAGTATTGGTGCAACTTTTATTTGATAGCTATTTTACTTCAGATAAAACTTAAAAATTAGCTTTGCAGTTAATAAGAAAAAGAACCCTTTAATTCATATTTTTAAAGTGTCTACCTATTCCTTATTTTTTTTATGTTCCATGTGGTGATGAGTGGAATGTATATTCTGTGGTTAACATATATATATATCAACCACTCACACTCACAGCCACCGCAGCGTCAGCCTTCTGGGCTCGGGGGATTTTTCCGCCTCAGCCTTCCAAGTAGCTGGAACTATAGGCGCATGCTACCACACCCGGCTAAGTTTTTTTATTTATTGTAGAGAACAAGGTCTCGCCAAATTCCCCAGGCTGGTCTCGAACATGCAGGCTCAGGCAATTCACTAACCTCGGCCTCCCAAAGTGCTGGGATACCCTCGGCCTCCCAAAGTGCTGGGATTACAGGCTGAGTCACCGAATCCGGCCATGTTTTATTTTTAAAACAATAATACATCTATTTGGCTGAACATAGTATGTTTTGTTCTATAAATTGGTATATCATCATTAATGTAGGTAATCTAGTTAGAGTTTTTCAGAAATGTGTAATCTAAATTCTAGTTCCAGGCCAGGTACAGTGGCTCAAGTCTGTAATCCCAGCACTTTGGGAAACCAAGGTGAGAGTACTGTCTGAGCCCACAGGTTCAAGACCAGCCTGGGCAACCTGGTGAGACCTCATCTCTAAAATAAATTTAAAAATTAGCTGGGCATGGTAGCATGCACCTGTAGTTCCGGCTACTTGGAAGCTGAGGTAGAAGGATCTCCTGAGTGCAGCAGGTTGACCCTGGGGTGGTCGTGAGTGTGCCACTGCACTCCAGCCTGGGCAACGGAGTGAGACTCCAACTCAAAAAATAAAATAAAATAAAATAAAATAAAATAAATTCTAGTTCCAGGTTACGATGAAGGCATCTACCTATCTGACTCTATATTTGTCGTTATAATCAAATTAAATTTGTATTTTATACATCCATCTAACCATTCATCCAGCCAACAGATGTGTAAATTGGAACTCCTGTCATGAGAAAGATACCGTAAAATGTTTAACACAGATATTTTTACTTTTTATTTGTAGTTTCCAATTGTGAAGTGCAGGATTTTATTTCATCAGCTGTCTCCTGACCTGCCTCTTTACCTTCTAATCTCTATATCTTTAAAATTTTTATTCTTCTTTCTACAGTGGAAAATTTCTCTTTCATCCTTGTGCCCTAGTCACCAGTTTCCCAGAGGCAAGTAGTGTTTCATTTTCTTGTATATGCTTCAAGATGTATTTTATGTGTCAGGCAAATATGTATATAGTATTTTAAAACCCTTCCCCCCCAGCAGTCTGTACCTTGGTTTTTGTTGTTTTTTTGAGTCGGAGTCTCAGGCAATCCTCTCACCTCAGCCTCCAAAGTGCTAAAATTATAGGCATGAGCCATCATGCCCAGCCTTGGGTTTGTTTGTTTTTTTAACGTCCTCATTCTTTCTTATGTCTGTATGCTATTTGAATGTATGAGTATAACATAATTTATGTAATTATGGACATTTCCATTGGTTTTAATATTATGCTCTTCCTAACAAGACAAAAATAAAAACTCATATCTATATATATATCTGAGTATCTTCTAGAGATTGAAATTTTTGTCAAAGTTCCTAGAGATGGAACTTCTATGTGCATTTGTTCTCTAATTTGCCCTCTGTAGAGATTACGTGTGCCTGTTTTCCCTTAGAATTACCAACA
This sequence comes from Cephalopachus bancanus, assembly GCA_027257055.1. NCBI lineage: Eukaryota > Metazoa > Chordata > Mammalia > Primates > Tarsiidae > Cephalopachus > Cephalopachus bancanus. The sequence goes on along the minus strand of JAPVLO010000083.1, from coordinate 170,189 downwards.
TATGATGGTGATCTTTGCTAATTTGAAGGATGAAATATGTCATCTCAGGGTAGTTTTAGTTTACACTTCTCTTAAAAGTGAGGCTGAGCATTTAAAAAAATGTTTAAAAGCTGTTTGTACTTTCTCTTCTATTTCTCTTTTGTTATTGTGATTTATGATTATTATTTATAGGAACTCTTTTTATATATTAGGTAAACTAGTCCTTTGTCAGTGAGTTGGAAATATTTTCTCCCAATTTGATATTGTCTTTCAATTCTGTGATAGCTTTTTTTACATAGAACTTTTATATTTTTATTTATAGAATTATATTTTGTGGATTCTGGGCTTTGTGTTATTATTAGGCTTTCTCTATCTTGAGATTTTTTCCCCCTCCCCCAAGATAGTTTTTTAAAAATTATTTCTTGCTTTCTTCTAGTACTTTTATGATTAACAAACATTCTTTTTGTTGTTGTTGTTTTAGAGACAGGGTCTCTTACTCTGTTGCCCAGGCTGGAGTGCAACAAACATTCTTAATCATTACAAGTTCTAAGTTGTTTAATGTCTAGGATCAAATGATCTGTTTCCAATTTATATCTAGCTAGATTAACAAATCAATCCTATGGAAATATTAGTATTAAGAAGCTTGAACCGGGCTTGGTGGCTCAGCCTGTAATCCCGCGCCTTTAGGAGGCTGAGATGAGTGGATTGCCTGAGCCCGCAGGTTCACGACCCGCCTGGGCAACTTGGCAAGCCCTCATCTCTACAATAAATCAAAAAATTAGCCAGGCGTGGTAGCGCGAGGCTGTAGTTCCACCTACTCGGAAGGCTGAGGTGGAAGGATCGCCGGAGACCAGCAGGTCGAGGCTGCGGTGACCAGGAGCGGCCACTGCACTCCAGTCTGGGCGACAGAGTGAGACTCCAACTCAAAAAAAAAAAAGAAGCTTGGATCATGGAGCTGATAAGACTAGAATTCAGGCTTTTCTGCTTCTGAACTTTATGACTTTGGGCATACCTAATTAACCTCTCAGAGCCTCAGTGGCTTCATCTGTGAAATGGAGATAAGTAGTACTTAGTTTGAGGTGAAAATTACATGGGATGAAATGATTCACTTAAAGCCCTTGGCACAATGTTTGACAAGTTGGAAGCATTCATTAAATGGAAATTATCACTGTGATGATGATGACCATAGACTATTCTTTGAACCTCTACTATGATCCCATAATTCATGATTCTAATCAGAAGGGATTGAATAAAAAGATGTATTTCAAATTTGCCTATATTTCCATTTCTACATCAACAATCCAATCTCCTCTGAGCACAGTAGAGGTAGTTCTCAACCTTGGCAGTACATTAGAATTACCTGAGTAGATTTTTAAACTCCCAGTGCCTAAGTCTCCACCCCAGAGACCTGGGGCTGGGTGTGGCCAGTTATCAGTATTTTTCAAAACCTCCTCATATGATTCCAATGGGCAGTCAAGGTCTATAACCACTATTCTGACACCAGGTTGACGGTTTTAGATATAAAGGAAAATATATTCATTGCTTCTAAAGAGCAACTCTGCATGTAAAAATCTTTTATGGGTAAAATGCCACGAAGTAATTAGGAAGACATTAAAAAGACACCATAGAAGAATTGAGACAAATGTCAGAGATAAGTAAGGGACCAGGCATGGTGGCTCATGCCTGTAATTCCAGCACTTTGGAAGTCCAAAGCAGGAGGATTGCTTGCGCCCAGAAGTTTGAGACCTTGTCTCTACAAAAAAAAAAACAACAACAACAACAACAAAAAAAGCCAGATGTGGTGGCACACACCTGTAGTCCCAGCTACTTGGGAGGCTGAGGCAGGAGTGCCTGAGCTCAGGAGGTTGAGGCTATGATGAACAGTGACTGTGCCACTGCACTCCAGCCTGGGTGACAGAGTAAGACCCTAGCTAAAAAGAGAGACAGAGAGAGAGAGAGAGAGAGAGAGAGAGAGAGAGAGAGAGAGAGAGGGTGAGGAAAGAAATTATAAAATTAAATATGTTCCTTGTATATATTTATAATGCATCTTTTAAAGAAAAGTTCAGGGCAGCTATACTGTAAATACTTTTATAACATTGTTAAGAGCTAAGGGGAATGAAATTTTACATTTGTTAGGTGTATTAATGGGAGCATGGAGATAGCTCTCATATCTGCTGCTTCAATTAGACAAATGTAAGATTCTTATTACCCCATTGCTTACTGGATAATTTTCAAAAATTATTATTTCTGTCCATCAGTAATATAGCTTATCCCTATAAGCATTTTAGTACCTTAGGAAGGCACTGAAATAGTATCTTAGCTCATTTATAGAGTGTAAGTAGAGTGTTTAAGAAAATTAGGTATTATTGAATCCAAAGAAAGAGTAGTGTGGTCCAAGGAGACTGGACAAGGAGTCAGAAGGCCTGGAATCCAGTTCTTCATCTTTAATGTCCTCAGGTGCAAAATGAAAGAATTAGCAGAGTCCTGTGTTATTCAATAGAAGACAGGAAAATTGTACTTGTTCAAATTACAAATTTATATTCCATAGTCTTGTTTTGTCTTTACATATCCAAGGCAGTACAGCTTCTCAAAATTGGTATTTTTATCAAACTTCATCTTGATAATATTAACATATGTCCTGCCTAATTAGCATATTTACATTTTACATTGGTGTCTTCACTGAGAAGGGTGACTATCAGAGATTGAAGGGTTGCATCTTGACACTGGCAAGGATATGTTGGAGCACATGTCTCTTGCTCTTCAAATTACACCCTGTGGGTGGATTTATTTAGGACCCATCCTCGATATTCCTTCTACATTTTTTTCTAATCTTTTCTACTCCTCTTTTTGCATTATATTACAAGTGATCGTCAGGATTCGCACAATTATTGAATTGGTTGTGTTTATATCATCTCTTCCCTGTAAGACTGTACATTTTTTGAGGCCAGGATATATTTATTTTGTATCCCATTCATGAGCTAGTACAGTATCTTGGCACATAAAAGGAGCTTGATAAGTGTTTAAATTGTTAAAAATTAAATGATCTTATTGTCATTGCTTTCTTTTTTCTGTGCTACTTTAGATCTTCTGCTACTGCTACAATTTTTTTTACACAAAGTTCTGTTTCATGACATTATCCTTCAGTTACTTTCTGAATATAGCAATGAAATCCTCTCAAAAGTCAAGTAGTAACTAATAAAGCAAGGAAGTAATCATGATACCAGAATAAAAAAACAAATAATAAATAGGTAAGCTTTTAATAGTAAATATGTATAATAACTTTAAATGTTATTTGATGAGGTAGTTTAGGTATGCTATTAATTTGATTAGGTATTATAAGCATATTAAAACTAAACTTTTTTTTTTTTTTTTTGAGTTTTAGTCTCACTCTGTTGCCCAGACTGGAGTGCAGTGGCCGCTCCTGGCCACCGCAGCCTCGTCTGCTGGGCTCCGGTGATCCTTCCGCCTCAGCCTTCCGAGTAGCCAGAATTACAGGCGCGCGCTACCATGCCCGGCTAATTTTTTGATTTTATTGTAGAGATGAGGTCTCGCCTGCCCAGGCGGGTCTCGAACCCGCAGGCTCAGGCAGTCCACTCACCTCAGCCTCCCAAAGGCGCGGGATTACAGGCTGAGCCACCGAGCCCGGCTAAAACTAAACTTTTGAACATGTTAATTATAATTCTAAACTTTCAGTGTTCTGAAATAACTGAACAACTGTGTATAACACGTACTAAATATCACAAATCATTAAAATAAATCCCATAAGTATGTAACCCAGAGAATTGACTTATGGTAGTATTTAAAAGTTGAGTATGATCGTGGGAAATTGAGTATGATACCTTTTGATAAAGCAGAATAAAATTTCAATTTTAAGTTAATATAAGAAAAAATCCAATCGTTAAAAAATTTGTATTTAATAATAAAAATAACATTACTTTGTCTAACACATTGCTATGAAATTTAAATTAAAAATTAACATTACCGCTTTTGACAATGATTTTAACAAAACAATTTTAACAACTTGATCAAATGGTGAGATCTAAGAAATAGAAACATTAAGTATTCAGAGAGAATTTCATGTTTTTGGCTTAGCAGTTAAGTTGGGATTTCAAGTTGTGAGGGTGACACTTCAACATAGGTTGAAAATTATTCATCCTCCTTTACCCCTTTTGAGTCTACATTTGTGGCTCTAAATTTTTCACCTGGTAAATTAATACATACTTTCTAGATAGGGAATTCAAATTTGTTACTCATTGTACTAGATGGAGGTGGGTTTAAAAGACTAAATCTTTAATTGCACACTTTTCTGAAGAGTTTATTCAGGTTAAAGCATATACTTGCTACTGAGAGCATCTCCAAACTTCTGTGACTTCTATATTCATACATTAAGGTGCACTAATACTATTAATGATCGTTAAGACACCCAAAGAATATTGTGCCTTTCAGAAATGTTTATTTTACTAGATGTATAAGCAGCTAAAAACAGCCTGAGAGAAGTTTTTTTTAAAAAGGCAACTTTTGATTTAAATAGATGTCTTACATTTTCTGCTTCAAAGTACAAATGTACTTAATTTGAGGATATAAATCTGATACCACATTGTTTCTCTTATTATTACTGTATTGGTAATTAGAAGAAATATCCTTTGCTGAATGACTGTTTTTCAAACTCACCCTTAGATTAATTCTTACATGCTAATTTGCAAATAAGCAAATATCAAGGGCAGTAGCAAAAAAAGACTATTTAAAACCAAGCTAATGAACATTCTGAGTTACTTCTAGTTTCGGTATTGTTTTGAATTTAAAAGTTACATGTATTATGTACATTAAAATTAGTTTCATAAATAAAAGTTACTGATATGGGGAAGTTGCTTAAGGGGAAATTTCACTAGTAAACCAGTAATCTTTAAAATGCAAGTTGAATTAAACGTTGATCCTTTGCAAATTATTTACAGGAACGTAAATGACGCTTTTGAAATGTGTGTTATTTAGTTTTAAATATGTTGGGGTCTTATGGGTATGATGACATTTTCTAACATACTTTTTTGGACTTTTCCTCTGTCGTCTAAATCTTTGAATAGCCCTAAGTATTAAAAAAAAAAACAACTGATGTCAAGAAAGGTATTTTTTGTTCAAGATGGATGTTTACACATGCAACGCATTTTTAGAGATATGCACTCTAAGTCTGAAGAAGAATATAAAAAACAGTATTTCTTATTCATTTCTCTTCCCATCTTTAAAACACAAGTTAAGTAGCAATCGGCGTCCCTTTCCCATCGTGTAGCCAAGCGGTTGAAGACGAAGGCTTCACTTTGTTAGCCATGTGTTTATGGAACCCCAGCGCTCTCCCTAGATCTTCTGGTTGATAATCTCAAACATGGAGGATGCTTCTGATTCTTCACGAGGGGTTGCTCCATTAATTAATAATGTAGCTCTCCCAGGCTCTCCGCCGTCTCTTCCTGTATCAGTGACAGGCTGTAAAAGTCATCGAGTAGCCAATAAAAAGGTAGAAGCGAGAAGTGAAAAGCTCCTCCCAACAGCTCTTCCTCCTTCAGAGCCGAAAGTAGATCAGAAACTTCCCAGGAGCTCCGAGAGGCGGGGAAGTGGCGGTGGGACCCGATTCCCCCGCGCGGAGCCGGGCGGTGGCCGCGGGAGAAGCGGCGGCTGGGCGCGCGGCGGGGCCGGCGAGCGGCGACCCCGGGGGGACGGAGCCTGCCCTCGCCGCCTTTGTAGCGGAGGAGGTGGAGAAGTGGCAGGCGGCGCGCTCGCAGGTGAGGGGCTCCGTGCGGCCGCTCGGGAGCCGACGGCGCCGGCGGGGAAGTGGAGGCGAGCGGGGGAACAAAGCGCAGGGGCGTCGGGGTCCGCCCGCGGCGAGCGCCCTCCCGGCGCCGGGCCGCCGGGCCGGCTGCGCGCCGAGCACGTTGCGAGCCTGGCGGCGGGCGGGGAACCGGCGCTGGGGGAGGGGGCCGCCGCCGCGCCCGCCCGCCCGCCCGCCGCCGGGCGTTCGGCCCCATTGTGAGCCGGCGCCGGGCGACGGGGACAGGGCGCGCTCGGAGCGCTGGGGCGGCGGCGGCTCCGCTCGCCCCACACGCCGGCAGCGGCCGGAGCGGCCCCGGCCCCGGAGCGGCGGCGGCGCGTCACTCACACAAAAGGCAGCCGAGCTCCCCCCGGCGCGCGGACCGGCCCACGCCGCCGCCGAGCGCTCCCCGGCTTACCGGCTTTCCTTTCCCTCCAATTCCGATAGGGAAGCGGGGCCGACGCGGCGGCCGGGGGTCCGGGCGAGCCCGCGGGCGGACGGGAGATGCCGCTGCTCCACCGAAAGCCGTTTGTGAGACAGAAGCCGCCCGCGGACCTGCGGCCCGACGAGGAAGTTTTCTACTGTAAAGTCACCAACGAGATCTTCCGCCACTACGAGTAAGGGCCGGGCCCGGCGCGGGGGGTGGGACTCCCTCCCCAGCGCCCTTTTGTCTCTCCCCTTTACTCGCCCTGGGCTTCTGGCGGGGCGGCTAGAAAGTGACGGGTGCCGCGGGCCCGCGTTTCTCTACCTCCCGGGCCCGACCCCGACCTGGAGACCGCGGGGCCGTGGCCGTGGCCGTGGCGCGCGGGGGAGCGCGGGTCGGGGCCCAGGAAGCCGGGGTCCCCGGCCGGCCTCGGAGACCGCTCCTGGCCGCTGCTGTCGCCCGCCCGCCCGCGGGGCGGCGGAAACTCCCCGCTTCCCTCTCCCCGCCGCGGCCACACGCGCGCTCCGGGGCCAGTTCCGGGATCCCCGCCCGGCGGCCGGGGCATCCCCGCTCGGGTCAGCGGCGCGGGGCCGCGGTCCCCCGGCCCCGGGAGGGAATCCCTGCCCCCGTGGGCAGGAAACGGCAGGGCTGGGCTGGGTTTCCTCGGTCAGGAGCGCGGTCTGACGTCGGAGCCGCCGGGGGCAGCGGGGAGAGGGAGCTGAGTTGAGGCTCTCCGTCTAGGAGGGAAGGAGGGCGCTTCCCACGGGCCGGGGGCGGCGGGCCCGGGGCGCGAGAGCCTCCGCCGGCGGCTTCCCGTCCGGCGCTGCTAGGCCTCGGAGTGTGCGACGCGAGCCGTGCGCTCTGTCACCGCCTCTTCGTGGTGACTAACTCCCGTCCCCGGGGAACTCGGCGTCTCCGCCCCCGGGAGACCGGCGAGGAAGAAGTCGCGGCTGGGCGAGGGGAAGGGGGGGCAGCAGCAGGGCCTTGGGCGCCCCTCGTTTTCGCTTTCGCGCAGCCGGGAGCGCAGCAGTGGGAGTTGGGGGAGGGGGTTAAGACAAGTTCAACTCCAGCCTCCGCCAGTCGCCTCTTTATCCCCCTGCGCACGTTGGCTGCCTGACATGTGCCACTCGCTATTGTTTTGATAAGAACCCAGACTGCTGCTCGTGTAGTCTGAGCCCCTAAATTTTCTGTCCGTCGTCGCCTGGTTTATCTCTAGAGATCCCCTTGCCCTGTGACACGGAGCAACGGGGTCTGTTTTAGCGATCCGAGTGTAAACAGGATCTCCGAGTGAGAATCCAAATTGATAATCAGTGGAACAGCTGAACCTCCCTTTTTTTTTTTTTTTTTTAAGCTTTAGCCTCTCCACTCAGAAGGATTCCCTTTGTGGCTTAGAAACCAAGTGTTACAGCAGCCAAACACATTGCGTGTAGAAGGCAACTTTCCTGAGTGGGAGCTTAATGGAGGGAGGGCCTTAGGCAAAACTCTGCACCTGTCTGACAAATGTGTAGTGAGGTTAGAAAAGTTCTTTTGAGCGTGTAAGTAAACCTTTTTCTTCGGCTCCACGGAAAGAAAGTCTACACATTAAACATGTTATATCTAGAGAAGTAGATAGTACTTTTCATCAGACAGCACTTTTAAGTAGGAGTGCACATCTCATCCTGCTCCTGTATAGACTTGTTTGGTTTCTCAAATAGAGTTCACTCTTGTAACTACTTAAGTGAATTTGGGTTCGGCAACCGGACAAAGTTGATGTCTTATTTTTACAAGGATTTTAGCTTTAAAATCCTTGCTAACAATTTATAATTTTTGATAAAAAATTGTATTTAAGGGTGCCAACAAAATAGTAAAAGGCTTAAATTTCAAACTGAGCCGGGTGCGGTGGCTCAATCCTGAAATCCCAGCACTTTGGGAGGTGGAAGCGAGAGGACTGTCTGAGCTCAGGGGTTCGAGACCAGCCTGAGCAACAAGGCAAGACGTCTCTACAGTAAATCAAAAAATTAGCCAGGCATGGTGGTGCGTGCCTGTAGTTACAGCTACTTGGAAGACTGAGGCGGAAGGATAGCCTGAGCCCAGCAGATGGAGGCTGCAGTGGCAGTGCTTGTGCCACTGCACTCCAGCCTGGGCAACAGTGAGACTCCAATTTAAAAAAAAAAAAATTCCAAACTGTTTTCTCCTTTGATGTAACTAGTCTTAAATTTTTAAGAAGCTCTTCTCACTGTAGCGGGTAGGATGCATATGGCTATTATCTTTTGTGAATTAAACACTCTTTGTGTACTTTGGTTCTTGAGATGAATTACTCTAACCGAGGAGACATCCGAAAGGCTAAAATAAAGATTTTTGGCATTCCAAACCTATCTTCCATTAATATTAAAATACTGTGTCCTTCGTAGTCTTATGGTGTTAATTTTTTTAAAAATAACTAGTTTTTAACAGTTTGTTGTTGTTGTTGTTTTCCCCCTGTGCCAAAGTGTTTGGGTTTTTGGAAATTATAAGAGTTTGGTTTGGGAGCAACGGTATTTGATCATTTACCCTGAACGAAGTAGTACTGCTGGTATTTATTGCGATTAAATAGTTTTCTGTGTCTGTCTAACTAGATAATGTAGCCTACTTCCTCTTTATCCTGTTCCTGTAAGCAGCAATGATCGTCATTTTATCTAGCATATAATGGCTCCTGTTATTGCCCTGAAATGCAATATATTTGTTGCCTCATCTTTTGTCTTCTCCAAGACCCAGAATTCTTTGCGATAAGGACTATGATCAGAATGAATGCTCAAAGATCATACAGTACAAACTCTTTTATTTTGTCTGTTTGAACTACAGTCTCCTTAACTAATTGATAACTCTTGTTTGACCTGCTTTAATAAGTAAAGAAGACTCATTAAAAATAGCACACTAACTATAGGCAAATGCATAGGGAAAAGTGCATAATTAAGACTCTTAAATAAGCTAAAGATGTATTCTGTAATTCTGGTTAGCTGACTTCTTAAAAATTCTTGGTTATGGATCATTTTAAAAAACGCAACAGTCAGATCTGAATACCAGAAATTCTAGATTTGTGGGATAGGAAAATGACTTGTTCTATAACCCAGTGACTTAATCTCCGAAATGAAATAATGAATTTTTTTAGCCATATAAATACTTGGAATTGGAATATACTTCCTATCTTTGAGTGAGTCCAGCTGTCTATACAAAATGTGGGAATCTCTTCCATAGCATCACCAACAGGCATCACCAACTTATATTTCCACCTGCTTTTCAGTGAAAGGTTTGACTAGCTTATAAGGCTTATTGCTGGTAATTCAGTCCCTTCAACAGTCCTCCCCCCCGCTCGTTTTTTTGCAGGGGGGTTGGAGTCTCTGTCACCCAGGCTGGAGTGTAGTGGCACACTCACGGCCACCCCAGGGTCGACCTGCTGGGCTCCGGCAATCCTTCCGCCTCAGCCCTCCACGTCGCAGGAACTACGGGTGCATGCTACCACGCCCAGCTAATTTTTTTATTTATTGTAGAGGCGAGGTCTCTCCATGTTCGCCGGGCTGGTCTCAAACCCGCGGGCTCAGGCAATCCACTTGGCTTGGCTTCCCAAAGTGCTGTGATTACAGGCAGAGCCACCGAGCCAGGCCAACAGCCCCCTTTTAAAGATGAGGAACAGGGTTGGAGTGAGGGGAGTCATTCCAAGATTATGGTGTCTAAAAATATATACCTAGCAATTGAGGACACTAGAATTCTAACATCAGTAAGACTCTAGAGTTTATGTTCTTTTTACTATTTACTATCACGTGATGCTTATTATACAAAATTCTCCCCAATATCTGTTGCAGTTTGCAGAAATAAGCACTACAAACATTAGGGCATTGCTTGAAATTCAAGCAAGTACTACTCTCTTTTGTCTGCCCAGGCATTTGCCTCTTTACTACACCCCCAAATGATTAAGCTCTAGACATTAAATGGACATACTTGAATATCAGTTTATATTTGGAAAAAATGCTTTTCACATTGACCAGTTCCTATACTGATGATCAGTTATGGGTGAAATCGTATTCTCTTTAGGAATAAGTCTGCCACATGGTCCTGATACTTGGGTTCGTGAGTCCTTTTCTCTTGGTTGGTATAGCAGAAATTCCTCAATACTTTTCTTTTTTTTTTTTTTTTTTGAGTTGGAGTCTCACTCTGTCACCCAGACTGGAGTGCAGTGGCTGCTCCCGGCCACCGCAGCCTCGACCTGTTGGGCTCCGGCGATCCTTTCGCCTCAGCCTTCCAAGTAGCTGGAACTACAGGCGCATGCTACCACGCCCGGCTAATTTTTTGATTTATTGTAGAGATGAGGTCTCTCCAAGTTGCCCAGGCGAGTCTCAAACCTGCGGGTTCAGGCAATCCACTCACCTCAGCCTCCCAAAGGCGCGGGATTACAGGCTGAGCCACCGAGCCCAGCAATGCTTTTCTTTTTAAATTTTATCTTTTATCTGCTTAGCAGGCTACCATGTTTTGTAGTGATTCATTCTTTCTTCAGACGACATATTTATCTCACTTATTGTAGTATAGCAAGCTACCCAAAACATAGGGGTTCAAAGTAAAACTCATTTACTCACTATTCTGTGAACTGTTAATTTGTTTTCTGCTGGTTTCCTCTCTGCTCACTCACTTAACTGCAGTAAGCTGGAGGCTAGGCTAAGGCTGGTTGGAGTAAGAGATAGCTAGTCACAGGTCTGGGACCTCAGCTGGGGTGGTTTTTCTTACCCTGTGGTCTTTCATCCTCAGGAGGCTGGCCTGGGCTGCTTCACAGAATAGTCTCAGGGTCACAAGAGGGTGAGAGTGGAAGTCACTCAATGTCATTTCTTTATATTGATAGAAACAGGTCACAAGGACAGCCCAGATTAAAGAGGTGGTGAAATAGACTACTGCCTGTGAGAAGAGCATCAATGTCATATTTCTTTTTTTTAAGTCAGTGTCGCTGTTGCCCAGGCTGGAGTGCAGTGACATGCTCACAGCCACTGCAGCCTCAACCTGCTGAGCTCAGGTGATCCTTCTATCTCAACCTTCCAAGTAGTTGGAACTACAGGTGTGTGCTGCCATGCCGGACTAATTTTTTGATTTTTTAAAATTGTAGATAAGAGGTCTTGCCAAGTTGCCCAGGCTGGTCTCGAACTCATGGACTCAGGCAGTCCTCTCACCTCCGCCCTCCAAAGTGCTGGGATTATAGGCATGAGCCGCCGAGCCCAGCCTTCTTGATTTATTGTAGAGACAAGGTCTCCCCAAGTTGCCCAGGCTGATTTCAAACCCCTGGCCTCAGGAAGTTCTCTCGCCTCAGCCTCCTAAAGTGCTGGGATTACAGGCTTGAGCCACTGTGCCCAACCCTCAATGTCATATTTCAAAGGAGCCTGCACACCTTTAGTCTCCTTGGCAGTCTACCATAAGCAGTTGATATGATTTTACACTTGGGTTATTCTGATTGGATTTTGGCTGTTCACTGACAAAGTCTAGTTGATGTTAGCATCAAAGCATGTAAAAACCATCCTAAGAGCTTGTGGACATACCTCATTGCTTGCCCCTGTACTACTACCATAATGATTCAAACTCTGTTTCTTCTTAGAATTTCTATTGTTCCTCCGCTTCCCCTCAGGAGCTGCCAAGAAGAAATATGTTCAAATGTTTAAGTTAGTTAATTCTGTCTCTTCCTCTCCCCCTTCCCGATGTTGAACTTTCTCTTTAAACATTTGCAGTTTTTTGTGTTCCTCTGACATTGCTTCTTTACTATATTGGTTATTCCCCTGGGATCTCTGCAAATATGGTACCTGAACAGTAAGAATTTATGCTGTTTATTGAATGCACATATATCCTGGGGGCACTCACTTAGAATTATCTCATTTGATTTTCACATTAGCATCATGGAAGATATTATCCCATTTTACAGAAGGAGAACCAGATTCAGAGAGGTTATGTAGCTTATCGAAAGTTGCATTCTGAAAATGGTATAGCTGGGATTCAGACCTTTTCCTCTCTCCTTCCCATTCATATGTACACTTTTCTCTGTTGAGATACATATAAAAATAAATGTGAACTGCTCAATGAGAGTACATTTGTTTATTCTTGTCACTGTACTTTGGATAGTCTTTAAAGATGCTGAGATGATTTGTCCCTCTCATGTAAAATGAGTGAATAACTACAACACAATGGCATAAATCTCATGTGTTATAGATAGAGCCAGTATAAAATAGGGCTGGTAACTGTCTGCTGGGCATTTGGGGAAGCCCTCAAATCAAGACATAACATCTCAGAGAAAATAATGAGTCAGCTTTATGACATCTACACATTTAAGGGACCTACTTTGTATGACATCTAAGTATGTCTAAGGCAGCACTAAATAAAATGAAAAGTAAAATTGCATTAGACTGATTTTTGTTTGTTTTGAGTCAGGTTCTCATTCTGTTGCCTGGACTGGACTGCAGAGGAAAAATCATGGTTTATTGTAGTCGCCAATTCCCAGGCTCAAGTGATCCTCCTGTGTTAGTCTCCCAAACAAGAGCTAGGACTACAGGTGTGGCCCACCACACCCGACTATTTTTTTCATTCTTTTTTTTTTTTTTGAGTTGGAGTCTCACTCTGTCGCCCAGACTGGAGTGCAGTGGCCACTCCTGGCCACCGTAGCCTCGACCTGCTGGGCTCCGACGATCCTTCTGCCTCAGCCTTCCAAGCAGCTGGAACTACAGGTGTGCACTACCACGCCCGGCTAATTTTTTTTATTTATTGTAGAGAGGAGGTCTCACCTGCCCAGGCGGTTCTCGAACCCGCAGGCTCAGGCAATCCACTCACCTCAGCCTCCCAAAGGCACGGGATTAGTTTTTAACCTGTGTCTCTATTCTCAGTTATACTAATTGTTTTTATGGACAAAGTCATCTGCCAAGTCCGTTAGATCTTTTCTGCTGAATTGTGCTGAATCTTATGTCTTAAATCTGGCTAATACAGTTTCGACCCTTAAGTAGAGTACATTTTATGTTTATCTAAGTTCTATTTGATTTCTGATTTTTGTGTAACTTAACTCTAATCTTCCTCTACTAGGTTTTTAGTTTTCCCCATACCCAACAAATTAACAGTGTGTTTCTCTTTGTTCTCAGTTTGTTCTCCAAAGAGTTGGTTGACTTTATATTACAGGTGTGTTTTTTGAAAAGCAGAATTACAGAAGTGGGAGAAAGTGAAGGTATATAAAATAATAGTAAAGAGAAGGAGGGCATCACTTTTTTCCTATAAAGAACCAAATAATCTGCTTTTTAGGCATTGCTGGTCATAGGACCGCTTGTCCCCATTCACTTCCTCAAATATAGTGAGAAAGTTGCCTGAAAGTATAGGCATGGCTGTGCTCTAATAAAACTACAAAAGCAGATGAAGTGCTGGATTTGTTCTCCAGACCAGTAGGATGCCCACCTAAAAAAGGGTTATTGAAAAAATGTAGTCATAAATCAGATATAACCTATATTAGCTTAAATTTATATTCATATAAAAGTACTTTGTATTTTATTAGTTTTTTTTTTTGCTCACAATAGTAAAATGTGCTTCTTGTAAAAGTTTCATTAGTTACATTCTTGTAATGTAGAAATTGAAGAGACATTGTACCAACCCCCTGGAGTTCAGTTTTAATAGACTCTACACATTTAAATGTGTACGATAAATAGGTGAAGTATGAGCAGAATTGCAGAAGTGGGAGAAAGTGAAGGCGTATAATATTAGAGATGGTGTCATGCCATCATATAATATAATATTGGAGATGGTTAGGGAATGATGAGTAGGGGAGAGGTAGTCCTTGGACTTTTTTTGCCTTGCGTTGCGTTGGTCACGGTGATAGAATGTGCCCTGCCTCTTTGGGGTAGATCTTTGTGCACAGTGAAACTATAAGGTAACAATAACCTTGTAGAGCAGATAGACACATATAGCACAAACATTTTGCAGGAGATAATAAAAATTTTGTGGTTATAGAAGGGCAAATATAAATCACTAGTTATAGTCTGTCCTATTTTTTTGCCTAGCTACACATTTAATGGAGGTTTGTGACGCTCGTACCATTGCTCTCCTTGGTATTTTTAGATATCGTTAAATCTAAATAGTGTTTGTTGCAGCTCTCTTTACTCCTAGCTATCCTCCTGCCATGGCATCAAATACCTCATGTCTACTAAATACCACAGGCACCTAGCTGCTGTGGCTAAAGCTATGCCATCCAGAATAAGAGCCATTACTTGGTCATGTGGGTTATTAAGCACTTGAAATGTGATTAGTTCAAATTAAGATGGGCAGTAAGTGTAAAATACCACTGGATTTTGAAGACTTAGTACAAAAAAATTTAAAAGTCTCAATTATTTTTTAATGTTGATTGCCTGTTGAAATGAAATTAGTTTGTGATATATTGGGCTGAAAGTATATAACATTTATTAAAATTTTAAAAACATTTTTAAATGTGACCACTAGAAAATTTAAAAGTAGTATGCATGTGGCTGGCATTCTATTTTTTTTTTTTTTTTGAGTTGGAGTCTCACTCTGTCGCCCAGACTAGAGTACAATGGCACGCTCATGGCCTCCGCAGCCCCAAACTGTTGGGCTCAGACGATCTTTCACCCTCAGCCTTCCACGTAGCTGGAACCATAGGCATGTGCCATCATGCCCAGTTATTTTTTCTTGATTTAATGTAGAGATAAGGTCTCGCCAATTTACCCAGGCTGGTCTTGAACCCGTGGGCTCAGGCAATCCTCTCACTTTGGCCTCCAAAAGTACTGGGATTATAGGTGTGAGTCACTGTGCTGAGCCAAGATCTAATTTTTAACACTACTTCCTCAAAAAAAAATTTTTTTCTAGTATTTTTAAATCTTTTTACCCTTCTTTCTGTCTTCCCTTCCTCTGGATTCTTGATATCTGCCTCTCTCATATAAAGATAACTGCTTTTTACTTTGTATTTTTAATTATATACTATGCCCATTTTCTGTGCTGAAACATACTTCAAAAGAATCATCTTTGTACTGAATTAGAGTCATGTAACTTGACATACTCTTTCTGTGGATCTCATTTATAGGTGTTAGTTTTTTCTATTTTATTTTCATAGGTATAATTTTTTAAAATTGTTCTGTGGACATATATATAAATGAAACAATTTAAATGGAATTGCCCCAAATCTTTGAAAATCAGAGTTATTTAGGAATAACTTATGCAGATAGAGGTACAAACAAGGAAATGAACATGAAGTAATTTAAGTACTCTTAGAATGTTGGGAGAACACAAGAGGGGATTGGAAGAAGAAAAAGTTGAAGAATAATGACTTAATTATATTGATTATATATAATTATTGAAAAGTAGACAAAGTACAGGGGAGAGAGAAATGTATCTGTATCTGTCTTACCACTTAGAGGCAGCCATTGTTAACCTTTTTGCATGTGTGTGTGTGTGTGTGTGTGTGTGTGTGTGTGTGTGTGTGTGTGTGTGTTCTTTTTTTAGAGACAGGTCTCACTCTGTTACTCAGGCTAGTATGTAGTGGTGTGATCATGGCTCACTGCATCTTCAAACTCCTGGGCTCAAGCTATCTTCTCAAGTAGGTGGGATTATAGGTGCAAGCCTCCATACCTGGCTAACCTTTTATATTTAAAAAATATTTGATTGCAAGGTTATATATGAGTAATGCTTATCATAAAAATTCAAACAATATAGAAATATTTGGAATCACTACAAAGTTTCTCCTTTCCTTTCTTCCCAGTCCTCCCCTTCTTTCTCCATAAAGGGTATATGTTTATAGTATGCCTAAACGCCGGGCTCGGTGGCTCGGCCTGTAATCCCGAGCTTTGGGAGGCTGAGGTGAGTGGATTGCCTGAGCCAGCAGGTTCGAGACCTGCCTGGGCAACTTAGTGAGACCTCATCTCTGTGATAAATCAAAAAATTAGCCAGGCATGGTAGTGTGTGCCTGTAGTTCCAGCTACTTGGAAGGCTGAGGTGGAAGGATCGCGGAAGCCCAGCAGGTCAAGGCTGCGGTGGCCAGGAGCATGCCACTGCACTCCAGTCTGGGCAACAGAGTGAGACTCCAACTCAAAAAAAAAAAAAAAATTGATTGCAAGGTTATATATGAGTAATGCTTATCATAAAAATTCAAACAATATAGAAATATTTAGAATCACTACAAAGTTTTTCTTTTCCTTTCTTCCCAGTTCTCCCCTCCTTTCTCCATAAAGATTATATGTTTATAGTATGTTGATAAATACATGCTTTCTGTGATCATTATAATTTATGTACATGGGATTGTGTAGGCAATGATTTGAATTTTTTTCTACTCAGTATGCCTTAGAAATCTTTCTATGTTATAGATCTCTTGCATTTTAAAAGAGACTGTATAGACTTTTTGAAAATAAGTAAATACTCTTACTAAAACATTCGAACAGTGCAGAAGAGGACTGAGTAGGACAACTCTCCAGTCTTGTCCCTATACCCTAATAGTTCTGTCTGCTTTGGAACAAAGGGCTCTGATTTTTGTATAACATTCCAGAAATCTTCTGTGCTTGCAAAGGAAACTTTTCTTTCTTTTCCTCTTTGTCTTTTTTTTTTTTTTTTAACACAAATGAGATCACTGTATACTTTCAAAAACTATAGGAGAGATCAAACTGGAAATAGGTTTTTTTTCCCAGTAGCATATTTTTAAAGAACTTTTCTTATACTTTTTAATGAAGTACTATAACTTACTTAACCTTTTTCTTATTGTTAGATTTAGGTTTCTCAGTTTTTCACTGTTATGTCAAAGCCCTTAAAAAATTTGTAATTAGTGTTTGAATTAACTCTAGCGTTCTGACTATGGAACAGAAAGCTTAATAGTTAAAGGAGAAAAAAGGTTGAATTCATTTTCATTTTTACTTCCAATTTCAAAACTGATGGAACTCAAAGTCCAGTTTTGGCTGATGTGCCTTTAAATTGCAAAATATTAATGTCAAGTTTAAATACACTTTTTCTTAGGTTTGTATTAATGTGTATGTTGACCAATTACCAAATTTTTGTTTGAGTTCTGTGATTCTGTGTAAATTTTTGCATTAAAGGCACAAAAAGAAGCTGATAAAGGTATCAAATTTTAATGTAAAATCTGTGAAATGATAGGTAATGGGTTTCTGTTTTTGTTTTTTAATCAGTGACTTTTTTGAACGAACCATTCTGTGCAACAGCCTTGTGTGGAGTTGTGCTGTGACGGGTAGACCTGGACTGACGTATCAGGAAGCACTTGAGTCAGAAAAAAAAGCAAGACAGAATCTTCAGAGTTTTCCAGAACCACTAATTATTCCAGTTTTATACTTGACCAACCTTACCCATCGTTCACGCTTACATGAAATTTGTGATGATATCTTTGCATATGTCAAGGATCGATATTTTGTTGGAGAAACTGTGGAAGTCATTAGGAACAATGGTGCAAGGTAAAGTACTTTTAATTTTTCCTCTTGATAAGTTTATATTCATTCACATTGCTCAAAATTCAGAACACACAAAATGGTGCCCTAAGGAAGTCTTCCCTTCTCTATGCTATAGCTATCCTGTTACCCATAGATAGCCCCAGTATTAACTGTTTCTTGTATATTTTTCCAAAGCTAGTTTATGCATATGCCACCAAAAACATGCACATGCACATACATATACAAATTGCTTCTCTTTTTAATGCAAAAGGTAACATACTTCTATCCTTTTTCACTTAAAAGATCTTAGAGATTAGTCTATTGCTGTATAAAACACCTTCCTTCTCTTTAATTTACTGTGGAATAAGTCTCATTATCTGAAAGTTCCATCTTTAAGAGTAGAAAATCTTAGATAATGATATCTACTATGTCATTATGTTACCTAATGTTTTAAATGTCTATATTTCTTGACGGGCTTTAGTATTTCATTTAACAAAACAAGGACTGAGTCTTTTATACTCTACTAAGTTTTCTCTCTCTCTTTTTTTTTAAAACCTTTTCACACTGTTTTATTGAGATATAATCTACATACCATACAGTTACCCCATATGAAGCATACAATTCAGTGTTAGTGTTCCTCTCTTATCTAGGTCTTCAGGAATAGGGTGGATTTTTCATACTTGAAAATGACATAATATCTGACGCTAAATTAAAGTTATCAGTGTTTTCCTGAAGTCTTAAGCATTTGTGATTGGCTAGTCACTGACAGATAATAAACTTTATTTACATTAAAATTTTAGGCCGGGCTCGGTGGCTCAGCCTGTAAGCCCAGCACTTTGGGAGGCCGAGGTGAGTGGATTGCCTGAGCCTGCGGGTTCGAGACCCGCCTGGGCAATGTGGTGAGACCTCATCTCTACAATAAATCGAAAAATTGCTGGGCGTGGTAGCGCGCTCCTGTAGTTCCAGCTACTTGGAAGGCTGAAGAGGAAGGATCGCCGGAGCCCAGCAGGTCAAGGCTGCGGTGGCCGGGAGCGGCCATTGCACTCCAGTCTGGGTGACAGAGTGAGACTCCAACTCAAAAAAAAAATTTTTTGAGTTGCAGTCTCACTCTGTCGCCCAGGCTGGAGAGCAGTGGCACACTCACAGTTCACTGCAGCCTTGACCTCCTGGGCTCAGGTGATCCTTCTGTCTCAGCCTCCTGAGTACCTGAGACTGGGCACATACCACCATGATCAGCTATTTTTAAGATTTTTTTGTAGAGATAGGATCTTGCTGTGTAGACCAGACTGGTCTTGAACTTCTGGGTTCAAAAAATCCTCCTATTTTGGCCTCCCCGAGTGCTGGGATTATAAGCATGAGCTACGCCCAGTCTATTTGTGTTAAAACTAAGCTGGGCTTGGTGGCTCAGCCTGTAATCCCGTGCCTTTGGGAGGCTGAGGTGAGTGCATTGCCTCGGCCCGAGAGTTCGAGACCCGTCTGGGCAGGCTCATCTCTACAATAAAAAAATCAAAAAAATTAGCCGGGCGTGGTAGCGCACGCCTTTAGTTCTGGCTCCTTGGAAGGCTAAAGCGGAAGGATCGCCGGAGCCCAGCAGGTCGAGGCTGTGGTGGCCGGGAGCGGCCAGTGCACTCCAGTCTGGGCGACAGTGAGACTCCAACTCAAAAAAAAAAAAAAACTTTTTGTAGCCTCTTGACTTTTGGAGATAGTGATTATGTTTCTTGGATATCCCTCCCCATTACTGATCTGAATACAAATGTTTTTTTCCTGTATTTTATACTTTAGCAATCAAAAGTTACTTTATTATGTTCTTTATTATCTTATTTTAGTAAATCATTACAAGTTTATATGTAACTTTAGAATAATGTCTTATCAAATTAACATAATCCATTTTAGATGTTAAATGCTATTTGAATTTTAAAAAGTCAAGCAGATATTTATATTAAGATCTAAACTAGTTTGGACTTTATTTTAGCAAGTAATTGAGTAAGTTTTTAAAAATGTGGAAGCAGCAAATGGTAAACATGGAAGGATTTTTTTTTAATGTCCATCGACTTTTGGAAAAATTATATCTTTAATTTTAAAAACACCAAAAAATATAAACAGTCTTAGTCTTAGTCTTAGCTGCTCAGGCAAAGGTGGGAGGATCACTTGAGCCCAAGGGTTTGAGACTGCAATAAGCTATGATAGCACCACTGTACCTCAGCCTGGGCAACAGAGCAAGATTCTGTTGCAAAAAGAAAAAAAAATTATATAGAAATAAAAAGGGGAAATTAATATGTCATCAGTAATCCCACCAAGAAAATACTCTCTTTAAAAAAAGAATTGGCTGGGCTCAGTGACTCATCCTGTAACCCCAGCACTTTGGAAGGGTGAGGGCAGTGGATTGCCTGAGCCTGTGGGTTTGAGACCAGCCCGGGCAACTTGGCGAGACCTCGTCTCTACAATAAACAAATAAAAAATTAGCTGGACATGGTGGCATGCGCCTGTGGCTCCAGCTACATGGAAGGCTGAGGGGGAAGGATTGCCTGAGCCAAGCAGTTTGAGTCTGTGGTGACTGCGAGTGTGCCACTGCACTCCAGCCTGGGTGACAGTGAGACTCCACCTCAAAAAAAAAAAATCAGGTTGGACTAGATTTAAAAAATGTGGTACATATACACGATGGAGTATTAAGCAGCCATAAAGAAGGACAAAATTATGAACTTCGCAGCAACTTGGATGGCTTTAGAGTCTATAATACTCAGTGATCTATCACAGAAACAAAGAACTGAGTACCACATATTCTCATTCATAAGTGGATCCTGAACAATATCATAACACCATAAGAAAGGGATTGGCAGTAGTGGGAAACTGCCAGGGGCGTGGAGGGTGGGCTGGGGGAAGAAGCATACTTCATCAATAAGTATACCTGATCTCAAACCAGGTGAAGTGGGGACCAAAGTGAGGCCCAAACTTTACCTGTACAATGACCATTTGTATACCTAACCCTGAATCGTACCCATCTTTAAAAAAAAAAGGAATCGCCGGGCTCGGTGGCTCAGCCTGTAATCCTGCGCCTTTGGGAGGCTGAGGTGAGTGGATTGCCTGAGTCCGTGGGTTCGAGACCCACCTGGGCAGCAAGACCTCATCTCTACAATAAATCAAAAAATCAGCCGGGTGTGGTAGCGCATGCCTGTAATTCCGGCTACTTGGAAGGCTGAGGCGGAAGGATCACCGGAGCCCAGCAGGTCGAGGCTGCGGTGGCCAGAAGCGGCCACTGCACTCCAGTCTGGGCGACAGAGTGAGACTCCAACTCAAAAAAAAAAGGAATCATATTATAAATACTGTTTTCAAGTATACTTTCAGTGATATACCTAGAAAATATATTTTTATGTTTTGATCTATATTACCAAAGGGAATATAATAGGGCCATGTTTGGGGTATGAACAATTCTTTTTTATTATTATTATTTTTATTTTTTGTAGAGACAGGATCTCGCTATGTTTCCCAAGCTGGTCTTGAACTCCTGGCTTCAAGCAGTCCTTCCGCCTCAGCCTCCCAAAGTGCTAGGATTACAGTGTGGGCCACTGTTCCCAGCCAGTACCATGACAGTTCTTTTCCCCTTTGTTTTTGCCAAAATGTTTAATTTATAAATCATTGTGATACATAAATCATTTAACATTGGGAATACAACTTAACTCTAGAAATGTGGTAGCACAGTGGTTTTGTGCATAACTCTTTTTTTTTTTTTTGAGACAGTGTCTCATTCTGTTGTCCAGGCTAGGGTTCAGTAGCTGCAGCCTCAATCTCCTGGGCTCAGTGATCCTCTTATCTCTGCCTCCCAAGTAACTAGGACAACAGGCACATGCTACTACACCAGTTAATATTTTTTTTATTTTTGTAGATGTGATGTTTTGCCATGTTGCCCAGGCTGGTCTTGAATTAATCCTCACCTCAGGCAATCTTCCCACCTTGGCCTCCCAAAGTGCAGGGATTATAGGCGTGAGCCACCATACCTGGCCTGCATAACTTTTTTTGTTGTATCTTAAAGATGGACCTGAAGTAGTTGTAGCTGTTGGTAATAGTAGTAAACTGGAATACATTAAAGAAAGGGAAAACCTGGAAATAACAATTTTTTTTAACTCTTTAGGAAACGCTTTCCTGTTTAAGAAACGTACATTGTGAAGTATAAAAAATTGGTGGTTTTTTTGGATAAAATTTAAGACTTTCTTAATATATATTGGTCATTCTTAATTAGTGATCATGCCTGAATTTTTCCTCACTTAATACAACATTCTGGATGTGTCAATTTTTAAAAATGTATGAAACTCTTGTTCTAAACATTTAACTATTTAAGCATAGAATTGGATGAATCTTTTTTTTTTTTTTTTTTTTTTTGAGTTGGAGTCACTCCATCGCCCAGGCTGGAGTGCAGTGGCACATTCACGACCACCCCAACGTCAACCTGCTGGACTCAAGTGATCCTTCCGCCTCAGTCTTCCAAGTAGCCAGAACTACAGGCACACGCTACCACTCCTGACTGATTTTCTGATTTATGGTAGAGATGAGATCTTGCCAAGGTTCCCAGGCTGTTCTCAAACCTGCAGGCTCAGGCAATTTCCTCACCTCGTCCTCCCAAAGTGCTGGGATTACAGGCTTGAGCCACCGCGGCCCAATCTGGATTAATCTTAAAAATGCTTATAAGAACATAACATAATTTCAGTGCCTACCTATTGTTTTCTAAAATCTAAGAATGTTTATAGTTACTAGATTCACTCCTTAGGTCCTCTGTTCCTAAAATCACTGAGATTACAGGTACTGTAGTGTGAGAACTTTTGGGGAGGGTGAAGGTTGTGGAACTTGAGACTAGAGCCTGGAGGCAGCTTGGGTTAGAGTTTGTGTATATATATTTTACTAATACATCCTAATGGCTGCTGCCTTACCAAGTTATTTTGTTTGTCCTTTCTGTAACTTGATATGAGCACTGTTGAAAAGACAGTAGGTAAGGCAAAAATAATAAAAGCAAAATGCTAAGGGATATGAAAAAAGAGGTTAATCGGGGATGATAAAATACAGGAAAGTCATGATTTAAAAGGATCAAGTATGAGTTAGGTGGAAAAGAGGACTCAAGAAGCCAGTGAAAATTTAGTACTTTTTTAAGCTAAGTAATTAAAACTTTCAGTCCAAAGCAGAAAGTCACCAAGAAAGATCTTCAGAAATAATTGAAAACCTCCTTCCTTTAGGATTAAGTAATGCTGTTAATTTGTTTTTCTGTAGATCTTGTAAATCAACCACACTGCCCTATGAGGTGTGCAGTAATATAGTCTACTTTAAAGGAATGTACCTGTACATGCCTGTCTTGCTTCTGTACAATAGTCATATATTTGAGTTCCTTCTTTATGCCAGACACTGATTTAGGTACTGTGGACAGAAGATGAACAGCTACTCAACTCACTAAGCCAAACACACTTGCAGCTTCTCAGATGTGCCAGACATGATCCCTGCCTCAAGGCCTTTGTACTTATTTTTTTCTTTTCCTGGAATTCTTTTTCCCAGGTATCAACATGTTGAGTTCTCTTATTTCTTCATGTCTTTCCTCTAAATCACTTTCTCATTCAAGCCTGCTTATCCATCGTATCTAAAATTCAGCATTTCCTTGCCCTCCCCAACTTTAAAAAAATTGTAGTAAAATATACTTAACAAGCCGGGCTCGGTGGCTCAGCCTGTAATCCTGCACCTTTGGGAGGCTGAGGTGAGTGGATTGCCTGAGCCCGCGGGTTCGAGACCTGCCTGGGCAGCAAGACCTCATCTCTACAATAAAAATCAAAAAAATCAGCCGGGCATGGTAGCGCATGCCTGTAATTCTGGCTACTCGGAAGGCTGAGGCGGAAGGATCGCCGGAGCCCAGCAGGTCGAGGCTGCGGTGGCCGGGAGGGCCACTGCACTCCAGTCTGGGCGACTGAGTGAGACTCCAACTCAAAAAAACAAAAACAAAAACAAAATATACTTAACATAAAATTAGCCATCTTAATTTTTAAGAATGCAGTTCAGTCCTAGCCCCAACGTTGTGTATCTCCCTTCCATGCTTTTTTTTTCTCCTTAGCAATATTTAGAAATATTTTACTTATTAATTTTGCTTAATGGTAGTCTTCTCTACCACAATATAAGCTCCATGAGCTCAGGAATTTTTGTTCACTATTGTATCCTAGCACTTAAAATGGTACATCATAGGTGAGCATAGTAAGTATTTGTTGAGTGAATATTAGGTAATAGTGGTGAGAGAAAAACAAGTATAAGCAATGCAAAACAAATTTCAAATGGAAGTGCTCTGAAAGCGATGGTATGGTAAAGAATGGTAGGGGAAGTGGTTGGCACTTGAGCTAGGATGGCAAGAATGCTTTTGAGGAAGTGATACTTGCTGTGAGACCAGAATGAGAAGAGGGAACCAAGAGTACCAAGAACCCTCTAGACAGACAGAAAGGTCCTGAGGTGAATATAATATAAAATATTGCTTTGGCTGTTGTTTGGTGAAATGATTAGAAGGAAGTCAAATATGGAAACCGTAGCCATTTGGAGGCCGTTAAAACAGATCTTTCTAGTACAAACAGGAACTTTGAGTCAGATGGCAGCAGAGCAGATGGAGAGAATTGGGCGGATTCAGAATATTTTGAATGAGAAGCTAATGGGATTTATTCATGGATTGGATGATGAGTTGGGCAGGAGAATGTGGTAAAGGGGAAATCATGGATGACTCCTCAACTCTTTGCTTCTAGTGGATGGTATGTGGAGAAACCTGGCTTACTCTGGTAATTTCTCTTTTTTTTTTTTTTTTTTGAGTAGGAGTCTTACTATGTCACCCAGGCTTGAGCGCAGTGGCACACTCAGCCACTGCAGCCTTGACCTGCTGAGCTCAGGCAATCCTTCTGCCTCAGTCTTCCAAGTAACTGGAACCACAGGTGTACACCACCACAACTGACTAATTTTTAAATTTATTGTAGCGGTCTCTCCAAGTTGCCCAGGCAAGTCTCAAAACTCTGGACTCAGGCAATCCTCTCACCTGCAGCTCCCAGCCACCATGCCTGGTCAAATCACTCTGGTAATTTCAACTATTTGGGAGCCTGAGTGAGAGGATCCCTTGAGGCCAGGAGTTCAAAATTAGTCTGGGCAGCATAACGAGATCCTGTCTCTAAAAAAAAATAAATAAATTAGCTGGGTGTGACGTTGTATGCGTACAGTCCCAGATACTTGGGAGGCTGTTGTGGGAAATCAAGCCTACATTGAGCTGTGCAGTACTTCTCTCCAGCTATATTTAAAGAAAAGGTATGGAAGCCTCAGGAAATAATATTAGCAACATTTAGCCATCTTTGCTGTCAAGTCAGTTATTTTTTCAATGTGTTATCTTTACGGACATGTTTTTGTTATTCATAAGTGCCTCTTACAGGCTAGATACTGAACTGGGTATATTGGGGATGTGGAAAGGATTAAGGTGCTCTTAAGGAGTTCAGTTAAGAGAGAGGCAAACATGTAGACTTGATCAATTAAATTATGAATCAAGTAATTCAGGAACATCCAAGTTCAGTGTGGTGTTGAGGCTAGGCCTGGGTTCCCTACATTTGCACAAGCACTGAATATTTTTAGTGTTTTACCCTTGGCTAAATATGATGATACCTCAGTGTTTAGTTTGCTTGTGTAGGTCCGTTGCTCATTTTTCTTTTGACTTGTCATCAGTGTATTTTTGGAAGATATGTATTAAATGTCATGCATGTTAAGCTTTGTTACACTGCTGTAGGTGTTTTTGTGTTTCATTTTTTGTTCTTTTTCTTAAATGTGCAATCAGTGTAAAAAGATCTCTGGAGTATATGCTAAGAATAATGGCCTGGGCGAGGTGACTCACGCCTATAATCCCACCACTTAGGGAGGCAGGAGCTAGAGGATTGCCTGAGCCCAGGGATTCCAGACCAGCCTAGGCAACTTGGTGAGACCTCTCTCTGCAAAGTTAGCCAAGTGTGGTGGTGCACGTCTTTAGTTCCAGCTTGAAAGGTTGAGGCAGAAGGATCGTCTTAGCCAGCACGTTGAGTCTGCGGTGGCCACCAGCGTCCTACTGCACTCTTGTCTGGGTGAGAGAGTAAGGCTCTGACTCAAAAAAAAAAAAATTGGTATAGTTAAGAAATAAAGACTGGGGGGCTGAGGTGAGTGGATTTCTTGAGCCCGCAGGTTCGAGACCCGCCTGGGCAACTTGGCGAGACCTCATCTCTACAATAAATCGAAAATTAGCCGGGCGTGGTAGCTCTCCCCTGTAGTTCCAGCTACTTGGAAGGCTGAGGCGGAAGGATCGCTGGAGCCCAGCAGGTCAAGGCTGCGGTGGCCAGGAGCGTGCCACTGCCCTATAGCCTGGGTGACATAGTGAGACTCCAACTCAAAAAAAAAAAAAAACCAAAACAAAACAAAAAAGAAATAAAGAATAAAAATACAATAAAAATCCATGCACTTGTGTTAAGAGAAGACCTAAAACAAATTAAATTTAAAAGATTTTAATTGAAGAACGATTTGAGAGTTAAACAGCTTCCCAAACCAGGAAAGATTCAGAGATTCTGGTGCTGCGGTGTGGTTGGAGAGGATTTATGAACAGAAAAGGAAACTGAGGTGCAGAAACAGCCTGTTTGGTTACAATTTGGCATTTCCTTTATTTGAACACAGTTTGAACAGTTGGCCACCTGTGAGTAGTTGAAGTATGGCTTCTGTGATTGGCTGTGACTGGGCTACTTATTACAAGAATAGGTTATATAGTCTGTTTACACATCCAGTTAGGTTACAGTTCACTATGTACAGAGAAACCTGTAGGCCAAACTTAAAATGTGTAAGGAAGCAGCAGATTTAGGCTAGACTTAATCTAACACTTGGATTTAGTAGAGTGCCTTTGTCTTTGATTTTTGTTTATAGTTTGAGAACATTTTTGTGAGAGGCAGGTAGTGATAGTAAAGTATAGGCTTTTGAAGTCAGACTGACTTTGTTGGACAGTGACATCCTTTTGGGTTGTGAGATTAAAAACAGTTTGTATATGTATGTATATGTTTGTTGTACACATTTTTAATTTCTCTGCAAATAGATTATAGTAGCATTTTACTGGGGGGGATAATGCTGCTGTTGACTTAAGAGATTTATATCGTAGTTAATATTTTTCTTCTGTTGACTAGTTTTTTAATTGAAAATTAAATTCTACATAATAATTTTCTTTTTTTTAGTCAAGGTCTCACTCACCCAGACTGGAGTGCAGTGGCACAATCACAGCTCACCACAGCCTCAAACTCCTGGGCTCAGGCGATCCTCCTACCTCACTCTCCCAAGTAGCTGTACTACAAGTGCACCCCACCACGGCAAACTCTTTTTAATTTTTGTAGAGACAAGGTCTTATAATGTTGCCCAAGTTGCTCTCGAACTCCTGGGCTTGTGCAATCCTCCTGCCTCCCAAAGTGCTGAGATTACAGATGTGAGCCACCATGCCCAGCCCTAAATTTTTATATAATAATTAAGCTTCAAAGATGATTTGTGATTTCTTCAACTTCAGATCCTGAGTTCCTGCATGTACTCCTGTCTCTTTATCCCTTTTAAATTTCAGTTAAAATAACATTACGATATAAAATTGCCTAAATTGACTAGATTTCCTTTGGTTGCAATGTGCCTCTACTACCTATTTACTGCCTGTCCAACTTTGACAAGTTACTTAGCATCACTTGTCATCCCTAGATTTTCAAGAAAGAGCACGCAGAGTTATAGGGACCATTTTTACGTAGAATAGGTACTCTAGATCTAGTCACCTTAATATTCTTTTCTTGTTGTCTCATTTACTTTTAATTATTCCCCTTTTTCTTTTTTTTGCATCTTTACAAGTATAGATTAGGTCCTTCCTCCTCCCCACCAAGACTTTATGCATTGAAAGAAACAATTAGCTAACAGATTCTTGTAAAAGATCTCTTGTCATTACTATGACACAGTAGTAAAGAGAACAGATGATTGCTTGGCTGAGGCAGGGGAAGGAGAGCCAGCACAATTGGTTATTTACCCTCCATCCTGGTTACCACCCAGCTTGCCTCCAAAATGCTCTGATATTTGTTCTGCTACTTCCTCACAGCCCACAGGAGAAGTAAGAGGGCTGGTGGTCTTGTGACAAGAACACTAACTAGAAATTGGGTCTGTTCTTAAATACTGGATGCTTTGTGCAAATATTATATCAGTAGGTAGAAAGCAAGAACTTACTCTTTCCATTTACAGATGAAGAAATAGAGATGTTTTTAATGTATGTGATTATTTGACATATATTTATTGATCTGCTATATACTTGACACTGTTCTAGACACTGGAGATACAGCAGTGAACAAAACAGTCATGGAGCTTCCATTCTAGTCTTCAAGTAGTAAGAGATAGAATTTAAATTCAAGTAGGGCTGATATATATAATTATTTCTTCTGCCTTCTTCATGGTTTTGGGTTCTTCCATTTATGATTTGCTATGTCACTTTGAATACCTAGCTTAAACTCTCTGAAGTTGAGTCTTTTGCATCTATTAAATGGACCCCTCACTTATGGGGTTGTCTCAGAGGATGAAATGACATCATAAATCTGATTTTTGAGCCGGGCTTGGTGGCTCAGCCTGTAATCCGCGTTTTGGGAGGCTGAGGTGAGTGGATTGCCTGAGCCTGTGGGTTCAAGACCCACCTGGGCAACTTGGCGAGACCGGATCTCTACAATAAATCAAAAAAATTAGCCGGGTGTGGTAGCACGTGCCTGTAGTTCCAGCCACTTGGAAGGCTGAGGTGGAAGGGTCACCAGAGCCCAGCAGGTCGAGGCTGCAGTGGCTGGGAGTGGCCACTGCACTCCAGTCTGGGTGAAAGAGTGAGACTCCAACTCAAAAAACATTAAATAAATAAATCTGATTTTTGGCTGAGGCAATGACTCATGCCTGTAATCCTAGCACTTTGGGAGGCTAAGAGGATTTCTTGAGCCCAGGAGTTCAAGACCAGCCTGGGTAACGTAGTGAGATCTCATCTCTATGAAAAATAAAAAAAAAATAGCTATGTCTGGTGGCATGTGCCTTTATTTTTATTTTTAAATTGTGGGGTACAGTTAAGGGTGAGGTATACAAATATGTATTGTGCAGGTACCCTTGTTGATGAGGTTTCCCCCCCCCCGTCCCCAGACAGATATTGACTACTGTTAATCCCATGGCATGTACCTTTAGTTCCAGCTACTAGAGAGGCTGAGGGAGGATCATCTGAGCACAGGATGTCAAGGCTGTGGTGAGGCATGGTCATGCCACTGCACTCCAGCCTGGGTGACAGAGGGAGACCCCCAGCTCAAAAAATAAAATCTGATTTTCTGAAAGCTATGTTATATAATATTGCTCTTTTATGTAGCTGCTGTTCGTATTTGAATGTCTTGATTGGAAACAATGCAGTTTTTTTTCATTTCTTTTTTTGAGACATGGCAGTAGTGGTGGAGGCTACAGTTACTCTATGCCATTATAATTTGGAATCAAAGTTCCTATCGTAACCAAAAGGAAACCCCACAAGTTAGTATTTTCAGTATCTTGGAAAGACATAGTTTTTTATATGTTTGTTTTTTTAAAATAATCATGCTACATTCCTATTTGGTCTTCTAAAAAAATGATACACAAGCATCTAGGTTTCAATTAGAATGATAGAATTATCATTCTGTTTCTCTCTCTCTCTTTTTTTTTTTTTTTCCTTTTTTTAAACAGCATCTCTTACTATGTTGCCCATGCTGGCTTCAAACTACTGGGCTCAAAGGATCCTCTTGAGTAGCTCGAGCTACAGGTGCATGCCACTGGGCCTGGCTCTCATTTTCTTCTTAGCAAGGCTGATAATCATTGTTTAATGGAATGTTGAGAGGATAGTGAGCTAGAACTCAAGATCCATGCATGATTCACTCATCTTCCCCACCCTGGAACTAGAGAATTAAATCAAGAAAAAAGATGTGAAAGTCATACAAGGAAACATTTTGGATTCATATGGAATCATTATTCAGTCCTAAGCTAGAATAAGAGTTTGAGAGAATCCAAAAAATAGAGTCAAAATTTTTTGTGCATTTTTTTTAAAGTAAAATAATCTTTGGGCAACCAGTTTTCAGACATTCTTACAAGCATCTTAAAGTAAGAATTGGCATGTTGATATATTCTTTGAAGTGGATGTTCAAAACAACTCATTTATGGATCAGTGGCTGCTTTTCTGCATAATTTCCACCTCTAACCTCTTCTGCTTCACCAGTTCTACCATTCTTTGTGTCTGGAAGGAATTCCCAAATATATATTGAAATATAGATATATTCAGAGTCTGTGGATGCCTACACATTATAGCCACAATAGTGGCCGTGGAATGCATACTGATTGCATTTTGAAGAAAGATGAGTGTGTGCAGCAGGCAAGATACTACAGAGAAGGGGGAGGGATTCCAAAGTTTTACCTACTTGGAGGGTCAGCACTATCCTTAAGGAGCCTCTGTAATATGGTTCATGATCTTCCATTTACTAGTGTACAGTCCACTTAACAGTTCCAATTCTTTGGAACACAACTTTATTCATTTATTTTTTGAGTTGGAGTCTCACTCTTGCCCAGGCTAAAGTGCAGTGCTGCAGTCATGCTCACTTCAGCCTCGACTTCATAGGCTCAGGTAAACCTGTTTCAGCCTCCTGAGTAACTGGTACAGGTGCATGCCACCACACCGAGCTAATTTTTTTTAAAGTTTTTTTTGTAGAGATGAGGGCTTTCTGTATTGCTTGGGCTGATGTTGAATTCCTGAGCTCAAGCAATCCTCTCGCCTAGGCCTCCCAAAATGCTGGGATTACAGGTGTGAGCCACTACGCCTGGTCCTGGAACACAACTTTAGATCTAAAAGTAAGCTGACAACCTCAGACTGGGTCAGAAAGTAAGTGCCACAATGTCCAACCATGTGCCTTACCTCTGATTAAACTAT
The DNA here is from genome assembly GCA_027257055.1 of Cephalopachus bancanus. Classification (NCBI taxonomy): domain Eukaryota; kingdom Metazoa; phylum Chordata; class Mammalia; order Primates; family Tarsiidae; genus Cephalopachus; species Cephalopachus bancanus. The sequence continues at coordinate 139,641 of JAPVLO010000083.1, read as the reverse complement.
AAAAGCTACCCAGAAGCCCACTGCCTTTAAGTCCTATGCTAAAATGAAAACATTAGTGTTATAACTGCCCCACGCTATTTGGAATTTTTTTTTTTTTTTTTTTTTGAGTTGGAGTCTCACTTTGTCGCCCAGACCGGAGTGCAGTGGCCGCTCCCGGCCACCGCAGCCTCGACCTGCTGGGCTCCGGCGATTCTTCCGCCTCAGCCTTCCAAGTAGCTGGAACTACAGGCGCGTGCTACCACGCCCGGCTAATTTTTTGATTTGTTGTAGCGATGAGGTCTCGCCAAGTTACCCAGGCGGGTCTCAAACCCGTGGGCTCAGGCAATCCACTCACCGCAGCCTCCCAAGGTGCGGGATTACAGGCTGAGCCACCAAGCCCAGCTGGAATTTTTTTTTAGCTTTTTTTTTTTTTTTTTTTTTTTTTTTTTTAGTCACAGAGATACCTTTGTCAATTTGTGCATACAAATATTTGAGTGATTATCACAGTAAGGCTATGGGGAATACAAAAAGTCTTTCCCTGTGTAGACACTTATAGTTTAGAGGAGCTAAGAAAGTTTTTTAAATAAAAGAAAATGAGTTGCTATATAAAGAGGCACAGTTAGGATACTCTGGGTGATGAAAGAGTTCAGTAGCAGATTTGAAGCAACAGGTGGCAGAAGGTCTTTCTAGAAGTGTTATACCAACAGCAGCAAAAAGTGGCACCTAATAGCAAAGGAGAAGCTGAAATAAACACCAATTGCAAATCTATACTGGCCTGGGTTAGTATAAAACTTGGTAGCATTAGAACACATTGCAGAACTAAAAGTTTGCTAACACTTATTGAGCTTTTCCTATGTGTTGGGCAGTGGGCTAGATGTTTTCAATTCAGTTCTCATGATCATGATGGATGACTCAGAATTTTCAAAAATGTTTTGTGCTTCACTTATCAAGAGTAAAGTTTGTAATTTTTTAAAAATTTGTGTTTTTCTATTAAAGTAAAATATTCATATATATCTTAGAGAAAAATGTAAAAGGTGAAGGCTTAGACTTAGACTGTGTTTTCTAGACAGTCCCTTCATTACTCTAAGTTTTAAAAAAATAGCAAACAGCTTTTCACTTAGTAATTGTTTGGATGTCTTCCCATATCAGAACATATAGATGTATGCCATTTCTAGCTGGTTTTGCATGAACTGGCTAAATTATTTTTTCCAAAAAAGCTTACTTGGATTATTGCCTTTTCCTGAGGATAGGTAAAGTTATTATCTTTTGTTAGCCTTGTGTGAGTCCTTTCTTTGAAAATGAACTGCATTTTCTTTCAAATAATGTCTGACCTTTGACTGATTGACTTTTTCTCCCAATCAGTAAAATGGCAGAATTAGATCTGCCCCAAAGAGTTTCTTTTTTTTTCTTTCTTTTTAGAGACTGGGACTCACTCTGTTATCCAAGCTGGAGTACAGTGGTATAATCATAGCTCACTGTAGTCTTGAACTCCTGACCTCAAGTAATCCTCCTGCCTCAGCCTCCTGAATAGCTGGGATTTTAGGCATGTGCCACCATACCTAGCTAATTTTGAGATTTTCTGTAGAGATGACATCTCAGTCTGCTGCCCAGACTAGTCCTGAACTCCTAGGCTCAAGTGTCTCTCCCGCCTCAGCCTCCCAAAATGCTGGGATTATAAGCGTGTCACCACACCTAGCCCTAAGAGTTTCATTTATAGCAAAGTTTTTCCAAATATTATCCCCATACCATTTGGATTTGAAATTTACAAAATGTTACCTAGTCTAAAAGCATAAGAGACTAAAGTTAGATATTTTTAGAACTGCCTTGTAAAGATTACAGAATTATTTTTAATCTCATAAACTGGTCAATTTAGGCATCAAATGTGGTGCTCAACCAACTAGAACTCTTAACTATTCAACGGGTAAAGTATATTCCCTGGGGACCTTCTGTGTTACATTAGTAGCATGCTTTAAGCAATTTAGATTCATGAAGTAAAAGAAATTTAGTATAAAAACCTATACAGGAGAGAGTAGGTATTCAGTATATGTAAGAATTGGAAGGAAATGAGAAAATGAACTTTTGATTTTTTTTTCCTCTTTTAATTTCTATTTTAAAATTGTGGGATACAATTCAGGGTTAGGTATACTTTTCTTTTTTTTATATTGCTAGCCTAAATGCTATCAGTGGATCATAATTAGTTAAAATGTGTTAATGTTGAGGGCAAAAGGGAAATACTAAATGTATTGAGAAGGTAAGGTGAACATAAAAGATACAAATGAGGGACAAATACGGTTCTTTTTATTTGACCATATACATGTTTGGATACCAATGACCAGGTGCAGGTGGGATTAATCAAGTAGAAGTTTTTGGAAAAGAGCTGAGTAGAAATTTGAGGGAGAAAAAAAATTAGCAGAAAGAATTACAAGGAGGAAGGCTTCCTATTTAGGTTCAAAGATAATATAGAATTTTTAGCAACACATACTAAGTTTTTTATAGTTCTTTTTCAATAAGAAGGCTTTCATTTAGTCAGCTTACACTACTGACCTTTTAAGGTCGAAAGTCTTAGTTCCAAGTTGCCAGGAAAGTCCTAAAGCGACATTCCACAATTGTTATTTTCAGTCTTTAGTTTCTCATGACCCTAATATGTTGATGATATAATTTTATTTTTTTAAAAAAATAGAGATATGATCTTGCTATGTTGTTCAGGCTGGTTTTGAACTCCTGGCCTCAAGCAATTCTCCTGCCTCAGCTTCTCAAAGTGCAGACATGAGCCACCACGCCCAGCCATAATTTCTGATTTTTTTTTAAAGAGGCTATTTGGGATAACTTCTTTTGAATTCTGAATTAGACTAGCACTTTTTGTCTATATATTGTTGGATGTGCTTTACGTTCCAGAAACCCAGATTTACAACCTAATTGTGAATTACAAGCTGAACAGTTAAAAGTTTAGAACCCAGCTGGGCTTGGTGGCTCAGCCTGTAATCCCGCGCCTTTGGGAGGCTGAGGTGAGTGGATTGCCTGAGCCCGCGGGTTCAAGACCTGCCTGGGCAGCGAGACCTCATCTCTACAATAAATCAAAAAATCAGCCAGGCGTGGTAGCACATGCCTGAAAAAAAAAGTTTAGAACCCTTACTTCGTAATATAAATTGGGAGTCCATTTCTGAGAAACCCTTTTTATACCCTGAAAATCTATCTAGTAACAAAAGTAAATGAAAATAGAAAATGAATCTGTTTGTAAACATACTTAATTCAAATAGCATGTAAAGCTATGTTACAACTATTCTGCATGGACTCAACTGCTTTATGCTTCACAAAATAGTTCACTGAAGTTTAGACTTACCATACAAATTAATTTTTTTCAGTATTCAAGAGCTTTCAAATTGTAGTGGCCATTAGGAGCATCTGCCTAATGCCTCTTGAGAAAGTATTTGAATGGTAAATGCTTGGAGCTAAGCATGGTTAGTCTCTCTGGCAAATTTTTTTGGTGGGGGTACTGGGTAGGTGCCTGCCCCAGCCCCATAGTGGAGACCACCCAGCTTTCCCACAGGTCTCCCACCAGTATATTCTCTGCCAGTAGACACACTCACATGCACTCCAGGCCAGCTCTGCTTTTAAAGGGCCAGGTGCCTTTGGTGGGTAGTGCCAGGGGCCAATATGCCTGTCAGGACCTCTTGACCCTGGACAGCTGTGGCCACCATCCTCCCAACCTTGAGCAGAGACAGAGGCAGCTGGTGCCTGTCCTTTCCAGGATGGGGGCTAAGGGCCAGCGTCTCCTCACTGGCTTCTCCCCAGCATCTAAGACTCCCTACCTGAGCTCAGCTCCCCACTGCCCAGATGTTCTTAGTCACCCTGAGTGCAGCCCCACTCTGACCAGCAGAACCCCATCTGTACCCCTCACCCTCACCCTGGTCTTCCCCACCTTCTCCTCACCTCTCCCAGGGCTTTCCCTCACAGACACTGAGAAATTCAGTGACTGGGCCCTCTGGATGCTCCCTCTATAAGGGGCAGTACTGTGTGGCACCAGGGAAGGTGGCTGTGGGGCAGCCGATCTTCTGAGGCCTCTGTGGTTGTCACCCTGCATCTGCTACAGGGTTAAGAGGAGAATGACTGCTCCCATAGGGGTAGGCCAGAGAGCCAGACTCTGCCACAGGGCCCAAAGTCCTGGGCCCTCCCCTGTCCCCTGGGAATCCTTAAAGGCCAGCTGTCGCAGCGAGCACAGCAGCATGGCTGCTTAGGGTCACGTGCTAGCTCATGCCCACTGTCTCTCAGGGGACTTGTGTGACCTTCACTTGGCTTCCCAGGGTGGGGCCCGCCGCTGGTCCTGCTGTCACCCAGGTATTCATGGCAGTTTCTTCATTGATTCTTTGCGCTAATGGCAAATGCAGTCAGCTGAGTCTCCACCAGGACTGTGGTCATTACTGTGAGGATCTTATTTAAGAAAAATGATAAAAATGTGGAGAGGCAACTAAATTGAAGTTTACTTCTAATGTGAAAGGACATTCAGTATTTGTTTCATTTTATGTCTTTCTGAATTGATTATCAGCAGAGTAGTGAAGTAGAACAGAAGTAACTCTGAAGTTCTTAGTTCTCAATGGTAAGAGAATATTATAGACTCATCTTACAAAAGAGGTGAAACTGTATAGCTACTTCTGACCTTAAATCCCTGTTGGAAATCACATATTTACTTGATTAATAGACATTTCTGGTCTGAGGAATTAAAGGATCTTCTGAATAAAATATCCCATGTTGTTTTTTGGCTTCATCATAATTTGTTCCAGTTGGCCAGTGTATAAGATCACAGTTTTTTCTTAATTTTTTATTTTTTTTGAGTTGGAGTCTCACTCTGTCACCCAGACTGGAGTGCAATAGCTGCTCCTGGCCACCGCAGCCTCAACCTGCTGGGCTCCGGCGATCCTTCTGCCTCAGCCTTCCAAGTTGCCGGAACTACAGGCGCGCACTACCACACCCGGCTAGTTTTTATTTATTGTAGAGACGAGGTCTGACCAGGTTGCCTGGGCGGGTCTCGAACTTGCGGACTCAGGCAGTCCACTCACCTCAGCCTCCCAAAGTGCTGGGATTACAGGCTGAGCCACCGAGCCCGGCCAAGATCAGTTTTTAATGAACAACTTTCTTCATAGGTACTTGGAATTATTTTGAGAACATGATAAAACCATCATTTATTTCCCCTGCTGCCTTGGAAGCTGTGGTTCTGAATTACTGTTTTAAAAATGAGATTATCTTTCTTAGACAAATTCAGAGGGCATCCAAAGATAAAAGTGCTGGTAATCTGGGAGGCCAAGGCGAGTGGATTGGCTGAGCCTGCAGGTTCGAGACCAGCCTGGGCAATTTGTGAGACCTTGTCTCTACAATAAATCAAAAATTAGCCAGGCATGGTAGCGCACATCTGTAGTTCCAGCTACTTGGAAGGCTGAGGTGGAAGGATCGCCGGAGTCCAGCAGGTCGACGCTGGGGTGGCCGTGAGCATGCCACTGCACTCCAGCCTGAGTGACTGGAGTGAGACTCCAACTAAAAAAAAAAAGTCCACACAGTAAATATAGGCTTGTGGTCCATATGGTGTTTGTCACAATTACCTAACTCTGCTATAATAATGTGAAAGCAGCCATTAGCAATATATAAATGAATGAGCATGACTCTATTCCAAATATACTTCACTAAAATTTGAGTTTCATTTTATTTTTACATATTGCAAGATATTCTTCTGATTTTTGTTTTGAACTATTTAAAAATGTTTAAAACATGATGAATTTTTAGGATTGTTTTTCTATTTTTATGATAAATGCAGTTAGTGTTTGTTGTGAGACAGAATCTTGCTCTTTCACTCAGGCTAAAATGCAGTGATATGATCACAGCTTACTGTAACCTCAAACTCCTGACTTCTTGTGAGCCTTCCACCTCAGCCTCCTGAGTAGCTAGGACTACAGGCACACACCACCATACCAGTCTAATTGTGTGGTTTTTTTTTTGGTAAAGCTGGTGACTTGCTATCTTTCCAAAGTGCTGGGATTATAGATATGAGCCACTATACCATATCCTGACCATGTTGGAATTTTGATAGGGATTGCATTGAACCTGAAATTGCTTTGGGTAGTATGGACATTTTAATAATAGTAATTCTTCCAATCCATGAGCACAGGTTATCGTTCTATTTATTTGTGTCTTCAGTTTCTTTCATCAGTGTTATATAGTTTTCAGCATACAGGTTAAATTTATTCCTAAGTATTTTATAGTTTTTGTAGTGAATTCTCTTGATTTCTTTTTTTGGATAATAAATCTTTAAATAATTCTTAACTTGGCTGCCACACAAAAACAATCAGTGAGTTGGATATGGCACTTGGAGCATAATGTACTACTTTCTGGTTTTATCTGTAGGATAAAACCACCAGAACCCCTTTTCACCTAAAACCTTACAGTATGGCATGCAAAGAGTATGGTGGACAGTCTTTGGAGCCAAACTGACTTGCTAGTCTTGAGAATCTTCTTTCCCAGTCTGTAAAATTGGAATAATGTCTATGTTCATGTGGTGGTTGTAGTGGTTAGCTTTTGCTGTGTTGTTTAACTACCACCAAAAGTTAGTGGCCTAAATCAGTAAACATTATTCTCATGATTCTGTGGTTATCTGGAGTGTTCTTGTGGCCTGGGGTGACCTGGCTGAGACTAGAATGTCTAGGTCCTAGAATATAAGATAACCTTACTCACATGTCTGGGGCCTCAGACTAGGATGGCTGGAATCTACTTCCACATGACCTACCATCATTCAGGGCAGTAGCCCCAACTTTTTCCCAGGATGCTAGAAAGGTTCCCCGCAGCAAGCCCCAATGTTCAAGCCCAATATAAGCCTCAGCATGCTATTTGTTACTGCCCTGTTGGCCAAAGCAAGTCTCATGACTAAATTGAGTTAATGTGGAAAGGGATCAGAGAGGTGTGATTCACTTCAGTAATTGCAACAGTCTTCTACCACAGTGGTTATTAGGAGCCCAGCATAGTGCCTAGCACACAAAGCACTCCGTAAATGCTAGATTCTTCCTATAGATTCAGAGACAAGTGAAGAATCTGCCAGCTGTGATGTCTCATTTTTTTTTTAGCCAATCCCCAGTTTTCTTACATTACAGTCACTGTTCTTGAGAGTTTGCTGTATGTCATTTTAGGGGGATGATAACAATACCAGTAAACTTTTGAGAGATAACCATGTGCGGGCACTGTTCTAAGCTTTTTATGCATACTAATTTTTTTCATAAAGCCAGGGAGTGGTCACCCCTCAAGTGTGGATGGGCCCTGGTGCCTTAGGAGAGCATACTTATACTATTTAATTCCCAAAATAGCCATGTGACAGGTGCTCATTTGCTCATTTTATTGTTGAGAAGCCCATAGACAGAGGTTATTAAAACTTGCCCAAGGTTATGAGTGGTGATGCTTCAAGCTCAGGCAGTGTCAGAATCATTGTGCTTCTGTTTGGGAGGAATAAGTGAGTGGGAAAATAATACTAAAGGTTAACAGTTAAGCATGATTAAAAGATGATAGTTGAATGCATTTATCGAATACCCACTATTTACTTTTCACTTTGAGTATTTTATACTTTTTCTCAAAGTGTGGTCAGATTAAACTTTTGATCGTTCACTCTTAAGAATGATTCATGTCATGTTGTTGAGTATTTGAAAGTTAGCATCTTCTTCTGATCATTGACTTGAAGGGGGAAAAGCTTCAATAAATGGATTACCCTGCTGTTTAAATTCTTAACTATTGTACTTAGAGGGTATCTAAATTATTTTACTTGTGTATGCTGAGATGTTTAATTTGTTTTCTATTCAGATATTTTGCTAGCAGATGAAAGAATGCTATCTAGTGGCAACAAAAGGTGACTACAAGCATACGGAAAAACAGAATTTCATTTATTTGTTGCTTTCTATCATTTGAGTTTTCAGGGATGTGAAATGCAACTGCTTATGACTTTTTTAAATTTGAAGATGGTAGGGAGTATTCTGAGTGGAGTCCCCAACACCCTGGCCATGGACTGGTACCAGTCTGTGACCTGTTGGGAACCAGCTTCACAGCAGGAGGTAAGCAGTAGAGGCACTAGATTCTCATAGGAACTCGAACCCTGTTGTAAACTGCACATGAGAGGGACATAGATTGCATTCTTTATGAGAATCTAATGCCTGGTGATTCCTCTCTTATTGCTGTCTGTGAAAAAATTGTCTTTTACGAAACTGGTTCCTGATGCCAAAAAGGTTGAAGACTTCTGCTTTAAAGTACACATAGGCAAGTTTTTTTTTTTTGTTTGTTTGTTTTTGAGTCAAAGTCTCACTCTGTCACCCAGGCTGGAGTGCAGTGGCATGCTCATGGCCACCGCAGCCTTGATCTGCTGGGCTCAGGTGATCTTTCCACTTCAGCCTTCCAAGTAGCTGGAACTACAGACATGAGCCACCATGCCCAGCTAATTTTTTTATTTATTGTAGAGACGAGTTCTCGCCATGTTGCCCAGGCTGGTTTTGAACCATGGGCTTAGGCAGTCCTCTTGCCTCTGCCTTCCAAAGTGCTGGGATGACAGGTGCGAGCCCACCTACCTGGCTTAGGCAAATTTTATATAATCCATTCAGTAAATATTGTGCACTGGATACTGGTGTAGACATTGAGAAGAAGGTAATGAATAAGACAAGGACTTGCCACTTGCAGTCTAGTGCAAGGGAGATAAACACAAAAGTCAAAAGAATAATTTTAGGTATTTATCAATGCTATAAAGAAAATAAAACTCTGGCTGGACCTTATGGCTCGAGCCCATAGTCCTAGTGCTTTTGAGAGGCCCAAGCAGGAGGATCACTTGAGGCCAGGAGTTCCAGACCAGCCTAGGCAACATCTCTTTGCAAGACCCATCACTACAAAAACTTAATAATTATCCAGGCATAGTGGTTTGAGCCTGCAGTCCCAGCTACTTGGGATGCTAAGGTGGGAGGGTCAGATCTCTTGAGTCCAGGAGTTAGAGGCTGCAGTGATCTATGATCATGCCTGGGTACTCCAGCCTGAGTAACAGAGGGAGCCCCTGTCTAGAAACAGAGGGGTGGAGAAGGGAGAGGAGAGGAGAAAACTTGATGGGATAGAGTCTTGAGTCATATTTTTTATTTCTGCCAATTAAATAGAATATTTAAACCATTGTAACGGGATAATCAAATATAAGTATAGTGTATAATTGACCTCAGTGTATCGGTGTATATGTTTGTAGTAGGGATAGAATTTGCAAGGCAAAGATAAGTGAAATACATATGAATGATTAATAAGGACTGAATAAGGTAAATGCATTAAGAGGACATAGGTAAGTTATATTTGGCTAATGATTATTCACTACCATTCAAATAAGAATGAATAAAGGGTACTATAATGCCAGATAATTTACCCTGCATTAATAATTTGCTATGACCAGCCATTAGAATGGGCTAATATATATCTTTTCATTTTCTCTCCAAAGATAGGCTTGAGTCTTTATTTCCTTCTAGTCAGTGAGTCAGTCAGCATATTGATTTTGTTGTTACAAATGTCCCCTAAAGATGGTAAAAAAAAAAATTCCCAGCATAAAATAGTATGAACTCATCCAAATGGGTCTCCAAGTAGGTCTTTTAGCTAGAAAATTCCAGCTAGAAAAATTTGAGAAGGTAGTAATTAATATAATTTTGTCATATTAATTAATTGTTGTATATATAATAATTTCTTTGTAAACTTGGCTATTTTATATACTTTAATTTGATGTGTAGAAATCATCTGACTTTATTTGATTGGTTTAACTCAAGTTGTGAGAACACTTGTGTAGTTCATTTCTTTCTACAAAATGGGGAGTTTAAGGTTGATTTTTATGTTTATAGTTGTGATGGAGACAAACTGTAGAATAAGATTTCCTTTATATTTTTTGCATTACACACAACTCTCTGGGTTTTCTTCTAAGTACAGCAGGACCAATTTATACTTAAATGAAATCTCACAGATAGGCCCGCCCCAATTAGCCATTCTCCTGTATATTCATGTTTTTATAAAAGCAGTAACTGTTTTTAAGTTAAAAAATAAACTTACATTCAGATAAACCTTTATTCTGAGTAGCTTAAATTAATAAAACTTTGTTTGCTAAAGTACATTGTTTTCTTTTAACTCTTAAAAAAAATCAGATCTATAGAATTTGCTTAAGATAAAATTCACCCTTTTTAGTGTAGAGTCTTGACTTTTGGCACATATGAAGGGGTACCCCAAAAAACCCAGAATTTATTTACAAAAAATTGTGCACTTATTCTTACATCCTTAACCTTCAGTCAACTTCAAAGTACTCTCCGTTTGATGAAATACACCTATTGCTCTTTCCACTGCTCAAAACAGTTTTTGAACTCACAATTTTGATGCCTTTTAGTGCTTCTACTGTTTTTTGTTTCACCTCTTCCACATTGACAAAACATTTTCCTTTGAGGCCTTTTTTCATCTGGGGAATAGAAAAAAGCTGCTTGGGGCAAGATTGGGTGAAAAGGGAGGGTAGGACATATGGGGGTCATGCTGTTTTTGGTAAAAAAAAAAAAACACAAAAAAAAAAACCTGCTCAACACTCAGTGCGTTGTGGGCAGGTGCACTCATAAATCACCCATCATGAAATGGGCAGGCATGTTGACAGAATCTCAAAAAAAAAATTCACTGAAGGCAAACGCAACCTCTCACAACAACACTAGCTAGTACACTGATTCCAATGGGTTTCTAGAATATCTACCTAGCAGGGAAAGCCTGTACTACAATAGGCCTGCCCTCCGAAAAGATCATTTTGGGTTTTTTTGGGTCCCTTCTCATACAGTCACTCACACATTCAAGACAGGACATTTCTATCAATCCTCCCCCCACCTCCAATTCCTTTGTATCTCTATGTAGTCAACCCTTGACTTTACCTCCTAGTCTCTGGCAGACACTAATTTGTTTTCTGTCTTTACAATTTTGCCCTTTCCAGAATATAAACATAAATGGAATCATGGTCTATTTCTGGACTTTCCACTCTTCCATTGACCTACATGGCCTTCTTTTCACCAGTACTTCAGTGTCATCATTACTGTAGTTTTATTATACATATAATAGCTGTTATTTTCATTTGATTGCCTATTAATTGAAATATACTAGTTGGAGTTTTTTTTTTTTTTGAGTTGGAGTCTCACTCTGTCGCCCAGACTGGAGTGCAGTGGCCGCTCCCGGCCACCGCAGCCTCGACCCGCTGGGCTCTGGCGATCCTTCCGCCTCAGCCTTCCAAGTAGCTGGAACTACAGGCTCACGCTACCACGCCTGGCTAATTTTTTGATTTATTGTAGAGGTGAGGTCTCGCCAAGTTGCCCAGGCGGGTCTCGAACCCATGGGCTCAGGCAATCCACTCACCCAAAGGCGCGGGATTACAGGCTGAGCCACCGAGCCCGGCCTAGTTGGAGTTTTTATTAAAGTTTTTTGGCAGAGGTTTTGTTTTTGGTTTTTTGAGTTGGAGTCTCACTCTGTCACCCAGGCTGGAGAACAGTGGTATGCTCATGGCCACTGCAGCCTCGACCTGCTGGGCTCAGGCGGTCCTTCCACCTCAGCCTTCCAAGTTGCTGGAACTACAGGCGTGCATCACCACACCCAGCCTGGCAAAGTTTTAATTTGGTTGGTTCTTAAGTCACACTAAAATGACTTTAATATAATTTTGAATGCTAAGGAGTTTAAACAGCATACTAATAATATCTAGGTGTTTGAGAACTAATTAGAAATATGTAGGGTTTAATTCATAGAATTTTCTCTCTGAAGATTTTTTTTTTTTTTTTTTTGCCGGGCACTGTGGCTCATGCCTGTAACCTCATCACTTTGGGAGGCGGAGGTGAGAAGATTGCCAGAGTCCACGGGTTTGAGACCAGCCTGGGCAACATGGGGAGACCTCGTCTCTACAATAAATAAAAAAATTAGCCAGGCATGGTGGTGTTCACCCGTGGTTCCAGCTATTTGGAAAGCTGAGGCAGAAGGACCCCGTGAGCCCTGCAGGTTGAGGCTGCGGACACCTGGGTGACGGCAAGACTCTGACTCCCCCCCCAAAAAAAGAGAGAGATTTTATTTCTACTATGTATCTTTTTCTTTTCTTTTTCTTTTTGAGTTGGAGTCTCACTCTGTCTCCCAGACTGGAGTGCAGCGGCACACTTCCGGCCACCACAGCCTCGACCTGCTGGGCTCCGGTGATCCTTCCGCCTCAGCCCTCCAAGTAGCCGGAATTACAGGTGTGCGCTACCACACCCAGCTGATTTTTTGATTTATTGTAGAGGTGAGGTCTCGCTGCCCAGGCGGGTCTCGAACCCGCGGGCTCAGGCAATCCACTCGCCTCAGCCTCCCAAAGGCGCGGGATTACAGGCTGAGCCACCGAGCCCGGCCTACTATGTATCTTTTAATAGTGATTTTAGTCCTCAGTATTCATCTAATGATTCTTGTTATCTGGTGATATTTCAGCTTATAATAGGTCAAATGCCAATTAAAGAAATAATATCTAGTTTTCTCTTCCATAAAGAGTCTCAGAACAGTTCACAATGAAACATTTTTTGAGCTACTCTGACCTATTTGTCTAAAGAAAACGAGGGTTTATAAGCAAAGCAATTTTTTCCTGATCTCTTCTTCCCCATTGACAGTAATCAACATAACTCAGTGTTTCTGTGTAAAGTAGCAGACTTCCTCGTGTGCTCTGGTTTCTTCCACTTAAAATGAGGTATCACATAACCTCTTTAAATGTAAAGTTTTTTGTTTTTAACTCAGAACTTGAAATCAATCAGTTTACTGTTTCTACCTTTAATATTGAGGTAATTATCCAAGTGCAGTATTTTTTATAAATGTTCTTGCCACCTGTATTACAAGAAAATAAAAGGTTAATGAGACAGAATGGGAAGCAGGTATGAAGTATGCCATAGTTTCAGCATAGAGCATTTTGTAGACCCAAACAGAGACAGGCAGTCTCTTGTTTCAAGTAGGTCTTCCCATGCTTTTTTGCTTTTGACTTTTCACTTTCTACTCTAAATACCTTGTAGAAATTCTGCATATGTCTCAGTTCTAGAATGTTTTACAATTTGCATTTGTTTAAATGAGTTTTTATTTTGAGGGATAAATTAAACTATGGACTATTGAAAACACCTTTTGGGAGATTACATACTATTTCAGAATATTCTAATAAAAAGGTATTTCCATGTCCAGCTTGTAACAGATTTGTGGCTAACTAATTCTGTGCCCTAACTCTGTGCTTGCTGCTGTTCCATAGTCTTGCTTTCACTCTGAAATGTGTTTAAATTGTCAGCACTTTAAGGAGCCTCTCATTCCCTGTCTGAAAGTTCTGAAATACCTTTGGATCAACATAATGTTTTTGTTCCCCCTCAACTCTAGTAATAGAGTGGAAAATTAGAAAGTACATGGACTTTAGAGTCACACAGTAATGACTGTACTGTTACTGGTTGTGTGACCAAGAGCAAATAATTTAAATCTGACCCTGACTTTCATCTAGAAAGTGTGTAACTTGCAGAGTTGATTAATATTGAGGAGATACTTATAAGCCATATACTTAATCTGTCACCACATGAACTCTAATAATAGTAAGCACCATCTTTTTAATCGTCAACCTCCATATTTCCCCAAATAATGGACATAACTTTAGTTTAGAAAGTTTCTGTACTCTCAGAGTTCCTCTAGCTGGATCTTAATTGGTGATTCTCTAACTTTTTTTTTTTTTTTTTTACAACCTAGTGATTTTCTTTGGATTTCCTAAAACCAAGAAATGGTAGCAAGTAGATTTGAAAGCCATAGAGTAAGTCTTTGGAAATATGTATTAGAAAGTGTTGACATCGTGAGTTACTAAAGTTTAGCTAAGTACCTGCGAGAGGGCTGGCCTTGATTAGATTGGCAAGGAACACTACCTGTAGTTTGGGTGTGGTACAAAGTTAATAGTAGCATTGATAATGACTACTATAATTTATATAATAAATATTTACTACATTTTAAGCAATGTCCCTATGCTGTACTGGTTTTCTGACTTTTCTGTCAGGGAATTCTATTTCATTTTGTTGGCTTTAAATAAATTAGTCCTTAAATTATTGTAGCTCTGTGGTCAGACCATTTCCTCTGATGGACTGTCAGACCATGTTAGGCCCTATACCAACTGTACCTGGGCTCAGGCTGGACACATTTACTCTGTATTTGTCCCATGACCACCACCATCACCATGTAAGGGGCACTCACCTGGGCTCTGCCAGTGAAGACCATCCCTTTTTCTAACTTGAAGCACCTTGTCGTAGGTTTCCTGAAAAACTTCCTTCATCACTTCTTGGAAACCTATATAACATGATCCCTGGATCTCATATCTAAGCCCTTCAAAAGAGGGTCCATTTGATTTCTTTCATATTTTTGTTCAGTTCATGTTACTAAAGTACAGACTCTTTTTATCAATAGGCTACATAATTACCTAACAGGTTTTGATACAACTTCCTATAGTTGTTCCTCTTTAGAAACACTGGTTTATTTCTACGAACCAGTGGTGAAAGTCAGCCTACAGTTCTTTAGAAACCACTTCCTTTGCTACCCACATAGGATTGGTAAATGAGCCTCTTCTCAAGCTTTCTGTTAGAATAAAAGTTTTTTTATTGTAGGAAAATAAATATTAAAATTTTTATTTTAGTCATTTAAGTATGCATTCAGTGACATTAAGTATGTTCACAGTGTACTTAATGTTGTACACAGTGTACACAGTATTGTGTAAACATTACTGTTTCCAGAACTTTTTCATCATCACAAACGGAAACTCTGTACCCATTAAGCAATAACTCCCTGTTCTTCCCTTCCCCTCGCTTCTGGTAAGCTATTCTACTTTCTGTCTCTATGAATTTGCCTATTCTAGATACTTCATATAAACGGGATCATATATTTGTCCTTTCATAGCTTATTTCACTGAACATGTTTTCAAGGTTCGTTCATGTTGTAACATGTATCAGAATTTAATTCCTTTTTGTCTTGATGTTTCATTGTATGTATATGCCACGTTTTGCTTATCCATTCATCTATTGATGAACACTTAGGTTGATTCCACCTTTTGGCTATTGTGAATAATATCATTATGAGCATTGGTATACACGTATCTGAGTTCCTGTTTTCTTTTGGGTATATACCAGGAAGTGGAATTGCTGGGATATGTGGTAACTATACGTTTAACTTTTTGAGGGATTGTCAACTTTTCCATAGCAGCTATACCATTTTGAATTTCCCACTAGTGATGCATTAGGGTTCCAATTTCTCTACATCCTCATCAATGCCTATTAATTTTCATGGTATAGCTGCTATGGAAAAACAAAAAGAAATTTATTTTTAAATAATAGCCATTCGAGTGAGTGTGAAATGGTATCTCATTGTGGTTTTGATTTTGCATTTTCCTTATGACTAATGATGCTGTCTTTTCATATGCTTATTGCCATTTGAACCATTTTTGGAGAAATGTCTATTCATTGAAGTCTTTTGCCCATTTTTAAATTGAGTGACTTGGTTTTTTGGGTTTTTTTCCCCCTCAATTGTAAGAGTTCTTTATATATTCTGCTATGTCTTTTTCTGGTTGCGTACTAGGGTAACGCTGGCCTTATAAAATGAGTTAGGAAGTGTTCCCCTCTCCTCAACTTTTTGAAAGATTTGGGGAAAATTTATGTTAATTCTTTTTTTTTTTTTTTTTGGAGTCGGAGGCTCACTCTGTTGCCCAGACTGGAGTGCAGTGGCACACTCATGGCCACCGCAGCCTCAACCTGCTAGGCTCAGGCGATCCTTCTGCTTCAGCCTTCCAAGTAACTGGAACTACAGGCATGTGCTGCCACACCACCCGACTAATTTTTTGATTTATTGTTGAGATGCCCAGGCTGGTCTTGAACCCTGGGCTCAGGCAGTCCTCTCACCTTGGCCTCCCAAAGTGCTGGGATTGTAGGTGTGAACCACCGCGCCCGAACCTGTGTTAATTCTTTAAATGTTTGGTAGAATTCACCAGTGAAGCCATCTATTCTGGCTTTTCTTTGTTAGGAAGTTTTTGATCACTGATTCAGTTTCATTACCAGCTATAGATCTATTCAAAGAGTAAATGGAAAAAGACCAAGACCATGCTGCTTAAATTTAAATGAACCTCTTTAATTCTCAGAGTGAGAAGAAATGAGTGAAGGCAGAAGACCAGAAGCTTTGAGGACTTTGGGTTCACCCACATAGTATACGTTTTGTTGATTCTTAAACCCCAGGGTACTGTGGAACCAGTTGCTTTTTCTTCTAAAAGGTGCACAGTTCCTAGCAGGAAATCCATGGTACTGATCTTCTGTGTGCCCAACAGCAATTTTTAGATATTGTAGACAATACTAAAGATGTTCTAAAGGAGAATACAAGCATATGCTATGAGTACTCTAATTAAAATAAATGGTATTATCTTGTAAAAATCTACCAGCATGAATTAGCTCTAAATAATACTGTTTTTCTGGGATTTTATGATTCTGTTTATTTTGGCTATAAGTGACAAAAGTTCATGCTGAAAAAGCATAGCCAAAAAGGGGAATCATCAGCTTATTGAACTGAAGGAAAGATTAAACAGCTCAGCCTGAGATGGGTAAGGTGCAGTTCAGCCTGGGGAAGAATAGGAATAAGAGATCTAATTGCCTCTAGCACCCTTGTCATCTCTCCTCTCTTATAGACTTTATCTTCTCTCACTGCACACTGGTCTCCATGTAGCAGGAAATATGGGGGCTGACAGCACCAGAATTTAAGACCTTACAGATTCCATGGGAGAAAGAAGGACTGATTTTTGCCTTCTAAATTCCAAGTTTTTAAGTCTTCGAAAAGATATATTAGCTCAGCAAAAAAGTACCCACCCTGCATCAACTAACTCTGGTCACTATTTTGTGAGAACATGGTAGCTCTACTAATAGCCATGTGGAAGAGGGTAGGGTATAGGAAGAATTAAGTTCCTAGGAGAATGAGACTGGTGAATGGGACAGGATGCTCACAATAACTTATGTATCAAAACTTATTGATGGTATGGGATAACCGAATGAATGATACAGTGAGCAAAGTGTCTTAATTTTGAACCACTTTTTCTCAGAGGAGGAATTTGGCCCAGTGGTGGGTTTGTTTTTTGTTTCTGAGTCGGAGTCTCACTCTGTTGCCCAGTCCAGAGTGCAGAGGGATGTTCATAGCCACTGCAGCCTTGACCTGCTGGGCTGAGGTGATCCTTCTGCTTCAGCCTTTCGTGTAGCCGGAACCACAGGAATGTGCTATCATACCCGGATGATTTTTAAATTTACTGTAAAGATGAAGTCTCGCCATGTTGCTCAGACTGATCTTGAACCCCTGAGCTCAGGCAATCCTCTCACCTTCTTCTCCCAAAGTCCTGGAGTTATAGGCATGAGCCACGGCACCCGGCCCAGTGGTAGGTTTTATGTGCTTAGAATATGCATAGTTAATAAAACCTCCCCTGGGATTGCATAAGAGTTAGAAAGGTACCACAAATATAATTCCATTGTTATAGTTGCTTCCTACTATATCTTGCAACTTTTTTAAAGCAACTTTATTGAGATATGTTTCATGTGCCATAAAATTCACCCATTTAAAATGTATAGTTAGCCGGGCTCAGTGGCTCAGTCTGTAATCCCGCGCCTTTGGGAGACTGAGGTGAGTGGATTGCCTGAGCCCATGGGTTCGAGACCCGCCTGGGCAACTTGGCGAGACTTCATCTCTACAATAAATCAAAAAAAAATTAGCCGGGCGTGGTAGCGCGCACCTGTAGTTCCAACTACTTGGAAGGCTGAGGCGGAAGGATCGCCGGAGCCCAGCAGGTCGAGGCTGCGGTGGCCGGGAGCGGCCACTGCACTCCAGTCTGGGCGACGGAGTGAGACTCCAACTCAAAAAAAAAAAAAAATAGGTTTGTGTTGTTTTAAATTATGTGTAATCTTTACTTAAATAGAATGTTACAGATTTTCTTTATGATTAAATTGTTTGCATCAGTCAGCCATAGTCTCAATAGAAGAGCTTTTCTGTTCAAAATAGATTGCTCTCAAATGTTTGGTTGTAAAACATCAAATGATTTGCCTTTTAAAATATATCATTTTATTTCAGGTTGCAGTGTAGGATTTTGGAAGTCCTCCCTCCATCACATCAAAATGGTTTTGCTAATGGACATGTTAGCAGTGTAGATGGAGAAACTATCATCATCAGTGATAGTGATGATTCAGAAACACAAAGCTGTTCTTTTCAAAATGGGTAAATTATTTTTATTAATTTTTTACATTATTTAGCAGATTGACTAAAGATGTTCCAATGAAATAATTGTTCCTTCATTCCTTCTTTCCCTTCTTTCTTTTCTTTCTTACATATTCAGCCCATCTAAACAATCTGATTCAACAGGTGTTAGAATTTTCGAAATTGAAATTTACCTTGTTAACTCAACTCAACTGCTGAAAAGCAATTGAAGCTAGCCTTCATTCAGTTATTTATACGTTCCACTTTTGTTTACTTGGGAAGATGTATTCTGTACTTTAATTATGAATTCTTACTTGCTTTATGATGTACCTGGTAAAGAAACTATGTAACCACCTGAAATTCAGTCAATTGATGGCCTGTATTAGCTGTGCTGTTGGAGAAAAGTCACATGAACATGTAGATAGGTAGCTTAAAATCTCAGCTGAGTCTGCATCTGATTGAAAGACTGTTTAGATGTTTTAGTTTAGCAACCTCCTCTGTTCTCTATTACAGCTATTCTAAATTTTTACTCCTCTGTTCTGTTCCCTTTTAGGCACCTCAGATTTTAGTATCTTTCATGCTTTCCTTTTTTTAGTGAACAGTGCCATAATATTCAGATAAGAAACCTGAGGCCACTCTTAGCTACTTCTCTTAATTACTTTGCTCCTGAAATACCAGTGTCTGTCAAGCTCTTTCAGAACCTTTTAAAGTTCTCACTTTGTCTGGCATGAACTCCTGTAGCTATTACTAGTATTTGAGAATTGACTATGATCAGGCACTGTGCTAAGTGCTTTATATGCATTTTTGTCAGTCCTGGGAGAGTGCTGTTATCCTTATTTAACAAGGAAGAACTTGAGACTTAGGAAGGTTAATTGGCTTTGCACAAGGTGATCTAACTAGCACATTGTCTGACAGAATAAATTATTTTTAGGTGAGTGAATGAAGCATGGCATGGTCCTATATAATAAGTCTTTTGGTACATCTTATTTTTTCTTGAGTTGCTACTATTAAGCAGAAAAATTAATTGCTATAATCATTAAATATAGTGTTTGGAATGCAGAATTAGTTGATGTATGACCTTTAGCATGTATGACAGTAGTTCATGTGTTTTGTTTGGATGGTGTCCAAGATTGTAACCCTTAGATGGAGTTAGTGATACATCAAATGAGTGTACACATAGGTACAGATATAAGTAAAAATGAAAATATTCATTAATAATAATAGTTTCTTAGTCTCATAATTTATTGTAGTGCCTTTTGAAATTTTTAATTCAAGATAAAAAAAAAACTAAGCCAGTCTTAAAGGATTGAACACATACTTTGTATATAAAAGATATTTTTTAAAATTCATATTTAAATATGGCAAACATTCATTTGAATTTTTTATTTTAAAATGGTGGGTGTATCATTTAAGATTATTTTGTAGTAACTTTTAATATACTTTTCTGATTCTTTGAGGTGCTCTGAGGTGCTTTGAGATGAGGCATGCTATTATTAGTTCATGAATGTCCTTTCTCTTTTTAGATTTGAACATAAGCTACCTGTATATTTGCTAACTTGTTACCTTGAATACAAAGGAAATTTGGGGTTTTTTTGTTTTTTTTTTCAGTTGGCCTCTCACTCCGTCACTCAGGCTGGAGTGCTGTGGCATACACGCTCACAGCCACATGAGCGTTGACCTGCTAGTCTCAGGCGATCCTTCCACCTCAGCCTTCAAAGTAGTCAGAACTACAGGTGCATGCTACCATATCCGGTTAACTTTTTGATTTATTGTAGAGATGAGGTCTTGCTAAGTTGCCCAGGCTGTTCTCGAACCCATGAGCTCAGGCAGTCTACTCACCTCGGCCTCCCAGAGTGCTGGGATTACAGGCTTGAGCCACTGTACTCGGCCACAAAGGAAATTAATTCAAAATCCCAGTACTAGTATTAGTAAATATTTTGCCTGTTTGTTATATGTAGCATTTAGAAGAGGATATCTGTTGGTGAATCCTACTTGTGCTACTTACAACAAGCTTACCTCAAGTATAATAGAATTTGAACTTAGACTAATCAGTCATAATTTCCTCCATAAATAGGCTGTGCCTTATCTATCCCTTATATATAGATACTTGGAATAGATCCTTATTATGAGAAAAGTGAATATGCCATTTGTTCACAGATATTTTTAACCTGTTTGCCTATGATTAAGGAATCCGAGCCTTCATTATATATCAATGTCATAAAATGCCTACTTGTTTGTAGATTGCTACAGCTGTATCCTATCCTCATCAGATACCAGGAAGGGTAAAACACAATCATCTTTAGACCTTTACTGTGTTATTTCTGTTAATGTCCTAATTTTAGTAGTAAGAAATTTACTTCTAGGTAAATTTTCCTGCCAACAAAACAAAATCTGAATTTTCCTGTGTTTCAGTAGATGGTTTGAAGACTAGGGAAGGAAACAAATATTGGACATTTTTCATGAGTTACACTTAAAACAGCACTCAACATAAGTTGCCTTCATTCCTCAGAATCATCTATATTAGTAGATGAACATATTCTCAATTCCTTTAGGAGAAATGAAAGTTCATGTTAGAATTTGCTCAGCATCACTCAACTCATTGTGTCTGATATACTCAATGTTGTCAAACTGTCAGTTCTTCCCAACTTGATCTATAGGCTATCCCAACTTGATTTATAGATTCAATACATTCTCAATCAAAATTCTAACAAGTAATTCTGTGGCTATCAACAAACTGGTTTTAAAGTTTATATGAAGAGGCAGGAGACCCAGAATAGCCAACACAATATTAAAGAACAAAGAGAACTGATACTACCCAACTTCAAAACTTGCTATAAAGCTACAGTAATACAGAAAGTGTGGTAGTATGGTGAAAAAATAGGCAAATAGGTCAGTGAATCAGAATAGATATCTCAGAAATAGACAAAGTAGTAAAGGCAAAGCAGTGAAGCAAAGAATCTTTTCAACAAATGGTGCTGGAACAACTGGACATCTACATGCAAAAAAAAAAAAAATCTAGACATAGACCACAGAATTAACTCAAAACGGATCATAGACCTAAATGTAAAGTGCAAAATTTTAAAATCCCTAGAAAACATAGAAAACCTAGATGACTTTGAGTATGGTGATAACTTTTTAGGTACAGCACAAAAGGCATGATCCATGAAAGAAATAATTGATAAGCTAGACTTTATTAAAATTTAACACTTTTTTACTCTACAAAAGATATTGTTAAGCGAATGAGAAGTCAAACCACAGACTATATTGCAGAAGACATCTGGGCCAAGTGCTGTGGCTCACACGTATAATCCCAGCACTTTGGGAGACCTAGGGGCAGGATTGCCTGAGGCCAGAAGTTTGAGACCAATCTGGGCAACATTGTGATACCATGTCTCTAAAAAACATTTTTTTCTAGATTGGCTGGGCACGGTGTCACATACCTGTAGTCCCAGCTACTTGGGAGGCTGAAGCAGGAGGATCGTTTGAACCTAGGAGTTCAGTGCTGAAATAAGCTGTGATTGGGCAGCAAAGTTAGACCTTGTGTCTAAAAATGAAATACAATTAAAAAAATTATTTTTAGATGTGTAAGATTTACTGCAGTATATTCTTAACTAGATTTTTGTTTTAAATTTTATTTTTCCAAATCACTAAGTTATTTGTGTGCTTTCCTCTTTTCAGGAAGAAAAAAGATGCAGTTGATCCCTTACTATTTAAGTATAAGGTGCAACCCATTAAAAGAGAATTATATGAGTCTGCTGTTGTTAAAGCATCACAAATCAGGTAAAACTCAGTATCTTCTCTATAGTAGTTTGAAGTAGAATAATTATATATGTTAGATTATGAAGGTGTGATGTAAAACAGATGGGTTGTGTTTGTTGCAAGTGATTGCTTTCCTTTTTAAAATAAGTGTACCTTTGTATGGTCATAGACCGATTACAATGAATCCTAAGAATCCTAATGGACTCCTTGAGCCCTTTGTTTAGATTAGTAACTAACCCCAGATAATCTTCTATCTTAAGAATTAAGAAGGATCCTATTTATGAAGTACTTTTCATGAGAGAACTCAATTTTCAAGGCTGAGAAATTTGATGATATTTACAGATAACACTTTTGTTATATTTTATTCACCAGGCACATTTGATCAGTCTCTTCCTATCTCTTAAGAAAGGTAAATCATAAAAAATGAGCATCTGCAAGACTGGGCTTGGTGGTTCAGCCTGTAGTCCCATCATTTTGGGAGGCTGAGGGGAGTGGATTGCCTGAGCCCATGGGTTCCAGACCAGCCCCGGCAACTTGGCGAGATCTCATCTCTACAATAAATGAAAAAAATTAGCCAGGTGTAGTAGCCCGTGCCTATAGTTCCGGCTACTTGGAAGGCTGAGGCGGAAGGATCGCTGGAGCCCAGCAGTTTGACACTGGGGTGGCCTTGAGCCTGCGTGCCACTGCACCCCAGCCTGGGTGAAGGAGTAAGACTCCAACTAAAAAAAAAAATTAGCATCTTTACAGTTTTCTGTTTAAGGCCTAACCAAAGGAGAGGGAGACTGTCAACAGTTAATATATAAAAAGGACTGGCTCCAGATTACATAGATTCCTGTTGCTGCCTGTTGGAATTAGGCTCTTAATCATCTGAAAGTAAGATGACATTATCAACCAGCTTATCAATTTGCCATCTAGGAAGTTAGTCTTGCATTTCATTTAATGAAAAGTAATTTTTATTGTCTCTTTCCTTTGCCTCATATATTTTTGTGTCTGAAGAAAAGTGATAATATAAGTGTTTAGAGAATCCTGAGTCAGATAAATCACTTTCTCTAGCTATATTGAGGTATGTGTGGTTTGTTGGTTGGTTGTTTAGTTTTGAGGACTCATCGTTAGTTTAAGATCTGTAGCACATTCTACATTTTATTGTGTATTGAAAAATAATACTCCTGGCTGGGTAGGGTGGTTCACACCTGTAATCTTATCCCAGTGTTTTGGGAAGCTCAGGTGGGAAGATTATGAAGCCAGGAGCTCAGGACATGCGTGGACAACATGGTGAGACTCCTGTTTCTACAAAAAAAGCATTTTTAAAAAGTAAACTGAGTATAATGTCATGTATCTATGGTCTCAGCTACTCAGTAGGGTGAGATGAGAGAATCACTTGAACCTGGGAGTTCAGGGCTGCAGTGAGTTATGTTGTGCTACTGCACTCCAGTCTGGGCAACAGCAAGACCCTGTCTCAATAATAATAATAATGATCCCAAGTTAATGTTCGTGAATTGTTCAAACTTTTTAATTTACTTAGTTAATATACTTAGCTAACGAGACTGTAAGCTCATTTTCTTCTTAATTGGTAAGTCAAAGAATTATAAGATGAGAAAGTTATACTTCATAATAGAAGACTTAAGTGACTTGTAGTTCTTTGTTAGCATCAAAAGAAAGTACTATTCTTTTAATAAAGAGACAGTAATATTCCTCTAACAAAGAAGACCTGAAACTCTAGAGTACCACTGACAAGTAGAACTCTCTGTTATATTTGCGGTGTTGGATGTAAGCTGCCCAGTATGATTGCCAGTAGCCATGTGTGGCTGTTGAACATTGGAAATATGGCTAGAAAGAATGAGGAACTGAATTTTCAATTTTTTTATATAAAGCACATGTGGCTAGTAGCTACCATATATACCAATGAAGTCCTTCAGGACTAGTTTATTTGTATATTCAGTTGTCATAATGAATGACCTCCTCTTTGCCAGCTATTGTATGATACAGGGATACAGCAGTGAACCAGAACTTGTTCTGGTGGAAATTTAAGTCTAGAAAATGAGTACAGTCATCCCTGGTATCCATGGGGATTGGCTTCCAGAAACATTGGATGCTCAAGTTCCTGATATAAAATGGTATAGGATTTGCATATAACCTATATACATCCTCCCCTATACTTTAAATAATATCCAGATACTTATAATGCCTCAATGTAAATACCATGTACATAGTTATTAAACTGTATTGTTTAGGGAATAATGACAAGAAGGAAGTTTGTACATTTTTTGTACAGATGTAGTTTTGTGTCTTGTTTTGTTTTTTGAGTTGGAGTCTCACTCTGTCGCCCAGGCTGGAGTGTAGTGGCACACTCATGACCACCCCAGCATCCACCTGCTGAGTTGTTCCAGCAATCCTTCCACCTCAGCCTTCCAAGTATCTGGAACTACAGACGCCCGCTGCCATGCCCGGCTATCTGTATTTTATCGTAGAGACAAGGTTTCACCATGTTGCCCGGACTGGTCTCGAATCCATGGGCTCAGGCAGTCCACTCACCTCAGCCTCCCAAAGTGCTGGGATTATAGGCTGAGCCACCGAGCCTGACCTTTTTTTTCCCCAAATAGTTTTGATCCATGAATATGGAGGACTGATTGTATATATTTTAGAAGGGCCACTACTTAAAAACTCATGTATTGGCTATTGTTTTATTTTCCAAAGCTTTGGTCCCTTCCCCTACCTTGGGGAGGTGAAGCTCCTTTCTCTTTCTCTGTAATTTACTTTCTAAATAAACTATATTTTCCAATCAAAAAACCCCCAAAACCCATGTATTGTTTATTCCCCTTATATAATAAGTCTTTAGCTTGGCTTTTTCTTGAAAGAATATGTTGAATTCAATTAAAACATTTACATTTTTCAAAAAAGACTTGTGTTTTTATTGGTTTTGTCTGTGGTAGTGTTTGTTGGCATTATGGTTGTTTTTATTTGGGGACAAGGGAGAATCAGAAATAGTATGTTTTAGAATAATATCAGTTCTCTTTAATTTTCATCCCACTGATTTGTTGGCTGCTATATGAGGTTTAAATACAAAATATCTTAAAATTTGATAGTACTTAGTGTTATATGATATCTTGTAGTCTACTGATTTTAATTTTTTTTTTTTTGAGTTGGAGTCTCACTCTGTCACCCAGACTGGAATGCAGTGGCCGCTCCTGGCCACCGCAGCCTCCACCTGCTGGGCTCCGATGATCCTTCCATCTCAGCCTTCCAACTAGCTGGAAATACAGGCGCACACTACCACACCCGGCTCATTTTTTGATTTATTGTAGAGATGAGGTCTCGCCAAGTTGCCCAGGAGGGTCTCGAACCCGCGGGCTCAGGCAGTTCACTCACTTCAGCCTCCCAAAGCGCAGGATTACAGGCTAAGCCACCAAGCCCGGCTTGATTTTATTTTATTTTTTTATTTTTTTATTTTTTGAGTTGGAGTCTCACGTTGTCGCCCAGACTGGAGTGCAGTGGCCACTCCTGTCCACCGCAGCCTCGACCTGCTGGGCTCTGGCGATCCTTCCGCCTCAGCCTTCCGAGTAGCCGGAATTATAAGCGCGCGCTACCACGCCCGGCTAATTTTTTGATTTTATTGTAGAGATAAGGTCTCGCCTGCCCAGGCGCAGGTCGCGAACCCACGGGCTCAGGCAATCCACTCACCTCAGCCTCCCAAAGGTATGAGATTACAGGCTGAGCCACTGAGCCCGGCTTGATTTTAATTTTTTAAAGAATTTTAGTGATGATACTTGTGGGGCTGATAATCTAATTTTATAAACTTTGATTTACTGTCTGTAGTATATTTTAAAGTTTATTTGATTTCTAAGCGGCTCCTAAGCAACAAATTCATGTACTGTTTTTGTAGTAGGTTTTTATAATAGATCCACTAAAATAGATCTTATAACTTTCCATATAAATTCCTCTGTGAAAAGTTTTTCATAACTTGTACATAAATATTATTGGAAGATGAAATGTCTTTTGATTCCTAGGCTTGAAATACAGGTTATAAGTTTACAGAGTTTGAGTTGAACTCCTTGATAGTAACACTACCCTCTTTTACTTCCTTTGCCTTGTAGCCGAAGAAAGCATCTGTTTTCTCGTGATAAACTAAAGCTTTTTCTGAAGCAACACTGTGAACCACAAGATGGAGTCATTAAAATTAAGGTAATCAAATAGTGAAATTATTTGTTGGAAAAGAAAAATGGGTAGTATTATAAAGTTATAACATTGCAGAAATGTTATTTCAAAGATGGTTGAAGATAGCACTCTTAATATGGAGCAAACTTTTAGTAATTAAAAAATACTTATTGGGTTAATTACTGTATTTAGAACTGCTGGGTGGCTCAGTTACCACCACTTTTTCTTTCTTATAAAAAAGCATTGAGCAGGGCTCCACTAAGTGTCCCACACCTGTAGTCCTAGCACTTTGGGAGGAGGCTAAGGCAGGAGTTCACTTAAGGCCAGGAGGTCAAGGGTGCTGAGCCATGGTGGTGCCACTGCACTTCAGCCTGGGTGACAGAGTGAGACCCTGTCTCAATAAAGAAATAAATACTAATTTTTAAAAAAATGTAAATATTCAACTCACGTTGGGGTAGAGAAGTGCTAAGTAAAAAATAATAGAATAGAACCACACACCATGGTGCTCATCTGTGGCCCCAGGCACTCAGGAGGCTTATGTGGGAGAATAGGTTGAAGGCAGGATTTCGAGTCCAGCCTAGGCACCACTGCAAGATCCTGTCTCAAAAAAAAAAAGTGGGGGAGACAATACAATGGGTTAAAGAGCTGTAAATATCTGTCACAAATTAGTTACTACATGCTTACTTTGTGCATTTTATTATATGTATATAATATATATTATATAATTTCTTCTTTTTTTTTTTTTTTTTTGAGTTGGAGTCTCACTCTGTCGCCCAGGCTGGAGTGCAGCGGCTGCTCCTGGCCACTGCAGCCTCGACCTGCTGGGCTCCGGCGATCCTTCTGCCTCAGCCTTCCAAGTAGCCAGAACTGCAGGCGTGCGCTACCATGCCCAGCTGATTTTTTGATTTATTGTAGAGATGAGGTCTCGCTGCCCAGGCAGGTCTCGAACCTGCGGGCTCAGGCAATCCACTCACCTCTGCCTCCCAAAGTGCAAGATTACAGGCTGAGCCACCAAGCCCGGCTTATATAATTTTTATATATAAATGTTAGATCAAAAGAAGGGAATTTAAAAATTTTTTTTATTTCTTGTAGAGACAAAGACGAAGTCTCACTATGTTGTTAAGGCTGGTCTCAAACTCCTGGACTCAAGCATTTCCCCCCCCACCACCACCCCTCTACCTCAGCCTACAAAACTGCCAAGATTACAGGTGTAGGCCACCATGCCTTGCTTAAAAGATGAGAAATTTTAAAAAGAATGAGTTTACATGAAAAATTACATTTCATATCTCTAGAGGCAAGATGAATTGTTTAATAAATAAAACTGGTCGGTGGCTCAGTCTGTAATCCCAGGACTTTGGGAGGCCGAGGCAGGTGGATTGCCTGAGCCCTTGGGTTTGAGACCAACCCGGGCAACTTGACAAAACCTCATCTCTACAATAAATCAAAAATTAGATGGGCGCGGTAGCGTGCACCTGTAGTTCTGGCTACTTGGAAGGCTGAGGTGGAAGGATCGCTAGAACCCACAGGTCAACACTGGGGTGGCCGTGAGCGTGCCACTGCACTCCAGCCTGGGCGATGGAGTGAGACTCCAACTCAAAAATAAATAAATAAATAAGCAGTCTGGGACAGTTGGTTAACCATTGGAGAAATAAAGTTAGATCTAACTAAAAAAAAAAATAAATTTTAATATTAAAGATGCAAAGTACTTAGGAATAACAATAGAAAATAAATACTAAAGATAAGATTGAGTTGACCACATAAACATACAGGTTTAAATGTCATGAATAGATTTTAAGGGCATGCCCTGTAGGAACCATAGCATCGGTGACTACTAGAAGGAGCTCAGATTAATTAGAAAAACATAAGCATCCCAGAAGATAACTGGACTAATAGACATGATTAAAACTTGGTATATGTAATATAGAAACTTGAAAACATGAGATAGAGTTATCTGAAACATTTTTTAAAACGTGAGCATGTTGCTAGGCTTGGTGGTTCACCTGCATCGGGAGGCTGAGGGAGCGGATTGCCTTAGCCGATTCAAGATTTGCCTGGCAACTTGGCGAGACCTATTTAAATCATTAAAACTTGGTATATGTAATATAGAAACTTGAAAACATGAGATAGAGTTATCTGAAACATTTTTTAAAACGTGAGCATGTTGCTAGGCTTGGTGGTTCAGCCTGCAATCCCGCGCTTTGGGAGGCTGAGGTGAGCGGATTGCCTGAGCCTGCGGATTCAAGATTCGCCTGGGCAACTTGGCGAGACCTCATTTCTACAATAAATCAAAAAAATTAGCCAGGCATGGTAGCGCACGCCTGTAGTTCCAGCTACTTGGATGGCTGAGCGGAAGTATCACAGGAGCCCAGCAGGCTGAGGCTGCGGTAGCCAGGAGCATGCCACTGCACTCCAGTCTGGGTGACAGAGTGAGACTCCAACTCAAAAAAAAAAAATGTGAGCATGTTTATGTATCTGTCTTGATAAGAGGACAGTGCTTAAATGATGCTTTGTCTATAGTGCTGAATACCAGGTAGGCAAATTACAGAATGCTTACAGAAAGTTTTAATAACTTAGATACTTGTGATACATGGCAAGAACAGTTCCTGGCACTTGGTAGGCAACCAGTATATGAATAGTTATATATGCATATTGTAAACAGCAAATCGGTCACTTCCCCTAATCTACAAATATTTCTTATACGTTAAGGCTTAAAAACCCAATTGGAAAATGGTAATGAAAGATATCAGCAAGTATTTCACCAACGCAAAAGTCAATAAGCACAGAAAGAAGCTCAACTTTACTTAATAATCATATGAAAGTAAGGTGGCAATAAACATTTTTAATTTAGAGTATGATAGAAAATCATTAGTGGATATTCTGTGCAGGCACATACAGACATAAACAACTGCTATTAGGAGTACCTGCTAGTACACAAAGATGTGGGTCTTTATGTTTGTTGTGTATATGAATAAAGAACTTTGGCAATTAATGTATTAAAAACTATTTTGGCCTTTTTTGAATGTATATATATTTAAGAAGGAACCACCCTTGTACTTTATATTCATATTTAAAGGGCAATTCTACATACTCAAGGTTATGTGGGATAGTATATGACCATCTTAATAGAGTCTTTTTTTTTTTGAGTCACTTTGTTGCCCAGGCTGGAGTGCAGTGGCATGTTTATAGCCACTGCAGGTTCAACCCACTAGGCTCAGGCAATCCTTCTGCCTCAGCCTTCCAAGTAGCTGGAACTAATGTTTTGACCTGGTCTTTAACATCATTAATAGTGGTTGTATGACATGTTAGGGCATGTGGTTTACTAATGTGTTGTTATTGTATCCTATGTCTTTTTTTTACTAAGGCATCATCTCTTTCAACATATAAAATAGCAGAACAAGATTTTTCTTATTTCTTCCCTGATGATCCACCTACATTTATCTTCAGTCCTGCTAACAGACGAAGAGGGAGACCTCCCAAACGAATATCTGTTAGTCAGGTAAGTAGATAATTGATAAAAATTATATTTTAGCTGGTAGTAAAACAGTACTCAGAATCAAGAACTATGTTTGGCTCCCCTCACACCCATAGCCTATAAGAAGAAATTTATTGCTTCATGAAAAGAATGTAGCCCAAAAGTGGTGGCCTAAATCCAAGCAGATAACCGTGTACTGATTCAGTGTATGTAATGAGAGACCTTAGAATGCAAAGCAAATCTTCCTAAGAAAACTCCTTAGGGAGTTTTAAGGATAGAAAAAAATGCCTCAAAAGGGCAGTTTAGGGTGAATACTTTGTTTACTTCTGTGCTCACTTCCCATTTGTCTTTCTCATTTTTAGCAATTCCTCCCTCAAGTCATGACCATTTCCCAATTCAGGGAACAGACACTATGAAAGTTTCTGGAATAATTGGACAAACTAATAACTATGGAATTACTTGATTTGGAGGATATTTATTTTGGATTATTCTGATCCTTTAATTCCCTTTTATTTTTAAACAGATTCTCAACTCTGTCACCTAGGCTGGAGTACAGTGGTGTGATCATAGCCCACTGCTGTAGCCTCAAACTCCTGGGCTCTAGCGGTTCTCTGCCTCAGTCTCCCTAGTAGCTAGGACTACAGATCTACGCTACTATGCCTGGCTAATTTTTTCAAATATTTTGTAGAGATGGAGTCTCACTATGCTGACCAGTCTGGTCTCAGACTCCTGACCTGAGGTGATCCTCCTGCCTCTCTCGTTCTTTTTGTCTTTATGTTTTTCTTTTTTGAGATAGCATCTCACTCTTGCCCAGGCTGAAGTGCAGTGACACATTCATGGCCACCCCAGTGTCGACCTCCTGGACTCTGGTGATCCTTCCACCTCACCTTTCCAAGAAGCAGGAACTACAGGCATGCACTTACCATGCCTGACTAATTTTTGATTTATTTATTTATTTAAATATTTATTTAAATTTTATTTATTTATTTATTTATTGCTCAGGCAATCCTCTTACCTCGGCTTCACAAAGTGCTGGGATTGCAGGCTGAGCCACCCAGCCTGGCCTTTTTATGTTTTTCTTACCCTCATTCTTATGCATTGTTTCCTTCTCTTCTGCTAGTTATGGATTGCTGATGGCTGTAATGATTTACAAGTCAGTTTCCCACTGCTTCTAAGTGTAGTTTGCAGCAAAATTAGCATGATTTAGACATTTGTTAAAGAAACTTTGAGAGTCTTTTCCAGGTTTTAACTGATGGCTAAAAGAGTTGTCTGTGAGATTCAGGGGCATGTGAAAAACCTTATATGGAGAATGTTCTATGTATTGCTCTGTTTTTCCTTTTCCCCATGCCCTTCTGTATCTCTTCTCAGTACTTCATTTTACTTTATTTTAAAGATGTGGGGTACAATTCAGGATTAGGTAGGTATGTGATCATCCTACAGGTAAAGTTTAGGCCTCCCTTTGGAACCCACTTTGCCTGGTTTGAGATCAGGTACACTTATTGATGTATTTGTGTTATGTGACAGTGTACCCTCTACTGCCAATCGCTTTCTTATCTATAGTCTTCTTATAAGTGAGAATATGTGGTATTTGGTTCTTTGTTTCTGTGATAGATTACCTAGTACTATAGACTCTAAATCTATCCAAGTTGCCTCTTAAGTCCATAATTTTGTCCTTTATGGCTGCTTAACACTCCATTGTGTATATGTGTACCACATTTTTTTAATCCATTCTGCTTTTGATGGGCAGCACAGTTGGTTCCATGTTTTTGTTATTGTGAATAATGCTGCAATAAACATGTATGTGCAGGTATCTTTTTCATAGAATGGTTTTAGTTCCTCTGGGTATATTCCCAGAAGGGGAATTGCTGGGTCGTATGGAAGGTTGATTTTTAGATCTTTTAGGAATCGCCACTCTGTTTTCCACAGAAGTTCGTACTAATTTACACTTCCACCAACAGTGTAGAAGCCTCAATACTTTCTTAATGGCACACAAAATTTTTCTACTGCAGGTGAAGCTTGTTCCTCTTCCAAACAATTTTCAATACAATAAACTGCTTTTCATTTTATTCCTGTTGTATAATAAACACTTTATTACATATTACATATCATCTTTAAATCTTATAGTAGCCCTTCAGAATAAGTAGACTGGGCACGCTGGCATATTATTGTAGTCTCAGCTACTCTAAAGTCTGAGGTAGAAGGATCACTTGAGCCCAGGAATTTAAGCCCAGCCTGGGCAATATAGCAAGACCCTATTTAAAAAAAAAATAGATAGGATATTATTCTCAAAGTAACACAACCTAAAAGCTGGAGTTTGAACCTGAGTCCAAAACTAGCCCCTTGCTCTTTTTGCCTTGCTTCAATGATATAGTATGATACTAATACTGTTATTCATTGACTTTTTTAGCAATTTAATTTCAGGTATGAAATAACTAAAGCTAGAATGATTTATTACCACACTTTTATTTTCCAACTCCAATTCAAAACTATCTCTTTTGTTTCTTTTCTTTTTTTTTTTTTTTTTTTTTTTTGGGTTGGGGTCTCACTCTATTGCCCAGGCTGGCGTGCAGTGGCATGCTCATGGCCACCACAGCCTT
This sequence comes from Cephalopachus bancanus, assembly GCA_027257055.1. Lineage (NCBI taxonomy): Eukaryota > Metazoa > Chordata > Mammalia > Primates > Tarsiidae > Cephalopachus > Cephalopachus bancanus. The sequence continues at coordinate 107,424 of JAPVLO010000083.1, read as the reverse complement.
GACCTACTGGGCTCAGGTGATCCTTCCACCTCAGCCTTCCAAGTAGCTGGAACTACAGGCATGCGACACCATGCCCAGCTAATATTTTGATTTATTGTAGAGATGTGATCTTACCAGGTTGCTCAGGCTGGTCTCAAACCTGTGGGCTCCGGCAACCCGTGGGCTCCGGCAATCCTCTCACCTAGGTCTCCCAAAGTGCTGGGATTATAGGTGTGAGCCACCACACCCAGCCAAAACTATCTCTTTTGGCTGTTTAGAATTTCCATTTCAGAATTTACTCAGAATCTGGAACTTCAGCTATTACAAGCATTCTCATATTTTAATTATTTAAAATCTGAGACCAGGCGTGGTAACTCAGTGTCTATAATCTCAGTACTTTGGGACACAGAGGCAGGAGAATTGCCTAAGCCCGGGGGTTCAAGACCAGCCTGGGCAACTTGGCAAGACCTCGTGTCTACAATAAGTCAAAAAATTAACTGTACATGGTGGCTTGTACCTTTAGTTCCAGCTACTTGGAAGGCTGAGACAGAAGGATCACTTGAGCCCAGCAGGTTGAGGCTGTAGTATCTGTGAGTGTACCACTGCACTCCAGCCTGGGTGACAGAGTAAGACCTCTGACTCAAAAAGATCAATAAAAGAGAATAAAATCTGACTTCTCTGCTAAACTATAAGCACTGTGAAAGCAGAGACCAGGTCTGTCTTATCACCACCCTTAGTATTATGCTTGGCACATGCTGGGTACTCAAATATTTAAATAAATTACTTATGTTTTATTACATTTACAAGAAAAGAGATGATAAAACAATACACAAATTAGGTTAGAGATATTCTCACAAGAAATAAAGTAAAAATAAAATTTTGACATTGTTTAACATTGGCCACAAGAATGTTTCTGACATGTCTTTTCTCTGCCTCTTTTACATTTGATGCTTACACCATCTAGTTCATAAAGTAACCTGGAAGTTTTTTTGTTTTACTAATGCATATTTTTAAAGACTCTTTATGTATTTTACCAGTTATTTTTCCTGGAATGTTTTGTACTAATTGGTAGAACTATAGAATTAACCCATGTTCTGTTTACTCTATGATTAGAGTTATTAAAAGTTCTGTTAGAGTGAGGGAGAGAGGCGCAGGGAGGCGCAGCACCACTGGGGCTGGCAAGCCGGAGGTGCGCTCTGGCAACCCAGAGATCCAAGTAAATGCAAAGAATTGCAACACAAAGAGGTTAGAGAAGAAAATATTTATTTAAGAAGAGTTCATCCCCCCACAGACAGAGAGAGGGCCTACACTCTAGGTGAGTGTGGCGGCTTAGCCCCCCAAAGCCCTGGCTTAAATCCCTTTCTTGGAGATGTTGCACGTGACTGCCGCCATGACTTCCTTATCGACCACCTGTGGATGTCTTGGAGTTCCTGTGACAGAGACCACCTGTGGATGTCTTGGAGTTCCTGTGACAGAGACCCATTAATGTCCACCCACATTATCATAGCCCCTAGAGAAGGGTGTGACAAGAATTCTAATTCTCCTGCACCAAACATTCCTTAGAGTAAATGGAGGGTGCACATCCCCTTATCTCCTGGGCATTCCCAGTGGGTAGCTTCAGGGGATCCGTGGCTTCCCTGTAGATAGTGCCCAGTCTACTGGAAGATCGAATCCCCACCTCTCCCTCTGAGCAGTCATAACTTTTGTAATTACAAGTTTCATGACTTTTACAATCCTTGCCCAATGCATGGTGTCTTAGGCCTTGTAAATTCCCTTTACTCTAGGCAAGTTTGATTGCCTCTATGAGATATCTCTAATACGTGGCACCAAGAAGTCTGTTTCTGAAAAGACTAAGTCGGCAAAATTAATTTTACCTAAAGTGTGCATTTCTCCAAAAGCATAGCTTCTACTTTCTCATCATTGTGTCAGGGTTTAAGAACAACATGAAAAATGGCTTCCCACTCTCAGTCTGTCCTTTCAAGTTCTATTATACTTTAGAATAAAAACTCGTTTTACTAAAAATGAAGTGTAATTGGTGAGAGCTTTAAATACTTTGTTTTTTATTCTTACTGTAAGAACCAGGCAGACCATCAGTTTGTAAAATTTGTGGTTTACAACTTTAGTTTCTTGGTCTGTTTTTTAGGACAACGTTGTTAATAAGCAGACTATTGCAGGTTATAGGAACAAAGCTACTAAAGAAAGAGACAAACTTTTGAAACAAGAAGAAATGAAGTCACTGGGTGAGTTTTATATTCTCTTCAAAAACTGATTAGGAGCAAGAAAAACTATTTCTCTGTGCCTACATGGGTCATATTTCTAAAACGACGTATTTCTGGTTTATTGTTTTAAAGTGTAGTTCTTTTTTTCTCTCAGATAACTATTTGTTTTTTGTTTTGTTTTTTTTTTTTTTGAGTTGGAGTCTCACTCTGTCACCCAGACTGGAGTGCAGTGGCCGCTCCTGGCCACCGCAGCCTCGACCTGCTGGGCTCCAGTGATCCTTCCGGCTCAGCCTTCCAAGTAGCTGGAATTACAGGCGTGCGCTACCACACCCGGCTGATTTTTTGATTTATTGTAGAGATGAGGTCTCGCTGCCCAGGCGGGTCTCGAACCCACGGGCTCAAGCAATCCATTCACCTCAGCCTCCCAAAGGCGCCGGATTACAGGCTGAGCCACCGAGCCCGGCTAACTATTTGTTTTATAAGTAAGACATTTCATCTCCTTTTTTTTTTTTCCCCCTCCACCCACACCCCCCTCCCCTGTTCATCTCTTAAAACAGTTTTTCGAGGTATAGCATATCCCTCTCTTAAACTGCTTAATGCTAGCTTAAGCAGAAGTTGGAAGTTTCCAGGGCTTACAGACCATCAGGGACCATTTTGTTTGACTCACACAGCCTTTTAAAACATTGCTTCCCAAACTTGATGTACATATGAATCATGTGAGGATCTTGTCAAAATGAAGGTTCTGTATTTTTAATGCAGTGATAACCTTGCTGATGCTGGCCTTCAGTTCACACTTTGAGTATCAGAGCTTTCCAAAAGCAGGGATACGTTTGTCCTAGTGCTACAGTTTGTCTTAAACTCGGCCAATTTGCCCTTCCCATTTTAATCATCTGCTGACTTCCTCCAGGAATTTTATGAATCTCTACTAATCTCTTTAACTGAAATTATTTTAGGGATTCTATTATGTCAAAAAATGCCAAGTGTTATTTTTTGTCTGTATACAGTTGTAATTTTGATTTTCTTCACAGCTTTTGAAAAGGCGAAATTAAAAAAAGAAAAAGCAGATGCTCTAGAAGCAAAGAAAAAAGAAAAGGAAGATAAAGAGAAAAAGAGGGAGGAATTGAAAAAAATTGTTGAAGAAGAGAGATTAAAGAAAAAAGAAGAAAAAGAGAGGCTTAAAGTAGAAAGAGAAAAGGTATTTATTTATGTGTATTAGCTGAGTTCTCTACATGATAGTAATATTACTTTACATATTTGAATTCATGGTTAATTTTCAAATGCTTTTGCCATTTTCATTCACATTTATGAATTTGAATAGAATGCTGATAAATTACATTGGTTTATGCTTTGGAAAATTTAATGAATGATTTAAGGTTCACATATGTTCATGTGCCTTTACACCTCACCAAACCTTCTTTTAGAGTGCAGTTCTAAATGATTTTTTGTGTTATTTAGACTTCAAGATTTAGGGAAGATGATATATGTAAAACTTTAGCTGGGCTCGGTGGCTCAGCCTGTAATCCCCCGCCTTTGGGAGGCTGAGGTGAGTGGATTGCCTGAGCCCGCGGGTTCAAAACTCGCCTGGGCAGCAAGACCTCATCTCTACAATGAATCAAAAAATCAGCCGGGCATGGTAGCGCACGCCTGTAATTCCGGCTACTTGGAAGGCTGAGGTGGAAGGATCACTGGAGCCCAGCGGGTCGAGGCCGCGGTGGCCGGGAGCAGCCACTGCACTCCAGTCTGGGCGACAGAGTGAGACTTCAACTCAAAAAAATAAAAATAAAAATAAAAAACTTTAAAAGGTAAAATACAGAGTGTGAGAAATAAATTCTGTGACTAACAATAATTTATTACAGTGTTCTTATCTTCCTTGAAAGATAAGATGTCTGTAAATGTAATGTTTCAGCAAATCTTTGATTACTGTCTTCACTGCTAGATATTCCTTAGAGAATTCCACAGCTGGTTTCCTCCAAAATTTTCATAAGTTTTCTGGGATTTTCACAAGTACCCTTAGAGAAGTATGTTCAGTGCTTTGCTGATTTAAACTGCCTTTAGTCTCTTGAATTTTTTCAAATAGGCCATTGAGGTGGTGTTGGAGAGCTAATCTAGCTAATCTATGTGTACACCAGAAAATGTAGAAAACAAAACAGTCATCTGTAATCGAATGGTAATATTTAGGGATAAATGTAACACTTTGACTCATTTATTTCAGGTTGTAAAAAAATATCTATTTTTTTTTAAATGTTATGTTCCTTTTTTGCCTAACATTATCATAAACATTCTTTCATGCTATTTTTGTTTTTGAGTCGGAGTCTCACTCTGTCGCCCAGGCTGGGGTGCAGTGGCATGCTCACAGCCACCCCAGCGTTGACCTGCTGGGCACTGGCGATCCATCCACTTCAGCCTTCCAAGTAGCTGAAACTACAGGTACACGCTACCACGCTGGGGTAATTTTTTGGATTTATTGTAGAGACGAGGTCTCGCCAAGTTGCCTGGGCTGGTCTCAAACCCGCAGCCTCAAACAATCCATTCGCTTCGGCCTCCCAAAGTGCTGGGATTATAGGCTGAGCCACCGAGCCCAGCCCTTTCATGTTATTAAATAATCTAAGTAGAGTAAAAATTTTAGCAACTGCATAATAATTCATTAAATAGGCTGTGCACGGTGACTCACACCTATAGTTCCAGCACTTTGGGAGGCCGAGGAGAGAGGATTGTCTTAGCCCAGGGATTCAAGACCCTCCCAGGCAAGTTGGAAGACCATGTCTCTACAATAAATCAAAAAATTAGCCAGGCATGGTGGCGCTTACCTGTGGTTCCAGCTACTTGGAGGGCTGAGGTGGAATGATCACCTGAACCCAGAAGATTGAAGCTACAGTAACTGTGATGGTGCCACTGTACTCTAGCCAGGGCACAGAGTGAGACTCCTACTCAAAAAATAAATTAATTAAAATAATTCATTAAATAGCCATACTTAAGTGCTTTGCAATTTTTTGCTCATAAATAATACTGCTATGTTCAAATTTCTTTCTGTGTGTGCGTGTGTTAGAGTCTCACTCTGTCACCCAGAGTGCAGGGCAGTGGCATGCTCATGGCCACCGCAGCCTTGACCTGCTGGGCTTAGGCGATCCTTCCACTTCTGCCTTCCAAGTAACTGGAGCTACAGGCATGTGCCACAGCGCCCGGCTAATTTTTCTTAATTTATTGTAGAGATGAGGTCTTGCCAAGTTGCTCAGGCTGGTCTCAAACCCGTGGACTCAGGCAGTCCTCTTACCTTGACCTCCGAAAGCTCTGGGATTATAGACGTGTGCCACCGCGCCTGGCCCAATGTTCAAATTTCTTTCCTTCTTTTGGACTATGTCCCAGGATAAATTTGTAGAAGTATAATAATAGGTCAAAGGGTAAGAACATTTAAAAAAAATTTTATACACCTACATAGCTTAAGTGTTTGCCAAACATACTTATTTACACTCTTAGCAACAATAAATGAAAATGCTCATTTTATTGCATCTTACAAGAGTTATTTTGTGGGGGTAAGGGGGATATAACGTATTTACGCAGGCTACTCAAACATAGTTAATAAGTTCTGTAACTATTTAGGCATTTTATGTTGAAAATTTGATAAGTGCACATCTGTTTACCTTTGGTGTCCCTAAATTTCAAAGGAAGAGAATACTATTAACTTACATTAAATATGCCTTTTAGAAAATAAAATTTTATTTACATTGCTTTATTGGACACCTTGGGGTGGGTTGGAGTCAACATTTATCTTGTTTCAAATACCAGCACCCAGAAGTAAGGGTTTCAAGAGACCAAGTGAGAAAGATAAATAGCCTGGACTGTAAGAAAGAGAAATCCATCAACTGTATTCTAGTTGTTGCTTTGTTACCTCTGTGTCTCTCTAGGCTGTTGTCAGATTCAAATGACTCTTTTTTTTTTAGTTGGAGTCTCACTCTGTCGCCCAGACTGGAGTGCAGTGGCCGCTCCCAGCCACCGCAGCCTCGACCTGCTGGGCTCCGGCGATCCTTCCGCCTCAGCCTTTCGAGTAGCCGGAATTACAGGCGCGTGCTACTACGCCCGGCTAATTTTTTGATTTTATTGTAGAGATGAGGTCTCGCCTGCCCAGGCGGTTCTCGAACCCACAGGCTCAGGCAATTCACTCACCTCAGCCTTCCAAAGGCGCGGGATTACAGGCTGAGCCACCGAGCCCGGCTGAATGACTCTTGATAATAACGAATGCATTATAAATACAAGGGGAAGTTTTATTTTAGATATTCTAATAATGTGATTATTTTGTCAGGATCTAATTAATTTGAAGTAGGAGGGTGGCTACTATAGGCAAAGTCAAATTAAATTAATACTTATTCAGGAGCTGCTATGTACCAGGCATTTTTCAGTCTGATAGCATTATTTTGATAGGCATTATTTTGATCAGTGGTTCTAAAGCTTTAGTGTGTTAAAATCACCAGGGGGGCTTGTTAAAACACCAGTTGCTGGGTCCTGGGGACTAGGTCTAGGGAGGGGCACAAGTGTTTGCATTTCTAATAGGTTCTCAGATGATGCTGATATGCTGCCTTATACATTTCTTATATGAATTTTTATTAACCTTTTTTTTTTAAGGAAAGAGAGAAATTGCGTGAAGAAAAGCGAAAATATATGGAATACTTAAAGCAATGGAGTAAACCTAGAGAAGATATGGAATGTGATGATCTTAAGGTATAAACACGTATATGATGTTTAGGACACATGTGTTTTATATGCTCTGTGTAGCTTTGCCAATAAAAATCTTTATTTTATTTAATAGCAGTCTCGTTTCTTTATATTTAAGTGAGAGGAAATAAACCGAGCATGGTGGCTTATGTCTATAATCCCAGCACTTTGTGGAACTGAGGTGAGAGATTGCCTGTGCCCAGGAATTCAAGACCAACCTGGGCAGCATGGCGAGACTTCCTCTCTACAATGAATCAAAAAATTAACCAGGTGTGGTAGTGCATGCCTATAGTCCCAGCGACTTGAAAGGCTGAGGCAGAAGGATCTACTGAGCCCGGCAAGTTGAGGCTGCAGTGGCCATGAGTGTGCCACTGCACTGCAGCCTGGGCAACAGTGATACTCCGACTCAAAACAAAGTGAGAGGAAATGCCAGTTAAGCAAGTTTTCATACTTCGAATTCCAGGGTAACATCATTAGTGTTTTATAACAAGCTTCAATAATGAATCTTAATCTGCAAAAATAATTAGATAGTTTGTATGACCCTTGATAATCCAGTAACCACTGTAGCCAAGCATGCTTTTAGCTTGACTTTTTTTTTTTTTTTTTTTTTTGAGTTGGAGTCTCACTCTGTTGCCCAGACTGGAGTGCAGTGGCCGCTCCCGGCCACCGCAACCTCGACCTGCTGGGCTCCGGCGATCCTTCCGCCTCAGCCTTCCGAGTAGCCGGAATTACAGGCATGTGCTACCATGCCCGGTTGATATTTTTGATTTATTGTAGAGATGAGGTCTTGCTGCCCAGGCGGGTCACGAACCCGCAGGCTCAGGCAATCCACTCACCTCAGCCTCCCAAAGGCGCGGGATTACAGGCTGAGCCACCGAGCCCAGCTAGCTTGATTTCTAGGTAAGGATTCTGCTATGACCAGAGTATCCAAAAAAACTCATTCATCTCAACTTATAAGGAATCAGTTCTAAATCCATAAATGGTAGCTTGATTAAGAAGATACTGCATTAAGACAGTGTTTCACAGGCAATTTGACTTCAGAAACTAGGCGAAGCCTGGCATGGTGGCTCATGCCTGCAATCCCAGCACTTTGGGAGGTGGAAGCAAGAGGATTGCCTGAGCCCAGGGGTTCGAAAACAGCCTGGGCAACTTGGTGAGACATTTTAAAAATTATCCAGGCATGGTGGCATGCCCCTGTCATCCCAGCTACTTGGAAGGCTGAGGTGGAAGGATCCCTGAGCCCAGCAGGTCGAGGCTGCAGTAGCCATGACCATGCCACTGCATTCTAGCCTAGGTAACAGAGTGAGATGCTGAGTCTAAAAAGAAGAAAGGGAGGGAAAGAAAAAAAAAACTAGATGAAGAAATCCTCCTAACTAGGAAATGTAGTGAGAAACACATTTTAGCTTAAAGTTGTATTCTTAGGTTGAGGAAGGAAAAGATCCTTTTCTCACAGTCCCTTTTCAGGAACTGTGATTTAGTAAAGCTGGAATAATTTAGGAAATCTATAATCTTAAAAGTTTCAAGGGTCATTGTGATGAACCACCAGGGTTGAGGACCACTAGTCTACATGAAATAATTCTTAATAATTAGGTTAAAAGTATGTCATATCTGCCTTTTACATTTTTCTGTATTTGGTTCAAATAGTTACATGAATTGTTTAATCTTGCAGGAACTTCCAGAACCAACTCCAGTGAAAACTAGACTACCTCCTGAAATCTTTGGTGATGCTCTGATGGTTTTGGAGTTCCTGAATGCATTTGGGGAACTTTTTGACCTTCAAGATGAGTTTCCTGAGGGAGTAACCCTAGGCAAGTGCTGTAGTTATCTACTGCTGTGGTATAGTTCATTCTAAAATTAGTGGCTTAAAAAACAAATTATTTGATCTCACCTGTTCTGTGGAGTCACTGGACTTAGCCATTCTTTCTTTCTTGGGGTCTCTCATGTGGTTATAGTCAACAACAGCTAAGACTGGAGTCATCCTAAGGCTTATCTGGCTAGATGTCCAAAATGGCTTCTTCATGGACATGTCTGGTGCCTCAGTCTTCATATGACCTTCCATTCCATCAGAGTGTCTTGTATTTCTTATGTGGTAGCTGGGGGCTCCAAAAAGCAGGAAGCAAAAAACTGCTAGCCCTCTTAAAGGCTAGGCCCGGAACTGGCACAGCCCTACTTCTTTGTGCATGGTAGGTACATGTTTGCACACAGGTTATTACTTGCCTTTAATTTGTAATTCTGTTTTGCCTGTGTGCTTAAGTACTCTTACTTTGTATAAACATTTATAACAGAGTTTAATATAAGGACAGATTTGGAGTAAATTTTGAACTTTTAGCTGTAAATAGCAAAATAATTTTTTTTTTTTTTGGTTGGAGTCTCACTCTGTCACCCAGACTGGCGTGCAGTGGCACATTCACGGCCACTCCAGCATTCACCTACTGGGCTCAGGTGATTCTTCCACCTTGGCCTTCCAAGCAGCTGGAACTACAGGCGTGTCCTAGCACAGCCTGCTGATTTTTTTTGCTTATTGTAGAGATGAGGTCTCGCCATGCTGCCTAGGCTGTTCTCCCTCAGCCTCCCAAAGTACTGGGATTACAGGCTTGAGACATCATGCCTGGCCACAAAATATTTTTTTGAGATCCATGTAGAGGCCGGGCTCAATGGCTCAGCCTGTAATCCCAGCACTTTGGGAGGCCAAGGTGAGTGGATTGCCTGAGCCCGCGTGTTCGAGACCCACCTGGGCAACTTGGCGAGACCTCATCTCTACAACAAATCAAAAATTAGCCAGGCGTGGTATAGTGCACCTGTCGTTCCAGCTACTTGGAAGGCTGAGGTGGAAGGATCACCGGGAACGGCGATCACCAGGAACGGCCACTGCACTCCCGTCTGAGCAACAGAGCGAGACTCCAACTCAAAAAAAAAAAAAAAAAAATCTATGTACAGACCTTCAAAGACAGAATTGTAATGCCACTCTCATTTTACTTTTCTTTTTCTTTCTATTTTTAAAGCGACATGGTCTTGCTATATTGCCCAGGTGGTCTTGAACTCCTGGGCTCAAGCAATCCTCTTTGCCTTGGCCTCCCAAAGTGCTGGGACTATAGATATGAGTCATCTCACCCAGCCCTGTAATGCTACTTATTTTAATAAGAGCATATTCTTCAAGAGGACTTTCAAATTTTTTAATTTCTCTTTATGAGCTAGGTGAGGCATGAGTCATTGTGCCTTATATGAGGGGGGACCCAAAAAGAACCGGAATTGTTTTTTGGAGGATGGGCCTCTTGTACATTTAGAATTTGTTCCATTGGATCAAACAGTCAACCAAAGTTTTTATCTGGAAGTTTTGAAAAGGTTGCATCACGATTTGCAGAAGAAACATCCAAAGTTGTGGCAAACAGCTGACTGGTTCTTCCATCATGATGATGCACCTGCCCACACAGTGCTGAGTATTCAGCAGTTTTTGACCAAAAATGGCATGACCCTTGTGCCCCACCCTCCCTCTTCACCTGATCTCGCCCTGAGTGACTTTTTTTCATTTTCCCCATGTAAAATGTTCTCAAAGGAAACATTTTGCTGAAGTGAAAGAGTGAGACAGAAAACAGCAGAAGCTCTAAAGGGCATATAATTGATTAATTCAGTTTGAATTTTGAGCAGTAGAAAAAGAGCATTGATAGGTATATTGCATCAAATGGAGAGTACTTGGAAGGTGACTGCAGTTTAAATATGTAAAGATAAATATACAATTTTTTATAAATTCTGGGTTTTATTGAGTCTCCCCTTATGATCAAGAAAGTGTAAACAATGTTGGATTGGGTAAGAAGTTTAGTAAGATGAATTAGATAAGAAACACTCAGCTGGGCTCGGTGACTCAACCTGTAATCCCGCGCCTTTGGGAAGCTGAGGTGAGTGGATTGCCTGAGCCCGCGGGTTCGAGACCCCCCTGGGCAGCGAGACTTCATCTCCAAAATAAATTTTAAAAAATCAGCCGGGTGTGGTAGCGCATGCCTGTAATTCTGGCTACTTGGAAGGCTGAGGCAGAAGGATTGCCGGAGCCCAGCAGGTCGAGGCTGTGGTGGCCGGGAGCGGCCACTGCATTCCAGTCTGGGCGACAGAGTGAGACTCCAACTCAAAAAAAAAAAAGAAAAAGAAACACTCTTATATGATGGTCACAAAATTAGGATTAAAATCTAATGCTGATAACAACTTCTTTTATATGCACTATTTGGTAAACAATAATGTACCACATATCTCTGAAGAACAGTGGAACATCAATAACAAATCTTTGCTTTGTTATTCAGATTGAAATAAAATTATAATTTTTAAATGTGCCTTAATTTGTGTCTCAAATTTAAATTTAGATAAGATAGTATATTGGTCTATTGAGGCAATTTTGGCTTTCTTGAATAAGGTGTCTTTGGCTTATGATTTTATTGTAATTATAAATTGTTTTCTCATTTTAATTTGGATAATACTTGGCTCTGCTTTCATAAACACTTAAAATATTTGCACATACTATTGTTGATTAAATGTTTATTATTCCAGTGGAGTTGTTTTTTCAGTACATGATCAGAACTTTAAATTCATTTTACACATTTTATTCACAGAAGTGTTAGAGGAAGCTCTTGTAGGAAATGACAGTGAAGGCCCACTATGTGAATTGCTTTTTTTCTTCCTGACTGCAATCTTCCAGGCGATAGCTGAAGAAGAAGAGGAAGTAGCCAAAGAGCAGCTAACTGATGCTGACACCAAAGGTCAGAGTTCAACATTATTGCCGATTGAACTATAGTAGATTTGTAGTAAAACTAATTTTTGAAGATTATTTTAAAATAAAGTTGGTTTTCACACTTATAAAACATAGTTGTTCAGGTATCTGATGCTCAGTCATATGGTAATAACATATTATCAGTTGTTTTCTAAAGTTTTGTTTTATTGTGACCTGTTTTGATAACCTTAAAGATATTTTCCTCCATTCTGTCTTACTTTTATCCCTTTAGGTTTTTCCTGTGGTTTAGGAGCATTACAATCAGTATCTGTAATCCCAAGATATTCTGCTAAATAGCACTAATTTTTTTGCCCCCACCTAGGAAACGCTTTGGTATTACTGCTAATACTCTAAATTAAAAATAGTACTGCCAGCCGGGCTCAGTGGCTCAGCCTGTAATCCCGCGCCTTTGGGAGGCTGAGGTGAGTGGATTGCCTGAGCCCGCAGGTTCAAGACCTCATCTCTACAATAAATCAAAAAATCAGCCGGGCATGGTAGCGCATGCCTGTAATTCCAGCTACTTGGAAGGCTGAGGCGAAGGATCGCCGGAGCCCAGCAGTTTCACGCTGGGGTGGCCATGAGTGTGCCACTGCACTCCAGCCTGGGGAACATAGTGAGACTCTAACTTAAAAAAAAAAAAAGAGAGAGAGACTGATTTGGCTTTCTGAGTAATACTCTGAACTTTGCCACATTAGAGATTTAGGGCCAAAAACTTGATTAAACAATACTTTGAGCGTATTGCATAAAAATTTTCACAATAGGAAATAACTGTTAGGAGATATCTTGGTAATAGAATGTTGGTACAAAAAGATGGGACATTCCTCCATTCAGATAGTTTTGTTGGCTTTAGATAATTTGAACTAATCTTCCTTTATGCATGGTTCCTTGAAGCAGCAGAATATTGATTAGTAGGCATCTGATATCAGTTGCCTTTTGATTTTACAGCCTTGAGTTCAAGCAAAATATATTCTCGAGCTTGAATGCTAATCACTATAGGTTCCTTAGTTAGGCCATTTTAGTCATTATATTTATTAATGACCAATAACAATTATAGGGTTATTGATCAAATTCTGACCTTAATACAAGACATAAAACTGCAGTTAGCTCAGGATTTGAAGCAGATGAACTTTGTAGTTTTTGAAGTCATGGTGGGAAAAATAAGTGAAGAAAAAAGGAAATTGTGTTGGAAAGTCAACTAGTGTAAAGAAAAAAAAATATAAGTAGCTGTTGGTGTTTAAATTGCCATTATACTTTCTATTCATGATTTGTTTGATCTGTGCTTTTTTATAACTATTTCTGTATAGGAATGTCTATAAATATAAGGTGTATCTCTCTGAGTAATTATTGACCACTAAAGTAAAGGTTTTAATGCTTCATTTGAAAATATTTGTTTAGATGGGAGGGAACAAAAAACATAGTTTGGCATTTTTCACCCTTCTCTCACTTCCCTTTTTTTTTTTTTTTTTGAGTTGGGAGTCTCACTCTGTCACCCAGACTGGAGTGCAGTGGCCACTCCCGGCCACTGCAGCCTCACCTGCTGGGCTCTGGAGATCCTTCCACCTCAACCAGAAATTCCAAGTAGCTGGAACTACAGGCACGTGCTACCATGCCCGGCTAATTTTTGATTTATTGTAGAGATGAGGTCTCACCAAGTTGCCTAGGTGGGTCTTGAACTCTGAGGCTCAGGCAATCCACTCACCTCGGCCTCCCAAAGCATTGGGGATTAAGACTGAGCCACCAAGCCCGGCTCACTTCCCTTTTAATAGTGGCCCATGGTTACTGAAGACCACATAGTTAATAAGTGAGACTATGCATTGTTTCATTTAATCTGCATACTGTCCTTGTGAGGTATGCATTTTACATATAAAGAAACTAAGACTTAGCATGAGGACACCTGACTAATAAGGAAGTGAAGGGATACAAGCGCAAGTAATCTGATCTGGAGCCTCCTTATGATTCTGCTATATTGCCTTATAATATGGCAAAGAAGTTAAAAATTTAAGTATTTGTTTGCCTGGCGTTGCCTATAAAATGATCTGTCTTCAGGAAGATCTACACCGGTTATGGTGGCTCATGCCTGTAATCTCAGCTTTTGAGAAGCTGAGACAGGAGGATTGCTTAAGGCTAGGAGTTTGAGACCAGCCTGGGCAACATAGTGAGACCCTGTCTCTACAAAAAAATTTTTTTAATTAACTGGGCATGGTGGTGCACATCTGTATTCCTAGCTATACAGGAGACTGAGGCAGGAGAATTGCTTGAGCCTAAGAGTTTGAGGTTATAGTGAGCTGTGATTGCATCACTGCACTCTGGCCTGGGTGATAAAGCAAGACCTTGTCTCTTGAAGGGGGAAAAAAAAAACAACTAATTTTTTTGGCCCTTAGTCTCCCTGTTTTTATATCAGATCGTAAAAATTTTGACTAGCAATTCTAAAAATCTTGTATTAAACATTTAAGTTCCTCTTTTGGGTCTTACATCTAAACTAAAAAAGCCCCTCAAAAGTACAGGAACAAGAGCATTCTCCTTTTATAGAAACCGTTCTATATTTGCTGGAATATCATTGTTTAGTGTTGGGATTATATGCCCCTAATTCTAGATTATGATAACAATTGCATCTGTTTCAAATGGCAATAACATACTAGATAAAGTTCAGCTATATTTTGGTGTGATATACCCAAGTGACTGCCACTAAGCAAATCCTAGAGAGATATTTATAATGGTTCCTTAAGAGTACCATACAGTAGATAATTCAGTTAAAGAATACATATTTTAACATATTACTTTGATTGACACAATTAAAAGTAAACTGTCATTTTGTTGGTTGTTCATTTCTTAAGGCTTATTATAGCTTTTGTCCTAGGAAATATAATTTTATCTATATAGTATAGGTTGAATGTGGTGATTGCCGCTAAGGAAGAAAGCCAACACCACTTGTACAACTTTGTATCTAGGACTGCTAATTCTGGAGTATCTGTTAATTTTAAGCTTGTTTGGCTAGATATGTAAAATTAAAATGAAAGAAATTTTAGGTCTAGTATTTCCCAGATGAGGAAGAATATGACGTCTGTCATTTGGGCTATATCTGCTAGATATGACTTACGGCACATAGGCAGTTTAGTCAGATAACTTTTCCTGTGTGGTTCTGCTTATGCTTTAAAGGCCATGAAATTGCCAATGATTGTAACCAGACTTGCTCCCACAGCTGCCTTTTTCCTTTAGTAAAGGACTGTTCTATAAGGTTAATTTTATCAGACTATGAACTTTGGTAGGGGAATCGTGGTAGAGTAGAAGACTAAGGAACCACGGAACCAGATTAGCCTAGTGATCTTCAAACTCTAATCCAAAATACCCCACAGGTGGTTCAGTGATTCCTTGGTACCACTGCAAGACAGTTGGGAAGATGAAAAGACAGAGTTCTCATCTCCCTACCTGAACTTTAACAAGAGCGTCTTTTATCTCCTGTCAGTAAATATTTTTTTCTAAAGAATTTGTAAACTGCTGATCTTAGACTTACCCCTTTAAGAAAAATGAAACCCAGGTTAAGTCAACTGTCTAAAGGATACATAACTGGGCACTTGCAGAGCTGAAGTTAGAATATAGAAAACTGACTCTGTCTGAAACTGAGTTTGCAAAAGGTTTCTTTCATTGCCCACCCTTACTTTGTTATCGTTATGTGTGTTATAATTGGGAATAATTGTATATACTAATGCTTTAAATACATTTGTACCGGCAGATTTTCTGTTTAGTTTTTTGTAAGCTAAGCATTGTTTTTAAAGGTAAGGCAAATTTAGAAAATACAGGGAAATCTTCCTATTGTTTTTTGGACTAGAGAATTTTCCAGATAAAAATGGGAAATTTTAATAAGGCAAATCAGTAGATGGTTAAATGACAGCATTGCAATTTTTAAGTCATTTTGAGTCATTTTTTGTGATGATTTTTTGATGATTGTGATTTAATCTTAAAATTTTATAAAAGTTTGGGGATCTTTAAATCAACTCCGATTTTCAGAATAGGCTTTTCTAAAGTGCACTTACCATTTTGGAGGCGAATGTGTATGTGCATCTTGTTGGTAATTTAAAAATTGTCTTCTCTGCTATGTAAGGAATATGTTCGTGCGTAGCATATATTTTAGGATTTATAGTTGTAGG
Source organism: Cephalopachus bancanus (assembly GCA_027257055.1). Lineage (NCBI taxonomy): Eukaryota > Metazoa > Chordata > Mammalia > Primates > Tarsiidae > Cephalopachus > Cephalopachus bancanus. Next base: position 91,621 of record JAPVLO010000083.1, on the reverse strand, counting down.
TGGAGAGGAGGGTAGAATGTGGTAACGCTATACCTAGTGTTGGTCTTTTGAGGTCCTTGAATGTTAAGCTGTTTGCTGTTTCTTTCACCATTTTAAAAGGGCATTACTCCCAAATATTCAAGCTTTGATTTGCACTAGAATAAAGTATTTATTTCCTTAAAGATTTAACAGAGGCTTTGGATGAAGATGCAGACCCCACAAAATCTGCACTGTCTGCAGTTGCATCTTTGGCAGCTGCATGGCCACAGTTACACCAGGGTATGTGTGGGTTTTATTTTTTTGTTTGTCTCTTTATTTTTAATTTTATAAAGGTACATTTTACATTGCTGAGTATTTATTTATATTCTAAATGACTATTTCATTTTTGACATCTATAGGCTGCAGTTTGAAAAGCTTGGATCTTGATAGCTGCACTCTTTCTGAAATCCTCAGACTGCACATCTTAGCTTCAGGTGCTGACGTAACGTCAGCAAATGCAAAGTACAGGTATCAGAAACGAGGAGGATTCGATGCTACAGATGATGCCTGCATGGAACTTCGTTTGAGTAGTCCCAGTCTAGTGAAGAAGCTATCGAGCACTTCAGTGTATGATTTGACACCAGGTAAACTTTGCAAGTTGGAATTTGTATAACCCGCCCACCTCCTACCCTCTTATGCCCAGAAAACTAAGTAGCTGATGAGAAATTATAGGTGATAAATCAATTTTAAGAGAGAAAGCAATGTTTTTCAAATGCATTGGAATATAAATACCAAAATCGACACTATTGTTATTCTTCATATTTACTTTAATTATTTATTATTTTCTTTTTTTGTTTGGATTCTCTAATAGTTTAAACATTTTTGATTAGGTTAGTCTCCTTCATCTACCAAGTTTAGAAGGATGAGTGAGAATTATGTTGAAAATTCGCTTTTACTTGTATCAGAAGTTTAAACTGTAGCTACTAAATTCTGTCATTTGCTTGAATAAGCGTTTGAGATATAAGAAACAGTATTAAGGTTAAGTATTTAAATATTCCTTTTTAAAATAAGAAATTTTAATACACAAATATAGATTAATTTTAGTGTATTTTAGAGAGTATATAGTAAAAACAGAATACCTTAATTCCTGACTAGACACTCTGGCACAAGCCTATAATCCCAGTACTTTTGAGAGGCGAGAAATGCTTGAGCTCAGGGGTTCGAGACCAGCCTGAGCAACTTGGTGAGACCTCATCTCTACAATAAATCAAAAATTAAGCCAGGCATGGTAGCATGTACCTATAGTTCCAGCTACTTGGAAGACTGAGGCAGAAGGATCGCCTGAGCCCAGTGGGTCGAGGCTTTGGTGGCCATGAGCATGCCACTGCACTCCAGCCTGGGCAACAGAGGCTCTGTCTCAAAAAAAAAAAAAAAAGAATACTTTTAATTCCTAATATTTGCATCGGCTTTATAATTTGTGTAGTGTTTTTGTACAGTCTTTTAAGAGTATCAATTTTCCTTTTGCCAATTTTTTCATATGTGTGTTGATTTGAATTTCATTACTGAGCCTGAAAAGTAAAGCGTGAAAAGTATTTCTTTGTAATTAAAATTTTTTTTATGTTCACTTAACTAGTACACAAGGTAGACATTAGTATTTTAAATGCCTCGTATATCACATAGCTCTTAAACTAAAGTTACTTCTTTCTGAAGACATGCCATTGCTATGTTTTTCATTAGGCATTTTCATATCAAGCTACTAGTTTTTAAATTTCAAATACAATTCTTTTTTTTTTAATCATTGATAATAAAGAAGTATTTACCAATTTTTGACAGGAGAAAAAATGAAGATACTTCATGCTCTCTGTGGGAAGCTACTGACCCTAGTCTCTACTAGGGATTTTATTGAAGATTATGTTGATATATTACGACAGGCAAAGCAGGAGTTTCGGGAATTAAAGGCAGAACAACATCGAAAAGAAAGGGAAGAAGCAGCTGCTAGGTAAGAAATAATTACAGGCCAAGGCAAGTGGATTGCTTGAGCCTGGGGGTTCGAGACCAGCCTGGGAAACTTGGTGAGACCTCATCTCTACAATAAATCAAAAATTAGCCAGGAGTGGTAGCGGGTGCCTGTAATTCCAGCTACTTGGAAGGGTGAGGCGGAAGGATTGCCAGAGCCCAGCAGGTTGGTGCTGGGGTGGCTGTGAGCATGCCACTGCACTGCAGCCTGGGCAACAGCGTGAGATTCCAATTGAAGGGATGGAGGGAGGGAGGGAGGAAGGAAGGAAAGAAGGGAGGACTTACAGTCAGTTGTGCCAGTGACAGATATTCAGCTGTTTATTTCTTTGCATTAATACCATATTTCACATGGTGCTGTATTGTGGCATTAGCTCATACTGATGTTTGGTGTCTTTACTAAGAGGTTATGAATGGATTACTGCATTACAGTTTTGTAATAGCATTTGGAGCACTGTTCTAATTGATTAAAGGCAGGATGCTTAAAGTGAAAAATGTCTTTGTATCAAATAGACTATAATATTTTATTTTAACTTTTAGAATTCGTAAAAGGAAGGAAGAAAAACTTAAGGAGCAAGAGCAAAAAATGAAAGAGAGGCAAGAAAAACTGAAGGAAGATGAGCAAAGAAGTTCAACGGCGGATATATCTGTTGGGTATGGCAAACCATATTCTCATTTGACAGAAGAAATCTTTTTTTTTAAAACAAAATCTGCAAAGGAAGGTTCTGAAAAGGCTCAGTATCTCAAATTTAGTGTATTGACTTTTGATTACATTTGCATGTAAAAACACCTATTGGATCTTAAGATCATAAGTCACAAACTTGCAACAGCTATATTCTACATGGCCAGTAACAAATACTCAGAGAAACTGAATCTGGGTACCTAAGAAAGTTAATAGATATGTCACCTAAAACACAGCAACCAAAGAAAAAATAAATAATTAGATTTCATCAAAATTAAACAATTGGCCGGACTTGGTTGCTCAGCCTGTAATCCCAGCACTTTTGGGAGACCAAAGCAAGTGGATTACCTTAGCCCGCGGGTTCGAGACCCACCTGGGCAAATTGGCAAGACCTTGTCTCTACAATAAATAAAAAATTAGCCAGGCATGGTAGCGCATGCCTATAGTTCTGGCTACTTGGAAGGCTGAGGTGGAAGGATCACCAGAGCCCAGCTGTGGTGGCCGGGAGCATGCCACAGCACTCCAATCTGGGCAACAGAAACAACTTTTGTGCTTCGAAAGACACTAACAAGATAATAAGAGGCCGGGCTCGGTGGCTCAGCCTGTAATCCTAGCGCTTTAGGAGGCCAAGGTGAGTGGATTGCCTGAGCCCGTGGGTTCGAGACCCGCCTGGGCAACTTGGCAAGACCTCATCTCTACAATAAATCAAAAAATTAGCCAGGCGTGGTAGCGCGTGCCTATAGTTCCAGCTCCTTGGAAGGCTGAGGCGGAAGGATCGCTGGAGGCCAGCAGGTCAAGGCTGCGGTGGCTGGGAGCGGCCACGGCACTCCAGTCTGGGTGACAGAGTGAGACCCCAACTCAAAAAAAAAAAAAACATACTAAATTGGGCTGGGTGTGGTGGCTCAAGCTGTAATCCCAGTGCTTTGGGAGGCCAGGGTGAGAGATTTGCTTGAGTCCAGAGGTTTGAGACCAGCCTGGGCAACTTGGTGAGACCTCATCTCTACCATAAATCACAAAAGCTAGCCAGGTGTGGTGGCGTGCATCTGTAGTTTCAGCTACTTAGAAGGCTGAGGCAGAAGGATCGCCTGAACCCAGCAGATCGAGGCTGTGGTAGCCATGAGCGTGCCACTGTACTCCAACCTGGGTGACAAAGAGCGAGATTCCAACTCAAAGAAATGCTAAGTTGAAGAAACTAGTCACAAAAGGCCACATATTGTATGATTCCATTTACAGGAAATGTCCCGAATAAGCAAATCTATAAAGACAAATGCAGATGAGTAGTTGCCGAGGCAGTGGGAAAGAGGAAATGGGAAATGATTACTAATGGGTATAGTGTTTTTCTTTTAGTGTGATGAAAATGTTCTAGAATTAGATAATGGTAAAGATTGTACAACCTTGTGAATATACCATTATAAAAACTATTAAATTGTGCACTTTAATATGGCGGTTTTTATGATATGTAAATTATATCTCAATTTTAAAAAAATAAGCACGGTATAGAGTCTAGCTCTTTCTTTTTTTTTTTTTTTTTTTTTTTTTTTGAGTTAGAGTCTCACTGCATCGCTCAGACTGGGGTCTAGTAGCACACTCAGGGTCGCCCCAGCATTGACCTGCTGGGCTCCAGCGATCTTCCACCTCAGCCTTCCAAGTAGCTGGAACTATAGGCACACACTACCACGCCTGGCTAATTTTTTATTTCTTACAGAGATGAAGTCTCGCCAAGCTGCCCAGGCTTGTTTTAAACTTGCGGACTCAGGCAGTTCACTCACCTTGGCCGCTCAGAGTGCTGGGATTACAGGCTGAGCCACCGAGCCCAACCTAGCTCTTCATGTTTTTTATGCTCATTCAGCCTGTCACTTACATTATCCCTGACTTCTGAATATATTTGAACTTGCTAAACCCCACTTTGGATGTAAAACATAAATGGTGGGATTTATTTCAAGATTAATATAATTTTAATTTGGACAACATAATGGATTAAACATCCATATTGTGTTCATTCTGCCTGCTAATTCTAAAGTTTGTCTTCTTGGCTCCTCCACTATTTGTCTACTTCTCTCCTTCCTACTCTGAGCCAACATCACCTCCTAGCCAACCACCTAGACTATTACTGGTCTGTTCTAATATTGACTTCTTTACTGATCTCCCCTCATCTACTTTCTCTCCCCGATAATATTCCACACAGTGCCAAAGCACTTTCTAATATTATTTTCCTTTTCCAAACTCTTAAGATTTTTTTCCCAATACTTTTTGAATTGATGCCCTGATCTAACCCTACCTTTTTTCCCATCCATACCTTGGATTACTACTTTCTCATTTACACTTTTCTTCAAATTATAACCACCTCTCATTTCTCTTTAGCTCCATGCCATTGCATGTGTTATTCCTCGGCAGTACATGCAGATTTCCTCCTTCCTGCTGCCCGCTCCACCCCCATCTCCCTGGTCTCACAATTTCTTTTTTTTATTTTTACTTTACTTTTTTGAGTCAGACTCTCACTCTGTCACCCTTAGCTGGAGTGCAGTGACACTCTTAAGGCCACCCCAGTGTCGACTTGCTGGGCTCAGGTGATCCACCTGCCTCAGCCTTCCAAGTAGCTAGAACTACAGGTGCATGCTAGCACGCCCGGCTAATTTTTTGATATATTGTAGAGACGAGGTCTCACCAAGTTGCCCAGGTTGATCTTGAGCCCCTAGGCTCAGACAATCCTCTCTCCTCGGCCTCCCAAAATGCTGGCTTTACAGGCCTGAGCCACGGCACCCAGCCTGGTCTCACAGCTTAAATGTTACTTCTTCAAGCCATTCTTTCTTGATTCCTAAGAGTAGATTTGGTCCTCCTTGAAATACTTTCATAGAACCTTGAGCTTGTCTTGTTTTAGTACTTACTGCATTTTTAAATTTTACAATGACTTATGTATTATCTGTTTTCCGTGCGAGACCATAAATTGTCATGTTTTTCTTTTCTGTTTTTTGTGTTTTTTTTGAGTTGGAGTCTCACTCGGTCGCCCAGACTGGAGTGCAGTGGCCGCTCCCGGCCACCACAGCCTCGCCTGCTGGGCTCCAGCGATCCTTCCGCCTCAGCCTTCCGAGTTGCTGGAACTACAGGCACGCACTACCACACCCGGCTGATTTTTTGATTTATTGTAGAGATGAGGTCTCGCTGCCCAGGCGGGTCTCGAACCCGCGGGCTCAGGCAATCCACTCACCTCAGCCTCCCAAAGGCGTGGGATTACAGGCTGAGCCACCGAGCCCGGCTAATTGTCATGTTTTTCACTACTTCTTAAGCATATAATGCCTGGTACTTTGTAGGCAGGCAATAAATAGTTCATAAATGGAATTATATATTCATTAGTAAATGTGTATCTTTCTTTTATCCTAAAGGGAGGAAGAAAGGGAAGATTTTGATACTAGCACTGAGAGCAAAGAAATTGAGCAAAAGGAACTAGATCAAGATGTCACTGAAGATGAAGATGACCCAGGATCGCATAAAAGAAGCAGAAGGGGTAATACTGAAATTCCCTTTGTTTTTTTCTTCAGTCAGAGTCTCACTCTGTCAACCCAGGCTGGAGTACAGTGGCATGCTTATAGCCTCCACAGCCTCAACCTACTGGGCTCAGGTGATCCTTCTACCTCAGTTTTTCAAGTAGCTGGAACCACAAGCACGTACCACCATGGCCGGCTAATTTTTTTTTTAATTTATAGGTCTCGCCAAGTTCAAGATCTTGAACCTCTGGGCTCACACAGTCCTCTTGCCTCTGTCTCCCAAAGTACTGGGATTATAGGTGTGAGCCCCTATGCCCGGCTAATACTGAAATTGTTTTGTTTTGTTTTGTTTTTTTGAGTTGGAGTCTCACTCTGTCACCCAGACTGGAGTGCAGTGGCCGCTCCGGGCCACCGCAGCCTCAACCTGCTGGGCTCCAGCGATCCTTCCACCTCAGTCTTCCAAGTGGCCAGAATTACAGGCAAGCGCTACCACGCCCGGCTGATTTTTTGATTTATTGTAGAGATGCAGTCTCGCTGCCCAGGCGGGTCTCGAACCCGCGGGCTCAGGCAATCCACTCACCTCAGCCTCCCAAAGGCACGGGATTACAGGCTGAGCCACCGAGCCTGGCCTGTTTTGTTTTTTTGAGTTGGAGTCTCACTCAGTCGCCCAGACCGCAGCCTCGACCTGCTGGGCTCCGGCGATCCTTCCGCCTCAGCCTTCCAAGTAGCCAGAATTACAGGCATGCGCTACCACGCCCGGCTGATTTTTTGATTTATTGTAGAGATGAGGTCTCGCTGCCCAGGCGGGTCTCGAACCCGTGGGCTCAGGCGATCCACTCACCTCAGCCTCCCAAAGGCGCGGGATTACAGGCTGAGTCACCGAACCCAGCTTAATACTGAAATTGTTTATTTTATTTTATTTTATTTTGAAGTGGAGACTCACTCTGTCACCCAGGCTGGAGTACAGTAGCACACTCACGGCCACCCCAGAGTTGACCTGCTGGATTCCAGCGATCCTTCCAACTCAGTCTTCCAAGTAGCCAGAACTATAGGTGCATACTACCACGCCTGGCTAATTTTTGATTTATTGTAGAGACGAGGTCTTGCCAAGTTGTAGGGGCTGGTCTCAAACCCACAGGCTCAGTCAGTCCACTCGCCTTGGCCTCCCAAAGTGCTGGAATTACAGGCTGAGCCACTGAGTCCAGCCCAAAATTTTCTTTTGATAAAGATAACCTAGACAGACTTTTGTTGCAATTGATTTTTTTAAATGGGGGAATCATATACAATTTTCTGGCAAGAAATTTGAAAATGTAGGCAAAATTGAATGAAATCTTAGAAAAATTCAAATTATCAAAATGGATTTGTGAAGAAATTTTGAAATGAAATTGAAGCAGCACTGAAAAAAAAAAAACCTTCCTACAAAGAAAACTTCAGTTCTGGACAACTGTATAGGTGAAGTCTGCCCTTTTTTTTTTTTTTTTTCCATTTTTTTAAGTCAGAGTCTCACTCTGTCACCCAGGCTGGAGTGCAACCTCAACCTGCTGAGCTCAGGTGATCCTTTTGCCTTAGCCTTCCAAGTAGCCAGGACTACAGGTGCCTACTATCACACCTGGCTAATTTTTTTTATTTTTGTTACAGAGATGAAGTCTCGCCAAGTTTCCCAGGCTGGTCTCGAGCCTCTGGCCTCAGGCAATCCTCTGGCCTCTGCCTCCCAGTGTGCTGGGCTTACAGACATGAGCCACTACACCCAGCCAAAGTCTGCCAAATTTTAAAGAAGTAGATGATTCCAGTTCTACACAAACTCTTTCAAACAAAAGTGATTAAAAATAACAACATTCCCAAACTAGCAGAGCAATTTGTCAGTGATGGAAATAACAGATAAGTTTAGTTCCAACATATTTTAGAAGTTCAGGCAGATCATCCAGGGTTCATTCAGGCTTTTTCTGTCTTGTGATACTGCCAACTTAGGATTTTGCTGCCATCCCCATGATAAATGACTTATCACCATGTCTGTATTCTAGCTAGTTAGAAGGGGGAAAGGGAAGCAAAGCCCAGAGGCTCCATGTAATGCTTCTTCTCCCATCTCTTTGAACACAAGTTCCTCATGTAGTCATGCCTACTGTGGGAAATGTTCTTTTGGATTGCTAGATGCCTGGCTCAAAACTAATGGTTCTGTTACTTTATTTATTTATTTTATTTATTTATTTTTTGAGTTGGAGTCTCACTCTGTCATCCAGACTGGAGTGCTGTGGCCGCTCCCGGCCACCACAGCCTTGACCTGCTGGGCTCCGGCAATCCTTCCACCTCAGCCTTCCAAGTATCTGGAATTACAGGCATGTGCTACCACGCCCAGCTGATTTTTTGATTAATTGTAGAGATGAGGTCTCGCTGCCCAGGCGGGTCTTGAACCCGCGGGCTCAGGCAATCCACTCACCTCAGCCTCCCAAAGGTGCGGGATTACAGGCTGAGCCACCGAGCCAGGCTTGGTTCTGTTACTTTAAAGGGGTGATTAGAAAATAATAGGCTGGCCGGGCTCTGTGGCGCAGCCTGTAATCCCGCGCCTTTGTGAGGCTGAGGTGAGTGAATTGCCTGAGCCCACGGGTTCGAGACCCGCCTGGGCAACCTGGCAAGACCTCATCTCTACAATAAATCAAAAAATTAGCTGGGCGTGATAGCACGCGCCTGTAGTTCCAAGGCTGAGGCAGAAGGATCGCTGGAGCCCAGCAGGTCAGGGCTGCGGTGACCGGGAGCGTGCCACTGCACTCTAGTCTGGGTGACAAAGTGAGACTCCGACTCAAAAAAAAGAAAAGAAAATAATAGGTTGTGTGGCAAATCTGGCCTGCCTCGTTTTTATAACTCATAAGCTAAAAATAATTTTTACATGTTTTAATGGTTGAAAAAAATCAAAAGAATGATATTTTGTGATAAGTGAAAATTATATGAAATTCAGATTTCACTGCCCGTAGATAAAGTTTTATTGACCACAACCATGCTTATTTGTCCACATATTGTCTATGACTGCCTTGAAGCACAGCAGCAGAGCTGAGTAGCTGTGAAGACTATTAAGATCAGCAAAGCCTAAAATATTTACAAGTTTGTCCTCTCCAGAAGTAGTTTGCAGATTCCTGCCTCAGAGGAAGGACTCATAGCTGTTGGAGAATAACTAGCATACTTTATTGTAGTCTCCAGTAGGTAAACTACAGATTTTGTGTGTCCCTTTAAATTTAAGTATATTGATTTCTTACATAGTGTATTAGTCTGTTTGGGTTGTCATAATAAAATATCAAAGCCTAGGGTGGCTTAAATAACTGAAATTTGTTTGTTCACGGTTCTGGAAGCTGGAAGTTAGCAGGATTGGTGTTTGTTGAGGCATCTCCTTGGCTTGCAGACAGTGCCTTCCTGCTGTGCCCTCACATGACTTTTTCTCTGTGCACACCAGAGAACAAGAGCTCTGGTGTCTCCTGTTCTTATAAGGACACCAATCATGTTGGATTAGGACCCCACCCTTATGACTCATTTAATCTTAATTACCTCCTTAAAGGCCTTATCTCCAAATACAGTCAGATTGGAAGTCAGGGCTTTAACATAGGAATTTGGAGTGGAGCGCCACAATTTAGTCCATAACACCTAATAACTTGGTAGCTTTGAATCTCATATTTTTGTAATGGAAACTTAAAATATGATGATGAGATGATGATAAAAATTTTATTTTAACTATAGGGAAAAGGGGACAAAATGGATTTAAAGAATTTACAAGGCAAGAAGAGATCAATTGTGTAACAAGAGAGCCTCTTACTGCTGATGAGGAAGAAGCATTAAAGCAGGAACACCAACGAAAAGAAAAAGAACTGTTAGAAAAAATTCAAAGTGCCATTGCATGTACCAATATCTTTCCCTTGGGCCGTGACCGCATGTATAGGCGATACTGGATTTTCCCTTCTATTCCTGGATTGTTTATTGAAGAGGATTATTCTGGTCTCACTGAAGACATGCTGTTGCCTAGACCTTCATCATTTCAGAATGATGTACAGTCTCAAGATCCTCAGGTACCCCCTAAAACTAGAGAGTCTTCGCTGTCTGAATCTACCTCCAACATTGACCAAGGTCCGTGTGATCATTCTGTACAGCTGCCAAAACCAGTGCAGAAGCCAAATCGGTGGTGCTTTTACAGTTCTTGTGAACAGCTAGACCAGCTTATCGAAGCTCTTAATTCTAGAGGACACAGAGAAAGTGCCTTAAAAGAAACTCTGTTGCAAGAGAAAAGCAGAATATGCACACAACTAGCCTGTTTTTCTGAAGAGAAATTTCATTTTTCAGGTAAATTTTCTATGAAAACTATCTCCTTTTTCTCCCCCTAATCTCCAATCATTCAGAACTGAGCATTTCTCAAGCTATTAGAAATACGTTTAAAACACCTTATTGCCAGGAGCGGTGGCTCCTGTAATCCCAGCACTTTGGGAGGCGGAGGCAAGAGCATTGGCTGAGCTCAGAGGTTTGAGACCAGCTTGAGCAACATGGCAAGACCTCGTCTCTACAATAAATCAAAAAATTAGCCAGGCATGATGGCGCACGCCTATGATTCCAGCTACTTGGAAGACTGAAGTGGAAGGATCACCTGAGCCCAGTAGGTCGAGGCTGCCGTGGCCATGAGTGTGCCAGTACACTCCAGCCTGGGCAACAGAGTGAGACTCTGACTCCAAAAGAAAGCCTTATTTGTTATTTAGGCCATGTTCTTTGTTTACAAATTAGAATTTAGGAATGTGTAACTTTGCATACAAGGGTCTTTTACAACAGGGTTCTCTAAATTCCCTTGAGTTCTGTGTGAATTATGAGGAACACATCTGCAGTGTGACAAGATGCATATTCTTCGTGGTTTCCTCATTCCTTGGTTAGTAAATTCTGAATGCCTGAGACTCTAAAGCTACCATCAGTTTTTGCAGATATTATAGTGAGTAAAGTTACTCACTAAGAGTTTTGGTTGAGAGTCCAGGGACTAGCAAGTTCATTAATGATCACTTGGAGATCAGGTAGCAGCATCTCCTGTTTGGTGACTGATCCTCTGATGACAAATAAAAAAAAAGCAGTGAGGTGTTTTTAGATATGTGTTTTTACATTACTAAATAATATTTCTCTGGGTAAAGAATTGCTTGAATGACCGTGACTACTTTTGTTCTTCTCAGAATTAAAAGTTGTAGTTCACAATTCTTTCTTTTATTTTCTAAACAGTTTACATAATATGCAATTCACTTATTTAAGTCTACAATTTTCAGTGTTTTACAGTATTTTCAAAGATAAGTGCAACCATCACCACAGTGTATTTTTTTTTAATCACAAAGAAACTGCACCTTTTGGTTACCACGATAATGCTATCCACTGCTCTCCATCACCTAACTCTAGGCAACCACAAATCTACTTTCTGCCTCTGTAAATTTTCCTGTTGTAGGCATTTCACATGAGTAAAATCATATAGGTCTTTGGTGATTGATGTCTTTCACTTACCATAATGTTTAAGGTTCATCCAGGGTGCAGTATATGTCAGTATTTTATTCCTTTTTGTGGCCGAATAATATTTTATTGTATGTATATGCCACATTTTATCTATCCATTCATTAGTTGAAGGTCATTTGGTTTGCTTCTGCCTTTTGACCATAAAGAATAGTGTTGTTATAAACATTCACATACAAGTTTTTGTGTTAGTATAGGTTATCATTTGTCTTGAGTAGATACCTAGAAGTAGAATTACTGAGTCATATGGTAATTTTGTTTAACCATTTAAGGAACTCCTTGTTTTCCAAAGTGACTGCACTTTTCCACCAGTGGTTTATGAGAGTTCCAGTTTGACTAATGGCTATTGATGTTAAGTATCTTTTCATGTGTTTATTGCCCATTTGTATGAACTCCTCTTTTTTATTTTTTTATTTTTTTTGAGTTGGAGTCTCACTCTGTAGCCCAGACTGGAGTGCAGTGGCTGCTCCCGGCCACCGCAGCCTTGACCTGTGGGCTCCAGCAATCCTTCCGCCTCAGCCTTCCAAGTAGCTGGAACTACAGACGCGCGCTACCACGCCCGGCTAATTTTTGGTTTATTGTAGAGATGAGGTCTCACCAAGTTGCCCAGGTGGGTTTCGAACCTGCGGGCTCAGGCAATCCACTCACCTCAGCCTTCCAAAACGTGGATTACAGGCTGAGCCACCGTAGTATGTAAGTGTATATACATATACACTTAAAGTAGTATATGTATATACTACTTTAAGAAACATTCAAGGTGGGCATAGTGGCTCACGCCTTAATTCCAGAACTTTGGGAGACAAGAGACTGAGAGGACTTCCTGAGCCCAGGGGTTCGAGATCAGCCTGGACAACTTGGCAAGACCTTGTCTCTACAATAAATCAAAAGATTAGCTGGGCGTGGTGGCATGCTCCTATAGTTCCAGCTACTCGAAAGGCTGAGGTGGAAGGATCACAGGCAACGATTTTAAAAAATCTATTCAGATCCTCTACCCATTTTTAAATTGGGTTGTCTTTTTATTGCATTATAGGAGTTACTTACATATCCTGGATACAAGACCTTTATAAATGATTGTGTGTATTTGTTTATTTATGACACTCAAGGACTCACAAAGTGCTTTTATATGCTTCATTTTAAGATGGTAACAGTCAGCTGGGCGTGGTCGCTCACGCCTATAATCCCAGCACTTTGGGAGGCAAAGGTGAAACGATTGCCTTAGCCCAGGTCCGAGACCAGCCTGAGTAACTTGGTGAGACCTTGTCTCTACAATAAATCAAAAATTAGCTGGACATTTTGGCACATGCCTGTAATTCCAGCTATTTGGAAGGCTGAGGTGGAAAGATCACCTGAGTCCAGCAGGTAGAGGCTGTGGTGGCTAAGAGCATGCCACTATACTCCAGCCTGGGCGACAGAGTGAGACTTCAATCAAAAAAAAAAAAAAAAATTGTAAGATTGTAACAGCCACATGGAATAACTGTATTTTTAATGAGAAAATCACAAAGGTATTTGATTACTGTTTCAGACAAATCTCAAACTGATGCCAAGCCAACATATAGTCGGGGAAGATCTTCCAATGCATGTGATCCATCTCAGATGTCTGCAGAAAGGCAACTTGAACTAAGGCTGAGAGATTTTCTTTTGGATATCGAAGATAGAATCTACCAAGGAACATTAGGAGCAATCAAGGTTTACACCTGTTCCCATTTTTAGTTTATCTAATTGGCTTGGTCCAGAATTTTGGTCATATTTGTTAACTATGTGATATAGGCAAGGCATGTGTTTTTTGAATAAATTCCAGGGAATTACAAATTTTTTACGAAAACTAAGTTTATTTCTCTACATCAAATGTTTGTATATGGAAATAGACCTTTTGTAAATATACCACATTGCTGTGCTTTCTTAAGCAGAATTTAATTAAAATAATTGGGCTTTTAAATGATTTTTAGTATTTTTAAAATATATTTTATGATATATTCATCAGATGTTGAAATGTGTAAGGATATTTTCTTTTTCTTTGACTAACTCTTCTCGGCTGAGTCTGGTTTGTTTGTTGGTTTCTTTGTTACTTTTTTTAAATCTATAAGTAATTCATGTCTGATCTGTATGTTCTGTTCATGCCTTTGCCATCACCTGTCACTTTATTGCTATTATCAAGTGACCAATCTTATGTAGAAAGTAAGGTATTAAAGTTTTCATCTGTGAATAATATGATAACTGTTTTGGCCACAGTAACCTTATTCCCTTTTTGATTCATAATCTGTTCTAGAATATCCATGAATTATATATTTATATTTACATTGAACTTCATATCTATTAGAAGCAACGTACTCCATTTTTCAGGGTTAGTAAATTTGGATTTCGTTACAGGTTGCAGATCGAAACATCTGGAGATCAGCCTTAGAAACTGGACGGTATGAGCTGTTAAGTGAGGAAAACAAGGAAAATGGAATAATTAAAACTGTAGATGAAGATGTAGAAGAGATGGAAATTGATGAACAAGCAAAGATCATAGTAAAAGACAGGTACAATGAGGATTTTTCTTAAATAACAATCCTTGCCACCTTAACTGTAAGGGTTTTTTAAAAAGTAAACATGTTTCTTTTTCTTATTTTAAAAACATCTCATGAGACCCTTAATATTTGTAACTGTTGAAAGGATCATTTTGTAAACCTCAAGATCTCTGTTACTCCACTTTGTACTAATACAGCTAAAAGACAACTCATTAGAATACTGATAATTTCTCAAGATTGTTTAAAAAATCTCTGAACTTGTGATTTTATTAATTCCCGAAAGTAACTGTACTATGCATTATTCTTTTCTGTAGGAAAACTAGTAAATTCTAGTAGACAAATATTATTTGAGCCGGGCAAGGTAGCTTAGTTCTATAAGCCCAATACTCAGAGGCTGAAAAGAGAACATCACTTGAGACTAGGAGTTGAAGGCCATTCTCGGCAACATAGTGAGACTCAATCTCTAAAAAAAAATTTTTTTTTAATTTGCCTGGTGTCACCACATGTGACACACACCTGTATTTCCAGCTACTTGGGAGGCTGAGGCAAGAGGATCCCTTGAACCCAGGTGTTTGGGGCTGCAGTGAGCTATTATTGTATTACTGCACTTCAGCCTGGGTGACAACAGCCTGGGTGACAACACAGTCCTCTCCTAAAAATACATATATATGCAGACACACACACACACACACACACAATTTAAACTTTAATATTATTTGAAGCCAGGCACAGTGGCTCACGCCTGTAATCCCAGCAGTTTAGGAAGCGGAGGCGAGAGGACTACCTGAACTCAGGAGTTAGACCAGCCTGAGCAACATGGTGAGAACTCGTCTCTACAATAAATCAAAAAAACAGCCAGGCATAATGGCACATGCTTGTGGTTCCAGCTAGAATATCCATGAGTTAATATCCTTGGAAGGCTGAGGTAGAAGGATCACCTGTGCCCATCAGGTTGAGGCTATGATGGCCATGAGTGTGCCACTACACTCCAGCCTGGGTGACAGAGTATGTATGACTCTATAACTCAAAAAAAAAAAATTGAGTCAGAATCTGTATCTTTATATCTACAGACACATATTTTTACTTTTTTTCAATGTTGTTTTGGGTCTTATATGCCCTTAAGCAGTTTGTCATCCAGAAGGGAATTGTGGAGAGGCATGAGACTAGCAATTACAGAATAGGGTAAGGGCTCTGGTAGAAGGTACAATTAAAGTACATAGGAGGCCTACTTGTCTTGATGGAACACGGGAAACAGGAAAGGAAATGCTAGAGGAAGTGACTGCAAAGCCAAGCCCTAAAGCAGGGAAGATGTGACACTAGGAGGAAAGACCACATAACAAAAGTTTTTTTTTTTTTTTTGAGTTGGAGTCTCATTCTGTTGCCCAGACTGGAGTGCAGCGGCCGCTCCTGGCCACTGCAGCCTCGACCTGCTGGGGTCCGGTGATCCTTCTGCCTCAGCCTTCCAGGTAGCCGGAATTACAGGCACGCGCTACCATGCCCGGCTGATTTTTTTATTTATTGTAGAGATGAGGTCTCGCTGTCCAGGCGGGTCTCGAACCCGTGGACTCAGGCAATCCACTCACCTCAGCCTCCCAAAGAGGCGGGATTACAGGCTGAGCCACCGAGCCAGCACAAAAGCTTTGAGTGAATGAATTTGCACTTCTCAGTGATCATTTTAGCTGGAGTGTGGAGATTTATTGCAGAGGAAACAAGACTGGAGGCTAATGATGTAGTTAGGAGGCAGCAATCAGTGTCTTACCCAGTAGTTAAGGCACAAGAAAAAGAAAAGTTGAAGCAGGAGAAGTAGAATAAACTGCTTGAGATAGTTAGGCTTTCAGGCCCATCACAGTGTCTCCTCTCTAAAACCTTCCCTATGAGCCTTCCCTTTTCTACCTTCTCTCCTTTCAATATTTACTCTTTGTCCTTGTAAATGAATCTCCCTTTCCTGGTTTACAACAGCTCCTTGAGATTGAGGACACAGTTTCTTACACAGGCATAAGTAAACATTTGAATGTATGAGTGGGCTCAAGTTTCACCTAGTGTTTTTAAGTACCATAAGCTCTTCATTGTTTTAATTGTAGACTTCTGGGGATAAAAACAGAAATTCCAAGTACTGTCTCAACTAATGCAAGTACACCACAATCAGTAAGCAGCGTGGTTCATTATCTGGCAATGGCCCTCTTTCAAATAGAGCAGGGCATTGAGCGGCGATTTCTTAAAGCTCCACTTGGTAAGTATCTGTTTTTATTTCAAAATATTAGTTATGTTTTAATTAATTTTGATATTACTTAATGTATTACTTTAATCAATAGAACTTTATTGACTGACGATGAAATTGACACAAATTTTAAAAACTTGAGATTGTGTTTTCATTTTAAAATGAGTTATTTTAGGTAAGATTTATTTTGTTAAGTTTTATCAAAAGAAAGATTACCAAAACCTGCAACTACTCAAACCTTGAATAATAAAAGGTTATGCATAGATATTTTTTCTGTTATTTAAAATAGAACACTAAGTATGTGTCCTTAAATAGTCATCATTTGAGGTGTAGTTTAATGTTATGGGTCACTGATCTCCGTAATAGGGCCATGGAAGAAATCTTTTTTTTTTTTTTTTCTTCTTTGAGTTGGAGTCTCACTCTGTCGCCCAGACTGAAATGCAGTGGCACTCTCCCGGCCACTGTAGCCTTGACCTGCTGGGCTCCGGCGATCCTTCCACGTCAGCTTTCCAAGTAGCCAGAACTACAGGTGTGCGCTACCACTCCCAGCTAATTTCTGATTTATTGTGGAGATGAGATCTCGCCAAGTTGCCCGGGCGGGTCTCGAACCCTTGGGCTCAGGCAATCCATTTGCCTTGGCCTCCCAAAGTGCTGGGATTACAGGCTGAGCTACTGAGCCCAGCCTAGAAATAATTTTTTAAACCATGTCTTTTTGGTCCCATTACAAGAGAACTTGACTAGACTAAAATCCTTAAATAATTATTTGATATTACCTTGTTGAGTAATAGCAAAGTGTTCATAAGTAGACAGCGCTATGAGAGCAATTTTGGAATTTGAATATATTTGTAAACTATTTCTAAATTGAAGAGTTTGTGGCTAGTATCTCGTTGTCTAAGCCTATTCATATTTTTGTAAATTGATAATCCCACTATGAGTTTTTTAATTCACTTACTACATTGAAAGTAGCAGTTGTAAGAAATAAAATACGTATAATCACAGCTTGAAAGATACTAGAGTTTGTATTTGCTATATCACTCGTATCTCCCAGTCTTCAGTACTTCCTAGTATTTTGTCTGAATCCAATTATATGTACAAAGGATCTGTCTTTGAGAGAATCGCTTGAGCCCAGGAGTTCAAGATCAGCTCGGGCAATATAGTGAGATCTACAGACAGATCCTTTGTACATATAAAGATATTTCAACCACGTGTGAACACACAATTACATCCATTAAAATTTCAGTTAAGGCCAGGTTCAGTGGCTGCCTGTTATCCCGCGCCTTGGGAGGCTGAGGTGAGTGGATTGCCTGAGCCCGCGCGTTTGAGACCCGCCCGGGCAACCTGGTGAGACCTCGTCTCTACAATAAATCAAAAACTAGCCTGGCGTGGTAGCATGCACCTGTAGTTCCAGCTACTTGGAAGGCTGAGGCGGAAGGATGGCCGGAGCCCAGCAAGTTGAGGCTGCGGTGGCCGGGAGCGGCCACTGCACTCCAGTCTGGGCGACAGAGTGAGACTCCAACTCAAAAAAAAAAAAAATTTAGTTGAGGGAGGCTGAGGTGAGGATCACTTGATGCCAGGAGTTTGAGATCAGCCTAGAAAATAAGTGAAATCCCATGTTTATAAAAAATTTAAAAACTGAATGTGGTGCGGTGTACCTATAGTTTCAGTTTCTCAGGAGTTTAAGGTGGAGTGATTGCTTGAGCCCAGGAGTTTGAGTTTGCAGTGAGTTACGATTTACACCACTGCGCTCCAGCCAGAGATACAGAGCGAGAACCTGAGTCCAAAAAAAAAAAAATACTGATGTCTGTAACTCTTTATTTTATTTTATTTTATTTTATTTTATTTTATTTTATTTTATTTTATTTATTTGTTTACTTGTGTTGGAGTCTCACTCTGTCGCCCAGACTGGGTGCAGTAGCTGTTCCCAGCCGTCGCAGCCTCGACCTGCTGGGCTCCGGCAATCCTTCCGCCTCAGCCTTCCAAGTAGCTGGAACTACAGGCATGCACTACCATGCCCGGCTAATTTTTGATTTATTGTAGGGATGAGGTCTCGCCAAGTTGCCCAGACGGGTCTCTAACCCACGGGCTCAAGCAATCCACTCACCTCGGCCTCCCAAAGTGCGGAATTACAGGCTGAGCCCAGCCTATTTTATTTTTAAACCTTTGAAATGTCTATTTAGAAAGGGACATCAGGAGCTGGAGATAATCTAAAATTTGAAGCAAGGTGATCAAGAACATCTTTAATCTGGGAGAGAAAAGGAGGTTTTACTTTATGAATGCTTGAGATAAAATATATATATTGAAATTCTCCATTATCTGATTATATTAAACAAAGTAAATTAATCACAGTGGGAATTTTTTGAATTTAACTTCAGAGATTATTTCAGTTTCTTGAGGACGTCAGTAAGAAATAAAAATTCTGCTTATGTTCCACCTTCTCTAACATGTCCCTTTTATTCTAGTGATTACATATTGATAAAACTAGGCTTTTTTCATTTGGGGAAGATAATTACATTTCAGATTAATTGTTTTAGGTAAGATATGAGAATCCTTGCTTAGGTAAATAATTTCATCACTTATAAAGTCATATTTGGTTAAATTCTTAAGCTATAAAAAAATCCTCAACTAACTTTATCAATTTGAAATTAGGTAACACAGAAATTAATAAAGATCAAAAGGGAGATAGAAAAAAAAAGGACAAGAAAAAGAGAGAGGAAGATCAATCTAGTATGAGAGATGGTAAATTTTTAACTTTTTAAAGAAGTTTGTGTTATGTCTTTTTAAAGACTTATGATTTCACTTTGTATATTTAGTTGTTGAAGGAAAACCTTGGATTTGATTTTTTTTTTTTTTTTTAAAGGAATGGGTTTAGGGGCAAGCTTACAAAATAGTAGCATCTTCCTAAAGTTTTCCTCTCTATTTCACAGCTCACCTAATCAGACCCTTCTAAATCGGCATATACAAAGTTGACAATGGTGAATTTCAGCATGTTTAGCTATTAGGAAAAAAATGAAAGCTGTGGAACTTATGTTTACTTATTTCACTAAAGTATTTATTCACAGCATTTTGTTTTCTTTTACTAGTCTGGAGAGACATAGGGCAAGAGTTTTTATGTTTTGTCCTCTTGAGAAACCTGTGTGTCATGGTCACATGGATTATTGTATAGTGGCCACTGAACAGTTTGAAATCTCCTAGTATAATATTTGATCATATGACTCTACCAGTGTTTTATGTTAATAAGATCCTTTTAATTAATAATTTCTTAAGAATGTATCTGTAGCATAATAGAAGACAAAAGAGAAGCAAGACATTTTCTGGCTTTGACAGTTGCATAATCTGGAGAAAAAGCAAGGTTTAAGATAAGCAAACAAGCCAGGTGCAGTGGCTCTTACTTGTAATCTCGGCACTTCCTCCTAAGGCTGAGGTGTGAGAATCATTTGAGACTAGGAGTTTGAGACCAGTCTGGGCAACATAGTGAAACCTCACCTCTACCAAAAAAAACAAAAATTAGCCAGGCGTGGTGGCATACCTGTGGTCCCAGCTACTTGGGGGCTGAGGTGAGAGGATCTCCTGAGCCCAGGAGTTCCAGGCTGCGGAGATCTGTAATTGTGTCACTGCACTCCAGCCTGGGCAACAGAGTGAGACCCTGTCTCCAAAAAAAAAAAAAAAAAGAAAATCTTGTTCTTGTTGTTGTTTTTAATTTTAAAATGTGCAATATATATATAATTCAGGATTAGGTTTACAGGTGGTCATTGTACAGGTAAAATTTGGGCCTCCCTTTGGTCCCCACTTTCCCTGTTTCTAATCGGGTACCCTTATTGATGTTGTGTCCCCCTCACTCCCACCCTGGCAGTATCCTGCTACTGCCAATCCCTTTCTTACAGTATTATTGTACATGTTCAGGGTCTACTTAAGAGTACGAACATGTGGTACTCTGTTCTTTGTTTCTGTGATAAATCACTGAGTATGGTAGACTCTAAATCCACCCAAGTTGTCCTTCTTTATGGCTGCGTAATATTCCATTGTGTATATGCACCACATTTTTTTTATCCAGTCCGGTTTCAATGTGTAGCACAGTTGGTTCCATGTTTTTGCTATTGTGAATAGTCTGCAGAAATAAAATCTTTTAAAAATATGAAAAGATGACACTGTGAAAAGGGGGGGGAACACTTAACAGAAAAAATGGATCAGTTGTACATACTGATTTTTATCCTTATAATAGTACTATGTAAAATAGAAAAGTGTCCACATCCATCATGGACTAGAATTAGAATTGAGCCTTGAGCTACCACTGGTTTAACTTTCTTTTTTTTTTTTTTTTTTTTTGAGTTGGAGTCTCACTCTGTTGCCCAGACTGGAGTGCAGTGGCCGCTCCCGGCCACCGCAGCCTCGACCTGCTGGGCTCCGGTGATCCTTCCGCCTCAGCCTTCCAAGTAGCCGGAATTACAGGCACGCGCTACCACGCCCAGCTGATTTTTTGATTTATTGTAGAGATGAGGTCTCGCTGCCCAGGCGGGTCTCGAACCCGTAGGCTCAGGCAATCCACTCACTTCAGCCTCCCAAAGGCACGGGATTACAGGCTGAGCCACCGAGCCCGGCTCGGTTTAACTTTCTTAAAGCACCTCTTTGCTCAAACCCTATAGTGTTTCATTAGCCATTCAAACTGATTTCCAAGGTTCCAAAAATTCTTCATATTTTGCCTGTTGCCCCACTCTTCCAGCCTTATATCTTGCCATGACCAATAAGAATGCTTTCTCTCATCCAGGAAGATTTCTTCATGATCTTTGAACTAGCAATTCTTGCTGTCTCTTTCCTTGGAGGTCTCACTCAGACTGGACCTTTTCATAAAGCCTTATATTTTAAAAACCAAAATAAATAGAAAGCTCAAAAAGAAAGGTAGAAATAAATCAAATGCCCTTAAGTGGACTATACACTTCAATTAAAAGTTAGATACAGACTGTATTAAAAATACAAAATTTATCCAGTTGATATACTGTCTACAAAAGACACACCTAAAACAAAAGGACATAGAAAGATAAAGATGGAAAAATATATCTGGGCTGCATTCTAAATAATATCTTTTTATTTATTTCCCCTTCGCTAATATTTCTCTTCAGCTTTAAAGAGGCATTTGACCTTGAGGCACTGAGTTTTCTTCTCCCGTTGAGTTATTCATTTCAATTACTTTTAGACATTCTCTCTGATTCTTTTTCAAACTGCCTGGGTATTTGTTTATATTATTAGCTTCTTATTTCTTAAAACTTACGAAACAAATAAGTTATTGTAATTTATTTATCTTTAATTTTTTTTTATTTTAGAGTTGAGGATTTGTATACATAAGTAGGTTGAATGCTGGTGAAGTTTGGGCTTCTAGCTGGCCCTCTCTCCACCTGATAGTAGACCAGGTACCCAGTGTAACGCCATGTGTCTCCTCCCTCCCCTAGCAGTGACCAGTGTCTGCCAGTCCCACCTTTGTGCTTGTGTGACCAGTAATTAGGGGCCACACATGAGAACATGTGGCATTCAGTTCTTTGTCTTAGTGATAGTTCACTTAGTCTCCAACTGCATCCATGTTGCTGAGAAGGTCATGATTTTGTACTTTTTATGACTGCATAATAGTCCATCATGTATATGTACTACATTTTCTTTATCCAGTCCATGTTCAATGGGCATCTGGAGTTGGTTCTGTTTTTGCTACTGTGAAAAGGGCTGCAGTAAACGTGTGTTCAGGTGTCTTTTTTGTAGAATGATTTCTAAACATAGTTATTTTATGTTCTGTGTCTGTTCTAATATATGAGGTCTTTATGAGTTTGGTCCTGCTGGCTCTCACTTAGTGTTTTGTTTCCACTTGTGCCTTGTGATTTTGACTGTTAACTCTAATTCTTCAGGTTTGGTGTGTGGAAATGTCTTCAGAGAGTATTTGGAAAGATTTGTACTTATTTCTACCATTTACTTGGTCACTAGCAATCCTGTACCACTTTAAAATCTCAGCCTGTGTTTTTTCGGGTTTTAAACCTGTTCAAGGCTTTGCTGGTAGTTACAGATTCTCAAGGTAGATTTATTTCCCCTTTCTACTCAATACCAAGGTTCAGGTGAGTAGTTTTCTTATACCCCCTTTCTCTTTGTGTAGTAGAAAGGGGCTATAACACTTGAAGGGTAGCCTTCTGGAGGTCCCTGCTTTTTATTTATTTATTTTGAATCAAAGTCTCCCTCTTTCACCCAGTCCAGAGTGCAGTGGCACGATCACAACCTCCACAGCCTAGACCTGCTGGGCTCAGGCAGTTCTTCTGCCTCAGTCTTCCAACTAGCTGGAACTACAGGTGCCTGCCACCACACCTGGCTTTTTATTTATTGTAGAGACGAGGTTTCACCATGCTGCCCAGGCTTGTCTCAAACTCCTGGGCTTAGTCAAGGCTTTCACCTTCACCTCCCAAAATGCTGGGATTACAGGCATGAACCACCACTCCCAGCCAGGTTCTAGCTTTTTAGACAGGGACTCACCACCTAGGTTTCCTGTCCTATCTCTTTAACCCTGCCTAACAGTCGAACTGGAGCTCAAGGTTCACTAGTATTTGGCAGGTCTTATACTTTGTGGTTTTAAGTCATTGTGTATGTTTTCACTTTCCCAGCGGTACTACACATTTCTTGAAGATGGGAACTACAGAATTGACTTGCTTCATATCTAAAGTGCTGCACATAGGGAGAGCAATATAATGAGTGATAATGATAGAAATGTTAGCATCTATTTGTGATGGGCACTTTATTTGTCTTATGTGTATTATCTCATTTAATGTTTTCAACAGCCCTCCGAGGTAGATACTGTCCACTTCTTACTTTTTTTTCCTTTCAATTGGAGTCTCACTCTGTCACGCAGGCTGGAGTGCAGTGGCACGCTCCCGGCCACCGCAGCCTCGACCTGCTGGGCTCCAGCGATCCTTCCGCCTCAGCCTTCCAAGTAGCCAGAACTACAGTCGCGCGCTACCATGCCCGGCTAATTTTTTATTTTTATTGTAGGTGCAGGCTCAGGCAATCCACTCGCCTCGGCCTCCCAAAATGCTGGGATTGCAGGCTGAGCCACCGAACCTGGCCACACATGTTACTGTTGAGGAACCTGAGATACAGAGGACTTGAGTAACTTGCCCAAGCTCATATAAAGGAGCCAGTATTCACCTCAAAGCAGACTAACTCCATTGCCTGCATTCTCTTAACTATTATGCCCAAGAGGTTTTATTTGAGGATAATAGTAGGAAATGTAGCATTATAGGATGAGATGATGTATGGAGTCTTCTATACCATGAAGAAATAAGTATAATGTTTTAGGAAAATTAAGGTGGTAATTGTATTAAAGATGGAGATGGCAGTCACATACCAGTATAAAAATGATGAACTAACTGTAACTTGATAACGTGTAGTCAGATGACTCTCAGTGTTTTTAGTCCAGAAGACAAAGAAATGGTCATGTTAATGACAGAAGGTTTCTAGTGTTTCTAATAACAGCATTATTGAGATAAAAGTCACCCTTTTAAAGTATACAATACAGTGGTTTTTATCATACTCCTGGTTGTGCTGCCATGGCCACTGTAAAATTCCAGAACATTATCAACCCCAGAAGAAAATTAATTTATTTGACATTTAAGTTAGAGAGTAGTCCATCTTTTATACAAAAATGACAAAGTAACATACTTCATTCAACTGAATAGTAACTTAGACCTGTGATCATTTAGCTATTTTTCTAAATTGAGTCAAGATTTGATACACAGACTAGATTGAGAACACATGCCTAAGTTGTTTTTCTCTTTTAACTATTGAAATCCCTTAGCATTTGATTTATGGATTTAAGTACTCCCTTATGTCGTAAACAAGATATGGCTCAGCTGATATTTTCCTTTTTGTTAGCGTGACATTTTTGTTTTTAATATTAGCATAATCTTTTTGTTAAGTATCAAGAGAAGAAATGTAAAACCTAACTTGTTTAAACTACCAAGAAAATAGTTTTAGGAAGGAGATGTCTAGGTTTGCCTAAAAACTTTCATCACTTTCCATTTTCATTTAAGATGCCAGTGACAGTGGGCGCTCTTATAAAACAGTGCTGGATCGTTGGAGAGAGTCTCTCCTTTCTTCTGCTAGTCTGTCCCAGGTTTTTCTTCACCTATCCACCTTGGATCGTAGTGTGATTTGGTCTAAATCTATACTGAATGCTCGTTGCAAGATATGCCGAAAGAAAGGTGATGCTGAAAACATGGTTCTTTGTGATGGCTGTGATCGGGGTCATCATACCTACTGTGTTCGACCAAAGCTCAAGGTACTTTTTTTCCTCCTGCTTCTCAGATTAGAATTGAGATGTTGAGATTTTGAATGGTAGATTATTAATGATCATTGATGTGATTTGTTCAGAGTGTGCCTGAAGGAGATTGGTTTTGTCCAGAATGTCGACCAAAGCAACGATCTAGAAGACTCTCCTCTAGACAGAGACCATCCTTGGAAAGTGATGAAGAAATGGAAGATAGTATGGAAGGTGAGGATGATGAAGTTGATGGTGATGAAGAAGAGGGGCAAAGTGAGGAGGAAGAATATGAGGTAGAACAAGATGAAGATGACTCTCAAGAAGATGAAGAAATCAGGTAAGTCTTACAATACAGTGACAGCCAGTAAGTCTTATTAAGTAGACAGTCTTTTGATTGTTCAAATACAAATGGAATAATTGGGGTCTGTAACTCTTTAAACTAACATGTGACTTGAAGGTCCCCTTAGTTTTTTGTTTTTTTTTTTAAAACATTGTGAATATCCAAAAATATTCTAAGGGAGTATTGGTGATTTCGGGAGTCTACAAAGAGCAAGTGATGAATGTCAGGAAGTGTACTCCTGCCACATTAGCACCCAGAAACAGCTTCTATACCACCATGTAACCAAGTATTCTACAACTTAGCAAGCTATGTCACTCGGGCCTAATGAGTAGAAATCAAGCCTTGACATTCTTGCTACACTGAGGCAATCTTCCCTTACTTGACCCTTTCTTTTCATGGCTGAAATAAATATTTATATCTACAAGGTAGATGTACAGGAATGCCTCAAAAATATTGTGGGTCAATTCCAGACTTCCATAATAAAGCATACTACACAAATTTCGGGGGGGGTTTCCAGTGCATATGAAAATTTCTATTAAGTCTACTAGTGTGCAATCGCATTATGTCTTTAAAAATAATATACATACCTATGCCTTAATTTAAAAACACTTTAAGCTGGGCTTGGTGGCTCAGCCTGTAATCCCACGCCTTGGGAGGCTGAGGTGAGTGGATTTGGATTGCCTGAGCCCACGGTTTCGAGACCGCCTGGGCAACTTGGTGAGACCTCATCTCTACAATAAATAAAAAATTAGCCAGGTGTGGTAGCGCGCGCCTGTAGTTCCAGCTACTCGGATACTTGGAAGGTGGAGGCAGAAGGATCTCCGGAACCTAGCAGGTCGAGGATGCGGTGGCCAGGAGTGTGACACTGCACTCCAGTCTGGGCGACAGAGTGAGACTCCAACTCAAAAAAAAAAAAGAAAAGAAAAGAAATTTAGTCTAGGATAAGTCTCAGTTTTACAGAAAATTTATTTAGACTTTATTGGCTAAATAGAGCAAGGAGAATAGACCTAAACATGTGTTTATTATTGCTCTGTAGAATAACTGTGTTTTCTATTTATAGCCCACCAAAACGAGGAAGACAAGTTAGATTGCCAGTTAAAACAAGAGGGAGACTTACCTCTTCTTTCTCAAATCGTGGCCAACGCCAAGATCCTGGAAGATACCCTTCAAGGAGTCAGCAGACTACACCCAAAACAACTGTTTCATCTAAAACTGGTAGAAGCCTAAGAAAGATAAATTCTGCTCCTCCCACAGAAACAAAATCTTTAAGAATCGCCAGTCGTTCTACTCGCCACAGTCATGGCCCACTGCAAGCAGATGTATTTGTGGAATTACTTAGTCCTCGTAGAAAACGCAGAGGCAGGAAAAGTGCTAATACTTCACCAGAAAGTAGCCCCAACTTCTCCAACTTCAGAGTCATTGCCACAAAGTCAAGTGAACAGTCAAGATCTTTAAATGTTGCTTCAAAACTTTCCCTCCAAGATAGTGAATCCAAGAGAAGATGCAGGAAAAAACAATCTATAGGTATGAAGAAGTCTAATTTAAACTCTTCCTTACCTAACGTAATTGAATAATTTGGAAATAATGAATATTGCAATACTTTGGATCATTTTTTAAAGGCTATCACTGAGATACACAGTTATTAGGGAGAAATCTGACCTGAAGCATACTATTCATTGAAGGGGCAGCTATATAGGGACTAAAGGTAAATGATATTACTAGTCTTTCTACTAGAGTAACAGGGTAATGTACTTTGTAGATGGTATTCTGTTTTTAATTGAAATACTTGGCCAATATTGGAACAGTCTCAGTATACTACCTCATAACACATTTCATTCTCTTCCATCTTTTCCTCCTTCAAAACATACATATTCATCATCACCTAGACAAGCTACATTAGATTAGTTGGTAAGATTTCATCTGAAATACTGAATTTGCAGAGAAGGGGCAGGATCAGGCAGTAATATTTTTAGGGAGTCATCACCAGCTTTCTTTTTAATTCTGATATTTGTTTATAAAGAATATAATCCAGACTGGGCGTGGTGGCTCATGCCTATAATCCCAGCACTTTGATGAAAGGATGAAAGGTGAAAGGATTGTCTGAGCCTGTGGTTCAAGACCAGCCTGGGCAACTGAGACCTCATCTCTACCTTAAATCAAAAATTAGCGGGATGCAGTAGTGTGTGTCTGTAGTTCCAACTACTTGGAAGGCTAAGGTGGAGGAAGGATCACCTGAGCCCAGCGGGTCAAGGCTGTGGTGACCGTGAGTGTGCCTCTGCCCTCCAGCCTGGGCGACAAAGTGAGACTCTGACTCAAAAAAAAAAAAAAAAAAAAGAATATAATCCTAATCCTTTTTGTTAATGTCAATAGTAATAAAACTTTGATATTTCACCCCCAAAAATGAAGTTAAACATTAAAAAAATGCTACTGTTGTCAGGGATGGTAGCTCATGACTATAATTCTAGCATTTTGGGAAGCCAAGACAGGAGGATTGCTTGAGCCCAGTAGTTTGAGACTTGTCTGGGAAACATAGCAAGACCTCATCTCTACAAAATCAAATTATCTTGGCATGGTGTCACATGCCTGTTAATCCCAGCTACTCAGTAGGCTGAGGCAGAAGGATTGCCTGAACCCAGGAGATAGAGCCTGCATTGAACTGTGATTGTGCCACAGTACTCCAGCCTGAGTGACAGAGTTAAGACTCCAACTCAAAAAAAAGAACAGTAGATAGGTTGTATTGCATTGTTCAGACACAGCAGGATTAAAGAATTCATGGGTGAAGAATGGCACATAATCTGTTTATGCAGTCATCAGATTGTCAGGTCTTGGAGGGAAGTGATAATTTTGCACCAATCAAGATCTAATTTGACTTTTCCTATCCCCTTATCTGTTTTGCTCTTCCCCAGTTCTCTAGCCTTTTTGGAGAAATAATATGCCTGAAACATTTTTATTCAAAAAACTATGTGAGAAAAAACTTTTTAATTGAATTGTGAAGTTACTCAAACTGGTTCTAAGACACATAAAGGGGGAAATGTGTGGACACTGCAAGAAGAGAATTCATACTGAATTCATACTACCCTTTCCTACCAATGTATACACCTTAGATTTCATTATACTACTTTCTTGGTCTGTAAGAAAGCATTGTGCTCTAAGAAAATTTTCCATATATTAAAATTAAGATTTATAAGCGTGATCTTTTTTTTTTTTGAGTCAAGAGTCTTACTCTGTCACCCAGGCTGAAGCACAGTGGCATGATTGTGGCTTACTGTAGCCTCAACCTCCTGGGCTCAAGCTATCCTTCCACCCTAGCCTCCCAAGTAGCTGAGACTACAGGCGCACACCACAATGCTCAGCTTATTTTTTTATTTTTTTCATAGAGATGAGGTCTTACTATGTTGCCCAGGCTGGGCTCAAGCGGTTCTCCTGCACTGTACTCCCCCAAAGTACTGGGATTATAGGTTTGAGCCACTGTTGCCTGGCCTATAAGAATAATCTTTTACTTTATCATTGAGAATTGCTTTTCCATTATGCAAGGTAAAGCCTAGCTTCTAGATCTGAAAAGGTTACTTTCTTAACAATGTGCTTTAGGAAATATTGGAGAATTGCTTAGTATAGTTGAAAAAGTATTGTGAGGGCAGGCGCAGTAGGCTCACACCTATAATCCCAGCACTTTGGGAGTCAGAGGTGAGAGGACTGCCTGAGCCGATGGATTCAAGACCAACCTGGGCAACTTGGCAAGACCTCATCTCTACAGTAAATCAAAAATTAGCTGGACTTGGTGGAACATGCCTGTAATTCCAGCTACTTGGAAGGCGGAAGCATCACCTGATCCCAGCCCAGAGTGAGACTCCCCCCCCCAAAAAAAAATTAAAGTATTGTGAATAAATTTGAGTAAAAGTAATCCACAAACTTTGTGTTCTAGATTTTCCTTTTGCATCACACTCTTTTTACAATCTATTCCCAATGAAAGTTTAATTCAACTGGAAATTTTTTTTAATTGGAAA
This sequence comes from Cephalopachus bancanus, assembly GCA_027257055.1. Taxonomy (NCBI): domain Eukaryota; kingdom Metazoa; phylum Chordata; class Mammalia; order Primates; family Tarsiidae; genus Cephalopachus; species Cephalopachus bancanus. The sequence continues at coordinate 62,628 of JAPVLO010000083.1, read as the reverse complement.
ATATAGTTTATTTTTAAAGTAGAGAGAAAGAAAGAGGAGATTCACCTCTCCAAGGTAGGAAAAGGGGCCAAAGCCAGGAAACATGCATCAGCCATAGCTCAAAGAGCACATCACACACCAGAATCTAGTAAGGCAATAGCCTCAACTGGAAATTTTTAAGATCAAAAAGGAAATAATAAATATTTGGTCCAGATTTCCATATCTCTCAGAAAGTAAATTAGTTAACCTCTCAATGTAGAATGTCTATTTTCTGCTTAAATTGGGTTTGTATTTGAATATCTGTTTAGCTTGTGGTAATCAAACATTTTGTTTTATCACCCAAATGTTTTAATTATTTACTCAGAGTCATCTCCTGTGACACTGAATCGAAGGAGTTCTGGTCGACAGGGAGGAGTTCATGAATTGTCTGCTTTTGAACAGCTTGTTGTAGAATTGGTACGACATGATGACAGCTGGCCTTTTTTGAAACTTGTTTCTAAAATCCAGGTAATGACATTACTAAATTTGACATTACTAAATTTGATAAAATGTGTTCATGTATTTTATCTGATTTAGTCTGCGTGGCAACTTTGAAGTAGTCAAAACATCTGCTATTCACTATCTTTTTTGGAGGGGGAACCACTTGGAAGGCTAGTTTCTGTACTGAAAATAATGAAGTTAGACAGCATAGTTGGTCTATGTGTGGCAGAATGTGACGTGGTGTCTAGCAGAGGTAGAACAGTGTTATAGTGCTGTGATAGAAGTTACCATGGTATTACACAAGTAGAGAAGAAAAGGAGATAGATATGAGCATTTCCGAGGGAGAAAATAAGGGAAGTTAGAGAGTATTTTATGGAAGAACTATTTGAACTGGTCATTGAAGAAAGATGGAATTTCAACAGTGAGAAACGGAATAAGGATGGTTCAGGGAAGAGGGAATAGAAGCTAAACACCTGGAAGTGAGAAGGTGGAGAGTGGGGCTAGTTTGAGTGGAGGAGAGGGTGTCTTCGGAAGGCTCAGGCACAACTGTGTTGTAACGAGTCTCACTCGTCAGTGTGTGGGCAGAGGTTTCGGAATGGAGAAGTGACATCAGAATTCTGCTTTGAGATTTCCAGAGCAAGAATGTGAAAGATTAGTTAATATTAAATAGCATCTAAAAAATTAAATCTTAGTTTGACTCGCTTTTCCTGGGTAGTTTTTATCCTGAATTAAACTTTGTTACATACATTTTATTCCTTACTACAAATTCAGTAGTGCTCATTTAAAAAAATTTTTCCTAGCCAGGCTCAGCCTGTAATCCTGTGCCTTGGGAGGCCAAGGTGAGTGGATTGCCTGAGCCCGTGGGTTCGAGACCCACCTGGGCAACGTGGCAAGACCTCATCTCTACAATAAATCAAAAAATCAGCCAGTCATGGTAGCACGCGCCTGTAGTTCCAGCTACTTGGGAGGCTGAGGCGGAAGGATTGCCGGAGCCCAGCAGGTCGAGGCTGCAGTGGCCGGGAGCGGCCACTGCACGCCAGTCTGGGCGACAGAGTGAGACTCCAACTCAAAAAAAAATTTTTTTCTTTTGGTCCAAGTGACAAATTTTTATAGATACATATACATATATATGTATTTCTCTGTAGAGAGAGAAGGAAAGAGCCACAAGCACTGCCATAATTTTTTTCTTTTCACAGTAAATAGTTAACATTTTTAATGGTATTACATAGGCTTCTACATTAATATAGTGACTGAAACTATATTATGTAACTTTAATGGAATAATAGCAATCAGGAGTTAATAATGAGTCTATTTTTAAGTGCAAAATGTTATGTATTTTACCACTTATTGCCAATTTCGGCGTGAATACATATACTGGAATTATTTTACAGGTCCCAGACTACTATGACATCATCAAAAAGCCCATTGCCTTAAATATAATTCGTGAAAAAGTGAATAAATGTGAATATAAATTAGCATGTAAGTAATTCATGTTTTTCTTTGATAATTATTGTTGATTAAAGGAGAAGCTGTTATTCCTTTGTTTTGAATGATGTATGTTAATGTAGTTGTATAATAGCATCCCAAGGGATCTCTAAAAAGTTCAAATCTGGTTTGGAGATGGGGAGGAAAAAACAAATTAACTCTAGGTTAGAGTTGGGGGAAAAAAGTTCCTAAAATCCTTATTAGTGTACATGGAGATGAAAGATGGATCAGGATGAAATGAGATATTTTATAGAATCTAATCTTATTCAAAGAGGTTCTTTATAATTACATAACACATGAAATTACATAATTGTACAGTTTTTTTGTTGTTGTTGTTTTTTGTTTTTTATTTTTTGTTTTTTGTTTTGAATCGGAGTCTCACTCTGTTACCCAGACTGGAGTGCAGCGGCCGCTCCCGACCACCGCAGCCTCGACCTGCTGGGCTCCGGCGATCCTTCCGCCTCAGCCTTCCGAGTAGCCGGAACTACAGGCACGCGCTACCACGCCCGGCTGATTTTTTGATTTATTGTAGAGATGAGGTCTCGCCAAGTTGCCCAGGCGGGTCTCGAACCCGCGGGCTCAGGCAATCCACTCACCTCAGCCTCCCAAAGGCACGGGATTACAGGCTGAGCCACCAAGCCCGGCTAATTGCACAGTTTTAATAAAACAGTTTTTAAATGTTTATAATTAAGCAAATTTAAACCTCAGTTCTGCTACCTTATTTCAGTCTTATCTTTCTAAAGAAAAAAAGTGGGCTTCTGTTTTTTAAATGACATTTCCAGATATGATACAAACAAAAAGTTATAATGTATGTACTTTCATTCTAATCTTGTTTTCTTTTTTCCTCTCTAGCTGAGTTTATTGATGATATTGAATTAATGTTTTCGAACTGCTTTGAATACAACCCTCGTAACACCAGTGAAGCAAAAGCTGGGACTAGACTTCAAGCGTTTTTTCATATTCAGGCTCAAAAGCTTGGACTCCATGTCACACCCAGTAATGTGGACCAGGTCAGCACACCACCGGCTGCAAAAAAGTCACGAATCTAATTTTGTCCTTCCGCAGGATATATTTGAGGAAAAACAAATTGTTCGTGAAAACGGAACATTAAATCATGCTCTAAAGCAGACATATGTATAAAGCAATAACAACTGATTGACCACATGGAAGTGTGGCCTGCACTATATTCTCAATTTACCCTTAAGCACTCAGGAGAATGTAGGAAAGATTTCCTTTGCTACAGTTTTGTTCAGTTTCTAATAAGTTTGATAGATGTATTGGATACAGTACTGGTTTACAGAGGGTTTTGTACATTTTTTAGATCATTCATGTGTCCAGGTATCTTGGAAAATATTTTTTCACTTACGGATCATTTTGTTACTGACGACTTTTAGAAGTTGTGGTATTAAGGGAGATTTCTCTACAGAGATGAATCTTCTTCTGCTGTAGCACAGTTTTTTAAAATGTGTAAATGTCCAGAAATTGTTTAATGAACATATCCTTTCAACACTACACATGAATGAATCCAATTTTCTATCCTGGAAGTGCTGTACCAGTGCTGGCTGGAGGTATTGAGTCTGAGTTTATTAACTAGATATTTATTTAGCATTCAGAGTAATTTGTGAATTTGTTTTGTATTTATAAAATTTATACCTGAAAAGTTCTTTAAATTTTTTAAACCTTTATTGTGTTTTTGTTTTATTTCTCTAACTTCCTTAATGATCAATCAAAAAAAAATAACACCCTCCCTTTTCCCTGACAGTTTTACAGAACTGTATTATAAGTTTCTATGTACAACTTTTAAGTGTACAAATAAAGTGATAACATTTTTTCAAGTAATCTGAATTTCTGGAATTTCTACAAATCAGAATTGGACTTGTGTGTGTGCTACATACAGACCATAGGAACCAGTGATTTATTGTACCTGAGTCTCTATAGCAGTAATGTATATCTTTTTCTGCCCATACCCTTGAGTATACCTGTAATCCCAACACTCTGGGAGGCTGAGGCAGAAGGATTGTTGAGTCCAGAAGTTCAAGACCAACCTAGGCAACATAGTGAGACCTCACCTCTACAAAAAAATTAGCCTGATGTGGTTGCATGCACCTGTAGTCCCCGCTACTCGAGAGGTTGAGGCAGAAGGATCGCCAAGGCCCAGGAGGTCGAGGCTGCAGTGAGCTGAGATCGTGCCATGGCACTCCAGTCTTGGTGGCAGTGTGAAACCCCAATTCAAATAAATAAATACTAGAACAACTAGACAGAAAATAATGAAGAACATAAAAGACCTAAAGACTACCAACCAAAGATTTATAGGTTTTTAGAACATTCCACCCAACAAAAAAATATGCATTCTTTTCAGTTATCCACAGAACATACACCAAAGTGAGTCATATTATGTTGAGGCCATAAAACAACCCTCAAAAATTTAATTTTTTTTTAATTTTTATTTTTTCATTTTTTTGAGTTGGGGTCTCACTCTGTCGCCCAGACTGGAGTGCAGTGGCCGCTCCCGGCCACCGCAGCCTCGACCTGCTGGGCTCCAGCGATCCTTCCACCTCAGCCTTCCCAGTAGCCGGAAACACAGGCATGCGCTACCAAATGATTTTTTGATTTATTGTAGACTGCCCAGGCGGGTCTCGAACCCACGGGCTCTGGCAATCCACTCACCTCAGCCTCCCAAAGGCGTTTAAAAGAATGGAAATTGCCGGGCTCGGTGGCTCAGCCTGTAATCCCGCGCCTTTGGGAGGCTGAGGTGAGTGGATTGCCTGAGCCCGCGGGTTCGAGACCCGCCTGGGCAGCGAGACCTCATCTCTACAATAAATCAAAAAATCAGCCGGGCGTGGTAGCGCATGCCTGTAATTCCAGCTACTCGGAAGGCTGAGGCGGAAGGATCGCCGGAGCCCAGCAGGTTGAGGCTGCAGTGGCTGGGAGCGGCCACTGCACTCCAGTCTGGGCAACAGAGTGAGACTCCAACTCAAAAAAAAAAAAAAAGAATGGAAATTATATATATATAGAGTGTTACCTGTGGCCACGTGGACTCAAACTAGAAATGAATAATGGAAATATAAGAGGAAAAATCACCAAAACTTGGAAACTAAACCACACTTGTAAATAACCCATAGGTCAAAGAGAAAGTATAGAGAGAAATACGAAATACATTAAACAATGAAAATGAAAAAAAATACTTTTTCCAAGCCATATGCTGCTTCCCTAATACTCTTCCTCCATTTCAACTCAACTCTTTTTCTCTCTAAAGTCTAAACTAACTAGGTCAGAGTCTGCCGATAATTGCGTTTAACTTATTGGGTGGTATAACAATGCTATCTGCTAGGACAAGCTAAGATAAAGGGCCCACCAGTCCAGACCTTTTCTTGATAATTTCTAGGAAATGGGCAAACCACAAATCAAAAAAACATCTGGATCTGGAATCCATCCTGTATAATAATAGAAGGCAAGAAATCTGTAACTAAAGCAACTATAGTTGATGGACTCACTATGTATGATTCGGCTACATCTGGTAGAATTAGAGAAAGCATGTAGAGTTCACATGTGTTAGAAATTCTAGATCAAAAAGACTCTTAGCTTTGGCTCTTTCCAAATAAAAGTAAAGCATCTGCCATCACCCGAAAGATCCAGAAGCTCTTAGTCTCTTAAGTGTGCATGTTAACTTGAAGGTAAAAATTCCAAAGTCAAAATCTTTTTTTAATTGCAGTAGTTTTTTTTTAATTTTTTAAATTGACAAAAATTATATGTCATGTACAACATGATGTTTTGACATGTATACATTGTAGAATGGCTAAATGAAGCTAATATATATATATTACCTGACATATTTTTCTGATGAAGACAAAATCTGTAATTTTCTTTTTTTTTTTTTGAGTCAGAGTCTCACTCTGTCACCAGGCTGAAGTACAATGGCACGCTCATGGATGGCTACCACAGCCTTGACCTGTTAGGCTCAGGCAATGCTTCCACCTCAGCCTTCCAAGTAGCTAGAACAACAGGCGCATGCCACCGCGCCCAGCTAACTTTTCTTGATTTATTGTAGAGACGAAGTCTCACCAAGTTGCCCAGGCTGGTCTCGAACCTGTGGGCTCAGGCAATCCTCTCGCCTCTATCTCCCAAAGTGCTGGGATTATAGGCATGAGCCACCGCGCCTGGCTAAAATCTGTAATTTTTGGCCAGGCTCGGTGGCTCAGCCTGTAATCCCAGCACTTTGGGAGGCCGAAGTGAGTGAATTGCCTGAGCCTGCGGGTTGGAGACCTGCCTGGGCAACTTGGCGAGACCTCATCTCTACAATAAATCAAAAATTAGCCGGGTGTGGTAGCACGTGCCTGTAGTTCCAGCTACTTGGAAGGCTGAGGCAGAAGGATCGCCGGAGCCCAGCAGGTCGAGGCTGCGGTGGCCGGGAGTGGCCACTGCACTCCAGTCTGGGCGACTGAGTGAGACTCCAACTCAAAAAAATAAAATAAAATCAGTAATTTTTGAGAATACAATGCATTATTAACTATAGTCACTAGTTGTACAATAGATCTCTTGAACTTTCTTCTAACTGAAATTTTGTATCCTTTGACCAACATGTCTCCAAACCCCGTCCCCAACCCCTGGTAACCACCATTCTACTCTGTACTTCTGACTGGCCTCCAGTCTGGGTGACCAGAGACACTGACTCAAAAAAAGTTAACAAATAATAGCCGGGTACAATGGTTCACACCTATAATCCCAGCACTAATACCCAGAGTATTAGAACAAACACTTGGAGAGTAATTTGGCATTTTTAGTGAAGTTGACCCACAATTCTGCCTCTGGAGAAACTCTGGGCTGCGTGTAGGAGACACATCCAAGGATACTCACTGCAGCATTGCTTATAATACTGGAAAACTGAAATGTCCCAAATGTCCATAAGCAAGAAATGGATAAATTGTAGAATCTGACACTGAAATACATGGCAATTATGAATTAGCTAAATTTACAAAAGTAAATGTGGATGAATCTTAAGGGCTTAACGTTGAGTAGACAAAGTGAGTTACAAAGTGGGTACATGTGTAAAATGTTTACCTCTACCAAGCAATTCTGCATATTGTTTAGGAGTAAAATGCATTTGTAGTAAAAATATAAAATCAAGGTCAGGGCCGGGTGCGGTGGCTCACACTATAATCCCAGCAATTTGGGAGGCTGAGGTGAGAGGATTGCCTGAGTCCACAGGTTCAAGACCAGCCTGGGCAACTTGGTGAGATCTCATCTCTACAATAAATCAAAAATTAGCCAGGCATGGTAGTACGTGGCACCTACCTGTAGCCCCAGCTACTTGGAAGGCTGAGGTGGGAGAATCGCCTGAGCCCAGCAGGTGGAGGCTGCAGTGACCGTGAGCATGCCACTGCCCTCCAGCCTGGACAACAGAATGAGACTCCGACTCAAAAAAAAAAAAATCAAGGACAGGAAGATTTATATGCTTACCTCTGGGATTAAAGAGGGGTACAAAGAGTGCATTCACTGTATCTGTAGCTAAAAAGAAAGCCCATCGGCTGGGCACAGTGGCTCCTACCTATAATCCCAGCACTTTGGGAGGCCGAGGTGAGAGGATTGCCTGAGCCCAGGGGTTCGAGACCAGCCTGGCAAGTTGGCCAGACCTCATCTCTACAATGAATCAAAAAATTGGCTGGGCGTGGTGGCGTGCGCCTGTAGTTCCAGCTACTTAGAAAGCTGAAGCGGAAGGATCACCTGAGCCCAGCAGGTCAAGGTGGCCGTGAATGTGCCACCACCCTCCAGCATGGGTGACAGAGTGAGACTCCAACTCAAAAAAAAAAAAGCAAATGTAAATTTGGAAAAAAGTTCATGTTAGCTGAATAAGGTGGTGATAGCACATGGTGTTACACTATTTTCCCATATATGAAATATTTCATTTTAAAAATATAAATTGCCAACTGTGAGAGAGTGATTTGCCCAGAAATTAGAAAGAAAAATTCAGAGAAATTCAACAAACCAAGTAGGGCTAAGGATTCGAAGTAAAATTATTCCAGGTATACTGTGGCATTTATATTAGCTGAAGTTTCTAGCAAGAGTATTTGTGAGAGATAAGTGGCTCAGTTTAAAAACAAATCTCTTAATTAAATATATAAAGAAATATATTCAGCTGGCCCTTGAACAGTATAGGTTTGAACTGCATGAGTCTACTAATACTCAGATTTTCTTTAGCTCTGCCTAAGAGAGCAAGACCAAGCCCTCCTCCTCCTCCTCCTCCTCCTCAGCCTACTCAGCATGAAGACGAGGAGGATGAACTTTATGATGATCCACTTCCACTTTTTTTTATTGAGTCGGCATCTCACGCTGTCACCCAGGCTGAAATGCAGTGGCATGCTAAGGGCCACTGTAGCCTTGACCCACTTCAACCTCAGCCTTCTAAGTAGCTGGAACTACAGGTGCACACCACCACGCCTGGCTAATTTTTTGATCTCGTTGTAGAAACGAGGTCTTGCCAAGTTGTCCAGGTTGCTCTCAAACCCTTGAACTCAAGCAGTTCTCTCACCTCAACCTCCCAAAGTGCTAGAATTACAGGCATGAGCCACCAAGCCCAGCCTCACTTCCACTTAAAAGCAAGTATAGTTTCACTTCCTTATGATTTTTCTCTATCACATTTCTCCTCTCTAGCTTAGTTTATTGTAAGAATACAGTATACAACCGGGCTCGGTGGCTCAGCCTGTTATCCCGCGCCTTGGGAGGCTGAGGTGAGTGGATTGCCTAAGCCTGCAGGTTCGAGGCCCGCCTGGGTAACTTGGCGAGACCTCATCTCTACAATAAATCAAAAAATCAGCCAGGCATGGTAGTGCGTGCCTGTAATTCCAGCTACTCGGAAGGCTGAGGCGGAAGGATCGCCGGAGCCCAGCAGGTCGAGGCTGCGGTGGCCGGGAGCAGCCACTGCACTCCAGTCTGGGCGACAGAGTGAGACTCCAACTCAAAAAAAAAAAAAAATACACGTATGTAAAAAATATGCATTAATGGCTGTTTGTGTCATCAGAAAGGCTTCTGATCAACAGTAGGTTAGTAGTTAAGTTTTAGGAGAGTCAAAAGTCATACTCGAATTTTCAACTGTGTGGGAGTTGGCGTCCCTAAACCCCCTGCATTGTTCAAGAGTCAAATGTTCTGCAATTCTGAATTCAGTGCAGAAAAGCTCTCAATGCAGGGGAAATGCAATTTGATATAAAATTCAATGGACATTAAGCTGACACCATAGTTAACATCATTCTCTTTACAAGATAATGGATAATTCCACACTTGGCTCCCTAACACACTCTCCCAGCTACTAAGGTCAACAAATAGTTTTCATTTCATAACCCTTTCTGCTTGGAGACTGAAGATTCTTTCTACAGGCTCACTAAAATCCAGGACAATTTACAAATCTGATGAAACAAATCGCTGTGAATTCCTGTAGTACTCCGACTCAGGTTCTTGGAATGTAGTTTATTCTTACACTAATAAGACCAGTTTATAATGGCAAGTTCCAAATGGGATTTAGTCAGCAGCTAACTCTGAAAGGATGACCTATAATGAAGGCCTGCTGAAAATGAGCACCTGATGTGAGCCCTTTGGAAGAAATAAGCGTGACACACATAGGAAGCCAGGGCCTCTCAATGATAGTCTGATAGGCTGTCAAAAATTATATTTATGAGAAAAAAGCACAGGCAACACAGTCATCATCTGTCTGATCCCATGATCTCTGCATAGCCTCGTTCATGCTGACATTCTAAACATGTTTTGTTTTTTTTTTTGAGTTGGAGTCTCACTCTGTCGCCCAAACTGGAGTGCAGCGGCCGCTCCCGGCCACCGCAGCCTCGACCTGCTGGGCTCCGGCGATCCTTCCACCTCAGCCTTCCAGGTAGCTGGAACTACAGGCGTGCGCTACCACGCCTGGCTAATTTTTTGATTTATTGTAGAGATGAGGTCTCCCAAGTTGCCCAGACGGGTCTCGAACCCGAGAGCTCAGGCAATCCACTCACCTTGGCCTCCCAAAGGTGCGGGATTACAGGCTGAGCCACCAAGCCCGGCCATTTTTTTTTTGAGTCAGCCTCAACCTCCTGGATTCAAGTGATCCTCCTGGCTCAGCCTCCCAAGTAACTGGTACTACAGGTGCATACCACCATGCCTGGCTAATTTCTGATATTTTTTTTTTGAGTTGGAGTCTCACTCTGTCACCAGACTGGAGTGCAGTAGCTGCTCCCGGCCACTGCAGCCTCGACTTGCTGGACTCCAGTATCCTTCCGCCTCAGCCTTCCAAGTAGCTGGAACTACAGGTGCGCGCTACCACGCCGGGCTAACTTTTTGATTTATTGTAGAGATGAGGTCTCACCAAGTTGCTCAGGCGGGTCTCAAACCCACAGGCTCAGGCAATCCACTCACCTCAGCCTCCCAAAGCGCGGGATTACGGGCTGAGCCACCGAGCCCGGCTCTCTGAAATTCTTAAAAGAGCTGCAAACTTAAATCCAAAATCTCTCTACATCATTTAATACTATAGAACACTTTTTTCTCCCTTTTTTATTTATTGTAAAAAATTAAAAAACATTAAAAAAATTATCCCTATAATCCCATCAGCCTAATAAATTGCTTTAATCCTAGACATATACAGAGCATTGTGTTCCACAGCAACAGAATACACATTCTTTTCAAGGGCTCACTAACATTCTCCAGGAGAGATCATAGGTTAGGCCACAAAACAGGTTTAACACATTTAAGAAGTGTGACATATCAAGTATCTTTTCTGAGCAAAATGGTATGAGACTAGAAATCAGTAACAGGAGTAATCTTGGAAAATTCACAAATATATGAAAACTAAACAACATGATCCAACGGGCCAAAGAAAAAGTTAAAAGGAAAATTTTAAATATCTCAGCTGGGCACAGTGGCTCACGCTTGTAAACCCAGCACTTTGGAAGGCTGAGACAAAAGCCTTCCTTGAGCCCAGGAGTTTGAGACAAGCCTGGGCAACATAGTGTGACCCCGTCTCTACAAAAAATTCAAAGATCAGTCAGGTATTGTGCTTGATTATAGTCCCAACAACTCAGGAGGCTGAGGATTGCTTGAGTCCAGGAGTTCAAGGCTGCAGTGAACTATGATCGTGGCACTGCATTTCAGCCTGGGTGACAGAGTGATAATCTTGTATCTAAAAAAAAAAAAATCTTGAGATAAACAAAAATGAAAATACAACATATCAAAACATGGGATGCAGCAAAGTCAGTCCCAAAATGGAAGTTTATAGCATCAAAAAATAAAAAAGATCTAAAATAAGCAACCTATGATTACCTGAAGGAAATAGAAAAAGAAGAGTAAAGGAAGCCTAAGCTTAGCAAAAAGAAGGAAAAAACAAAGATCAGAGCAAAAATAAATAAAATAGAGACTAGAAAAACAGTAGAAAAGATAAACAAAACTAAAAGTTGGTTTTGGTTTTTTGAAAAGATAAAACTGACAAAACTTTAGCCTAATGAAAAAATTCAGCCTAGGCAACATAGTAAGACCTCATCTCTACAAAAAAAAAATCAAAAAAACATCTGGGTGGTGTAATCCAGATTGGTGTAATCCAGATCCAGGTGCACCTTGGGAGACTGAGGTGAGTGGATTGCCTGAGTCCACGGATTCGAGACCCGCCTGGGCAACTTGGTGAGACCTCATTTCTACAATAAATCAAAAAATTAGCCGGGTGTGGTAGCGCGCGCCTGTAATTCCAGCGACTTGGAAGGCTGAGGCGGAAGGATCGCCGGAGCCCAGCAGGTCGAGGCTGCGGTGGCCGGGAGCGGCCACTGCACTCCAGTCTGGGCGACGGAGCGAGACTCCGACTCAAAAAAAAAAATCTATAAATCAGTAAACGTGACACAAGGCCCAGCACAGGGGCTCAAGCCTGTAATCCCAGCACTTTGGGAGGCCGAGGCGAGAGGACTGACCAGCCCAGGTAACTTGGTGAGACCTCGTCTCTACAATAGATCAAAAAACTAGTCAGGTATGGTAGCACATACCTGTAGTTCCACCTATTTGGAAGGCTGAGGAGGAAGGATCACCTGAGCCTGGTGGGTCAACACTGGAGTGACCGTGAGCGTGCCACTGAACTCCAGCCTGGGCGACAGAGTGAGATTGTGATTCAAAATTTTAAAAATAATGAAAATCGACTAAGTCATGACAAGGAAGGGCACCAGCCAAAAGTGCTGAGAATAAATTTGGGGCCAAAATAGTGCTCCGAGAAGAAAATTATTCCTGAATAGTAAATAAAACCATATGTTAAAGTGTCAGTCCCTATCCTGGGCAAAGGGAAACTTACTTTAGGTCATCATAATCATGACTATTAGGATGGATTTGCTTGCGTAAAACAAAAAGTAGTTCGGGGCAAGTAACAGTGGTTTGAATAAGATAGCAAGTTCCCTTTCCCTTAATGTCCACAGGAAGGCTGTCCAGGACTGGGGCAGGTCCCAGAGTCATCAGATATCTTTCTGCACCATCATCCTAGCCTCTGGCTTTCATTCTCGGGGTCACCTCGTGGTCCAAGAGGGCTAGCGGCACACTCTAACCATCAAGTCTATGACACAAGCCAAAAGAAGGACTGGCAGAAAGGCAGAGAGAACACACTACTCGCTGAGTCAGCTCTTTCTAAGTAGACTTCTGGGAAGTCTACTTATCATTGGTAGCGTTAGTCACTGGGCCACAGCAGTCAGAGAAGTCGGAAAATTCAGTCTTTTAGCTGGGGAATAACCTCCAAATAAAGTGGAGTCAGATATTCTTTTTTTATTATTATTGTTCTTTTATTATAAAACTGTGGCATACAATTCAGGGATAGGTATGCAAACATTGATTATGCAGGTACCCTTGTTGATGAGATATGCTCCTCCCTCCCCTAGCAGGTTCCCTCAACTGCCAATCCCACACCCCTCCCCTGACAGTTTCCCACCACTGCCAATCCCTTTCTCATAGTATTATCATTGTTCCAGCTCCACTTATGAGTGAGAACATATGGTATCTGCTCTTTGTTTCTGTGATAGATCGCTGAGTATGATCAGAAGTGGATATTCTTTTACTAAAGTAGAAGGGGAAAACTGGTGGTACCAGCAACCTCTGCTGTGATGGTCAAACACATGTGAGAGGATAAAATTTCCAGCAACTTGAAAAGGAAGCATTCTGTGGAGCTCGTCTACCTAGGAATTCTGTTCCATCCTTTCCAACTTTGAGCCCAGAACCATCAGAGAAGTAGTGGGTCCTTTCCTGCTCACCTTTTTGTAGCCAGTTTGTGGAAGGAGACACAATTTACAAGACAGTTAAATAGGCCTCTGATTCCAGGTGTTTTGTTTTGTTTTGTTGGGGGTGTTTGTTTATTTGCAGTCGAATTTCACTCTGTCTGCCAGGCTGGATTGCAGTGGAACAGCCACCATAGCCTCGACATGCAGGGCTCAAGCAATCCTTCTGCCTGAACCTTCCAAGTAGCTGGAACTACAGGTGTGGGCCTCTAGGCCCAGCTAATTTTGACTTATTGTAGAGATGAGATCTTGCCAAGTTGCCCAGGCTGGTCCTAAAACCCTGAGCTCAGGCAATCCTCTCGTCTCTGCCTCCCAAAGTGCTGGGATTATAGGCGTGAGCCACTGTGCCCAGATAAAATATAGTTTTACAAGAAAATATTAGAGCCTTCATGTCACTGTCCCCACTTATAACTTTTATAGCTTCCTGTAACCCTTGGAACAAAACCCCAAAATCTTTAACAGTAGATGCTCCCAAGCTTTCTTGGCCTAAGGTGACTTATGTGTCACAGCAATTTTTTCAAGGCGTTCTTAGGCCAAAATAAATACCTAACAGTTCTGAATATTAAGCAGATAGGCCCCCAACAACTAAATAAATTTTTTTTTTTTTTTTGAGTTGGAGTCTCACTCTGTCGCCCAGACTGGAGTGCAGTGGCCGCTTCCGGCCACCGCCAGCCTCAACCCGCTGGGCTCCGGCGATCCTTCCGCCTCAGCCTTCCAAGTAGCTGGAACTACAAGCGCGCGCTACCACGCCTGGCTTATTGATTGATTGATTGATTGATTGATTGTAGAGACGAGGTTTCGCCAAGTTGCCCAGGCTGGTCTCGAACCCATGGACTCAGGCAATCTACTAGCCTCGGCCTCCCAAAGAGCTGGGATTACAGGCTAGGCCACTGAGTCCGGCCTGCTTAATAAAAATGCAAGTCTTAATACAGCGCCTGTTGGGCACTGCATAACTTCTCAAACCTTAGAATGGTATTGGACACAACCACCCTCATTTCCTGCTCCACGCTCACTTTCTCGTGGGATTTGCTTTTTATCACAGCAAGAGCAAAAAACACCCAAAGGAATGTAGCAGGATTCAAAGTGGAAAGGTTAAACCAGCTCAAGAATGTAGTTCCCATAGTGTCCGACAGATGTCGCTGTGTTTCCCTACAAATTTAAAAACATCCGAGGCCCCCTGATGAGTGCTGGGGCACCCAGGGGAGCCTCAGAACACAGTTTGAGACATAATTTATAAGGCCTTACATGAACTGGCCCCTGACTATTTCTTCAGCCTCATCTGGTACTGCTCTCTTTCTCGTCCACTCACTACACCCTAGTTACAATGGCCTTTTATTTTCCCAAAGAGCCAAGCTCTGGCCCAGTATAATGGATCCTGAGGCTCAGTTGAGACCAGGAGTTCGAGAGCAACAATTGGAGACCAGCCTGGGCAATACAGTGAGACCCCACCTCTGCAAAAAAAATAAAAATAAAAAAATTTGCTGGGCACAGCAGCACACACCTGTAGTCCCAGATACTCAGAAAACTGAGAGAGGAGGATCACTTGAGCCCAGGAGTTCAATGCAACAGTGAGCGATGAGCGTACCACTGTTCTCCTACCTGGATGACAGAGCGAGATCCTGCCCCTAAAAGAAAAATAAATAAATGTTTCTATTGACACATCTATTAAGAAATTAATCTTCAGACATACAAGTAATCCTGTTGTAAAATACAAGAGATTCCTTTCCTGTTAGTTCAGTTTATAAAGAGCAATTAGCAATTATAAATCTAAAAATTGATAGCATTTTAGAATGTGATGGCTGGCATACTTATAATGGCATTTTCATAAAGCAAATTTGAGAAAAAAATAGTCTTTTCAATAAATGGTACTGGATATCTACATGCAAAATAATGAAATTGGCCCCCTACCTCACCATGATAAATATTAGCTCAACTAGATAATCGACTTAAATGTAAGAGCTAAAACTATAAATCTCTTAGGAAAAAAGTAAAAATAAATCTTTATTTATTTATTTATTTATTTTGAGTTGGAGTCTCACTGTGTCTCCCAGGCTGAAGTGCAGTGGCACGTTCATGGCCACCACTGCCTCGACCTGCTGGACTCAGGCGATCCTTCCACCTCAGCCTTCCAAGTAGCTGGAACTACAGGCATGAGCCACCACATCCAGCTAGTTTTTGTGATTTAGTGTAGAGACGAGATCTCACCATGTTGCCCAGACTGGTCTCAAACCCCTGGGCTCAGGCAATCCTCTCACCTCAGTATCCCAAAGTGCTGGTATTACAGGCTGAGCCACCACGCCCAGCCAAAAATAAATCTTTAAAAGTTTGGGCTAGGCCAGGCTTGGTGGCTCAGCCTGTAATCCTAGCACTTTGGAAGGCTGAGGCGAGTGGATTGACTGAGCCTGCAGGTTCAAGACCCACCCGGGCAACTTGGTGAGATCCTGTCTCTACAATAAATCAAAAATCAGCCGGGCGTGGTAGCACGTGCCTGTAGTTCTGGCTACTTGGAAAGCTGAGGCAGAAGGATCGCCTGAGCCCAGCAGGTCAAGGCAGCGGTGGCCATGAGCGTGCCACTGCACTCCAGGCTGGGTGACAGAGTGAGACTCCAACTCAAAAAAAAAAAAAAATGCTTGAACTAGGAAATAGTTTCTTAGATATAACATCAAAAGTACAAACAACAGAAGAAAAACTTCCTTAAAATTTAAAACACTTTTGTTTCAAATGGTATCATTTAAAAAAGTGAAAACACAGCCCACAGAGTAGGAAATTTTTTTTTCAAATCATATGTCTAAAAAGGGACTTGTATCCAGAATATATAAAGAACTCTTAGGCCGGGCATGGTAGCTCAAACCTATAATCCCAGCACTTTGGGAGACTGAGGAGAAAGGATTGTCTGAGCCCAGGGGTTCGAGACCAGCCCCGACACATCATCTCTGCAATTAAAAAAAAAAATTAGCCAGGTATGGTGGCTTATGCTCGTAGTTTCAAGCTTCTTGGAAGGCTGAGGCAGAAGGATTACCTGAGTCCAGCAGGTAGAGTCTGCAGTGGTCGTGAGCATGCCACTTTACTCCAGCCTGGGCAACAGAGTGAGACTCCAACTCAACATTTAAAAAAAAAAAAAAGAACTCTTACATCTTAAAGAAATAAATAGGCCAGGCATGGTAATCCCAGCACTTTGGGAGGCCTAGGCGAAAGGACTGCCTGAGCCCAGGGATTCAAGACCAGCCTGGGCAACTCAGTGAGACCTCGTCTCTACAATAAATCAAAATATAAGCCAGGAGTGGTAGTGTGCACCTGTAATTCCAGTTACTTGGAAGGTTAAGGCAGAAGGATCGCCTGAACCCAGCAAGTGGAGGCTGTGGTGGCCATGAGCATGCCACTGCACTCCAGCCTGGGCGACAGAGTGAGACTCCGACTCAAAAAAAAAAAAAAAAAAAAAAGGAAAGAAAAGAAAAAACACCAACATTTAAGAGAAAGGTAAAGGCACAATTATCTGACAAGATAAGTGAAAGGAGTAAAGAGGCAGAATAGCTGCCACAGGAATTAATGGAAAAACTGGAAAAAGAAAAACTGGAATGGCCAATAATAACGTATTCGAGTGCTTCTGATATGCTAGATATTTTATATGCATCAGCTAACAATCTTTACAACCATATGAAGTAGTATTATCTACTTTTTGTTTGTTTGTTTGTTTGTTTTTTGTTTTTGAGTTGGAGTCTCACTCTGTTGCCCAGACTGGAGTGCAGTGGCCACTCCCGGCCACCGCAGCCTCGAACTGCTGGGCTCTGGCGATCCTTCCGCCTCAGCCTTCCAAGTAGCTGGAACTACAGGTGCGCGCTACCACTCCCGACTGATTTTTGATTTATTGCAGAGATGAGGTCTCGCTGCCCAGGCGGGTCTCGAACCCGCGGGCTCAGGCAATCCGCTCACCTCAGCCTCCCAAAGGCGCGGGATTACAGGCTGAGCCACTGAGCCCAGCTTATTATCTACTTTTCACCGATGAGGAAATTGAGGCTGAATAATTAGAAACAGTTACATCTTTTTTTTTTTGAGGTGGAGTCTCACTCTGTCATCCAGACTGGAGTGCAGTGGCCGCTCCCAGCCACCGCAGCCTCGACCCGCTGGGCTCCGGCGATCCTTCCGCCTCAGCCTTCCGAGTAGCTGGAACTACAGGCACGCGCTACCACGCCCGGCTAATTTTTTTTTTTGATTTATTGTAGAGATGAGGTCTTGCCTGCTCAGGCGGGTCTCGAACCGGCGGGCTCACGCAATCCACTCACCTCAGCCTCCCAAAGGCGCGGGATTACTGGCTGAGCCACTGAGCCCGGCTGTTTTTGATTTATTAATGATAAATCCGGAGTAAGGTGGTATCTCAGTGTGGTTTCGATTTTGCTCAGCCTTAATAATCATCAGAGAAATGCAAATCAAAACCACAATGAGATACCACACAACAACAGTAAGGATGGCTATTGTTAATAAATCAAAAACAACAGATGCTGGAGCAGGTGTGGAGAAAAGGTGA
The DNA here is from genome assembly GCA_027257055.1 of Cephalopachus bancanus. Taxonomy (NCBI): domain Eukaryota; kingdom Metazoa; phylum Chordata; class Mammalia; order Primates; family Tarsiidae; genus Cephalopachus; species Cephalopachus bancanus. The sequence continues at coordinate 44,895 of JAPVLO010000083.1, read as the reverse complement.
CACTTCTACACTGTTGGTGGGAGTGTAAACCCAGTTCATCCTCTATGGAAAATAGTGTTAGCCGGGCTCGGTGGCTCAGCCTGTAATCCCCCGCCTTTGGGAGGCTGAGGTGAGTGGATTGCCTGAGCCCGCGGATTCGAGACCCGCCTGGGCAGCGAGACCTCATCTCTACAATAAATAAAAAAAATCAGCCGGGCGTGGCAGCGTATGCCTGTAGTTCCGGCTACTCGGAAGGCTGAGGCGGAAGGATTGCCGGAGCCCAGCAGGTCGAGGCTGCGGTGGCCGGGAGTGGCCACTGCATTACAGTCTGGGCGACAGAGTGAGACTCCAACTCAAAAAAAAAAAAAAAAAGAAAATAGTGTGGCAATACCTAAATAAACTAGAAATTGAGCTTCCATATGATCCAGCAATCCCCCTCCTGGGAATTTACCTGGCAGAACACAAATCATTCTGCAAAAAAGACACCTGCGCATGCGTGTTAATCGCTGCATTATTCACAATAGTAAAATGGAAGGAACCCCACCGCCATTCGAAAGTAGTCTGGATAAGGAAAATGTAGTACTTAAACACGATGGAATATTATGCAGCCTTAAAGGACAAAATCATGGACTTCTCGGCAAATTGGAATGAATTGGAGACAATCATTCCTAGTGACCTATCATAGAAACAAAGAACCGAATATCACGTGTTCTCATTCATAAGTGGGACCCGAACATTAACCACAGTAGCACAAGGGAGGGATTGGCTGACATGGGACACTGCCAGGGGAGGGGGTGGACACATAAATGGTACCTGATCCTAAACCAGGGGAAGTCAGGACCAGTTGGAGGCCCAAATTTCGCCTGCACATGAATTACATATATACCTAATTCTGGCTTGTACTCCACACCTTTGTAATAAAATAAAGTTAAAAAAAAGTTACTGTATGACCCAGTAATTCTACCCATAGGTTTATGCCCAAAAGAAGCAAAAATATATGTTCACACAAAAATGTGTACATGAATGTTCATGGAAGGATTATTCATAATAGTCTCAAAAAGTGCAAACATCTGAAATGTCCTTCAGCTGACGAAGGGAAAGGAAATTGGTTTTGCCAGGAAACAAAATATGATTTGATTATAAAAAGGAATGAAGTACTGATACATGCTATAACCTGGATGAACCTGGAAAACATGTAAGGTGAAAGAAGCCAGTCACAGAAGACCACATATTATAAAATGCCATTCATATGAAATGTCCAGAACAGGAAAATTACAGAGACACAGTAGATTAATGATTGTAAGGTACTGAGAGGAAGAGAGAATGTGAGGTCACTGCTAATCCCATGGGGTTTTTTGTATTTTTGTTTGTTTGTTCCAGTTGGAGTTGCCCAGGCTGGAGTGCAGTGGCACACTCACGGCCACCACAGCCTCCACCTGCTGGGCTCAGGCGATCCTTTCGCCTCAGCCTTCCAAGTAGTTGGAACTATAGGAGTCTGCTACCACACCTGGCTAACTTTTCGTGATTTATAGTAGAGACGAGGTCTCAAATGCCTGAGCTCAGACAATCCTCTTGCCTCCATCTCCCAAAGTGCTGGGATTACAGGCATGAGTCACTGCCAGCCAGGGGTTTGTTTTGTTTTACTTTGTTTTGAGTCAGGGACTCACTCTGTGAGAGTAAGTTCAGGCTGGAGTGCAGTGGCACAGTCACAGTTCACCATAACCCCAATCTCCTGGACTCAGGTGATCCTTCCACCTCAGCCTCCTGAGTAACTGGGACTTCACGTGTGCACCACCACGCCTAGCTAATTTTTATTATTTTTTGTAGAGACTAGGTCTCACTATTCTGCCTAGGCTGGTCTCCAACTCCCGGGCTCAAACAATTTTCCCACCTCAGCCTCCCCAAGTGCTGGGATTACAGGCATGAGCTACCTCGTCTGGCCAAGTATAAGGCTTTTGTTTGGGGAGTGATAAAAATGTTCTAAAATTCGAAAGTGGTGATGGTTGCACGACTGTATACTAAAAAATATTAAATGATACACTTCAAAGGGTGAATTTCTTGGTCTGTGAATATCCCCATATAGCTATTATCTAAAAAACACATTTGACAAGTCTTGTCTCCCTCATAATTTGCAGAATAAAGTTCTTACTGCAGGATTGCCTACAAGGCTCATGAGACCTGATATGTCCTATAACTCCATTATGCCCTGCCAGGCCCAGATGTTCCAACACACGCCTTGGGGTTTCTTGTGTATTACTCATGCACTGTAGCTTTGTACACTTGATTCTCTCTGCTTTGAGGACCCTTTCTCTACATGCCTAGTTAACGTCCACTTGTCCCTTAATGCCCAACTCACTCCAGACTGAGCTGGTGGCCCTCCTTTGTGCTTTCAAGACATCCTGTGCATACGTGATTGTGGCCTGCTTGGGATTTTTCATAAGTGTTGGTTTTCTTGCTGTGTTCCCACTGGACTAATTTTTTTCAAGGCAGGCACTGTGTTATATTTAACTTTCATTCCCAGCCTCCAGCAGTGGAGTTCAAAAAATAGCATAAAGGAATGAATGAATGAAATGAATAAACTCGTAATTCTTTTTTTGTTTTTTTTGAGTTGGAGTCTTACTCTGTGGCCCAAGCTGGAATGCAGTGGCACAATCACAGTCACCACAGCTTCAATCTGCTGGGGTCAAGCAATGATTCTACCTCAGTTGTTCAAGTAGCAGGAACCATAGGCACACACTACCATGCCCGGCTAATTTTTTGGTTTATTGTAGAGATGAAGTCTTGCCAAGTTGTCCAGGCTGGTCTCGAACCCCTGAACTCAGGCAATTCTCTCGTCTCTGCCTCCTAAAGTGCTGGGATTATAGGCATGAGCCACCGCACCTGGCTAGTGATTGGGGTTTTACAAATAATTGGTGGGTGAATCTGACAAATTGTGTCTGTGAGTTAACAGGTTGAAGCTGGTAGGTATTTTTTTTTTTTTTTGATTTGGAGTCTCACTCTATCACCCAGACTGGAGTGCAGTGGCCGCTCCCGGCCACTGCAGCCTCGACCTGCTGGGCTCCGGCGATCCTTCCGCCTCAGTCTTCCAAGTACCTGGAATTACAGGTGTGCGCTACCATGCCTGGCTGATTTTTTGATTTATTGTAGAGATGAGGTCTCGCCAAGTTGCCCAGGCGGGTCTCGAACCCGCAGCCTCAGTCAATCCACTCACCTCAGCCTCCCAAAGCACGGGATTACAGGCTGAGTCACTGAGTCCGGCTTTGTATTTTTTTTAGATTAGAAAATATAGTTTATTTAGAAAGTAAATTGGAGAGAGAGAGAGAGAGAGAGAGAGGATTCAACTCCCCAAGGCAGGAGAGGGGGCCAAAGCTTAAGAAAACATGGCCTGGCCATAGCTCAAAAAGCACAGGGCCACATCACAGCTTAGCAAGGCAATGGCCAATGGCTGTTCCTGGTTAAGTCCTATTCGCTGGTATGTATTTTTACCATCAAAGCTGGTATTTTATAAATATAGAGTTTGAGAACATTTCTAACAACATTTCACTAATTATTGCATTTCACTACTGCTACCTCTTCCTGTGACACAGACTGCTGATAAATTCCTTTATTGTGAGATCATATTCCTAAATTAGAAAGAACTAGAGACAAGACATGTAAGACCTAAAGTGAGTTTTATGGATCAGACAGTGAGTCACAGAGATCAGACTCCAACACGCACCTCCCACTGTGTTTATTTTCTAGTTCTAAGCTCAAACTTGACCTTAGAAAAATATATGCCTTGACTCTCCATCAGTCTTGTAGCTCAGGTGTGGGCTAGGAAAGACATATCAGATATAAGAAGGCTTGTGGGTAGAAAGGTACATTTGGAAGTGGTGAGTTTATGCTTATACTTGTCTATGTCAGGAAGTGGCTTTGGAAGTTTGCTGTGTGATGTCTCTTGACAAGGAGTGAGACTTCAGTAGAATTTTCTGCATAATCTTCTAGATTCATTGTTTTAGATAGGTCTTGAAAAATGATTTTCAAACTTTTACATGCCACAGAACTTCCATCTAGATAGTTTCTTGGGAGAATACATATATACGTGTGTGTGTGTGTGTGTGTGTGTGTGTGTGTGTGTGTAATTTTTTTCTTTTTTTGAGTTGGAGTCTCATTCTGTCACCCAGGCTGGAGTGTAGTGGCATGCAAGTTCACGGCCATCCCAGCATCGACCCACTGGGCTCCAGCGATCCTTTCGCCTCACCCTTCCAAGTAGCTGAACTACAGGTGCGCGATACCATGCTCAGCTAATTTTTTATTTATTGTAGAGATGAGGTCTCGCCAATTTGCCCGGGCTGGTCTTGAACCCGCGGGCTCAGGCAATCCACTAGTCTCGGCCTCCCAAAGTGCTGGGATTACATACTAGGGGGTGGTTGCTTCCCTAATTTTCTTTCTTTTTTTTTTTTGAGTTGGAGTCTCACTCTGTCGCCTAGACTGGAGTGCAGTGGCCGCTCCTGGCCACCACAGCCTCGACCCACTGGGCTCCGGCAATCCTTCCGCTTCAGCCTTCTGAGTAGCTGGAATTATAGGCATGCGCTACCACGCCCGGCTGATTTTTGATTTATTGTAGAGATGAGGTCTCACCAAATTGCCCAGGCAGGTCTCGAACCCGTGGGCTCAGGCAATCCACTCACCTCAGCCTCCCAAGGTGTGGGATTACAGGCTGAGCCACCGAGCCCGGCCACTAATTTTCTAAGTAATCTTGAGTAAGCAAACTTTAGCTGAGCCTTCAGGATTAATGAGGATTGAAACTGTTTCAACACTACCACCTGTGAGTTGGTAAAATCAGTGCTCCAATCTTCACTCTGTACTGGTGATGGCAGCAGCCCCAAAGTTCCTAATTCTGGGCTGAACAGGAGCTTTATATACATTATCTCACTTGATCCTCCCCATAATCCTGAGAGGGAGAAAGTAATAGAATCCCCATTTTACACATGAGGAAACTGAGCCTTAGAGCAGTTAAATCAATGGCCTGAGATTGCACCACTACTTGTGTCAAAGCTGAGATCCCATTCAGAGGTTATACTCACTTAGTTCCTAACAGTTGTTTATTGCTGCCATCCACATGTGGCCCAGTGAATGGGTAATTATAGCTTAGCTGTGTGTTCTAGTACTGAATTGCTCAAGGTCCTTCTGTCTCACCAGTAAATTGTTTGTGTGGGCTTAAAATTGTTCAAGAGAACAGTGTGGGTGGGCAGAATAATGGCTCCCTGCAGATGCTCCTCCTGTCCTAAGCCCCAGAACTCTAAATGTTGCCTTACATGTCAAAAGGGACTTTGCTGATGTGAGAGGGAAGATTATCCTGAACTACCAAGTGGGACTCAAAATAATCACAATGGTCCTTGCAAGTGAAAGAAGGAGGCAGGACAAACAATCAGAGGAGATGTGGTGACCGAAGAAGAGGTCTGAGTAATGCAATTGCTGGCTGCAGCCACAAACCAAGGAATGTGGGGAGTCTCTAGAAGCTGGAAGAGGGCAAAGAAACAGATTCTCCTTCTACAGCCTCCAAAAGCAATGAAGCCTTGCTGACAGCTTGATCTTAGCCCCATAGACTTATTTCTGACTCTGACTCCAGAACTGTAAGAGAATAAATTTATGTTGTTTTAAGCAACTAATTTTGTGGTAATTTGTCATAGCGCAATAGGGCAGTAATACACGTGGTGTCTAACACGCAGATCCCTTGGCTATATGGGGGCCAGAATTCATGTGCAATGGTTGGTAATGCTGTCCCTTCACTAAGTGGTGGTAAATTCTGGTTATAAGTAACAGGGGTGAAGAGAGAGAGAGCTGCTACTGGTCTCATGGTCTTCAGGAGCTTCCTTTTTGTTCTCTTTATAACACTAAAGTATCTTACATTTATTATGTCAGCATCTGTTGAGCACCTACTTTGTGCCAGGTTCTAGGAATTCAAAGATGAGTAGGAATCGGATCCTTAAGGAGCTTATGGTGCAGCAGGGTGGAAAAAGACATAAATTGTTATAATACAGCTGGGTGCAGTGGCTCACATCTATAATTCCAACACTTTAGAAGGCCAGGCGAGAAGATTGCTTGAGGCCAGGATTTTGAGACCAGCCTGGGCAACATAGCAAGACCCCATTTCTACAGGAAAAAAAAAAAAAGTAGCTGGGCTTGGTGCTGAATGCCTGTCCCAGCCACTTGGGATGCTAAGGTTGAAGGATTGCCTGAGCCCAGGATGTCAAGGCTACCATGAGTGGTGGTGGTTGTGATCATGCCCCTGAACTCCAGTTTAGGCAACAGAGACTTTGATCAAAAAAAAAAAAAAAAAAAAAAAAAAAAGGCTGGGCTCGGTGGCTCCTCCTGTAATCCCGCGCCTTTGGGAGGCTGAGGTGAGTGAATTGCCTGAGCCCATGGGTTCGAGACCCGCCTGGGCAGGCGAGACCTCATCTCTACAATAAATCAAAAAATTAGCCGGGCGTGGTAGCGCGCGCCTGTAGTTCCAGCTACTTGGAAAGCTGAGGCGAAAGGATCGCCGGAGCCCAGCAGGTGGAGGCTGCGGTGGCCGGGAGCGGCCACTGCACTCCAGTCTGGGCGACAGAGTGAGACTCCAACTCAAAAACAAACAAACAAACAAAAAAATAGACCTATGTTTCAGCAATACCTAACATGCTCCATTTAAAATATGTTAAATTTTTGGCTGGGTACGGTGGCTCACACCTATAATCCCAGCACTTTGGGAGGCTGAGGTGAGAGGATTGCCTGAGCCCACGAGTTCGAGATCAGCCTGGGAAACTTGGTGAGATCTCATCTCTACAATAAATCAAAAATTAGCCAAGTGTGGTGGTGGTGCCTGTAGTTCCAGCTACTTGGAAGACTGAGGTGGAAGGATCACCTGAGCCCAGCAGGTCGAGGCTGTGGTGACGCTGAGCATGCTACTGCACTCCAGCCTGGGCACGGAGTGAGACTCTGACTCAAAAAAATTATTAAATTAAATTAAATGTTAAATTTTGGATACAAGAATTTATCACACAATCTCGGGCAAACGTCTTCTCATGATTTTTAATCCCTAAATTTACTCCTGAAGCCACCACACACATTATTTCCTACTGAACACTGATATACTTAGAAACTGAAATCTAAGGCAGGAAAGGGCCTCAGTTATAATCTAATGACAGCATGTTATGCAGATGAAGAACCTGAGGTCTGGAGGGGGTTAAAGGTAGAAAAAGTTAGAGCAGCTGCCTTGGCTCAGTTATAGGGTCTTTGCTAGAAGAGGTTGGATCGGCTTATTTGATGTCAGCTGTCATAGCCGGGGCTTCATGAAAACACTATTAACAGAGATACAATCCATTTCCTATGAAGTCTAAAATATAAAAGGATATTACCAAGGTCTGTTACTATTTTTCTCCCTAACATCATCATTATTTCAACTACAGACTTCTGAAAAGTGATTTTTCAACTCTGCTTCTCATTTTGTTTTTGCTGAGTATTTCACTCAACTGGGGTGATCACCCCGTCTAGTACCTCACGTAATCGGAGGAAAGAAATCCAAACAATTCATACAAGTTTGGGGGCCTTCCCCCAAAAGACTCAAAATGTTGAAATCCAGGGAAACGAAGGAAGGACACAGGCCCGTGCCCCTCACTCGCACCCAGCTCCGCAGGGCCCTCGCGGAGGCGGCGCGAAAACGCCCCTGAGGAGCCCAGCACCATCCCGCGCCGGATGACGGGTGGTGCCCGGGGGCAGGCGGCGGCTCGGCCAGGCCCGGGGCCCCGGGCCCCGGGCCCGCCGCGCCGCCCCCGGGCCTGCAGGGCTCGCGCTCCGGGGTCAGGCGGAGGACGCGAGCTGGCGGGGCGCGGGGAGGAGGGGGCCGGGCCGCGGCGCGAAGGGCCGGCCTGGGCGCGGGGCGGCGCCGGCGCGGGACGGGGCGTGCCCACGTGACCGCCGCCCCCGCCCCCGCGGCCCTCCCCCGAGCCCCGCCGCCTCCTTGGGGCTGCAGCTCCCGGCGTGCCCCGCATTCGCCGCTGCCCACCCGCCCCTCCTCCTCTTCCTCCTCCTCCTCCTCCTCTCCTCCTCCTCTTCCTCCTCCTCCTCCTCCCAGTGCCACAGAGCCTGAGTCCCAGCCACCGCCGCAGCCACAGCCGCGGGCACTATGGTAAGACGGGCGCGCCGGCGGGGGGGTCCGGGCCGCGGCGAGAGGAGCCCCCCTCGCAGCCCCGCACGGCCCGGGAGCGAGGCCGCCATTTTAACCTGATCTGGGCCTTCGAGGTGGGCGCTTCTGCGCTGCGGCCGCGCTGTGCTCTCCGGCCTGCCTGCCCTCCCGCCGTCAGGCCCGGCCCCGCCGCTCTTGGGATTCCTGGGGGCGGGGCGGGCCCGGGCGCGCGTCGGGGGTCGGCGCGGGAGGGTCCGCCGGGTGCAGCCCGCGCGCGCCGCGTTCCCCGGCGCTTCCTAATTGGACTGCACGCGCGCGCGCTACAATCGGTAAGTGCCCCGGAGGCTTTGGGTCGGGGTCTGGACGGCCGTCGTCAGACCCTGGCGGGGAGGTGGCGGAGGTGGGAGAACTCTTTTGAAAACACTTGCTGGCGGTAAAAAGCTCTGACGCTCGACCCGTTAGTTTGGAAGCGCCTGCCTGCGATCCTGGGCGGCTTGGAGTTTACACTCGATTCTCTTTCCTTATGAGGAAACGCCAGTGGCTTGGATGACTTTAAAGAAAAAAAGAGTAGAAGCATTAACTGAAATCCAAAAGGGTTTTTTTTTTTTAAGGCCAGCCGAGTTGACACAATACAGAAGGTATTTTTGCTGCTGCTCCTGAAGCTCTGACATCACCCAGTGAAATAGGAAACATTTCAGGGATGGGACAACTTGTATTTGTCCCTTTCGCTCTACCTTCCTCTCGCTTCTACGTCCAGACCTTTTTAAGAAGGATGAATGGGCAGGATGAGTTAGAATCTTTCGGTGTGTCACATGCTAATTCTTAAAATCTGATTAGACTGCTTGCAGGGTAGCATGCGATTTTTCACGTCCATACTAAAGCGAGTCCTCTCTAGGCAAAGGTTAATTTTGGTTAAAACCAAAATGCGTCTTCTGAAATCCTGTTCTTTGTTTTCAGGCTTCTGGAGTTACAGTGAATGATGAAGTCATCAAAGTTTTTAATGATATGAAAGTAAGGAAATCTTCTACACAAGAGGAGATCAAAAAAAGAAAGAAAGCAGTTCTCTTCTGTTTAAGCGATGACAAAAGACAAATAATTGTAGAGGAAGCAAAGCAGATCTTGGTGGGTGACATTGGTGATACTGTAGAGGACCCCTACACATCTTTTGTGAAGTTGCTACCTCTGAATGATTGCCGATATGCTTTGTACGATGCCACATACGAAACAAAAGAGTCTAAGAAAGAAGACCTAGTATTTATATTCTGGTGTGTAAAAACAAAAGAAAAAAGTACTTTTAAAAATGCAAGGATTGTTATTATCATAGCCAGTCTTACCTTTCTTTTTCTTATAAATGGAATTCAGTAATTTTTTTTTTCTGTAGGGCTCCTGAAAGTGCACCTTTAAAAAGCAAGATGATTTACGCTAGCTCTAAAGATGCCATTAAAAAGAAATTTACAGGTACAGACATTGAATATTTTGTACAGAGAAATTACTTTTTCTCAATTATAATAAGGCAATGGGATCATGTGTTTTCTTTTTCTTTTTAGGTATTAAACATGAGTGGCAAGTAAATGGCTTGGATGATATTAAGGACCGTTCGACACTTGGAGAGAAATTGGGAGGCAACGTAGTAGTTTCACTTGAAGGAAAACCATTATAAATTGACATTCAAGTACCATCTGGATCTTAAGGAGCTTCCGTTTCTCCAGCGCAGTCCATTGAAATAGTATTAAGTTTTGTTTTATTGGTTCCCCCCCTTCCACTGGGCCGTTCCAACACGATGAATGAAGGAAATATCATTCATTTAAGCAGCCTATCAGTGATTGCCATTAGACTGTTAATACTGTTACTTTTATGTAGAACCCAAGGAATGCCTTCCTGTCATATTTTAGCCAAAACAGCTGGTTATATGCCTGCCTTGCAGCAAGCACTACAATGAATGTGATTGTCAATGTGAATAGCTTAGAACACTACCAAGGGTAAGCTAATTGAATGCCTTGAAAGTATTATCCACTGGTCAGGCGGTGAACTTTTTCAGTATTACTTATAGTTGCACTTGATTGCAGTTCAGTGAAGCTCAAGCATTCATACACCTCACCTGCCTTGGCAAGCCTATTTTTGTGACATGGCAGCACGATATAACACTATGCATAAAAAGCACTTTTTTGTACCGAGTTTAATCCCCCAAAAGGAATGCCAATTAAGTTTCGTTAACTGTGTCAACTTACACTAGTACCTCAGTGTTCGTTCCTGTTACCTGCATATCTTGTTAAAAAAAATAGCTGTTATTAATGCCTTTTTGTTTTCTATTGAGTGTACACTACTGAATAAGTGTAGGAGTTTTATGTTTACCATGTGAGTCTTGTAACACTAAAGATATTTTGAATATCAGTCATGATGGCAATTTCTGTATAAAAGAGCCTTAAATGGAACATTGTTTTGAGATCAAACTCCCCACCCTCCCAAAAATGGCCACGTTGCAATAAAAATTGTGGCATGTTACAGAATGTTGCCTTGTTTTCCTTGGAAATTTTGCAAAATGTTATGTGAAACAACTTCTAGGGTGAGCAGTTATTATTAATCTCTGCACTGGTCATTTGAGATTTTTTTTTGGTACAACATTAATGTGTGATATTTTGTTTGATTTATTTGGTTTTAAAAATATTCTAAAGCCAAATAGTATAAAATACCATTGTTAAAGGATAGTATTTTATAAGCCTTAGTTTATTTATTTCATTATGTGTTAATTATTTTTTGCACTTTGACATAAATATTCTTCAATATCTGATTTGTTCCCTGGATAAATTAGCATAGTTTTTTTTTTTAATTTACATTTCTAAGTAGTTGTGGAGTAGAAGCAGGAAGCTCTTATTGCTTATTTGGTCATAATGAAAATAATTTATAGACTGTTCTTCAAAATGATACTTTTGATGTTAAGGAATGATCATTTCAACTACTGTTTCTTAATTCTGCAAATTGAATTGGAATAAGGAATTGATGTAGCAGTCTTAAATATTAGTAGTGGGATTTGGCTGTGGTCCAGACTGCCCTCCTTATAGAGAATTTGATCTGCTCAGTGTGAGCGGTTTGCTGTTAGCCAGAGCTATTTATGGCAAACACATGCTTTTGTATCTTGTCATAGTTATCCACAAATGGCAAAACTGGACTTGATTCTACTGGTATGTAAAACAGGCATGCTAGTTAGCAGTCTATCGGGGCTCAGAACATAACCCCATAGCTCTGAAGAATGCTTTTATCAGAAAACAGGAAGTGAAAATATTCTTTAAAAAATTTGTTTCTAATGCGTGGAAGTAATTTGAGTATACTTAGACTTTTTTCCTATTTTTGAAACATTTTTTTCAATGAAAACATTAAAAATAGGGGTTAAATGTCTAGGCTTCCATTTAAAATTATGTGAATGATTTGGAATTATTTGGACTGAGCAGTTTTATTACAGACTTCCAGCTGTCTCTGTAAGTTATCCTGGACATTTCTATGGTGTTTTTGTTAAGGCCAAACTCTAATAAGCAAAGCAGAGAATACTGATATGTACTAAATTATAAGTGTAACTGATACTTGCACCATGGAATTTTTTCATTATTTCCTATTCTTTTAAAATATAAGGGACTATAAATCAGTTATGTAGTATCTTTTGTTTTTATAGCTAATTGCTCAACTTCTTCATATGCCTCTTTATACAGTGATTTCAGAGATTGAATATTGCTTTAACTGTGATACTTTGACTTGTTAAGTTGGCAAAATTGAAATTAATATAGTTTATCTTTGAAGTACATCTTCATGCAAACAGCCAAAATAATGATAAAATTAATAACAGTTCACAAGTTATTTGAGACTAATTTGGCATTTGAAATAATCTTTTTATTTTACAATCATTTATAATAAAACAATGTTCCGGTTAGCTTTAAAAAGTATACGGTGCTAATTAGTAAAATATTGAGGGCAATATTTTACTGCTAGCTTGCAAAGTTATGAGTTTAAAAAATAAAATATATGAAAATATTTGAAGCTGTTGAGATGTGTTTACTTCTACTTCAGAACATTGAAAGTTTAAAAACCGACATTGCAGCCGGGCTCGGTGGCTCAACCTGTAATCCCACTCTTTGGGAGGCTGAGGTGAGTGGATTGCCTGAGCCCGCGGGTTCGAGACCCGCCTGGGCAACTAGGCGAGACCTCATCCCTACAGTGAATCAAAAATCAGCCTGGCATGGTAGTGCGCCTGTAATTCCGGCTACTTGGAAGGCTGAGGCGGAAGGATCACCGGAGCCCAACAGGTCGAGGCTGCGGTGGCCGGGAGCGGCCACTGCACTCCAGTCTGGGCGACAGAGTGAGACTCCAACTCAGAAATAAAAATAAAAACCGATATTGCAAATCAAAGAGGCACCCTTACTTTTAGTCTGTTTTTTAGAATTGTAGTCAATGTACTTTCTCATTTAGTGATACCAATTTTCTTTGAAAACTGAGTGTTGTAATAATTAATTTTAGCATTTTCAGACAAATGGGAACAGTTGGCATTTGTCCCAAACTGGCTATCAGCTGTCATTTTCTATCATTATCTAAAGTAGTGTGGCCAGCATTGTGTATTTAATGTGCCTCTTTAGTAGGTTTGAGTTTCTCTCCTATAGAACATTTGAAGCAGTTAATTTATGGAATCTGACAAATGAGTTTTAGGAGAAAATTCTTTATTTGTTATTGTTATTTTTGTGTTGGAGTCTCACTCTGTCGCCCAGGCTGGAGGGCAACGGCACACTCCCGGCCACCACAGCCTCAACCTGTTGGGCTCAGGTGAACCTTCCCTCTCAACCTTCCAAGTAGCTGGAGCTGCAGGCACACACCACCATACCCAGCTACTTTTTTGATGTATTGTAGAGATGAGGTCTCACCAAGTTGCCCAAGCTGGTCTCAAACCCATAGGCTCAGGTAGTCTTCTCAATTCAACCTCTCAAGTGCTGGCGTTATAGGTGTGAGCTACCACACCTGGCCAAAATTTTTTTTTTTTTTTTTTTTTTGAGTTGGAGTCTCACTCTGTTGCCCAGACTGGAGTGCAGTGGCCACTCCCGGCCACCACAGCCTCGACCTGCTGGGCTCTGACAATTCTTCCGCCTCAGCCTTCCAAGTACCTGGAATTACAGGCATGCGCTACCATGCCCGGCTGATTTTTGATTTATTGTAGAGATGAGGTCTCGCTGCCCAGGCGGGTCTCGAAACCGCGGACTCAGGCAATCCACTCACCTCAGCCTCCCAAAGGCGCGGGATTACAGGCTGAGCCACTGAGCCCGGCTCAAAAATTTTTTTAAAAACATTTTCTTGTTAAAAAAATAATCTCAGCAATGGTGAATCACTGAGGGGATGGTAACACTTCATTAGGTTTGCCACTCTGAAGGGAACAAACTTGTACTGCTCTCTCTTTTTTTTTTTTTTTTTTTTTTGAGTTGGAGTCTCACTCTGTCGCCCAGACTGGAGTGCAGTGGCCGCTTCCGGCCACCGCAGCCTCGCCTGCCGGGCTCCGGCGATCCTTCCGCCTCCGCCTTCCGAGTAGCCGGAATTACAGGCATGCGCTACCACGCCCGGCTGATTTTTTTTTTGATTTATTGTAGAGATGAGGTCTCGCTGCCCAGGTGGGTCTCGAACCCGCGGGCTCAGGCAATCCACTCACCTCAGCCTCCCAAAGGCGCGGGATTACAGGCTGAGCCACCGAGCCCGGCTTGCTCTCTCTTTTTTTTTTGAGAAAGGATTTATTGAGAGGGCAGAAAAGTTCCCACAGTGGGAGGGGACCTGAAGGAGATGCCCGTGCTCTTTTTTTTTTTTTTTTGAGTTGGAGTCGCACTCTGTCACTCAGACTGGACAGATCACCTCGACCTGCTAGGCTCCAGCGATCCTTCCACCTCAGCCTTCCAAGTAGCTGGAACTACAGGCATGCACTACCACACCCGGCTAATTTTTTATTTATTGTAGAGATGAGGTCTCGTCAAGTTGCCCAGGCAGGTCTCCAACCCGCGGGCTCAGGCAATCCACTCACTTGGGCCTCCCAAAGCGCTGGGATTACAGGCTGAGCCACCAAGCCCGGCCTAGTTCTGCTCTTTTATAAGTCCTTTTTTGCTTGCAAATTTAAAAGTAGTTGGAGATGCAAAACAACATGAATATTAATTTTTTCTTTGAATTGTATTAAAGCTACTTGAGATGTGTAGGCAGGCTCCAATGAATAATTACTTTTTAGGGAAGCATGAGTTTATACATGTTCTCTGCCTCTTTTCAGCCAATAAAGAAGCCTGAGACTTCCTTTGCTCTGGAGCATCCAAATAATTGCTTTCTTTCCATGTAGAATTGGGAATCATCCCTCCACTTTAATTTTCTCTCATCATACAATTGGGAAAATTAATCTCTGAGCTTCAGTTTCTTACCCCATAATATGGGAATGATATATGTCTACCATATCTGTTTGCTGACCATCAAATATGGAAGTGCCTTTTGAAAACAAAAATGCTATGTAAATGTAATAATTTGTTTAAACCCTTCCTTCTTAAGAACTGTAGTTAAGTAGATAAGATTAAATGTTCGCTGGGCTCGGTGACCTGCGCCTTGGGAGGCTGAGGTGAGTGGTTTGCCTGAGCCCGCAGGTTCGAGACCTGCCCAGGCAACCTGGAGAGACCTCGTCTCTATTATAAATCAAAAACTAGCTGGGCATGGTAGTGCGCACCTGTAGCTACTTGGAAGGCTGAGGCGGAAGGATCGCCGGAGCCCAGTAGGTAGAGGCTGCGGTAGCCGGGAGCGGCCACTGCACTCCAGTCTGGGTGACAGAGTGAGACTCCGACTCAAAAAAAAAAAAAAGATTTATTGGGGCGGGAAAAAAATAAGATTTATTGTAAATCACAGAACCTCTATTTTTTTAACTATTGCACTTTATCATAGTTTAAGGACTAAGCTGATATATAGCATCTTTTTCAAAATAAAGTATGTAGTTAATGTAGCTTCTGAGTTGTTCATCACTACTTTGAAATTTTTTAGTGTAGTTTTCTTTTTTAAATGTTCAGCCAGATACTAGCTTTTTGCCCCCAAATGATTTTGAGGTAAAAAATAAAAATAAAAAAAAGCCAGGCACAGTGGCTCACACCCATAATCCCAGCATATTGGAAGGCCAAGGTGAAAGGACTGCCTGAACCCAGGGGTTTGAGACCAGACTGGGCAACTTGGCGAGACCTTATCTCTACAGTAAATCAATAAATTAGCCAGGCATGGTGGTGCATGCCCATAGTTCCAGCTACTTGGAATGCTGAGGCAGAAGGATGACCTGTGCCACTGCACTCCAGCCTGGGCAACAGAGTGAGACTCTGACTCAATACATAAAAATAAGAGAAGGAATAGAGAACTATTTGTTTTGGAATACTTGGCATAAATTTATGAGCCAGATTGATGAAAATCTATGACTGTTTATTATTAGTGCCCTAAATGTATGTAGTCCATAGTTTTCAAGTCACTTAAATCGACTTGATTTCCATAAGTCCTCTTACCTTGTCATGTTTGTCCACCACACATGAGAAAACAAGTTTGGAGAGGTTAAAGGACATCCTAAACTACTGAGTAGCAAAACTAATCCAAGTCCAGTATGCATACTTTTCACTCAGCATTTACATTGTTGAGTTACTGTAGTTTTGTTTTGTTTTAGAGACAGGATCTTGCAGTGTCGCCCACAGTTGAGTGCAGGGGTGGGATCATAGCCTAGTGAATTCTCAAATTCCTGGACTCAAGATATCCTCCTGCCTCAGCTTTCCAAGTAGCTGGGACTACAGGCATGCACAACCACACCCAGCTAATTTTTTTATGTTTTTGTAGAGACAGGTCTCATTATGTTGTCCAGGCTAGCCTTGAGCTGCTGAGCTCAAACAATCCTTCCTCCTTGGTCTCCCAAAGTGCTGGGATTGCAAGCATGAGCCATTGTGCCCAGCCTGTTTCTTTTTTTTTTTTTTTTTTTTTTTCTTTTTGAGTTGGAGTCTCACTCTGTCACCCAGAATGGAGTGCAGTGGCTGCTCCCGGCCACCGCAGCCTCGACCTGCTGGGCTCAGGCGATCCTTCTGCCTCAGCCTTCCAAGGAGCTGGAACTACAGGCGCGTGCTACCATGCCTGGCAAATTCTTTTTTTTAATTTATTGTGGAGATGAGGTCTCGCCAAGTTGCCCAGGCGGGTCTCGAACCCGCGGGCTCATGCAATCCACTCACTCAGCCTCCCAAAGCGCAGAATTACAGGCTGAGCCACTGAGCCCGGCTTATTTCTTTGTAAAAAGATAGAATAATCTGATATTTTCGAGCAGGAGATAACTGATTATTTAGTGTATCTTTAAAGTAGCATCTTTCTTTTTTTCTTTTTTTTTTTTTTTTGAGTGAATTCTCACTCTGTTTCCCAGGCTAGAGTGCAGTGGCACTCTCAACGCTACTGCAGCCTCGACCCGCTGGGCTCAGGCGATCCTTCTGCCTCAGTCTTCCAAGTAGCTGGAACTACAGGCGCGTGCTACCATGCCTGGTTTAATTTTCAATTTATTGTAGAGATGAGTTCTCACCAAGTTGCCTAGGCTGGTCTCAAACTCCTGAGTTTAGGCAATCCTCTTGCCTCAGCCTTTCAAAGTGCTAGGATTACTGGCTTGAGCCACCACGCCTGGCCTAAAGTGGCATCTTTCAACAATATTTGAAAAACAGTCTTGTAGCTTTTGTTTTCCAAAAAGTTCATGTTCATAAAAATCTCAATGTTTTTATATTTCAAAGATTTTCTTAAAAGTTTCAGTATTGTAATTTTATAGAATCTTATAGAAAACATAAGGATTGTATAGAAATATTTTATAGAAAGCTGATATCCCTTAATCCTTTTCCAAAAACGATGTTTACCTCCCCATCTTTGCCCTACCCAAATTTCTTTACAGACCCACTGGGCTCCGGCGATCCTTCCGCCTCAGCCTTCCGAGTAGCCGTAATTACAAGCATGCGCTACCATGCCCGGCTGATTTTTTGATTTATTGTAGAGATGAGGTCTCGCTGCCCAGGCGGGTCTTGAACCCGCGGGCTCAGGCAATCCACTCACCTCAGCCTCCCTAAGGCGTGGGATTACAGGCTGAGCCACCGAGCCCGGCTTTTTTTTTTTTATTGTCCATCTGCTGGACTCAGATGATCCTTCTGCCTCAGCCTTCCAAGTAGCAGGAATACCACACCTGACTAATTTTTTTTTTTGTTAATTCTAGAAACGAGGTTTTGCCAAGTTGCCCAGGCTGGTCTCAAACCCGTGGACTCATGCAATACTCTTACCTCGGCTTCCCAAAATGCTGGGATTACAGGCTTGAGCACCGTGCCCGACTTTATTTGTTCTTTTTTTGTCTGATTTTTTTGAGTTGGAGTCTCACTCCATTGCCCAGGCTGGAGTGCAGTGGCCCACTCATGACCACCCCAGAGTCAACCTGCTGGGCTCCAGAGATCCTTCTACCTCAGCCTTCCAAGTAGCTGGAACTCCAGGTGCATGCTTCCACACCCGGCCAATTTATTTATTTATTGTAGAGAGGAGATCTCTCCAAGTTACCTGTCAGTCTCAAACCCACAGGCTCAGGCAGTCGACTCCCCTCAGCCTCCCAAAGTGCTGGGATTACAGGCTGAGCCACCCAGCCCGGCCTATATGTTCTTAATAGTGGAATTTCAAATATTTCCCTTGGGAAGTTGATGGTTACTGAGTGAGTTACAAAATTCCTGGGCCTATGGCCCAAAGTCTCCTTAATATGTATGTGTTCCTGTGAGCTTTTGGAGCTTTTTTTTTTTTGAGTTGGAGTCTCACTCAGTCGCCCAGACTGGAGTGCAGTGGCCGCTCCCGGCCACCGCAGCCTCAACCTGCCGGGCTCCAGCGATCCTTCCGCTTCAGCCTTCCAAGTAGCTGGAAATACAGGCGCGCGCTACCATGCCCGGCTCATTTTGATTTATTGTAGAGATGAGGTCTCGCCAAGTTGCCCAGCCGGGTCTCGAACCCGCGGGCTCAGGCAATCCACTCACCTCAGCCTCCCAAAGGCATGGGCTTACAGGCTGAGCCAGCGAGCCCGGCTGGAGCTTTTTTTTTTTAAATTAACTGCAAACTAAATCACCAGAAAGTGGTTCTTAAATTGGCATAATTAAATGCAGTTTTATAAAAGGTAGAAATGGCAAAAGAGTATTTTGTCCTGGTAATCATAAAATTGCTGAACCACATGAGAAATTTTTTTCTTTTTTCTTTTTTTCTTTTGAGTTGGGAGTCTCACTCTGTCGCCCAGACTGGAGTGCAGTGGCCGCTCCCGGCCACCGCAGCCTCAACCCGCTTGGCTCCAGCGATCCTTCCGCCTCAGCCTTCCAAGTAGCTGGAACTACAGGCGCGTGCTACCACACCCGGCTAATTTTTTGACTTATTGTAGAGATGAGGTCTCACCAAGTTGCCCAGGCGGGTCTCGAGGTGGCACTTCTGTAGGTGGCATTGAGAATTGATAATAGGCACCTCTTGGGTGATTTTTTTGCTGTTCCACAAAGGAATAATATGACAAAATAAATAGTTTCCAATGTATCAACCAGGTAATCTACTCACCTTGGTCTCCCAAAGTACTAGGATTACAGGCTGAGCCACAGAGCCCGGCCTTATTTTTATTTCAAAAATAATACACTTTCAGTGTGAAATCTTGGCAAAATACAGAAAAGAACAAATACAAAAGCTAAATCATGAGCTCAGTTTTAAGTGCTGCAAATTATTTGTGTTAAACCATTGACTAATAGGGAGATTCTTGTAACTTTAAGTTATCTGTACATGCTAGTAAGGGTGGAGACTATACCATAAACATTGTGCAGATTTCTTTTTTTTTTTTTGAGTTGGAGTCTCACGCAGTTGCCCAGACTGGAGTGCAGTGGCCGCTCCCGGCCACCGCAGTCTCGACCTGCTGGGCTCTGGTGATCCTTCTGCCTCAGCCTTCTGAGTAGCTGGGACTACAGGCGCAGGCTACCACGTCTGGCTAGTTTTTGATTTATTGTAGAGATGAGGTCTCGCCAAGTTGTCCAGGTGGGTCTTGAACCCGCGGGCCCAGGCAATCCACTCACCTCAGCCTCCCAAAAGCACGGGATTACAGGCTGAGCCACTGAGCCCGGGTATTGTGCAGATTTCTTAATACTTTTTATCCCAGAAGCTACTCTGTTGTAGCTCTAGTCATAGAGCAGATCTGAATCTTGAAAATTATACATTGCGCCTACCTGAATTGCTGCATGACTCAGTGCCATCCACCATAAAGATTTGAAATCAACCGGGTGCAGTGGATCACAGCTATAATCCCAGCACTTTGGGAGGCCGAGGCGAGAGAACTGCCTGAGTCCATGAGTTTGAGAACAACCTGGACAACTTGGTGAGACCTCGTCTCTACAATAAATCAAAACATTATCAGGGCATAGTGGCATGTGCCTGTAGTTCCAGCTACTTGGAAGGCTGAGGCAGAAAGATCACCTGAGCCCAGCAGGTCGAGGCTGCGGTGGCTGTGAGCATGCCACTGCACTCTGGCCTGGGTGATAGAGTGAGACTCTGGCTCAAAAAAAGCAAAACAAAAAAATTGAAACCACAAAATTTTTCTGTATTTCTTATGCCACCTACTTCTGTAGGTGGCATTGAGAATTGATAATAGGCACCCCTGGATGATTTTTTTGCTGTTCCACAAGGGAATAATATGACAAAATAAATAGTTTCCAATGTATCAGAACCCTACTTTCCTCCTGGTATATATTCAACTATATATATGATATAGTTGAATAGATACTAGTTTTTAGTGCACTGTGTAAATAAACCCTCCTCTATTCCACTTTGTTAAAAGATTTAAGATAAAACATGATGTATATATTTTACACTAAGCCAGAAGCACTCAATCTATAGTTGATGAAAAAAGTGATACTAATCTGGCTCAAATTATGCAGATCAAACATTGACTAATTGCCTCCTAGATGTTTAGTTTTCATTTAACCTAATTTAAGAGAGAGTTTGTATTTTGTGTGCTATTCCAAGAAGACCTGGTAATCCCTGTGATTAAAGAAACAAGATTTATGTTTGCTGTGGAGAAACATGATCATCCTGGCCACTATGAATCACTCTGGAAGCATCCCATCTCTGTTTCCCAATTACTCAGATCATTAGATCAAATTCAGTTCAGTTCAACAAACATGAAGCACCTTTCTTGGTCTCAGAAAGTTTGCGGAGATACATGGAAGGCAAGCAAGCAGATAAACAAATAATTCTGATATAATGTGATAAGTACAAATAGTACAGTATTACTTCCAAGTAGAAGAGGGAGTGATTAACTTTGGAGCTGGGCTCAGGGAAAGCCCTACAGAAGAAGTAATGTTTGAGCTGGACGATAGAACTCACTAGAAATCAGTATGAAAGGATTGTCCTGGAGAAAGGAAAGCTGTGCAGAGGCCCTGCAAATGGTTCATTACAGTTGCTGCTGAGTCAAGCGTGAAGCACTGACATGAGAGAAGTGCAAGAGGTGGGTATGAGCCAGATTGTTGAGGGCCATGGATACCATGTGGAAACTGTGCTGAGGAGCAGGGCTTTACGCAAAGGTGTGATTTTTTCTAAAACAAATCTGATCATTTTATGACCATGATGAGAACGTATCAAAGAGAGAAGGGAATTGGAGGTGGTTAAGAGGCCTGCATCAAGGCAGTGTCGAGTGCATTAGAGGTGGGTGTTTGAGAGGTATGTAGGAGAAATGACAGGACTTGCTTAATTTCATAAGTGAAAGGATGGAAAGTTTTAAGAATTATTTGGAAAATGTCGACTATATCTTTAGTATTATAACATCTAAGATTATGTAAGCATCAGATTGGCCCAGAAAGACTTAACAGAAAATTCAAAATGTGAAAGAAAAAATATTAAACATGTATTTAAAATGAAGGTAACATTTTGATAGCATGAAATAAATTATTAGTTAAAAAGTCATAGGTCTGATATTTGAATTTAGATTTATAAGCCTAATGTGAAGGGATTTTCATACAACAGTGGTTTCAGCTGATAAGAAAAATTAAAAGCTACCATAGCTATAGCATTTTTGAAGTGGAATATCCTATAATCTAAAAAGTCACATATGTATTTTCTATAAGGTCAGGAATGGTGGCTCATGCCTGTAATCCCAACACTCTGAGAGGCTGAGGTGAGATCACCTGAGCCCAGGGGTTGGAGGTTACAGTGAGCTATGATTATGCCACTGCACTCAGACCTGGACAAGACAGAGTGAGACCCTGTCTCTCTTTTTTTTTTTTTTTTTTTAGTTGGAGTCTCACTCTGTCGCCCAGACTGGAGTGCAATGGCCGCTCCTGGCCACCACAGCCTCGACCTGCTGGGCTCCAGCGATCCTTCCGCCTCAGCCTTCCAAGTAGCTGGAACTACAGGTGCACGCTACCACGCCCGGCTAGTTTTTGATTTATTATAGAGATGAGGTCTCGCCAAGTTGCCCGGGCGGGTCTCGACCCCACGGGCTCAGGCAATCCACTCTCTTCGGCCTCCCAAAGTGCTGGGATTACAGGCTGAAGCCACTGAGCCTGGCTTGAGACCCTCTCTTTTTTTTTTTGAAAAAAATTTTTTTAATGGCTGTGCTTATGATTCAAAAGGACCTAACTCTGAAGGCATTTCTGGTCAATTCCAGTTGTTTGCCGGATGCTGTAATAGTTAATTCTCCTACCATGACCTGGCTGTTGGTGCCCTGGTTCCCTCCCAGCCTGTAGTTGTTGTAGGCGAGATGACTGTATGGATTGTATCCCACAAACCCTGGTGTGCTGGGCATTTGTGTTGCAGGAGCTGGGGTGGGAGGTGGGGCATAAGATGGTCTTTTTGACATTTTGGAAGATTAAGTTCTCAGTTCCTTAAGAATGAATCTGAGACACCGGGGGCAGAAAAGGCGCCCGCAGCTCCGGCTCCACTTCCCTTTGTCGAGACCCTATCTTTAAAAAAAAAAAAAAATCAGCTGGCTTGAGACCCTATCTTAAAAAAAAAAAAAAAAAAAAAAATCAGCCAGGCTCAGTGGCTCAACCTATAATCCCAGCACTTTGGGAGGCCGAGGAGAGTGGATTGCCTGAGCCCGCGGGGTCGAGACCCGCCCGGGCAACTTGGCGAGACCTCATCTCTACAATAAATCAAAAATCAGCCGGGCGTGGTAGCGTGCGCCTGTAGTTCCAGCTACTTGGAAGGCTGAGGCAGAAGGATCGCCGGAGCCCAGCGGGTCGAGGCTGCGGTGGCCAGGAGCGTGCCACAGGTGCACTCCAGTCTGGAGACAGAGACTCCAACTCAAACAAACAAACAAAACAAAAAGTCTGTGCTTGAGTTTTTGTTGTAAAATGTGTCTGTCCACATATAAGCCATGGTCAAATTCCTATAGCAAAGATTTTTAGTTATAACTTAATTTAGCATTCTTCTTTTATCACCTAATCTCATTAGCAAAAGTCTGACTCATTATTTGCTGACGATAGAAAACAGAATTTTTTCTAAAAGGTCACTTTCAGATCATCTAAAAGGTCACTTTCTAGTAAAGAAAATGTTTAATCCTTACTGGTAAGTAAAATCTATTTATAAATCTAATGTCTTACTTCATTTCACAAGTACCATCCAGAAGCAAAGTTACCTCTTTTGTTTCACCTCTTTACAATAACAGTACTTAGCCATATATATTTTTAAATCCTGCTCTTAAGTAAATTTACTTTTCAGAAAGGTCTTGCACTCATTAGGAAACATGTATTGAGTGTCTATTTGTAGAACACTATTCTGGCCATCCTGAGAAATAAACTTCTCAAGGACACTTTTATAATCCAGTTGGAGAGATAAAATAAACCTGTGAACTAATAAGTATTCAGTGAGAAGCAACTGGATAAGCATTGAAGGAATGCAGGAAAAAAATAAGGACTCAAAAGAAAAAGATTTTCTAGAAGTGAGTTTTAAAGGACACTTAGAGAAAATAAATGTTTTTTAAAAAGATGTTTTCTCTATTTGGGCAATCAGTACATTAAAAGCCCAGACTTCACCACAATGAAATATACCCATGTAACAAAACTATACTTGTACCCCAATTCCAGTTTTTAATTTAAAAAAAGGCGACCCCCTTCGGTCCTCTTCCACTGTGGGAGCGTTTCTGAACTCTCAATAGATCCTGCTTTCTCACTTAAAAAAAAAAAAAAGATATTTTTCCTTCCAATATAGAATTGTCATTTGAAATGAGATTCCAACCAGCTCTTTCTTTGTTAAGAATGGAAAAATGAGCTGGGCTCGGTGGCTCGGCCTGTAATCCCGCACCTTTGGGAGGCTGAGGTGAGTGGATTGCCTGAGCACAGGGGTTCGAGACCTGCCTGGGCAACTTGGCGAGACCTCATCTCTACAATAAATCAAAATGAGCCAGGCGTGGTAGCGCGCACCTGTAGTTCCAGCTACTCGGAAAACTGAGGTGGAAGGATCACTGGAGCCCATCAGGTCAAGCCTGCGGTGGCCGGGAGTGGCCACTGCACTCTAGTCTGGCTGGCAGAGTGAGACTCCAACTCAAAAAAAAAAAAAAAAAAAAAATTGGAAAAATGCTGACATTTTTACTTTGGCTACTGACAACAGGGTCCTATGATACATAAATAGTGGGCAACTTGCATTAGGTCAGCGCACCCCTAAAGTTGGACAACCATCAAACTGGTCTATACTTTGTTCAGTCAGTCAAGTCCACTAGTTCTGGATTTGGATGTCATGGCCATGTCAAATGACTATAAAGTTTTAAGTGCTTAATGTCAATTCTGTACAGTAACAGGTATTCTTTTAAGAAGCTTATCTGCTAAACCCGGCTTGGTGGCTCAGCCTGTAATCCCGGGCTTTGGGAGGCTGAGGTGAGTGGATTGCCTGAGCCCGCGGATTCGAGACCCGCCTGGGCAACTTGATGAGACCTCATCTTTACAATAAATCAAAAAATTAAGCCGGGCTTGGTGGCTCAGCCTGTAATCCCGCGCCTTTGGGAGGCTGAGGTGAGTGGATTGCCTGAGCCCGTGGGTTCGAGACCCGCATGGGCAGCGAGACCTCATCTCTACAATAAATCAAAAAATCAGCTGGGCATGGTAGCGCATGCCTGTAATTCCGGCTACTTGGAAGGCTGAGGCGGAAGGATCGCCGGAGCCCAGCAGGTTGAGGCTGCGGTGGCCGGGAGCGGCCACTGCACTCCAGTCTGGGCGACAGAGTGAGACTCCAACTCAAAAATAAATAAATAAATAAATAATAAATAAATAAATAAATAAATCAAAAAATTAGCCAGGCATGGTAGCGCACGCCTGCAGTTCTGGCTACTTGGAAGGCTGAGGCGGAAGGATCACCGAGCCCAGCAGGTCGAGGCTGCGGTGGCCAGGAGTGGTCACTGCACTCCAGTCTGGGCGACAGAGTGAGACTCCAACTCAAAAAAAAAAAAAAATGAAGAGGCTTATCTGCTAAGGAAGACAGAGCAACCAGTACTCTCCAGGGCCTTGGAGGGTTGAGAGAAGGTTTCTGTTATTTCTTGCAGCTTTCTCCTTTGACTATCTCCTAATGTTCTTCATGCCTCACATTCTTTTCAGCCCCCAGTATGAATATCCAGCACCTAAAATGGTTTGTGGTACACAGAAGGCATTTGAATGAAAAAGTTTTGAACAAAGGAACTTTCATGTGAACTGTGGTGGATCTAAGCCTATGTTTCTAGATTTTACAATAGAGTACCCTGTCTCACTTAGTCTTTGGATATTTCTTTTGCTTCTAGTCAGGGAATTATCAGAGAAACCCATTTTTCATAGTCTTTCACAGTCTTTGAGTGCATTAAAGCATTGCCCCTCTGTTTTCAAAGATGATATCACTGATCATAAAGAAATAGAACCTGCCAGGCTCAGTGGCTCAGCCTGTAATCCCACGCCTTTGGGAGGCTGAGGTGAGTGGATTGCCTGAGCCTGCGGGTTCGAGACCCACCTGTGCAGCGAGACCTCATCTCTACAATAAATCAAAAAATCAGCGGGGGCGTGGTAGTGCATGCCTGTAATTCCGGCTACTTGGAAGGCTGAGGCGGAAGGATCGCGGGAGCCCAGCAGGTCGAGGCTGCGGTGGCCAGGAGCAGCCACTGCACTCCAGTCTGGGCGACAGAATGAGACTCCAACTCAAAAAAAAAAAAAAAAGAAAGAAAAAGGAGAGAGAGAAAAAAAAGACCTGTGCTTTGAGTTTGTTTTTTTCTCTAAATTTGGTAACAGATTTGCCTCTTTTTTTTTTTTTTGACTTGGAATCTCACTCTGAGATTCTCACTCTCACTCTCACTCTATCGCCCAGAACTGCTGGGCTCTGGCGATCCTTCTGCCTCAGCAGTCCAAGTAGCCTGAACTACAGGCAAGCACTACCACACCTGGCTAATATTTTATTTTATTGTAGAGACGAGGTCTCGCCAGTTTGCCCGGGTGGGTCTCCAACCTGTGGGCTCAGGCAATCCACTCGGCTCGACATCCCAAAGTGCTGGGGATTACAGGTTGAGCCACCGAGCCTGGCCTAGATTTGCTCTTGCTGTGTCTTCTGTTACCCCCACTCAATGCAAATACTAACAAAGGATTAAGACAGGTTTGGGACATGCCGTGGCCACAGAATAAAGAGAATTGAATTGACCTGCACAGAGTTCAAACCTTAGGATGATATTTTAGCATAAAATAACTCTGGTGGTTCATAAACCTTTATTTTCTCCTTTCTCTAATTGGGCTGATTACTATTATTATTATTATTATTATTATTATTATTTTGAGTCAGAGTCTCACTCTGTCGCCCAAGTTGGAGTGCAGTGACACGGTCATGGCCACGGCAGCCTCCACCTGCTGGGCTCAGGTGATCCTTCCACCTCAGCCTTCCAAGTAGCTGGAACCACAGGCATGTTCCACCGTGCCTGGCTAATTTTTTTATTTATTGTAGACACAAGGTCTTGCCATGTTGCTCAGGCTGGTCTTGAACCCCTGAGCTCAGGCAATCCTCTCGCTTTGGTCTCCCAAAGTGCTGGGATTACAGGTTTGAGCTACTGAGCCCAGCATGGGCTGAATTTTATTTATTTTTATTTATTTATTTATTTTTTAGTTGGAGTCTCCCTCTGTCGCCCAGACTGGGGTGCCGTGGCCGCTCCCGGCCACCGCAGCCTCGACCTGCTGGGCTCCGGCGATCCTTCCGCCTCAGCCTTCTGAGTAGCTGGAACTACAGGCGCGCGCTACCACGTCCAGCTAATTTTTTTATTTATTATGGAGATGAGGTCTCACCAAGTTGCCCAGGCGGGTCTTGAACCCACGGGCTCAGGCAATTCACTCACCTCAGCCTCCCAAGGCGTGGGATTACAGGCTGAGCCACCAAGCCCGGCAGGGCTGAATTTTAAACATCCCTCTTCTTTGCTCACCTACAGCATTGTCCATCGCCGACACAGAGGAACTGAAATCTGTCCATGGAAGAATGAGAATCCTAATATAAAATGTGGGCAACATGATCAGAAGCCAAAGAAAAGCAGACAATTTCAGTCATTTATTTAGCAGATATTTATCAAATACTTTGTATGTGCCAGACACAGCACTGAGCCCCACGTGCATTGTTTCTCTCCCAGACACAAGAAAAGCAAATCCAGTCGGATGCATCAGGCTAGGTTTCTATGTTTAAGTATTCAGTGGGAGTTTTTCCCCTATGGCAGCTGGAGGACTTTTTGTGGTGCATAACCCTTATGCAGCTAAAACACAGCCTATATTATATTGTTAGCCATTTTTTCCCTCTGAGACAGGTACCTGCTCTTTTGCCCAGGCTGGAGTACAGTGGCATGATAATAGCTCACTGCGGCCTTGAACTTCTGGGCTCAAGTGATCCTTCCACCTCAGCCTTCCGAGTAGCCGGAATTACAGGTGCGCACTACCACACCCAGCTGATTTTTGATTTATTGTAGAGATGAGGTCTCGCTGCCCAGGTGGGTCTCGAACCCGCGGGCTCAGGCAATCCACTCACCTCGGCCTCCCAAAGGCGTGGGAACAGCTACCTTTTATCGAACACTTACTATGGATACCTCATATAGATGATCTCATTTTATCCCCAAAGCAAGCCTAGTAGTAGTGCTACTACTACTCAGTTTAAGAATAGAAACTAGCCGGGCTCGGTGGCTCAGCTTGTAATCCCAGCGCTTTGGAAGGCTGAGGTGAGTGGATTGCCTAAGCCCACGGGTTTGAGACCCGCCTGGGCAACTTGGTGAGAACTCATCTCTACAACAAGTCAAAAAAATGAGCCGGGCGTGGTAGCGCGCGCCTGTAGTTCCAGCTACTTGGAAGGCTGAGGCGGAAGGATCGCCGGAGACCAGCAGGTCGAGGCTGCAGTGGCTGGGAGCGGCCACTGCACTCAGTCCAGGTGACAGAGTGGGACTCCAACTCAAAAAAAAAAGAAAAAAAAGAATAGAAACTATAGCTTAGAGGTTAAATAACTTGCCCGAAGTTACATGACTAGCAGACAGAATTCAAATCCAAGCAGTCTTGACTCCAGAGTCATCACTCTCTCTTTTTTTTTTTGAGTTGAAGTTTCACCCTGTCGCCCAGACTGGAGTGCAGCGGCCGCTCCCGGCCACCGCAGCCTCGACCTACTGGGCTCTGACGATCCTTCCGCCTCAGCCTTCCAAGTAGCTGGAACTACAGGAGCGTGCTATCACGCCCGGCTGATTTTTTGATTTACTGTAGAGATGAGGTCTTGCCAAGTTGCCCAGGTGGGTCTCAAACCCGTGGGCTCAGGCAATTCACTCACCTTGGCCTCCCAAAGCTCAGGATTACAGGCTGAGCTACCGAGCCCGGCCTCACTCTCTCCTTTAAAAATAGAGACAGGGTCTAGCTATGTTGCCCAGGCTAGTCTCAAACTCCTAGGATCAAGTGATTCGCCCACCTCGACCTCCCAACACATTGGGATTACAGGCATGAGCCATTGTATTTGACCCATTCCTTTTTTTCTTTTTTTTTTAGTTGGAATCTCACTCTGTCACTCAGACTGGAGTCCAGTGGCCGCTCCCGGCCACCGCAGCCTCGGCCTGCTGGGCTCTAGTGATCCTTCCGCCTCAGCCTTCCAAGTAGCTGGAACTACAAGTGCGCACTACCACACCCGGCTGATTTTTGGTTTATTGTAGAGATGAGGTCTCGCCAGGTTGCCCAGGCAGGTCTCGAACCCGCGGACTCAGGCAATCCACTCACCTCAGCCTTCCAAAGGCGTGGGATTACAGGCTGAGCCACCGAGCCCGGCTTAATTTTTTGATTTATTGTAGAGATGAGGTCACTTCTAATTGCCCAGGCTTGTCTCCAACCAGCGGGTTCAGGCAATTCTCTCATCTTGGCCTCCCAAGGTGCTGAGATTATAGGTGTGAGCCACCGTGCTGGCCACAACTCTTTAATACAGTGATAACAAGCAAAAAATAATGCAGCCAAACTGTTTGACTTGACTTTTGTTAACAACATAGTGGGCAGCAGTGGGATCTGGACAACCTGGAGGAGCTCAGCTTCTCCATAGCAAATTGGCAAGTCTGGTTCCAAAACTGTCTGCGATTTGCAGGTCATGTTTCAGTCAGGGCAGTGTTTTGTCAGCTATACCAACTTTGTGTCAGGCTTTCTATAGTGGAAAGACCTAGTTTGAATCCCAGTTCCACCTACCACTTAGCAGTTTTGTGACTCTGGCTGAAAATTAACTACAGTTGAGCATCTTTTTCTCATTCATAGATGGGGATGATAATTCCTCCTTTACCAGCAGACTGTGCTGAGGCAATGAGATGATGTATGTAAAAGTCTAGACCAGGCGGGCTCCGTGGTTCAGCCTATAATCCCAGCACTTTGGGAGGCTAAGGTGAATGAATTGCCTGACCCTGCGGGTTCGAGACCAGCTGGGCAATTTGGGAACACCTGGTCTGTACAATAAAAATTTTTTTAAATGGCCAGGCTCAGTGGATCATGCCTATAATCCCAGTAATTTGGGAGGTTGAGGTGAGAGGATTGCCTGAGCCTACGAGTTTGAGACCAGTCTGAGCAATCTGGTGAGACCTCATCTCTACAATATAAAAAAAAAAAATTAGCCAGGCATGGTAGCGTGTGCCTATAGTTCCAGTTCCTTGGAAGGCTGAAGCAGAAGGATCGCCTGACCCAGTGAGTCAATGTTGAGGTTTCTGCGAGCATGCCACTGCACTCCAGCCTCAGCGATGGAGTGAGACTCCAACTCAAAAATAAATAAAGTCTAGACCCGCAATCATCAGGACCAACATGTTACTTCTCACCTCCCATGATGACCCAACCCAAGAGATGGAAACAAGCAAACCATGTCTATATCTGAGCAGAACCACTGCATAATGACTGCAGTCAGCGAACAGGGCACGATGACATCCCCAGCAAACAGGCCCTGTGCAAGTGCCAGAGCCTTCAGAGGGGGCTAGAAGCAGTCGCTGTCTTCAGGAAGCAGCATCACTAACCAGTCACTGGACTGCTCGTGGAAACTTTATTTGTTTGTTTGTTTGTTTGTTTTTTTGAGTTGGAGTCTCACTCTGTCACCCAGACTGGAGTGCAGTGGCCGCTCCCGGCCACCGCAGCCTTGACCTGCTGGGCTCCGGCCATCCTTCCGCCTCAGCCTTCCGAATAGCCGGAATTACAGGCACGCGCTACCACGCCCGGCTGATTTTTTAAATTTATTGTAGAGATGAGGTCTCGCCTGCCCAGGCGGGTCTCTAACCCGCCGGCTCAGGCAATCCACTCACCTCAGCCTCCCAAAGGCGCGGAATTACAGGCTGAGGCGAGCCCGGCTCGTGGAGACTTTAAATAGCCAATGATTTCATCCGCTTTCTTGAATGATCATACCGCCAAAGTTTCTAAATATAAATGTAAACCATGTTAACCCCCTACACACGCATGCGCACACACACAGAGTCAGTTCTTGGGTCAGAAGATTTTCTACACCTGTCATGTTTTTCCCAATTTTTTATTTTGGAAAATGTCAAACATATAGAATGGTTGCAGATAGTACAACAAATACCCTATGTCGTTTGCTTTGAATTAGCAACAAAGTTTCACTGCATTTACTTTCCATTTTTAAAATTTTGATGTTGAACCATTTAAGAGTTCATTATAGACACTGTGACACTTCATCTGCAAATAATTCAGTGTGTATCTTCTAAGAACAAGGACATTCCTCCTATACAACCATGAAATAAGCATCTCACTCAGGAAATTTACCTAAATACAATAGTAGTATCTAATACAGTCCATATTCAGAGTTTCCCAATTAGCTTTTGATAATAATAATAATATCTTTTGATCTTTTGTGGGTTTTTTTTTTCTTTGAACCCAGAGTCCAAAAAGAAAAAGAAAAAAAAAAAATCACACATTGTGTTAATTGTCATATCTTAGCCAGACAGTTTCTGAAACTCAGTCCTTTCCTCTTCAGAGATAGAGCTGTGGCTTTCTTATTAATTTTATTTACTTCAATGGGTCTCATAACTAAATACAGGCCTCAGCAAATTTTCTCTTTATATTTGATCCACTTTTTATTATTTGTTTATCTATTTTTTAGAAAGCAAGATTTATTGAGCGGACAGAAAAGCTCCCAGAACAGGAGGAGACCCAAAGTGGTCACCCTGTATTTGATTCACCTTTTTAAAAAATGTGGTTTGCACTGAATATACTCCCACTATTTTTTCAGTTCTTAGATTTAAACAATCTTTGAATAGAGTAATAATGTTAACAGTATACACTCAGTGACAGATCTAGGCAGGGAAGGAAGGGGGCATTGAGTTTAGGGTACATTCAGTTCAAAGTAGTGACATGAATATCCAAGCTGGGCCAGGCATAGTGACTCAAGCCCGTAATCTTAGCACTGTGGGAGGCCCAGGTGAGAGGACTGCCTGAACCCATGGGTTCAAGAACAGCCTGGGCAACTTGGTGAGACCTCATCTCTACAATAAATCAAAAAATTAACCAGGTGTGGTAGCGTGTACCTGTAGTTCCGGCTACTTGGAAGGCTGAGGCGAAAGGATTACCTGAGTCCAGCAGGTCGAGGCTGCAGTGGCCGTGAGCATGCCACTGCACTCCAGCCTGGGCAACAGAGTGAGATGACAACTCAAAAAAAAAAAAAATCCAAGCTGTGACTGAGTCTCTCCCTAGGTAAGGTAAAGAAAGTCACCTACAGAGAGGCGAGAGGGGAAGCCACAGAATGGGTGATTTCCCAGACGGGGGCATATTCTGTGAGAAGGGCTGGTCTGAACCTTGAGAGACTTCCAAGCCAGAGAAGAAGCGGCAGGACACAATGGAGACCCAGAAAAACCAGGAGGTGGGATGTCCTAGGAGGCAAGGAACGAGAGGGGACATAGGTAATGAGAAACAAACAATGAATCCCACGCCTGAGCTGCTTATGATTTTTCATTCAAGATGTGAGTTAATTCTCAAGACCAGGCCAAGAGAGAGGCCCTGGTGCCCGTAGCTCTGCCAGCTGGAGTCAGATCAGATAACCTTCCGGAGGGGTTGGGTGGAAGCACAAAGCCCCACACTTCAGATCTCCTGAGGCAAGACTCCTTTAGGTAAGAAAATAGGGGCAGGTACCAGGAACTGTTATTATCCAAGAATAATCATCAGGAAGAGAAGTTGCCAAGGAGACTGTGGAGGGACAAACCGGAGGACAAAAGCCAATTTGGTAGGGATGACCAGGGAACAAATGGAAAGAATCTGTGTCCTTGACAACACTGAGCCACTGAATTAACAAACTACTAAACCGCCCCACTGCTATACTTCTTGTCATGTGAAATAATACATTTCTGTACTGTTTTTAAAAAAAGAGGCCAACGAAATCAATACATTAAGAAACTCCCTAAAAAATACGGTTACCCAAAAGCCTTAAGAGCCAAGCAAATGGAGTAAAAATATCAAATCAGTGAATATAGCATTATGATTCAACTTGTTAAATAGCTCTTATTCATATCATTAGATTTTTTTTTGAGTTTGGAGTCTCACTCTGTCACCCAGGCTGGAGTGCAATGTCATGCTCACGGCCACTGCAGCCTCGACCTGCTGCTGGACTCAGGGGATCCTTCCGCCTCAGCCTTCCAGGCAACTGGAACTACAGGCACGTGCCACCACTCCCAGCTAATTTTTTGGTTTATTGTAGAGATGAGGTCTCATCATGTTGCCCTGGCTTGTCTCGAGCCCCCGGACTCAGGCAATCCTCTCACCTCAGCCTCCCAAAGTGCTGGAATTACAAGCTTGAGCCACCACGCCCAGACTGCCCTCAGTTTCTGAAGACACATGACTATATATATATATATATATATATATATATATATATACACACACACACACACACACACACACACACACACACACACAATCATGCATTGCTTAATGATAAAGATACATTCTATGAAATAGATGATTAGGTGATCTTCGTATAAACATCATAGAGTATACTTACACAAACCTAAATGGTATAGCCTACTATACACCTAGTCTATATGGTCTAGCCTCTTACTCCTAGGCTATAAACTATACAGCATGTTACTGTACTGAATACTGTAGGCAGTTGTAACAAAGTGGTATTTGTGTATACAAATATGTCTAAACATACAAAAGGTAAATGAAAAATATAGTATCAAAATCTTGGTCAGGCCAGGTGCAGTGGGTCAAGCCTGTAATTCCAGCACTTTGAGAGACCAAGGCGAGAGGATTCCCTGAGCTCAGGGGTTCGAGACCAGGCTGGGCAACTTGTTGAGACCTCGTATCTACAATAAATCAAAAATTAAGCCGGGCATGGTAGCGCACGCACCTGTAGTCCAAGCTACCTGGAAGGCTGAGGCGAGAGGAATGCCTGAACCCAGCAGGTCGAACCTGCGGTGACCATGAGCAGCATGCCACAGCACTCCAGCCTGGGTGACAGAGTGAGAGTCCAACTCAAAAAAAAAAAAATCTTGGCCGAGCACTGTGGCTCAAGTCTGTAATCCCAGAACTCTGGGAGGCCGAGGTGAGAGGACTGCCTGAGTCCGGGGTTCGAGACCAGTCTGGGCAACTTGGGGAGACCTCATCCCTACAATAAATCAAAAAATTAGCTGGGCGTGGTGGCAGGCACCTGTAGTTCCAGCTACTTGGAAGGCTGAGGTATAAGAATCACCAGAACCCAGCAAGTGGAGGCTATGGTGGCCATGAGTATGCCACTGCACTGCAGCCTGGGCAACAGAATGAGACTCCGACTCAAAAAAAAAAAAAAAATCTTATGGGACCACCGTTAGATATGGGGTTTGCGGTTGACTGAAATGTCATTATGTAGCATATGACACTACATGCATATATATATATATATACATGTATATATACACATATAGATATACACATATATATACATATATAAGTATGTACATGAATATACATTTATGCACCTACTTATGTATATATGTATGCATATGTATATGGATGGATATTTATAGAATATTTGCCCCACGAAGGAAGCACTGATGAACACGGAGGCATCCCTGGTTATTCAGGTGGTATGAGCAAGGGGAAGTAGGGTACCAACTTCCAGAGGCTGAAAAGAGGTTTGAGGTACTCTTGCCAGCTAACAAGGGAATTTTTGCCATAATAACAAGAATAAACAGAGCTTTCACAATACATTGGTATTTGTCCGGTTTCAAAGGAGTGTGAGTACTGTAATAGGAGAGGCGAAAGTGTCATGCCCAGTCTCTATTGTCTTGTTTCTCTGTGGTAAACGCTTCTCAGCAGATACTGAATCATCAGGCGAGGTTATTAAACATGTACTCATCTCTGAGAAATTAACCCCACAGCACTTCAGCTTACCGGTACAAACTTTAGAGCTGCTTACAGGACTGTGAATGAATTTATCGGGTTCTACTTTGCAAATCAAACTCTAGAATTTTCTTTTTGCCTTCAGTTTATTAGGAAAAAGTCTGTGCCAGAGTTATGGCGAAGGAGGAGGGAAGTATATTTTCACCCTCAAATTAATGGGATAAACTGTCGCAATGAAACACCCATATTTCATTTAGAGACTGCTGTATTTACTTTCCTGTTCCTGAAATCCCCTAATTCTTACGTGGGGGTGGTAGGGACTTTAACAGCTGCACATTTCCCACATAGTACTCCCTAAATGGTGTCAAGTGACTGGGAATGAAGTTTTGGTAACCCTGGATGATTTATTCAGCCACTTAGTCATCGTTGTTCCATCGGGGGAAACAATGAGCGGCTTTTGTTTGTGTCTCTATGTGTAGGGTGTGAGGGACAAAGAAGCAAATATCCATATAATGAAAACTTGGTCTTTTTTTCCCCTCTCAACAGAGATCTTTCTCTTCAAATTACTATAAACATATTATAAAAATAGAACTTATATTGCATTGTGGCTCTTTCTACATTGTTTTTGCATATTTGCCTAGAAAGCTGCTTCTTTCCTTCTCGATTATAAAAAAATAATGCACGAATATGCTCGCATCATAAAATATTCCAACATTACAGAAGTGTGCAGAGTAAAAAGCCAGTCTCCCTTCACTGCCCTCACTCAACTCTCCTCTCTGACCGCCCAGCCTCTATAAGAAAGATCTTTTTTAAACATTTTCATTACCCTAGTTTTGGGCAGTTTCACAAGAACAGAAGCATATTGCAAGCAATGGGAGCAATCCGAAGTGTAGAATATCAGGAATCACTGAAAAATAAACCTCACTGGGGAATCCAGCCCCAGAAAATACCAAGGAAAATTGTGGCAGAGGGTCCCCAAAGAGATCAGGATGGTTCCTTTGAAGAAAAGGCACACAGAACCAGGAATACATGGGTTTGCTTCTTTCTACCCCTGCCACTAGCTAGCTGCATGTTCTTGGGCAACTTTCGTTTCCCCAGCCACAATCACAGGCATGAAATGAGATCGTGTGTGTAAAACACCTACCAAGTGCCTGAATGCTGGGTCTTCAGGAAATGTCAACTTTCCTCTCATCTCCAGAAGAATTTTGCTGCATCTAAAGCACATAATGATTTATTCCTGGTAAAGTTCTAGTTACTTCTGAATGTTTGTGGGGGGAAATGATAATCCTATTTTGTACACTGTTTAGAAAAGTTGAAAAAGACCATGTTTTGTGAAGCTGCCAGGCCGCTCGGAGCACTCACAGCCTTTAAAAGTTTTGTGTAGAAATACATTTACACTGCATTTGGATTCAGACAGTGAATGTGGGGTCAGACAAGAGTGTTCAGGATAGGCCAGATGTGGTGGCTCACGCCTATAATCCCAGCACTTTGGGAGGTCGAAGTCAGAGGACTGCCTGAGCCCAAGGATTCTAGACCAGCCTGGGTC
Organism: Cephalopachus bancanus; assembly: GCA_027257055.1. Classification (NCBI taxonomy): domain Eukaryota; kingdom Metazoa; phylum Chordata; class Mammalia; order Primates; family Tarsiidae; genus Cephalopachus; species Cephalopachus bancanus. The sequence goes on along the minus strand of JAPVLO010000083.1, from coordinate 9,425 downwards.
ACTTGGTGAGACCTCATCTCTACAATAGATCAAAAAATTAGCTAGGCATGGTGGCACGTGCCTGTAGTTCCAGCTACTTGGAAGGCTGAGGCAGAAGGATCGCCTGAATCCAGCAGATCAAGGCTGCAGTGGCTGTGACCATGCCACTGCACTCCAGCCTGGGCGACAGAGTGAAACTCCAGCTCAAAAAAATAAAAAATAAAAACAATGTTAAGGATTAAGAAATCCTGTAATCAGCCGGGCTCGGTGGCTCAGCCTGTAATCCCGTGCCTTTGGGAGGCTGAGGTGAGTGGATTGCCTGAGCCCGCGGGTTCGAGACCCACCTGGGCAGCGAGACCTCATCTCTACAATGAATCAAAAAATCAGCCCGGGGGGGTAGCGCATGCCTGTAATTCCGGCTACTTGGGAAAGGCTGAGGTGGAAGGATCGCCAGAGCCCAGCAGGTCGAGGCTGCGGTGGCCGGGAGCGGCCATTGCACTCCAGTCTGGGTGACAGAGTGAGACTCCAACTCAAAAAAAAAAAAAAAGAAATCCTGTAATCATGAGTATGTTATCTTCTAGAGACCTGTATCATTAGGTGAATGATTCAAAGAACCGGCTGAATCACAGGGAACACTGATATGAGAACACTGGATTCTTTTTTAAATAGACTTCAATTTTTACAGCAGTTTTATGTTCACAGCAATACTGAGCTGAAGAAACAGAGATTTCCCAAACTCCCTCTCCCCACACGTGCATAGCCTTCTCAATTGTCAACATCTACACTGAGATGTCATTATCACTCAAAGTTCATCGCTTACATTAGGGTTCACTCTTGGTTTCGTATATTCCATAGTTTTTTAAATTTGGGGCATTTCATTGTTGTTAAAGCAGGATCTAGCTGGGCTCGGTGGCTCAGCCTGTAATCCCGCGTCTTGGGAGGCTGAGGTGAATGGATTGCCTGAGCCCGAGGGTTCGAGACCAGCCTGGGCAACTTGGGGAGATCTCGTCTCTACAATAAATCAAAAATCAGCCGGGCGTGGTAGCGCACGACTGTAGTTCCAGCTACTTGGAAGACTGAGGCAGAAGGATCACCGGAGCTCAGCAGGTCGAGGCTGCGGTGGCCAGGAGCGGCCACTGTACTCCGGTCTGGGCGACAGAGTGAGACTCCGACTCGAAAAAAAAAAAAAAAAAGATAAGAAAGCAGGATTTATTGAGAGGACAGAAAAGCTCCCACAGTGGGAGGGGGCCCAAGGGGGTTGCCTTGTTTTTTGGGGGCAGTCAGAGTCTTACTCTGTTGCAGTGGCACAATCACGGCCACCGCAGCTTTGACTGCTGGGTTCAACTGATCCTTCCACCTCAGCCTTCCAAGTAGTTGGGACTATAAGAGCATGCTACCAGGCTAAATTTTTCAATTTTTTTTTTTGAGTTGGAGTCTCACTCTGTCGCCCAGACCAGAATGCAGTGGCCGCTCCCAGCCACAGCAGACTTGACCTGCTGGGCTCCGGCGATCCTTCCGCCTCAGCCTTCCGAGTAGCCAGAATTACAGGCACGTGCTACCACGCCCGGTTGATTTTTTTATTTATTGTAGAGATGAGGTCTCACTGCCCAGGCGGGTCACGAACCCGCAGGCTCAGGCAATCTGCTCACCTCAGCCTCCCAAGGCGCGGGATTACAGGCTGAGCCACCAAGCCCGGTTTATTTTTATCTTTTTAGAGATGAGGTCTCACCAAGTTGTCCAGGGTAGTCTCAAACCCTTGGGCTCAAGCAATTCTCTCACCTCGGCCTCCCAAAGTGCTGGGATTGCAGGTGTGAGCCACTGCACTCGGCCTGTTCTATAGATTTTGACAAATGTAGTAATATATATCATTATGGTATCATACAGTGTAGTTTCATTGCCCTAAAAATTCTCTATGCTCTGACTATTAACCCCTCTCTCACCTCAGCCCCTAGGAACCACTGCCACCGATCCTGTCTCCATGGTTTTGCCTTTTCCACAATGTTATAAATTGGAATCATACAGTATGAGCCTTTTAAGATTGGTTTCTTGGCTGGGCTCGGTGGCTCTGTCTGTAAATCCAGCACTTTGGGAGGCTGAGATGAGAGGATTGCCTGAGCCCACAGGCTCGAGACCAGCCCGGGCAACTTGGCAAGACCTCATCTCTACAATAAACCAAAAAATTAGCCGAGTGTGGTGGCACTTGCCTGTAATTCCAGTTACTTGGAAGGATCGCCGGAACCCAGCAGGTTGATGCTGGGGTGGCTATGAGCATACCACAGCACTGCAGCCTGGACAACAGAATGAGATTCCAACTCAAAAAATAAGAATAAAATAAACTGAAATTATCTTGTTGGATATTAAAGATTAAGGCACACACCCTGACTTCAGGGGGGCGGAAACCACTTGCATTTTCCGCAGTCTGTAAAGCCTAGAGTGCCCTCTACTGGTTACCTTCTGAAAGCCAGGTAGCTGATGGTTTCAAGAGGGTATACTTTTGAAATAACACCATATATAATCACCTTAATATCCTGTAATTTCTCTATTGAGTGACCTTTTGAAGGTCTATTTCTGATTGGATAAAAATTTTTTATTAGATATCTCTTTTGTAAATATTTTTCCCAGTCTGTAGTTTGGCTTCTCATTGTCATGAAATTATGTTTAAATTCATTGTGTAATATTAATTAACATGGCTATTTGGGAGTTCAGAAGCTTTAGTTTTCATCACCAAGAAAACTGTTCTACAATTATCCAGTAGGCAAGTTCATAATAAACTGACAGTAGGTTGGGCGTGGTGTCTCATGCCTGTAATCCCAGCACTTTGGGAGGTCGAGGTGAGAGGATTGCCTGAGAAATGACTACTTTTATTACCAGTATGATTCCTTAGTCAGAAGTGTGTCTTTTTTTTTTTTTTGAGTTGTCACCCAGACTGGAGTGCAATGGCCGCTCCTGGCCACCGCAGCCTCGACCTGTTGGGCTCCAGCGATCCTTCCACCTCAGCCTTCCAAGTAGCTGGAACTACAGATGCACGCTACCACCCCCGGCAAATTTTTAGATTTGTTGTAGAGATGAGGCTTGTCAAGTGCCCAGGTGGGTCTCGAACCCACAGGCTCAGGCAATCCACTCACCTCGGCCTCCCATAGTGCTGGGATTACAGGCTGAGCCACCGAGCCCGGCCAGAAGTGTGTCTTATTCATACCACCAGGTTGGGAAAAGACAAAAACAAAAAGTGTGTCTGATACTTCTGCAGCAAGAACAGACTTTTTAAAAGGAAGAAGTGTGTGTGACATACCATTTTAAGTGTGATTCATATGTCTGTTGGACCCCAAGATCTAAAGTGACCAGCATGTCAGAAGAATAGTTAAATGAACTAAAGTGGCCCTAAAATATCGAAATGAACTTTACTTTTTTATTTTTATTTTTTAGTTGGAGTCTCACTGTCACCCAGGCTAGAGGGCAGTGGCACGCTCCCAGCCACTGCAGCCTTGACCTGCTGGGCTCAGGAGATCTTTCCCTCTCAGCCTTCCAAGAAGCTGGAACTACAGGCATAGGCCACCATGCCCAGCTAATTTTTTGATTTATTGTAGAGACGAGGTCTCACCAATTTGCCCAGGCTGGTCTTGAACCCCTGGGCTCAGGCAATCCTCTTACCTCGGCCTTCCGATGTGCTGGGATTATAGGCATGAGCCACCACGCCTGGCCTGAACTTTACATTTAAAAATACATTTTTGAGCCGGGCTCGGTGGCTCAGCCTGTAATCCCGCGCCTTTGGGAGGCTGGGGTGAGTGGATTGCCTGAGCCCGCAGGTTCGAGATCCGCCTGGGGAACGAGACCTCATCTCTACAATAAATCAAAAAATCAGCTGGGCATGGTAGCGCATGCCTGTAATTCCGGCTACTCGGAAAGGGTGAGGTGGAGGGATCGCCAGCCCAGCAGGGCGAGGCTGCGGTGGCCGGGAGCGGCCCCTGCACTCCAGTCTGGGCGACAGAGTGAGACTCCAACTCAAAAAATAAATAAATAAAAATAAAGATACATTTTTGGCTGGGCATGGTGGCTCATGCCTGTAATCCCAGCACTTTGGGAGGCTGAGAGGGTTGCTTGAGCCCAGGAGTTTGAGACCAGATGGGTAACATAGCGAGACCTCACCTCTAAAAAAATATAACCCGGGCTCGGTGGCTCAGCCTGTAATCCCGTCCCTTTTGGGGAGGCTGAGGTGAGTGGATTGCCTGAGCCCGCGGGTTCGAGACCCGCCTGAGCAGCGAGACCTCATCTCTACAATAAATCAAAAAATCAGCTGGGCGTGGTAGCGCATGCCTGTTATTCCAGCTACTTGGAAGGCTGAGGCGGAAGGATCGCCGGAGCCCAGCAGGTCGAGGCTGCGGTGGCCGGGAGCGGCCACTGCACTCCAGTCTGGGCGACAGAGTGAGACTCCAACTCAAAAAATAAATAAATAAAAATAAAGATACATTTTTGGCTGGGCATGGTGGCTCATGCCTGTAATCCCAGCACTTTGGGAGGCTGAGAGGGTTGCTTGAGCCCAGGAGTTTGAGACCAGACTGGGTAACATAGCGAGACCTCACCTCTATAAAAAATATAAGCCGGGCTCGGTGGCTCAGCCTGTAATCCCGCGCCTTTGGGAGGCTGAGGTGAGTGGATGGCCTGAGCCCGCGGGTTCGAGACCCACCTGAGCAGCGAGACCTCATCTCTACAATAAATAAAAAAATCAGCCGGGCGTGATAGCGCAGCCTGTTTTTCCCAGCTATTTGGGAAGGCTGAGGCGGAAGGATCAGCGGAGCCCAGCAGGTCGAGGCTGCGGTGGCCGGGAGCGGCCACTGCACTCCAGTCTGGGTGACAGAGTGAGACTCCAACTCAAAAACAAACAAACAAACAAAAATATATATATAAAAAATTACCCTCACTCTCCCTGGTAGTGGACTAGGTACCCCTTGTGTCGTCACATGCCCCCCATCTTCCTCACTACCTCCCTAAAACCCTCAATTTAGATATGAGAAAAATAGGGCCCAGAGGTTCTGTAAACTACTGATCTGGAACTCAGACCGAAATCTCCTCATTTCAAACACTTTTTTCTGTTTCCTTGTGTTGCTTCTTATTAACTTTTATTTATTTATTTATTTATTGTAGAGATGAGGTCTCACCAAGTTGCCCAGGCAGGTCTCGAACCCGCGGGCTCAGGCAGTCCACTCACCTCAGCCTCGCAAGGCGCGGGATTACAGGCTGAGCCACCGAGCCCGGCTGCTTCTTATTAACTTTATGAAGATTTATTTGTCCTATGCCCCATTCCCTCCAGTCCAACCTTAGGTAGTTATTCCTTGAGAAGCAGGTTCATAAAATAATTTATAATTGGATGTTTATGGCCAGTAATAACTTAGTAAACTGCTTCTATCAGGGTGATTATACCAAAGTCCTGGGAGGAAACAGATGGAACACTCAAGTTAGAGTAACTCAAGGTGGCTTTATCCAAGGCACCATCTATTTGTGTGTGCAGTGTGTAGGGAAACCACAAGGGGTAGTAGTGTCAGAAGCTTTTCCACCCCTGGGCATGGGAGGATGAGGGGAGGAAGCGGATTATTCAGAGAGCAATTGAGAGAGACCTGTTTTGAGAGAAACTGTGGGCGTTGGTCAAGGGACCCAGTCAGCCCAAGATAACTTTTCAGAAATGAAGTTGGGCAAGAATAAGGCCATCCTCACTGCCCTGTCTTCCTAATCTCTGCAAGGGCTCTCCAGTGGTTGATCTCAACTGGAAGCCAAAGGCGTTGAACTTATCCATACAGGTCAGTGGCCCCACAGAGCAAAGTGAAGGAGGGTGGAAAATAGATCTGGAAGGTGAATGGAAGATGCACAAGGTTATATACAATTTAGTAAGGGACTCCTGGAGCCATCTAAGGATGACACATCTTAGGATGGGATCTGAGATTCTGTGGAAAAATAAAGGGAAAACCATCTTTGTGTGTGTGTGTGAGTTGCAGTCTCACTCTGTCACCCAGGCTGGAGTGCAGTGGCTCTCTTATGGCCAACACATCCTTGACCTGCTGTGTTCAGACAATCCTTCTACTTCAACCTTCCAAGTAGCTGGGGCTACAGGTGTGTGCTACCACACCCAGTTAATTTTTTGATTTATTGTACAGATGAGGTCTCACCAAGTTGCCCAGGCTGGCCTCGAACCCGTGGGCTCAGGCAATCCTCTCACCTCCACCTCCCAAAGTGCTGGGATTATAGGTGTGATCCACTGTGCCCAGCCAATATAAAAAAAAACATATATATATTTTTTGAGTTGGAGTCTCGCTCTGTCGCCCAGACTGGAATGCAGTGGCCGCTCCCGGCCACCGCAGCCTCAACCTGCTGGGCTCCAGTGATCCTTCCGCCTCAGCCTTCCAAGTAGCCAGAATTACAGGCATGCGCTACCACGACTGGCTGATTTTTTGATTTATTGTAGAGATGAGGTCTCGCTGCCCAGGCGGGTCTCGAATCCATGGGCTCAGGCAATCCACTCACTTCAGCCTCCCAAAGGTGCGGGATTACAGGCTGAGCCACCGAGCCTGGCTCAAAAAACATATTTTTAAAAAATTCTGTCTTGGCCAGGTTCGGTGACTCAGTCTGTAATCCCAGCACTTTGGGAGGCCAAGGCGAGTGAATTGCCTGAGCCCGTGGGTTTGAGACTCGCCCAGGCAACTTTTTTTTTTATTTATTGTAGAGATGAGGTCTCACCAAGTTGCCCAGGCAGGTCTCGAACCCGCGGGCTCAGGCAGTCCACTCACCTCAGCCTCCCAAGGCGCGGGATTACAGGCTGAGCCACCGAGCCCGGCTGCTTCTTATTAACTTTATGAAGATTTATTTGTCCTATGCCCCATTCCCTCCAGTCCAACCTTAGGTAGTTATTCCTTGAGAAGAAGGTTCTCTACAATAAATCAAAAATTAGCCAGGCACGGTAGCGTGTGCTGCAGTTCCAGCTACTCGGAAGGCTGAGGCGGAAGGATCGCCGGAGCCCAGCAGGTCGAGGCTGCGGTGGCCGGGAGCGGCCACTGCCCTCCAGTTTGGGTGACAGAGTGAGATTCCAACTCAAAAAAAAAAAAATTATGTCTTAAACTATATGTGGGACTTGGTCTGAAATGCTTTCCTGTGGTGAAGTCAAAGAATCCATGGAGCAACACCCTGCACCCCAGCTGGCATCAAGGGGACTGGAGACATACATTGGTTCCAAGAGGAGAGCCTGAGGTAAAACGGAAAGAATTGCTGAACTTCAGAAAAATGTCTCTTCAAAGGAAGAGAGAGAAGTTTCCAAAAGACTTCTCTAAAGTTTAAAAGCAAAACATTTAAGCTAACAAACACATTAGAAGATTAATGTTACCGTTCTTTCCTGGTCAATTTCTTTTTTCTTTCTTTATTTCCTGGCCAGTTTCTTAATGCACATGTTTAAGTTTCTGTTTATATCATCAATTGGCTTTTTAAAATCAGTCTGTGTTGCTGATGCCTTAAAAATATTGTTGAAATATTTTTAAAGAGCATTTAACTCATACCCTTCATTTTTAGCGATTCTTTAAAATAAATTTTTTTATTTTGTGTCAAGGTCTCACTCTGTCACCCAAGTAAAGTACAGTGGCACAGTCATGGTTCACCACAGCCTCCTGAGTAGCTGGGACTGCAGGCACACATCACTGTGCCTGGCTAATTTTTTTATAGAGATGAAGTCACTGTGTTGCCTAGGCTGGCCTCAAACTCCTGGGCTCAAGCAATCCTCCCACCTCGGCCTTCTAAAGTGCTGGGGTTACAGGCATGAGCCACTGCACCCAATCTTTTTCAAATAAATTAATAGAAAAAGAGGCTGGGTATGGTGGCTTATACTGATAATGCCAGAACTTTAGGAGACCAAGGCAGGAGGATCACTTAAAGCCAGGAGTTCGAGTTCAGCCTGGCAACATAGAAATTTCTCTGTCACTATGAAAAATTCCAAAATTAGCTGGGCAAGGTAGCTGATGCCAGTAGTCCTAGCTACTCAGGGAGCTGAGGCAGGGGAGAATTGCTTGTGAACCCTGGAGTTCAGGACTACAGTAAATTATGATTGTACCACTAAACTTCAGCCTGAACAACAGAGTAAGAAACTGGAAAAAAAAAAAAAGGCAGGTGCAGGGTCTCATGCCTGTAATCCTGGCACTTTGGGAGGCGGAGGTAAGAGGTTCGAGACTAGTCTGGGCAACTTGGAGAGACCTCATCTCAACAATAAATATAAAAAAAAAATTAGCCATGGGTAGTGGCACACTCCTGTGATTCCAGCTACTTGGAAGGCTGAGGTGGAAGGATTGCCTGAGCCCAGCAGGTCGAGGCTGCAGAGGCTGTGAGAATGCCACTGCACTCCAGCCTGAGCAACAGAATGAAACTCCAAAAAAAAAAAAAGGTAAAATTTTAAAAACCCTATAATCCCAGCACATTGGGAGGCTGAACTCGTAGCCTGAGCCTACGAGTTCGAGACTGGCCTGGGCAACTTCGCAAGACCTCATCTGTACAATAAATCAAAAAATTAGCCGAGCGTGGTGGCACATGCCTGTACTTCCGGTTACTTGGAAGGCTGAGGTGGAAGGAGCACCTGAGCCCAGCATGTTGAAGCTAGGGTGGCCGTGAATGTGCCACTACACTCCAGCCTAGACAACAGAGTGAGACTTCAGCTTGGAATAAAAATTTTTTTTTTTTTTTTTTGAGTTGGAGTCTCACTCTGTCGGCCAGACTTGAGTGCAGTGCCCACTCCCGGCCACCGCAGCCTCAACCTGCTGGGCTCTGGCGATCCTGCCTCAACCTTCCAAGTAGCCTGAATTTTTTTTTTTTTTTTTTTTTTTTTTTTGAGTTGGAGTCTCACTATCGCCCAGACTGAAGTGCAGTGGCTGCTTCCGACCACCGCAGCCTTGACCTGCTGGGCTCCGGCGATTCTTCCACCTCAGCCTTCCGAGTAGCTGGAATTATAGGCACGTGCTACCACACCCGGCTGATTTTTTGATTTATTGTAGAGATGAGGTCTCACTGCCCAGGCAGGTCTCGAACCCGCGGGCTCAGGCAATCCACTCACCCCAGCCTCCCAAAGGCGTGGGATTACAGGGTGAGCCACCGAGCCCGGCTGAAAAAATTTTTTTTAAAGAACACACACTTTATGGGAAATTACAAGAAGACAGTGATAGCCAGTACCTATTTTAAAACCACAAAGTCCAGGTAGGCAAAAATAGGTGACTGGGCACAGTGACTCATGCCTGTAATCCCAGGACTTTGGGTGGCTGAAGCGGGAGAAACTCTCGAGCCCAGAAGATCAACACAAGCTTGGGCAAATATAGTGAGACCTTATCTCTACAAAAAAAAAAAAAATTAAAAATTAGCCAGGTGTGAAGTAGCACCTGTAGTCCCAGATACTTGGGAGGCTGAGGCAGGAGGATCACCTGAGCCCAGGAGGT